>JBANSL010000004.1:50030947-50705570 GCA_037127255.1 Persicaria tinctoria
TCTCTCTATTAGTGCTTAGTCGACATGGCCTGTGCTCGAACACCTTCGTCGAGGTCGAGTAACTTTACTCTAGATCGAGTAAACATGGGTTCCTAGCTTGATTCGACTGGTTCCGTTGCTTCTTGGCCTTGGAATTCTGTATTTGATTTCCGAGCTTTTCCGACCTTTCACAAAACTGCTGTAATTTGCCTCGAATTCTGCGAAATTAAACAGAAATTGGTGTAGATTCCATAATTTGGCAAATAAACATAAACTGCATAGATTATGTACTATCTTATCCCAAATGCATGAAATGTATGCATAAAACGATATAAAAGTTACTGTAAAACATGGCAGATTCAGCTTACAACAAACACCCCATACTTAAGCTTGCTTGTCCTCAAGCAATACTTTTGTTTGTCATTCATGGGAAGAAATCATAACTCTCAACATATCATATTCATTCTTATATAACCCTGCAACCAATTACCATCCTCGAAAAGGTACTAGTGTAACAGATCCATGCATGTGCAAATATACAAAAGCAACATCTACTCACAAAAGGAGGGTTATGCAAAAACAACTCATGTGACAAAGCATTAATAATCAAGAGGACTTTAATTTAAGCTCAAATAAGAAGTAGATTGGTAAAAGGCTAAAAGGTAGGCAATTTCTGGCAATGTGGTGCTTTTGATCCGGGTAAATGGAGTATTTCCAAACATGAATTTCCACATTCCTTTTCATAAGATTCATCACCTTTCATATTGCTTTTATTCATAATAATGCTTTTACCTCTCTGACCTTAGCACTGCCTTCTCGCGAGTCGCAAACATGGGTGTCATGAATGGCCCCGGATACTTAGTGCGTCGGACTCCTCACGCTGTGTCCCATCTCTCCAAACTATTATCTCAGAGAGCAGGGTCAATCTACCTTTATCTCCTGAGGTGATTGGATTTTCTTTCACTCATTAAATTTTCCATATTTTTTTTTTCAAACAATCCCCTTCCAAACTCCAATAGTAATAACCATAACACAACTACCATATAACATCTCCATAATGTAACATCATTCTCAACATAATCCCCGGATAGGAAATAAGGTAAAGAATGGGCAATATTTAGAACATGTGGAGCAATAATTGAAATAAGGCATTTTATGGCTTTTGTGTAGTGCATAAGCATAGGTAAGGCTAGGATTATAATAATATTATATGGAAATATAAAGTCCTCCATCCTCCTATCATGCAACATGTCAAAAGCAACATCAAATTTTACCTCCTTTCATGGTTTTCAATAAATAATACACTTCATTGTGACTTCCCTTTACCGGGCAATTTCATGCTATATCTCTAATGAATCCAATTTTGCATCGTTGAGTTCAATATAGGCTTCCATGACATTAATCAAAAAAATTTCAACGGGGGTCATTTTTTCTCAAATTTTGGAAATCATGCATATAAGCATAAAAATCAATAATGAATTCCAAAATAGCCATGTAGCAATTCAAAAAATAAATTCTAAATATGCACACATAATGTCAAATATGTAAAATATGAACAAAGTAAGCCCTTCCCCCACCCCATACTTAAACATTACAGTGTCCTCACTGTATAAAAACAAGGGTAAAGAAAGAAACTCACTTGACAGGTGTGCATATCTTCTCAATTTTAAATAAAAGGAACCGCTTGGGCCGAGTCTGAATATAGCTTGCTTCTATCCTATGGACCTGAAAAGTATAGAAGACATATACCCACAATAGAAAAAACTAAAAGTGTTCAAAACCAAAAACAAACAAAACAATGTCCAAAACTTAATGTCTATGTACAAGCTCTAGATTTTATAGTCGCTAGGCCGACTTTCCATTTATGCTCAAGGTGGCATCTGCAGGGCCCATGTAGATTGGGCTTCGAATAGGACTCCATTTTTGTCCATCAGCTGTAATCCTCCAGAATGGATCTTGTTCAGCATGAAAGGTCCCATCCTCTTCTTGTTGAATTTGTTAGGGAACCAATGCAAACCTCTCCCATGTATAGACAAATCTTTAATGGAAATGGGAGAAGAAAGATCCATACCTTGTCTTACCTTTGCAGAGACGGAATCGGGGACCATGGTGTTTGGTCGATCTCGAGTAGGGGTACTCGATCTCGACGAGTTTTCAGATTCTGGTGGTGAGCTGCTCGAGGATGCAGGAGCTGGTGGAGGTAAGGGTTGGTCGATCTCGAGTGGGCTACTCGATCTCGAGTAGGATTCAGCTTCTGGTAGCGTCGAGGAAGGCGAAGCCGAGGCAGCAGAGTGGTGGTCGTCCTCGAGTACCCTACTCGATCTCGAGGAGTCTGGTGCTTCAGTGTTGTTGTTCGACGACGCTGGTGCTGGTGGGGGCTCCTGGTGTTGGTCGAGATCGAATAGAGTCCTTGATGTCGAGGAGTCTTGGTCGACCTTGACCCCATACTTGGTTCCTGTCAAGGCATCCTAAAAATAGTTAGTCCATAACGACGTACCTTGGTTTGTGTCGATTGGATTCTCTGTGTCCTCCTTTAGGATTGCCATGATCTCCTCCACCTGGGACTCCATATCCCTCTTTTCTAGCTCCTCAGGGGTCATATTTCTTACCTTGGGTTGCCCGCAAGTGATGTAGCCAGCTGAGATAGATTTTACCTCTTCCATTGGACCTGTATGCCTTTCAGTTTTATTAAATGAATACTCAATTACCTCATCGCTGATGTTGAAAGTGAGCACTCATTTCCTCACGCTTATGTTGGCATCAACCGTCGCCAAGAAGGGTCTTCCTAGAATAATTGGACAAGCAGGGTCTTCTTGCATATCAACAACTAGGAAATCAGCAGGGACAAAGAATTTACCTACTTGTACCGGCACATTGTCCACCATGCCTGTTGGAATGACCACCGTGTTGTTGGCCATGTAAAGTCTAGCATCCACAGGCTCTGGGGCACCTATCTTAATCTTGGACCAAATTGTTAAAGGCATTATACTCACACTAGCTCCAAGATCACATAAGGCATTAATTTTATATGGACCAAATCCAATGGTTATAGCAAACTTACCTGGATCTGGCCTCTTTTCCAGTATGTCCAAATGGCTGCATTCCCATATAATCTTAGCCATTGATCGCTTTTTGCTCAGAATCTCCTTTAGGAACTTGACATAAGATGACATTTCATTGAGAGCTTCTGTGAAGGGGATTGTGACATTGAGTTTCTGAAGCATCTTGATGAAGCGCTGAAATTTCTTTTTTGCCGGGTCTTTTGGAGATTCGGTGGGGAAAGGCAGATTCTTTTTCTGGTTCGGGGCCAGAACAGATGTCGGAGGTGCTGCAGCTTTCTCGATCTCATCCTGCCCTTCCCCGATCTCGACCCCGTCTTTGTCGATCTCGACCAGATTGGGTGGTGTCGAGTTGATGTGCAGTGCAAACGAGGGCTTTTGTATTTTCTTCTCGAGATCGAGCAGGCCCTCGTCGAGATCGACTAGGGTGGTGTCGACGTCGACTAGCTGCTGGTCGACTTGCTGTTCTTCGTTCTGCTGCTTTCCGACTTCTGGCTCTTGCAGTTGATGGGCGCTTCTGAGTTTTACAGCAGGGATGTGTCCAGTCTTTCCTTTTGGATTTGGTTCTGAAGATCCAGGGAGCGAACCTGACTGTTTGGGGATTCCTGCTGCTAGCTGGCATATCTGTGTATCAACTGATTTCCGCCATATATCAATTTCCCCAAGCCTAGAGTTGACACCTTGCATCTGAGTGTAGACGGAGTTGAAGGACTGCTTGGTTTCTGAATGATTCCTCCGTATTTCCTCCAAGACTGCCTGTATATCATCCCTTTTCTGGTCCCTTTCCGAATGTCCTGGAGCTCTGTAGGGCGGGGGGTTCCTAGGGGCACCTTGGTTCCATTGTGGTTTCTGAAACCTTTGGTCCCCCATGTAGCGATTGGGACCCCCTGTGTAAGCTGCCTCTTCGTGATGCTCTGCCAGTCTGACTTGCTCTGTGTGTGGGCACTCAGTAGTGGTGTGCCGCTGCGATCCGCATTCAATGCAAGGCCGGTTGACAGAAAGATACTTTACTTGCTTAAGGAGCTTCTTGTTCTGATCTTTGTAGTACTGCTCCCTTACATCAGGATCAATCTCTTTAGGAGGCTCATAGAGGGGCATGTCGAGCTTGTCGAGCTTGTAGACCCATACTTGTTGTCATAGTTTGTGAGCTTGTCGAGCACTCCCCATGCGTCTATTGGTGGCATCGTCAGATACTCATTGCGAGTATACTGGTTGATCCTGTCCTTAGTGACTTGATCAAGAGAGTTGAAGAAGATCTCCTGAATGATGTAGGGTAGCTGTCCATGAGTAGGGAAAGATCGCAGCAGTTCCTTGTAGCGTTCCCATGCCTTTGCTAGCGGCTCCCCAGGCTTCTGTTTGAAGGCGGTGATTTTCCGGCGAAGGAGTGCTGTCTTTGTAGGAGGGAAGAATTTGTTCAGAAACTCTTGCTCTACTTGGGCCCATGTTGTGAGTGATCTAGGTTTCATCCCTTCAAGCCACTTCAGTCCAGGTCCAGCGAGAGACTAGCGAAAAGCCTTCATCTTGACATATTCCAAAGTTGTACCTTCAGCAAGAGTACGGCACATGTCAGAAAAATTGGTAATATGTTCAAGAGGACACTCATTAAATCTACCAAAAAAGGCATTATTTTTAAGCTCTATAAGAAATTGAGTGCGAATTTCAAAAGAGTTTTCAGGGATAAGAATCGCCGATTCAGGCACGACGAGAGTTGGGTGCATATAATCCTCTGCCGTGGTTGGGTACTGGGCAAGCTCAGCCTCCGCTTATTCCCTTGCTTCTTTCTCAGTGGCGATAGCAGCATCTTTAGCGGCTAATTCCCTTGTAAGCCTTGCAATCAGCTGCTCTTGTGTTTCAGCGGCTGTCATGGCTCTCTGTAGTTTAGCTCGGATGTGTAGGAGGCGTTCCGGTTCGTCTAAGCCGTCAAACTCAGGTGGTTGACCAGAACGGCGCATACACCTGTAAAGTAACGCAAAGGAAAAAGTGAGATCTGACTACCTAAGGCGCGAATGATAGCTTCCCCGGCAACGACGCCAATTTGTTGTAAGGGAGGAAATCAAGTATGAAATATAATGAAATATAAATCAAACCAGATTTAGGCCCACGCAAATAATTACAAGACTCCCTCCAATGCAGTAATGGGAAGTCAGGATCGAATCCACGAGGAAGCGTGTCAGCGGATCCTAGGTAGCTGTAAATCTCGCAGAAAAGCAAACAGAAGACAGAAACAAAGAAACAAAGGAACAAGGAAAGAAAGACAAACGAAAGCAAGAAATAAAACAAAAGCAGCAACTAACTCGATCTCGACAAGCTTAACTCGAGATCGACAAATAACAGCAGAAACAGAAACTCAAAATCCAACGACAGTAACTCGATCCAGACAAGATCCTACTCGATCTCGACAAGATGCCACTCAAGATCGATGAGCCCCTCCTCTAGATCGACTAACACACAAAAAGTATAAATTCCAGACTCGAACACAGATTTCAGATTTCGACAGAAATAAACTCAATATATGAAAAACTTCCAAAGCCAGGGTATTAACACCACAACGATAACCATGCAAAGTAACACATAAAGGCATAAAAGATCATGCTTTTCATCAAAATAACTTTCGTTACTAACAAATAGGCATATAGAGGCTTTCGCATAAACCCTAATTGTTACTAACCCTTTTCACATAATTAACCCAAGTTGCATTAAGATCACTTTCGCTTAAATAATACAAACAAGGATCACCTTCCACTCTCGCAACAGAATCATGCTCATAGGGATAGAAGACAAATCGGATAACAAGATTGTACCTTTACCGCATCACCTTACATGACCACCGTTGGGCTCACCCCAGCCCCAGAAGTGGGTGGACTACTCTCTCTTCATCATCAAGAAAGACATTAAATAACAAAAGAAAGTAACTTGCATTGAATTAAATAAAGAAAGCTTACAACCAACAAGACAAATCCGCTTTTGCCTTTCCACCTTGCTTGCCACAAACTCTCTATCTCTACTCCTACTTACTTGAATGGAATTGATGTGGAATCAGATGCCTAATGCTCATCCTCTAAGGCTTTATTTATAGCCTTCTATTCCTTGCTAATCAAGGATAGAATATATATATCTTTATCTAAATCTATATCTAAAAGTTTTAAGATAAATAAATGGATAAAAGGAATTAAATCTAAAAGGAGAAATAATATCTAAATAGGTAAGTGTCTTCTTCTTGATAGATCTTCCCTTCCATGAATAGTAGTTGATAGATAGATGTAGGATAGACTCGGCCATCTCGGATTCCTTCGGCTCCAAGGACTCCCAAACCGACACGGACAGCCAAAGCGTGTAACGCGGCTTCGGGACACGTCTCGTTGATCTCGACCAGGGCTCCTCGAGATCGAGTAGGATTCGTCGTCCATGGCTGACTGGGCTTGGTCGAGCAACTGGGGCTCGTCATGGCTCAGATGTGGATTCCTGGGTCCTCGATCTCGACAAAACAACTCGAGATCGAGTAGATCTGGCGTCGAGGATGGCTAACTTGTGATGTCGGGCAACATCTTCCTCGACAGGCTCGAAAAGACGCCATGGTGGTCCTCGATCTCGACAAGCCTCCTCGAGATCGAGCAGGGTTGGCTTCGGTGTCTCCGTCCTCGACTTCTCGACTTGTCACAACTCGTCGACTCCAGACATGGTGTTTAGGCGTCGTCGATCTCGACAAGCTGTACTCGAGATCGAGTAGGGTTCCGAGAGTTGGGTTGTCTCTGACTCAGTCTCTCGATTAGTGCTTAGTCGACATGGCCTGTGCTCGGACACCTTCGTCGAGGTCGAGTAACTTCACTCTAGATCGAGTAAACATGGGTTCCTAGCTTGATTCGACTAGTTCCGCTGCTTCTTGGCCTTGATCTTCTGTAGTTGATTTCCGAGCTTTTCCGACCTTTTCCAGAATTGTTGTAATTTGCCTCGAATTCTGAGAAATTAAACAGAAACTTGTGTAGATTCCATAATTTGGCAAATAAACATAAACTACATAGATTTTGTACTATCTTAGCCCAAATGCATGAAATGTATGCAGAAAACGATATAAAAGTTACTGTAAAACATGGCAGATTCAGCTTACAACATGATGCTAAGATTATCACCTTCGATGATATTATGTATTTTAAGATCAATTGCCTTAAGAATCCCTTTCCAAAGGTCGAAACATTCAGCTTGAAGAACTGAAAGGATATGAGATAGGCCTGCCTCTGAGAATATCGCTGACCCGTCTGCATTGCGGATGATGAATCCGTAGAAAGAAGTATTCGTAGAGGATAAGGCACCATCAAGGTTAAGTTTATACCACCCAAGTATGGTTTTCGACCAACGACAACGTTTTCGGGTGGTTTTCTTTTGGTGATTACCTTCTGCCTGATGCATATTTTTTTGGGATCTTGTTCAGTTTCTTTAGACTTGTTCCAGTTGAAGATATGTTCCGAGATGAAAGATATTGTTGCTTTTGGGTTGGGATCTATGTTTTTGAAGGCTTTTTTATTTCTGAAGGACCAGAGGCTCTACCACGACACAACTAGGGTTGAGAAGTCATGTACTCCAAGATCGTTTCTTAGCTTTATTAAGGTTTCACCTATAGTGTTTGTTGTTGCATTGTATGCATTATCTACCATATCGGAGATATTCAGGGAGAGTAGCTTTATGATGCTTTTTGATATGGTGCAAGTGAATAAAAGATGTTCTAAGTCCTCGTAGTTCATGTCACAAAGAGCGCAGTTCGTTGGAATACCAAAACCGCAACGACCTAGTTTGACTGTAGTATGTATACCATCTTTGATGATCCACCAGATGAAGTCTTTAAATTTCGGTAGACATTCCAGGTCCCAGATCCAGTGGAAGTCCGATTTAGAATGTTGCTTGCTATTATGTATCATTTCTATTGCTGAAGTGGTGGAGAACCAACCATTGCGACTCCATTTCCAATATAGCTTGTCTTGTGTAATGTTTTTTGGGATTGGTATTTGGGAGATATTGTCTATGATATTCTAGGGTAGATGTGCTTGTAGGTTAGCTTGAAGCTTTGGGATGTCCCACTCCTTTTGTAGGAGTAATGAACTCACTTACAAGAACATTTGCATTTACAAGTGAAAGTTTGTAGCTAGGGTCCAAAAAGGGGAAGAATCGAACTAGTGGTCTTGCCAGAAGTTTATGGAGGAGCCATTGGCCACCCCTAGCGTAAGCCCTGTTTGAAAAGGGGTAGGAGGTTGGATAGCTTAGCCCATTGCCAGGAAGTGTTCCGTTTTCGTTCGTAGTTTAAGATATTAGTAGATGTGAGGTATTTGTCGGTGACCAGTCGAACCCTGGGGTTAGTAGGTTCCATAAGGATTTTCCATAGGAGTTTTATTTGAAGGGCCTTATTCATATCTTCAGAGGATCTGAGGCCAAGACCCTCATTGCGTCAAGATTTGCATACTTCAAACCAACTGATGAGAGGGCGATTTTTTGCACCTTTGTTCTAGAGGAAGTTTATGTTTATCTTATCAAGTTCTTTGTGGATTGATGTGGGTACCATGAAACATTGCATGACTTGGAGAGGTTTGGCTGCTAAATTTGATTTTATAAGGGTAAGCCTACCAGCCTGTGAGAGGTGACTAGCTGTCCATATTGTAAGTTATTGTTTCGTTGACGAAAGTAAGCCATCAAGTGTGGAATTAGTAACTTTTTTAGAAATGATCGAACATCCAAGATAACTACCCAGGTTAAAAGTAAATGAGATTTGGATTTCATTTTTTTATTTTGGTTATTGTGTGATTGCCCGTGTTGTCCGTAGTTTGGAAATATGATTTATGGAGGTTAATTGATAAGGCATATTTTGATAAGCATTTTAGGATGGTTTTAGATGCATTTAATTGTCATATAATCATGTTTTATGGTTAATTGCATATTATGCTCTTTTAGTGGTAAAGTTCGGAAACTACGTTATTTTATTAGATTTATGCAGATTCATATTGCCGACATAGTGAGGAGAATGGGAAGAGACCAAAGAGGATTTCCAAAGAGCAAGGAACAAGTTAAGGAAGAATTAGAAGGCGATTTGGGAAGCAAATGAGCACAAGAACATGAGCGGAAATGAAGGATATGGATAAATCGTCTCTTTTGGCCTTTTATCAATTCGATTCAGCTTCTGAAGTCTTCATTAGAGTTGTAGTACTTGAAAACATCTTTCCAACTCATATTCATATGTTTCAATCGGGCGAATGACGGCTCTAGAAAGTGCGTTACAAGTTCTGTCTGTGAAGTTGTCAAGATTAGCTAGGGTTGAGCACTATAAATAAAGCCCTAGGGGGCTGATTTTTATTTTATTCCATCATACAAATAGTTGGGCAATATAGAGAGTAGAGAGAGCTTTGGTCGAGTGAGTTGGAAGGTGCGAGAGAGGTTTTGGCTTGTTCGGTTGTAATTACTCTTTTTAGTTTAATTCAAGTTATTTCTTTTATGAATTTGATGTTTGCTATGATGATGAGGCGTGAGAAGTTCCCCTACTTCTAGGGTCGGCGTGAGCCCGACGATAGCCATGTAAGTTGTCAGAGGTATGATCTTTTCAACGGATTTCATCTTCTATCCCTATTTTCATAGTTCTTCTACGACAATAGTAGGTAAATCCTTATTTTCATTATTGAAGAGAAAGCGATCTTAATATGAATTTGGATCAATTATCAAAAATGGTAGTAACAATTAAGGTTTATGCGAGAGAATCTATCCCCCCCCCCCCTCTTTTTATTAGGAAAGAATTCGGGCGAGCGAGCTCTCCCGATGGCATCCTTACGGATGAGGTCTAGAAGACCAGAATCGTTGTTAATATCGGCACCCCATGCAGAGTGACAAAGGTGTGCAACGTTATCAGCCACTATATTGCCTAATCGGGGAACATGAAAGAAGGAAACTTCTTTCAAAGTCGATAGTAGAAATTTAACATATGATAAAATCAATTCGATTTCCCAAGGACAGCTAGATGTTTTATTTAGGTGGTTTATAATTATCATGGAGTCACCTTCAATGTGGAGTTTATTGATACGGATTTGTAGAGCCTTTTGGATTCCCAGTTTAAGAGCAAGCGCTTCCGCTTTCAAAAGACTTTGTTTGCCAAGTTTTTTTTATAACAGATGTGTATCGGATGTCCTTCCCAGTCCCGGATTATAGCTCCAACCGAGCTATCATTGTTTGAAATTATGGATCCATCAAAATTTAACTTGAAAGTACCCCTAGGGGGTTTTCGCTAAGTAATGTTACCATGCTTTCTTTTCATCCTTGGATGCTTAGAGATTTGTGTGCGTAAGGGGGAGTCCTTATCCAAGCTATACTCAAAGTGAGCTGTTTTACTCCAATTTTCCTTATGGGTTTTATAGAGCCTCTATCCCCTTAATTGTTAATAACGAAAGTTATTTGATGAAAAAGTTTAGTCCTTTAATGAATTTGACATATACTTGCATGGTTATCGTTGTGGCATAATTCCCCGGCTTTGGAGTTTTTTATGTTTATTGATTTATACAACACAATCTGTGAATTTTCTATTCATGTTTCCATATTCATCCTCATATTCTTTGGACTCTTTCTCGACACAAATTGGTTACTTTTCGGATTTTTGCACAGACTCGACATCGACTCCCATTCGACATCGAGTGAACTAACTGACTCGACATCGAGTGCCTTGTTTCTATTTTGTAGGATTCTGAACCCGGCGTCAACTACTCCCTGGCCTCGACATCGGCTGACCTAGTCGATATCGAGTGGATCCCTTGAGTCGATTTCGACCGAACATGATTACGAGTTGTTTAGGATCCGCTGACACGCTTCCTCGTGGATTCGATCCTGATTCCCTTCCACTACAACGGGAGGAAGTCTTGTAATTTATTTGCGAAGGCTGAGAAATGGTTTGAATTTATATTTATATTTATTTAGACTTGATATCCTCTGTCTACAGAGTTGTGGTTATTTGGAGGATTTATTGGGCATATTGCCATATTTATGACAGTTGTGTTATATTGTGAGTTTGACGTACCTCTGAGTTTGTTTGTATTATGTTGGAGTTTTAGGAATCTCATTTTCCTAGAATTAATAGCACCACGTCACCAAATACAATTTCTTGCCCTTATGTTTTTACCAAGCCCCATTGCAACCTCGCCGAATGGAATGTTCTATGAAGGTTTCTATATAGCGAAAGTCCTCTTGGTGTTTTCATTTTTGCTTTGATGTATCCGGTGGAGATTTAGTGATATGAATGCCAATATTTGATTCAATGCTTGTATATGGAATTGAGGTGAGTGTATGCTTTTAAAGCCTAAACACATGAGAGTGAGAGATACAAATATTATCCTTGGTGAGGTTGGATTTTTTAGTATGCAAGCTACTTGATCTCATATATAAATGTTATGACGTTTTTATGTCTTATTTATATTTGCACTGTGATTGAAGTTGCTTTTGATGAGTAAAATTGTGAAGTAATCTCCTTTGGGATGCATAGATGATGGTTTTGTTTTATGGTTGCTTGAGGACAAGCAAGTACTGAAGTGTGGGGGGATTTGATAATGCATATTTCATATAGGCATTATAGGTTGTTCTTATTCCATTTAGATAGGAGTTTTGCATATGTTTTAGTCTATTTCCATATCTTTCTTGTGAAGTGTTTGAGTTCGGAATCTACGCGTTTTTAGTGTTTATTCTGCAGTTTTACATTCCGACCTTGGATCCGATCTTGGAGGAGCTTAAATGGCATATTTTGGAGCATAAGAAGGCTAAGGAAGGAGCTACAAAGGAGCAAGAAAGCACAACATTGAAGCTAAGAAGAAAGTTCATCACTGATGGGGCGGCGCCCGTCGCTTTTCCACTGGCACCTGCCATTATCCAGTGTTCAGCATCACCGACTTTAAGTCCGAAGATATTATTAAAATGTTGTATTATTATATTATTTTCTAGGGTTTCCATGACTCTATTTAGGGTTTTTTCCTTCATTTGTTGAGAGAACAAACCAACAATTGAGAGGTGAGAAGTATGAGCGTTACTTTGGCTATGAGTTGCTAGACTCATAGTTTCGTCTGTGATTCGAAGACATGGTTGAATGAATTATGAGGATTTGATTTCTATTAATTATTTCTAAGTATATTTATCATCTTGTTCCTATTTTTTATATTTGTGTTTCTTTCTATGATTGATCACCATGTTAGGAATTGCATCTATGCTATGAATTCGTTGTTGTTTTCTAGATAGCAAACGAAGCCATTGATTTAGTGATAATTCTATGTCTTTGTAGTGGATGATTTCGATTGATCTATGTCGAGTAGATGTTTGTAGGGACGAGAGGGTTTCTCCCTTGTCTTCTATTTGCATTGAATCGATATGTCAATTGGTCTTAAAACTTGAGTATTTAATGCTATTCTTTAGTGATATTGAATAAGAAGATTGTATCTTTGTGGATCTATCAACCCTAGTTAAGTCGGCATATGCTTTAGGAATATCTATTGAATCAATCCTAGGACCTTGAACCTCAACCATTGTCGAGAATTACAGGTGAAACGCTTTTCTATATTGTTATCACTACTTTGCACTCATTGATCTATTTGCTTTACTTTATTATCAATTTGTCATAAACCATTGCTTTTCTCTTAAGAATGATTGTTAGAAACATTGCATTGCAACTGTTTTTCCCTGTGGGTTCGACTCCGGAATTCATCACTGTACTAGTTTATTAGTTTATTAATCTACTGGTTTACTAATTTATTGGTTTGAGCATTGAGTTAGGATATTATTGATATTTGGCAAAGGACGAAAAAGCCAACGACGTTCGTCCCGCACCAATCCTTTTCCGGGTGAAGCGGACCCGCAAAGCAAGGGAAGTACGACCAGATCCATGCCCAAATAGTATAAACCATTAGAGCACTTATTATATGTACCCAAATAGAACAACATATTTACCGTATCAAACCCACACTTACTTGCAGCAGCGCAACACACCCCCGTAGAGCCGCAGCCTGGCCTCTCGTGGCCTCTCCTAATCCCCGGAAGAGGAAAGAAAGCACTCCTGCTCCCCAAGCTAGTATCCCAGCGTATGCTAAGTCCCAAACTAGCCTAAACAACGAAAAGTGTACGCGGCTCTGGGACTTGTCGATGAATAGTGTCGTACCCAGCAGCGTAGCCAAGAAACCAACAGCTAGATAGTGGTGGCGCTCTCTCACATTGGCAATGAAGTTGATGAGCTGATCCCCATGGTTGTCGTGCCTTTCCCGCCACCCAGCCATTAGCTGCCCGATGGGCACTCCGAAAGTGGTCCTGTGCTTCTTCAACTAGGTCGCGGTCCAACCATACCTCTGTTGCAATAGAGGCTTTAGCTATAGTGGCAGATAGGCAGGGATAAGGGTGCAAGGCATGCTGTCAATCGGCAACCCCATCAGACAAGCAACGTCGTGGAGTGTGATGGTCATCTTGCCCCATGGAAAGTGGAAAGAGCTCGTCTCTGGTTTCCAATGCTAAATGAACACAGTCAACAACTAGGCATCCACATTCCACTCCATCCCAATTCAAATCAAGTAGCCTCAATAGACCATACTGAGTTGCATCCTACACCCATATCATCGGACCCTCGTACATATAGCGGGAGAACGACGTGAGGTGTGTAGCCCGATGATGAACCTTCAGCAAGTTATGCTGAAAGGTAGGGTCCGTCCACGGCCAGTGAGCCCTATGATGCCTATATGAGACCAAAAGATATCTTGGAGGAAACTCGCCATCGGGGAGCTCATCTTCCCCATGATCGGTCTGCTCCGCCACCTCCTCCTCCTTCTCCTTCTGACCAGCCACCTGCCCCACCCCCTCTTGTCCCACATCATGCCCCCCCTCCTCGTAATCCTATCCTGAGCACTCTCATCATCAAGATCCTTCGGGTCGAACTGAAGCTTCCTCCCATCCCCCTCCAGTGTCTCATCCCCCTCCGGGGGAACATCACCAGTAGTAGGAAAGATTGTAGCTGACACCGATGGAGGTGTAAGGCAGTGAAGGGATGCTGCGACGACCTCCACCCAAGCATCAAGGTCGCTTTGCGTGAGTCCGGAGGTACTAGCATCACCAGTGTGATCCTCAAGTCCCATAAGAAGGCCGAAGAACGTAGAATCGGCATCCATATGACCCTAGGTCCTCTCCCCAATGGTGAGGCGGCTTCCTAACCCATTTAGTTCGGGTCTAGTGTGTCAACGGTGTGGTGGTTTCCTACCCCATTCAGTTCGGGTGCGAGTACTACAACCTACCCTTTTCTTATGTACGTGGGTCATATAATGTGAACGTTGGGAACCTTCTTCTTGAAGGTTTAGCGTCATTCTTCCCCGACATACACAGATGTGACATCAGAGATGTCACTCGATTCATCGGGACCCTTGTGATTGAAGCAAATTTAGAGGTCTGGAATTCAATGAGGTACAGATTCAAATATTTCCGAGCAAAAGACCCCCTGGTGTTGAGTCACCGCTGGATTGAAAGTTGATGTTGTTACATATTCAAATCTTTCCATGTAACCGTCGTAGTATTTTCAAATGGTGCTCAACTCTATGTAAGCAGTCTTATGAAGGAAAAGTTATGTGTTGGTATTCCCGAATATTCATCTGAATATTCATATGATTCATATTCGATGTATATATTCTCCTTATTAGATCGATTCAAATGAATATTAAAATGATTAAACGGATATTAAAACCAAGCTATAAATATTCATAAGGTTCAAACCAAGGGGGCACATAGAGTTCACATCACAAGTCGATTATCGAAAATATAACATATGTAAAAAAACGTACAGTTTCCCCAAATCGAATATTAAAAACATCAAATCAAGTGATAGAGTTGTTGTACCCAACAGAACAGCTCCCAATGGACTCTGCATGTGCCGTTGGGTGTGTCTCAATCAGCGCCTGCAGGAACGCATACGTCGTCATAGTGTCTTGGGCGAGGCGCGCTACAAAATCCATTGCATACTGTGCAATGCTGCGAATACGCGAGGGAGTCACATCACTGTAGAGATTGTTGAGATTATCCTTTATCTTCTCCAACACGCGAGGGAAATACAACGCAAGGTCATCGTCACAATCCCTTCCTTCGAAATGCACCTGCGTTGACCACTCAAAACTACAATGACACTGCACAGAAAATAAATTGCATGGATAAAAATAGAGATACTTTTGTGCTTGCAGTTACAAGAGCCACGTTCAGGAAACTGATTGTGTCTGATCACTCTAATAATGAAACGGGTCCCGTCCGTGAACTCGACTTCCTTAACGATGTTGTACGGGGTTGAAGGCATGGTTGAGGGCTTGTGGGCGTTTAGTGTATGGGTGATGTGGGAGTGGGGACTGGAGGCCGAGGTTTATATGGTGTCCCCCATTACAACACCGGATTGGACGTTGTAATGGGGGGATGCACCATATATAACGTGGAATTGGACGTTGTAAAGGTTCATGCCCCCATTGGGGATGAACCCTCCTTTACAACGTTTGATTTGATGTTGTAATGGCCTTTACAACATCAATTTGGACTTAGTATAGGGAGGGCCCAACCCTATACAACATCCAATATGACGTTGTAAAGGAGGGTCACCCTTTACAACGCCCAATATGACGTTGTGAAGTCTGATCCATAGAACGTGCAATTGATGTCATGTATGGTCCGCCTTGATGCCTTTATATACATCCACTATGAGGACAAATGAATGTCGTCCCTTCACCGCAAAATTTCAAACAATAGTAATTTCATCTATAGAGAGGAAAATGTCATCCTCAGAAAGTGAACGAGCGATGGAGGTGGCATGAGATGAAGCTCCCGTACCATAGAGCAATGTCGTCCCATAGGTAAACTCTTATGGTTGTATTCTTTGCTCCTATGTTTTTTTATGTATCCAGTTTAAACTGAACTAAGGATATACATTTTTAGTAAAATCAATTGCATATACTTCTTATGTTTTCATCAAGTTTCGAGACTTCACAATTATGTTTATCGACACCCATATTCAGCGTTGCCGTAACCAAATGGTCGACCATTTTAAGCAAATCGGCATTTCACACAATATGGTCTTAATAATCAAGCGATCTTGGTCTAGCGCTATAAACCGACAGGGTGGCGTGTTGTTAGCGTGCGAGCAATATAGGGTGTTTCGCATAAGGGGGAAGTAGATTCGCAGCACGCAGAGCAAACTAAGAAATTGTCCATTCTCCTTACACGGTCATGAGGGGGGACTGGGTATGTGGATGATGACCGTTCAAAATGGAATGCACAACCATCACCTCCCTAACCGATTGAAGGGTCATGCTTACGCGGGAAGGATGAAACCGTGGGAGAATAAAATGTGCAAGTGGATCAAAGACATAGGAACTCCTTCAAATGCCTTGGTCGATCGGCTCGTCTCCGCTCCTATTGAAGCAATGGGTCCCTGGTGCTCCGATGGATTGGAGCTTCTTCGAGACCGTGCCGATTTGGGTAAGGATTCTTGATCCTTCACCAATATTTTGCTCAAATTCCATGCTGAGCATGATAGGCAGTGGGATTGAAGCTTCTCTATGTGTTGATGAGAATACAACAACAAATGAGATGCTATCTTTTGCTAGGATGCTAGTTGAAGTCAATGTTGCACAAACAAGAAAGAGATATGTGAAATTGATGAGTGATAAGGGAGTGGAATGTGCCTTGAAAATCATTTTTGAATGGTTACCTTCGAAGTGTGCAAATTGCAATTGTTTCAAGCATATAGACAATGCGTGCCCGAAAGCTTGCCATAACAAGTGTTTGGATGGCAAAGTGGAATCCCGCATAAAGAAAAAGGGTGAGATGGCTAAGGAAGCTGATGTTCATCCTTCTGCTGCTGCCCAACCTCCCAGAACTGTTGTTGATGTGGGCTCTAACCGCTCCCCTGGTCCTGGCTTTGCTACCGATCAAAACAGTGGCAACGGAGACCAAACAAACGCAGCTGCTACTGCTACAGCTTCCGTGGGTGTCCAAAAAGTGGAAGCGGATACCTCAAATGGAGTTTACAACGATGTGAGGAATGGTCAAGATGTGGTTCCGATTAGGAATGACTCGTTGGGATCCCAAGCTACTAATGTGGGGAGTGCAATCCAGGAGGATGAGGGTGTTTCTACTCACGACAAATCTCTCGCTTGTGCTCACTTGGTCGCCTCATCTTGGGCTGCGGAGGCAAGAATTTATGCAAATAGGGATGGTGAGTTAGAAATCAATGAGTGTAAGACTTTGGACGACCTAATTAGATGGAAGGTCGAGAACAGTGTTAAGAGGGGTGCGTATCGACTTAGGGGTACCAAGTCACGCATTGCCGAGGACTTAAAGCTATCCCTTACGATGGACGAACTCTTTCAAGTGATGTCGGGGATCAAGGAGTCCAACTGCGGTGAAGGCGATGCCGCCCACACTAGTACAAAAAAGCTATTTAAGAGCGGTTTTTTTACTCGGAAGCATAGCGGTTTTTGAAGCGCTGTTAACTGAAGCGCTGACAACACTAGTGAAAGCGGTATTTAAAAAGCGTTGTTTGAAAATACAAGCATAGCGCTTTTTTGAAACAAGCGCTGTCTAATTTAAATTTTATATAAAAAAAAAGAAAATAAAAAGCAATCCTACGAATACAACAGATTCACTTCTACCTACAACAACCATATCTAATACCCCTTTGATCTGTGTACTCATAATTCAATCCAAACATCAAACAAAACATCAAAAGTTATATATTATTCAAGGAAAATTACAACAGTAGTACATTAACTTATAAAAAAAATGAACTAAAGAAATTGCACAACAAATAAGATTGGTACAAAAATCAGTCTACTTATTGAACAAACCCTAGAAAATAAAAAATCCTAAAATTGAACCTAAGATGGAGATCTGACAGACGATTTGCGGAGGGTGTTGAATGGATCTTGTAGATCAGGCAGAGTTGTTTAAGGATGAGGAGCCAAGGAGAATGGAAGGAGGAGCCTAGGTGGCGTTGTAGATCTGGCCGGCGATCTGGAAAATAAAAGTGTTGTTGGCGTCAGAGGGGATCAAAAGAGGAGGAGGAGGAGAGATCTGGTGGAGGATGCGACGTAGATGGAAGCCGAGGAAGCCAAGAAACGAAGCCGGAGGCCGCTCACCTGAACAACAACCTACCTACACCCAGAAAGGAAGTCGAGGAAGAAAAAAACGAGGGGGAAAGACCAGATCTAGACACGAACTCACCAAGCCACACCAGATCTGAGCCATAGAGCAAGGAGATTGTAGAGGCGGTGGTCGGTGCAGGTGGCGTCGGCGCGGCTAGAAGGAGGAGCCGAGGAGGAGACAATGGAAGGTATTGAAGATGGATCTGCTGGCTGGCGTTGGAATCAACTTGGCTCGTTGGTACACTTGCCGGAGAACTGGAGAGGCATTGGAATCAGACGAGGAGGAGAGATTGTAGTGGAGAAGCGTTTTAACCAGTTAGGTTTTTATTTTCCTAAGCAAGCGTTTAGCCTTTTAGGGTTTTTTTTTTAATGATTGCCTTCAAGATTTTATCAGTATATTTTTTTAATAAATTTAATTAATAATGACATTGCTTTATTTTAAGAAACGCTATGCTTCCCTTTAATTAATAGCGTTTTTTTAATAAAACTGATGTTATATGAAAAAAAAAAAGTAGTAAAATAGCGGTTATTTCATAAAAGCATTGTGCTTCCCTTTAATTAACAGCGTTTTTAATAAAAGTGCTATGCTTCCCTTTAATTAACAGCGTTTTTAATAAACGCTTTCAAATTTTTGTTGTTAATCAACACATTTGTACTAGTGCCACTTCAACGATGAGTCTGATATTGATCAAGACGGGGACTCTTCTGCGGATGATGAAACATTTCACCCGGGTTGAGTTCATTCTGTCACGTCAGTACTGGTGGTGCGGGTGTGTTTGTTGTCGGGTCTTTTGTGTTCAGGTGGTGTAGCCGATTGTCTTGCTTACTGGTGCTGAACATCTAAACTTCTCTCTTGTAAAGCGGTTTGTTTTTGCCGTCATAATTTTAGGTCGATTGCCCATGGAGTTGATGTCATGTTTTGTTGACTTGTAATTCGTGGGCAGGCGAGTGATTATCTTTCAATTTTTTGAGCTTGCCGGTTTGGGTAAATAGGTAGAACCGGATTTGGGATATCAGATTTATTTTGGAGTGGGCCTTTGTCTAGGTGGTCTTGTATTTCCCCCACTGAAAAGGTGAGTTTCGTACTGGGCCTGTGTTGTAAGGAGAAAATCGAGTTCAAAATATAGAAATATAAATCAAACCAGATTATGCCCACGCAAATGATTACAAGACTCCCTCCCTATGCAGTAGTGGGAAGTCAGGATCGATCCACGAGGAAGCGTGTCAGCGGGTCTCAGGTAGATGTAAATCTCACAGACAGAATAGCAGACAGAAAGACAGAAAGAAAGACAGAAATAACAAAGCAAAGCAGAAACGAAAGTAAACACAGAAACTAGTCGATATCGACAAGGATGTACTCGATATCGACAAAGCACAGTGACGACAGAAAGCAAACTCAGCAACAGAAACTCAATCTCGACAAAACCTTACTCGATATCGACTAAGTGCTATTCGATATCAACTAAAACTCCCCGAGATCGACAAACAACAGAAACTTTAAATTGCAAATTCTCGAACACAGAACTTAGATTTTCAACGAAATAAATCAATATACTAAAAGACTTCCAAAGCCAGGTTATCAACACCACAACGATAACCATGCAAAGTAACACATAAAGGCATGAAAGATCATGTTTTCCATCAAATAACTTTTGTTATTAACAAATAGGCATATAGAGGCTTTCGCATAAACCCTAATTGTTACTAACCCTTTTCACATAATTAACCCAAGTTGTATTAAGATCACTTTCGCTTCAATAACACAAACAAGGATCACCTTCAACTTTCGCAAAAGAATCATGCTTATAGGGATAGAAGACGAATTGCATAAAAAGATTGTACCTTCATCGCATCACCTTACATGGCCACCGTCGGGCTCACCCCGACTCTAGAAGTGGGTGGACTACTCGCTCTTCATCGCAATAGCAGACATCTTTGATGAAAAAGAACTAACTTGCATTAATAAACTCAAAATTACAACCTCTTATCCTTCTCTCTATGTGTAACTAATTGTCTCTGAAATTGAATGAATAAAAACCAGCCCTTAAGGCTTTATTTATAGTGCTCAAACCCCGCTAATCAAGGAAAGAACATCTTATCTATATCTAAATCTAAATATCTAAATGCTTAAAGATAAATAAATAGAATAAAGGAATTAAATCCATAAAGGAAATTATATCTAAAGTAGCAAAATATCTTCTTGCCTGGGTAGATCTTCTCTCCATACATAGAACATGATAGGTGTGGATAGATGTGGATAGAATCGGACTCCTTCGGCTCGAAGCAAAGCCAACTCGACACGGACAGCTTCACCGCGTAACGCCGCTCTAGAAGATTTCCTCGATATCGAGTAAGGTTGGCGTCATCGACTTCTCTGGTTGGGCATTGTCGAGTAGTTGTAGTCGATCTGGCTCGGACAGGCTCCTCAGGTCTTGTCGATAATCGAGTAATCTACTCGATATCGAGTAACGTTGTATCGACTTTGGCTGGCTCGGCATGTCGGGTGGCTGGTTCTCGATCAAGCTCGGACAAGTGCTGATGGGTTCCTCGATATCGACAAAAGTCCTTGATATCGATAAGCTGTGTCGACTTCTGCGTTGCTGGTCTTGGTTGAGGAAATGCTCCCCCGATCTGGCTTGGAAGTGTGGTGCTGGTCTTTGTCGATATCGAGTAAGATCCTCGATATCGAGTAGATATTGCTCGGCGTCTCCATGTCTTCGGCTTCTCGACTTGGCACAGCTCCTCGACTCCGGGTATGGCATCAGGGTGTTTGTCGATATCGAGTAATCTACTCGATATCGAGTAAAGCTCCGGAGTCGGGTTGCCTTCGTCTCTAGCTTCCTCGATCAGCTCATACTCGATCAGCCTTGCTCGGAAATCCTTTGTCGATATCGAGTAAAAGAACTCGATATTGAGTAACTCTGGGTTTCCATCTTGATTCGTCTTGGTTCTGCTGCTCTTCGACCTCGGACTTCTGTAGTTGGTTTCCGAGCTTTTCGTCCTTTTCTCAGAACTACTGTAAATTGCCTCGAATTCTGCGAATTTAAAAAGAAACTGGTGTGGATTCCATAGTTTGGCAAATAAGCATAAACTACATAGATTCTATATTATTCTAGCCAAAATGCATGAAATGTATGCAGAAAACGACATAAAAGTTACTGTAAAACATGGCAGATTCAGCTCACAACAGCCTGCCTTTTTAATCAAGCATATATTCATTTAACTTTGTTGGAATATATGTTTGATTAAGGGTAGTCGGTCTTTCTATGTTTCGGACTTTTTCATTTAATTGGGGTAGTGGGCGGACTTATACCGTGGTAGGATGTAGTTGTGGGATGTTACTCTCTTTCTTGCACAAGACTCTTGGTTTGGTCTTGTCCTTTGTTACCTCTTTGGCTTATGCCGACATCTATATATTTACCTATTTAGACTTGAGAACACCCTCAACACGCTCGCCGTTGAAGAGAGAGGAAATCGAACAATGACATAAGATACCCTCCATCGTCTACGAGAAAGCGGCTACTACTACGAATTCAGAAGAAGCCCAGATGATGACAACGTATTGAATGATCTTTTTCTCACACACCCGGATGGGATTCGTCTCTTCAACAAATACCTGTATGTCATCGTGATGGATAGTACGTACAAGACCAATGCATAAGTACTATATCCTATGTCTTCGTACATTTCTTCCTTATCGAGTGTTATACTTATGTGAGTACGTTGCTACATTGCGTTCAAAGGTACAACATCGCTCTGTGCGAGATAGTGGGCTTAACACCAACAGAAAATAACTTTTGCATTGTCTATGCCCTTATGGCTCACGAGAACGAGGACACGTGTGCTTGGGTGCTCAACAACCTACGTGTTATTCTTCAGGGAAAGATACCTGATTCGATCATGATAGACCGGAAGATGGGCCTTCTCGCCGCACTTAGGCTCGTCTTCCCCGATGTGCAACATCTATTGTGTTGGTTACATGTGACTCGCAAGTGTGAAGAGGCCACTTTGAAGATTACCAAAAATTTGCAACTTGCAGTTATATTCAAGAATCACGTGTGGGGTTTATTCCAGTCTTCTTCAGAGGAGTTGTTCGAGCGGCGCCAAAAATGGCTTCACGGCCAATGGCAGGCCGCAACTTGGGTCATGAGGTATCTGGAATCAATGTGGCTCATTCACTGGACAAGCCTGGTCAGATGTCAAACCGACCACGTTCTCAACTTTGGGATGAATTAGAAAATGATGCCTTACCCTATGCCATGTCGGTTCGCAGATATGAAAGGGTTATTGTGCAACCATTTGGAACAAAATCATCAACTTTACACTGGTTGTTACATGGGAGGGTATTCGTTGCGAGAGTTTGTCAACATGCAGAGTTACTCCGGCATAGTGGGAGGTGACCGGAGATACTGGATAGAGCTACCGATCATGGGTCTTGTGTTCGCAACCATCTACCAGGTGCCCCTCATTGTCGTATCTTGTCACATGCTATTCATATGCCTCCCTATGTACATTGAACAACCAAATGACATCCCTCATGTGGCCATACTTGGGCTGGCCTGCATTGGGAACCATGATCATTTTGCAGCGGTGAGTATGATGTGTTATTCTCGCTTCAACTGCATTTCATCCATAAATTATCAAAATTAACATTGTACTATACTTATTGCAGATATGATTACATCCCAACACTCCTTTACCTCCTTCAACGCATGAATGGACAACATACCATCACTCGAGCGTCAACGGATGGGATACTCGCTTCCAAGACCAATTTGATAGATTTAGAGCATTGCGGGTTCAGAGAGGTCGTCCTTACACCATGTTTAGGAGTCATGACATGATGTGCAATTATCGTTGCTCTATTATATTAGACATTGTGAAATGATTGTAGCCTCTATTGTAAATGAATCCATATTATCTTATTCCACATATTATGTTTTATAAGTTCAATTACTCAATTACCTTTGTCTTTTATTATTCTTTTTTCACAATTCTATATGTGCTATAGTTCAAATATACGAATTATTGTACTAAAAAAACATTTCGTATGTATGAAAACAAGATCTGTCAAATAACGTCACATTTATCGATATATTTCCATATCACAACGTTAGATCCGACGTTTTTACAATGTCAAATGCAGCGTTGCTATGTGGCCCGAACAGGCCCGCTTTACAACGTCCAATGCAACGTTGTAAAGTGACCGACCCGCCCCGTCCTATCCTAAATTTTACAATGTTGCACACGACACATTGCAACGTCAGATCCGACGTTGTAGTGTCATTAACGCTACAACATCGGATCCGAAGTTGTTTAGCGTTGTTAACCCGCGGATTTGGGGTGTATATAGGAAGACCCTAAGTATTTCTAGTCCAAAGTGTCCCAGTATTTCTAGTCCAAAGGTCCTTTAGTACACTTTGGAAACTTTTTACCTCACCAAATCCTTGCCTAGCCGTATTGCCATCTTGTGTCGTCTGTTTAACATTAATGGATTTAGAGAGATGTGATAAAAATGACACTAAAAAGGATGATTATTTGGCTATTCTGTTGTTAAATTCTTTGCCTCCTCAGTTTGATATGTTTAAAGATGTCATCCAGTATAGTCAGGAGTCTAACTAAGCATAAAATTCTTAAGTCTATTGTGCAGCAGAATGAAAGCCTAAATTTGCAAGGGTGAAATTAAAACTAAGGTTCTCATGGTTAAAGGTAAAAAGAAGAAGAACAACAAACAGAAAAACAAGGATAAGAAGTCTGATAACGAGGATAAATTTGTTGCTTCTAGTTCTAATAAAGTGTCACTATTGTGGTATCTATGGTCATTATATCAAAGAATGTCATTAGAAACAAAGGGACGAAGCTGAGAAAAATCAAAGTCAATCTGTTGTTGTGCTAGAGTCTCATTATCCCTGTGAACTGCTTGTTGCTAATGATTGCAATATTTTTTATGATTCCTGGATCCTAGATTCAGGATGTACTGTGCACTCTACTCCTAACAAAAATTATTTCAGCTCTTTGCAGGTGTTCAATGGAGGTGAGGTCATGTTAGGTGATCACACCTCCCTTGAAATCAAAGGTGTTGATAATGTGCCTCTGTGCATGTTTGATGGTAATCAAACATGCATCAAACTAAACTAAGGAGGAGGCTACTCTCTGAATCTATTTTTGATGATATGGGTTTTGATATTAAAATTAATAATGGTCTTAGAGAGGTCATCACATATAGAACTACCATTATTAAAAACATTAAAAATGGAGGGTTGTATTTTGTACAGTCCTCACCTAAAGTAAATGTGACTAGTAAGGGTGGTTCCATGGATTTGCATCAAACTAAACTATTTCATAGTAGGCTAGATCATATAGGAAATCATGGCATGCAATATTTTCATAAATATGGCTTAATCAATCATAAACCAATGCATCTTGACTTCTGTGAAACATGTGTTTGGTAAAAAGGTTAAGCATATTTTTTGTAATTCTACTTATGTTGCTAAGAGGCCTTTAGAATACATACATTCTGATTTGTAGGGGCCTGCATAGGTAAAAACCATTGGAAGTAAGAGATATTTTATTAACTTTGTTGATCACTTTTCTAGGAAAGTTTGCCGTATATTTTGAGAACAAACAATGAAGCATGTCAAACTTTTATAACTTGGAATTTTTTGGTTGAAAATCAAAATGGTAAGAAGATAGCATGTCTCAAAATTGATAATGGGCTTGAATATTGCAATACTGAATTTGATATTTTCTGTAAGCAACATGGCATTAAAGGACATCTTACTGTTCCTAGTACTCCACAACAAAATGGTACAACTGAGAGAATGAATAGAACTTTATTAGAAAAGGCTAGATGCATGCTTGTTAGTTCTGGTTTGAAACACTCTGTGGGGAAAGGCTGCTACAGCAGAAACCTATCTCATAAATAGATCCCCATCTTCTATAGTGCATTTCAAAACACCACAAGAGATGTGGACTAGGAAGATACCCAACATGATCTATCTTAGGCCATATGGTTATGCAGCTTACCCACATGTGTCACGGGGTAAGTTGCACCCAAGGGCTCAAAGGGGGGTCATGTTAGGCTATCCAAATGGTGTAAAATGATATAAGATCATCCTTATACATCCTCATGGCTATAAGGTTATCATCTCTAGGAGTGTTACATTCAGTGAGACGGATTTTCCTTTCAAAACAGTACTAACTCCTTCTCTTAAGCAGGTGAACCCCAATGGAGATACATGAAATGAAAGTTTCCAACCACCTAGACACTTCTATAATCAGAATGATCTCCCTCCATGAAATGTGCAAGAGGAGTTTGATGTTAGTCAATATACTCCTGCAGCAACAAGCGGTGATTCCTCTAGTCAACCCCTCCAAGAGGGGATTGAAGTTAATGGGAACATTGAGCCTCTTGTGGCTTCTACAAGTTCTCAAGAAAAATCAAATGAAGTAGGAAGCTCACATACTCAACAATTAAGGGAGGAAATTCAGCAAAGGGAGTTACATTCTAACCCTATCCCTTCTTCTTCTGCTCATGAATCTATTGCTGGTGATATGAGTGATACTATTGTGATTGTTTCTTCTATTCCTCAACATGATAATTCTGATTATCAATTAACAAGGGATAGAGAGCCTAGGGTGATAATCCCAAATAAAAAAAAATTGAACAATATTGTTGAGTATTGCCTGCTTCCATCTAATATTGTATTGCATCCATTTGTGCCTGAGACTTATGAGCTTGCTGTTAAATATGTTGAGTCTGAACACTAGGTGAAAGGTATGTGTGAAAAAATTGGATCTATGACAGCTAATGACACTTGGATTCTTGTTAAGAAACATGAAAATCCTAGAGTCAAACAGTGTAGATGGATTTATAAATTGAAAGAAGGTGTTAATTCTAGTGAGCCTCCTAGGTATAAAGCTCATTTTGCTAAGGGGTTTACACAAAAAGAGGGCATAGACTATAACGACATATTTACTCCAGTGGTTATGTATAAAACATTGAGATTATTACTTGCTATGTCTGTTGTGTATGATTAGAAACTTGAACTAATAGATGTGAAAACTTCCTTCTTGCATGGTGAACTTGATGAAACTATCTATATATCTCAATCAAAAGGCTTTATAGATAATCTAAAGTCTGAACATGTGTGTCTGCTGAAAAAATCTATTTGTGGGTTGAAACAGTCACCTAGGCAGTGGAACTTGAAATTTGATTTTTGTATGTCTAAGCTTGGTTTCCATATAAGTGAACTTGATATGTGTATTTATTTCAAAGGTGTTGGTTCTAAGTCTCATTTGTATATGCTCCTTTATGTTGATGATATACTTATCATTTCCAATGCTAAGATCCTCATTTCTAAAGTTAAAAGGGACTTGAAAATGCACTTTGACATCGAAGAGTTAGGTCATGCCAAGAAAATCCTTGGTATTAAAAAAATCAAAGACACAAAAAAATTGATGTGGCTTTCCCAATCTAAATATGTTGACAAGGTCTTGGATAGGTTTTAAATGGAGAACTCTAAACCTACGGTAGTCCCTTTAGGAGGGTGTTTAGAGTTGTCTAAGAAACAATCCCCTCAATCCCAAACAGAAATACAGAAAATGAGTAAGGTACCTTACGATGTTATTGTTGGATTTTTCATGTATGATATGCTTTGCACTAGCCCTGATATTGCTTTTGCTATTAGTGTCTTGAATAGATTCATGTTTAATCCCGGTGAACCTGTTGTGAGCCTAATTAGCCATGTTTTACATTATCTTTTATATCGATTTCTGCATGCATTTCATGCATTTGGGCTTGAATGATACAAAATATGTGTAGTTTATGCTTAGTTGTTATATATGAAGGTCTACACAAGTTTTTGTCATATTTCGCAGAAATCGGACGCATTTTGGAGCTTAATGGAAAGTCATGGTGAAGCCAAGAATGGTGCAGCTGGAGAGAAGGCCAATATCCGGTTTACATCGTTCTGAATCAGGCTGTGATGTCTTCATGAGATTTGTAGCCCTCGGAAAGAGCTTTCCAACGCATGGTCATATGCGTCAATCCGACAACGGAGGCAGCAGGAAAGTGCGTTTTACGAACAGAGCTGGAAGCTGAGAAAAGAACTCGACGTCGACAAGAGTTGTCGACATCGACAAGTATCCAAAACTCGACATGAGCACTGGAAGACGAAGTCGAGTTGACTGAACTCAGGACCAAAATGTTGTCGATGTCGAGGAAAGTTGTCGACATCGAGAAGACATGTCGAGCATTCCAGAAGCCGAGATCGAGGAGAAGTCCGAAGAGAAAGGAGATTACTTGCAAGCCAAGATTCGACGAATTCTATCCGAATCTATCAAGATCAATCAAGACCAAAGAAGATGTCCACACATTAGATATAATCCTAGTCTATCTATTTTATTTAATTACACTATGTTATTTATTTATCATTTAGTTTTAGATATAGTTTTAGATAAAGATAGATATCTTCTATCCTTGATTAGCAAGGATTAGAAGCCTATAAATAAGGCCCTAGGGGGCTCAGTTTTATTCATTCAATTTCAGTTAGATTCCAAGTTACACACAATTAGTTAGTTCCACAGAGAAGTTTAGGAGTTCTAAGGTTTTTAGGGTTTTGGCGATTTGCGAAAGTTGATTGCCGGGATTGTAAAAGCTTTGAATTTAGTTTAATGCAATTTATTTCCTTTAAATCAAAGATGTCTGCGATTGCGATGAAGAGCGAGTAGTCCACCCACTTCTGGGGCTGGGGTGAGCCCGACGGTGGCCATGTGAGGCGATGCGGTAAAGGTCAGATCTTTTGTGCGATTCATCTTCTATCCCTATGAGCATGATTCTTTTGCGAGAGTTGAAGGTGATCCTTGTTTGTGTTATTGAAGCGAAAGTGATCTTAATACAACTTGGATTAATTATGTGAAAAGGGTTAGTAACAAGTAGGGTTTATGCGAAAGCCTCTATATTCCTATTTGTTAATAACGAAAGTTATTTAGATGGAAAGCATGATCTTTTATGCCTTTATGTGTTACTTTGCATGGTTATCGTTGTGGTGTTGAAACCCTAGCCTTGGAAGCCTTTAGTTTATTGATTTTATTTCGTTAAAAATTAGTTTCTGAATCCGAGAGCATTTGCACTTTAATTTTCTGTGCTTAGTGTTGTTGCAGGAGTTGGTCAAGTATTGAAATAGATGTAAAATATAGTTCAGATAGACTCCCCTGTCTCAGCAAATAAATACAAGACTTCCTCCCGTTGTAGTAAGAGAAAAGTCAGGATCGAATCCACGAGGAAGCACGTCAGCAGTTCTCAGGTAGCTATCGGATTCTCACAGAAGCAGCAGAAAGACAGAAACACAAACAGAAGCAGAAACAAATAATCCCGGCAAGGACAAATAAAACAAAAGCAAATAACAAAGCAAATCAAAAGCAAAGGCTCATATCATGAAAAGATTGTGCCTTCTGCAAGAGTACGACACATATCATGAAAATTAGTAATATGTTCAAGAGGGCACTCATTAAATCTGCCGTAAAAGGCATTATTTTTAAGCTCTATAAGAAATTGAGTGCGAATTTCAAAAGAGTTTTCAAGGATTAGAATCGCCGATTCAGGCACGACGAGCGTGGGATGCATATAATCCTCAGCAGTGGTTGGACATTGGGCAAGCTCAGCTTGTGCTTGTTCCTTTTCTGCTCTCTCAGCGGCGAGAGCAGCATCCCTGGCGGCTAGATCTCTGGTAAGCCTAGCGATCAGCTGCTCCTGTGTTTCAGCGTCCTCCGTGGCTCTTTGAAGTCTATTTCTGATGTGTAGAAGGCGCTCTGGTTCGTCTAAACCGTAGTACTCAGGTGGGATACCAGAACGGCGCATACACCTGAAAAGTAACTCAAAGAAACAGTGAGAACTGACTACCTAAGGCGCGATTAATTGCCTCCCCGGCAACGGCGCCAATTTGCTGTTGCAGGAGTTGGTCAAGTATTGAAATAGATGTAAAATATAGTTCAGATAGACTCCCCTGTCTCAGCAAATAAATACAAGACTTCCTCCCGTTGTAGTAAGAGAAAAGTCAGGATCGAATCCATGAGGAAGCACGTCAGCAGTTCTCAGGTAGCTATCAGATTCTCACAGAAGCAGCAGAAAGACAGAAACACGAACAGAAGCAGAAACAAATAATCCCAGCAAGGACAAATAAAACAAAAGCAAATAACAAAGCAAAGCAAAAGCAAAGGCTCTCGTCGATCTCGACAAACAGTACTCGAGATAGACAAGGGTGGTCGACAACAGTGGCTCAGGATCGAAAACGAAGCAACTCGACAAAGGCAAGTCAACTCGATCTCGACTACCCCCTCCTCGAGATCGACAAGAATCAGCAAAGACAGACAATAGAAAATTGACAAAGGGCAGAAACTTCAACTCGACCTAGACCAGTTCTCCTCGAGATCGACAAGAACCGTACTCTATCTCGACCAAGTCCTACTCTATGTCGACAAGAACAGAACTTTAAAGGAATGTAAATTGCAATTGCTCAAACCCAAACTCAGCTTTCTGACGGAAAATAAACTCAATATATAAAAAGACCTCCAAGGCTAGGGTTTCAACACCACAACGACAACCATGCAAAACAACACATAAAGGCATAAACGAGCATGCTTTCCATCAAATAACTTTCGTCATTAACAACTAGGCATATAGAGGCTCTCGCATAAACCCTAATTGTTACTAACCCTTTTTCACATAATTAATCCAAGTTGCATTAAGATCACTTTCGCTTCAATAACACAAACAAGGATCACCTTCAACTCTCGCAAAAGAATCATGCTCATAGGGATAGAAGATGAATTGCACAAAAGATCTGACCTTTATCGCATCGCCTCACATGGCCACCGTCGGGCTCACCCCAGCCCCAGAAGTGGGTGGACTACTCACGCCTCATCGCAATCGCAGACATTGAATTGATGAAAGAAACTTGCATAAAAACTAAATTCAAAGCTTTTTACAATCATGGCAATCAACTTTCGCTGTCAGCCAAAACCCTAAAAACCTTAGAACTCCTAACTACTCTGTGGAACTAACTAATTGTCTCTGAATGATTGAATCTGAATGATTAAAACTGAGCCCCTAGGGCCTTATTTATAACCTTCATTCCCTAGCTATTCTAGGAAAGAAGATATCTATCTATATCTAAATTGCTTTAAAAGATAAATAAATGTTTTAATGGAATTAAATCCATAAGAAAAAAAGATAAAACTAATGTGGTAAGTCTTCATGTTGATAGATCTTGCTCCTTCCATGATAGAACTTGATAGATCGGATAGAATCTTACGGCTTTGCGACCAAGCAACTCCAACTCTACTCGGACAAGGCTTCGTCGAGCAGCTTCTGGGTCTAGTCGACCTCGACAAGGTCTCATCGACCTCGACCACGATGGTTTCGTCGACTGGACCTGGCTGACTTCTCTGCTCGATGTGGCTCGTTTTGGTTCACTGGGCTCTTGTCGACTTCGAGTAGGCTTCATCGACCTCGAGTAACTTTGCTCGCCGACTAGGGTTTCTCGAGTAGATCTCCTCGACAGGGTCGGACATGATCGGGGTGCCTTGTCGATCTCGACTAACTCTTGTCGAGATCGAGTAGGATTTGTCGAGGATGGCTCGGATGGTCTCGTCGAGGACTCCTCCTCGTCTGGCTGGGACTGGCTTGTCGACCTCGACAAGGGGTTCGTCGAGGTCGAGTAGACCTGGCTCGGATTCTCGTCCTTGGCTTCTCGGGCAGCTCTTCCCCTTGTCGACTCCGGGCATGGTGCTGGGCTTCGTCGATCTCGACCAGAGTTTGTCGAGATCGAGTAGACTCCGGAGGCTCGGGTTGTCTGGCTTCTCGAGCAGGCTTGCTCGATAAGGCCGTGTTCGGTCATGCTTGTCTAGGTCGAGTAGACCTACTCGATGTCGAGTAAGGTTGACTCTCAGACTTGTTCTGCTGCTTTGACCTTGGAATTCTGTAGTGGTTTTCCGAGCTTTTCTGACTTTCTGTAGAATTGCTGTAAAAGCCTCGATTTCTGCGATTTTAAACAGAAACTGGTGTAGATTCCATAATTTCGCAAATAAACATAAACTACATAGATTATGTACTATTCTAGCCCAAATGAATGCAATGTATACAAAAATCGATATAAAAGTTGCTGTAAAACATGGCAGATTCCGCTTACAACAAACACCCCATACTTAAGCTTGCTTGTCCTCAAGCAATACTTTTAATTGTCATTCAGGGGAAGAAATCAATACTCTCAACATCTTAGATTCATTCTTATATAACCCTGCAATCAATTTATTCGTGACAAAGCATTGATAATCAAGAAGACTTTAATTTAAGCTCATGAAGGAGTAGATTGGTAAAAGGCTAAACGGTGGGCAATTTCTGGCAATGTGGTGCTTTAATGATCCGGGGAAATGGAGTACTTTTCCAAACTTTGAATTTCATTCCACATTCCTTTTCCACTTGATTCATCACCTTTCATATTGCTTTTCTCAATAATATTGCTTTTTCCAATAATAATGCGTTTACCTCTCTAACCTCAGCACTGCCTTCTCGCGAGTCGCAAACATGGGTGTCATGAATGGCCCCGGATACTTAGTGCTTTGGACTCCTCACAATGTGTCCCATCTCTCCAAACTATTATCTCAGAGAGCAGGGTCAATCTACCTTTATCTCCTGAGGTGATTGGATTTTCTTTCACTCATTAAATTTTCCATATATTCCAAACAATTTCCCGCCAAACTCCATATAAGATAATCACAACACAAACACCATATAACATCTCCATAATGTAACATCATTCTCAACATAATCCCAGGATAGGGTAAAGAATGGCAATATTTAGATCATGTGGAGCAATATATGAAATAAGGCATATTATGGCTTTTGTGATGCATAAGCATAGGTAAGGCTAGGATTATAACAATGAGCATTATATGGAAATATAAAGTCCTCCATCATCTTATCATGCAACATGTCAAAAGCAATTTCAAATTTTTCCTCCTTTCATGGTTTTCAAGAAATAATGCACTTCATTGTGACTTCCCTTTACTAGGCAATTTCATGCTATATCTATAATGAATCTAATTTTGCATCGTCGAGTCCAATATAAGCTTCCATGACATTTTTCAAAATTTTCAATGGGGGTCATTTTTCTCAAATTTTTGAAAAACATGCATATAAGCACATAAATAAATAATGCATTCCAAAATAGCCATGTAGCAATTCTAAGAACTAATGCACAAGTAATGTCAAATATGATCAATGTGCACAAAGTAAGCCCTTCCCCCACCCCATACTTAAACATTACAGTGTCCTCACTGTATATAAAACAATGTAAAGGGTAAAGAAAGAAACTCACAAGACAGATGTGCAGAGCCGCATAATTTCGAACACCTCCTAGTCCGAGCATTCATGTAGCTTGGTTCTATCCATGACCTGAAAAGTAGAAGACATATACCCAAAAACAACCAAAACCAAAAACAATGTTCAAAACCAAAAAACAAAGTCTTAAAAGTCCTAAAAAAGTCTATGTACATGCTCTAGATTTTATAGTCGCTAGGCCGACTTTCCATTTATGCTCCAGGTGGCATCTGCAGAGCCCATGTAGCTTGGGCCTCAAATAGGACTCCATTCTTGTCCATCAGCTGTAATCCTCCAGAATGGATCTTGTTCACCACGAATGGTCCCATCCGCTTCTTGTTGAATTTGTTAGGAAACCAATGATCCTTTGATTTAGAGACATAGAGCTTGTCTCCAACTTCATACTCCTTAGGGTCATCATTGGAAATCCTGCACAATCGCACATACCAAGGCAGACCTCTCCCATGTATAGATAAATCTTTGATGGAAATAGGAGAAGAAAGATCCATACCTTGACTTACCTTCGCGGAAACGGAATCGGGCACCACGGTGTTTGGTCGATCTCGACTAGGGATCCTCGAGATCGACGAGGCTGCAGGTTCTGGTGGTGGTGGCTTCATCGAGGAGGAAGAAGTCGAGGAAGGGGGCTTGTCGACATCGACAAGACTGGTCTACCTCGATGAAGACTCTGGCTCTGGTGGCTTGCTCCTCGAGAAAACAGGGTCTGGTGGCGCCGATTTGTGGTCGACCTCGACAAGACTTGTCGAGATCGACGAGGGTTTCTCTCCTGGTTGCTGCGGCGTCGAGGAAGCAGGGGCGGTGCTCTCCGAGTGCTGGTCGACATCGAGTAGCTTCCTCGAGATCGACAAGGGCTCTGGTCCTGGAGTTGGCAGCGTCGAGGAAGACAGGTCTGGTGGCTCCGAGTTTTGGTCGACCTCGACGAGACTACTCGAGGTCGAGTAGGGCTGTTCCTCTGGTTTGCTGATCGGCTTCGGTGGAGTCACATTGGTCTGGTCGAGATCGACTAGGGTCTGGTCGATCTTGACCCCATACTTAGTTCCTTTGTTCTCCTTGAGGATTGCCATGATCTCCTCCACCTGGGCCTCCATGTCCCTCTTTTCCAGCTCCTCCGGGGTCATATTTCTGACCTTGGGTTCCCCGCAGGTGATGTAGCCAGCTGAGATAGATTTGACCTCTTCCATTGGACACGTATACCTTTCAGTTTTGTTGAAGGAATACTCAATTACTTCATCGCTGATGTTGAAGGTGAGCACTCCTTTCCGTACGCTTATGTTGGCATCCACCGTCGCCAAGAATGGTCTCCCTAGAATAATTGGACAAGCAGGATCTTCTTGCATATCAATAATTAAGAAATCAGCAGGGACGAAGAATTTACCTATTTGTACTGGAATATTTTCCACCATGCCTGTTGGAATGACCACCGTGTTGTTGGCCATGTAAAGTCTAGCATCCACATGCTCTAGGGCTCCTATCTTAATCTTGGACCAAAACGTTAAAGGCATAATACTAACACTGGCTCCAAGATCACATAAAGCATTAATTTTGTATGGACCAAATCCAATAGTTATAGCAAACTTACCTGGATCTGGCCGTTTTTCCAGTATGTCCAGCTGGCTGCACTCCTCTGTAATTTCCGCCATTGATCGCTTTTTGCTCAGAATCTCCTTCAGAAATTTGACATAGGACGACATTTCATTGAGAGCTTCTGTGAAGGGTATGGTGACATTCAGCTTCTGAAGCATCTTGATGAAGCGCTGAAACTTTTTCTCCGCCGGGTCCTTTAGAGATTTTGTTGGGAAAGGCAGCTTCTTTTTCTGAGTCGGAGCCAGAACAGACGTCGGAGTTGCTGCAGATTTCTCGACCAGGGGCTCCTCGACATCGACAAGGGTCTTGTCGAGATCGACCAGTTTGGGCCCAGTCGAGTTGCTGTTCGGCGCAGACGAAGATTCTGGAGATTTTTCCTCGACCTCGAGTAGACCTTTGTCGAGGTCGACTAGGCTCTGGTCGAGATCGACAATGGGTTTGTCGACCTCGACTTGCTGTTCCTCGTTGTTCTGCTGCTCTCCGACCTCTGACTCTTTCAGTTGATGCCCGCTCCTGAGTTTTACAGCAGCTATGTGTCCAGTCTTTCCCTTAGGATTTGGTTCTGTTTGCCCAGGGAGCTTGCCGGACTGTCGTGGGATCTGTGCAGAAATCTGTCCTATCTGCGTCTCAATTCCCCTTTTCCAGATGTCCAGTTCTCCAAATTTGGTGGTGATGTTCTGGAACTGGTTGTTGATGGTCCCTTGATTTCGTCGCATCTCCTCAAGGATCATCTGCAGATCATCCTTCTTTTGATCCCTTTCTGAATGTCCTAGAGCTCTGTAGGGTGGAGGATTCCTAGGGGGACCTTGATTCCATTGCTGTTGATAAGGCCTTTGATCCCCCCATATAGCGATTAGGCCCTCCTGCGTAAGCTGCATCCTCATGATGTTCTGCCATCCTGACTTGCTCTGTGTGTGGGCACTTAGTAGTGGTGTGCCTCTGTGATCCGCATTCGATGCAAGGTTGGTTGACAGACAGATATTTGACTTGTTTGAGGAGCTTCTTATTCTGGTCTCTGTAGTATTGCTCCCTGACATCTGGATCAATCTCCTTTGATGGCTCATAGAGGGGCATGGATGGTGCTGGCTTGGCGTATGGGTTCTCTTCATAAGTTGCAGTAGACCCATATTTGTTGTCGTAGTTGGTGAGCTTCTCTAGCACACCCCATGCGTCACTTGGCGGCATCGTCAGATACTCGTAGTGAGTATAATTGTTGATTCTGTCCTTAGTGACTTGGTCAAGAGAGTTGAAGAAGATCTCCTGAATGATGTAGGGTGGCTGTCCATGAGTAGGGCAAGATCGCAGAAGTTCCTTGTAGCGCTCCCATGCCTTTGCCAGCGGTTCCCCTTTCTGCTGCTTAAAGGCGGTGATTTTCTGGCAGAGATATGCTGTTTTGGCAGGTGGAAAGAATTTGTTCAGAAATTCTTGCTCTACTTGGGCCCAGGTTGTGAGTGATCTTGCTTTCAGCCCTTCCAGCCATTTCAGTGCAGGCCCAGCGAGAGACCAGCGAAAAGATTTCATCTTGACATATTCCAAGGTTGTGCCTTCTGCAAGAGTACGACACATATCATGAAAATTAGTAATATGTTCAAGAGGGCACTCATTAAATCTGCCGTAAAAGGCATTATTTTTAAGCTCTATAAGAAATTGAGTGCGAATTTTAAAAGAGTTTTCAGGGATTAGAATCGCCAATTCAGGCACGACGAGCGTGGGATGCATATAATCCTCAGCAGTGGTTGGATATTGGGCAAGCTCAGCTTGTGCTTGTTCCTTTTCTGCTCTCTCAGCGGCGAGAGCAGCATCCCTGGCGGCTAGATCTCTGGTAAGCCTAGCGATCAGCTGCTCCTGTGTTTCAGCGTCCTCCATGGCTCTTTGAAGTCTATTTCTGATGTGTAGAAGGCGCTCTGGTTCGTCTAAACCGTAGTACTCAGGTGGGATACCAGAACGGCGCATACACCTGAAAAGTAACTCAAAGAAACAGTGAGAACTGACTACCTAAGGCGCGATTAATTGCCTCCCCGGCAACGGCGCCAATTTGCTGTTGCAGGAGTTGGTCAAGTATTGAAATAGATGTAAAATATAGTTCAGATAGACTCCCCTGTCTCAGCAAATAAATACAAGACTTCCTCCCGTTGTAGTAAGAGAAAAGTCAGGATCGAATCCATGAGGAAGCACGTCAGCAGTTCTCAGGTAGCTATCAGATTCTCACAGAAGCAGCAGAAAGACAGAAACACAAACAGAAGCAGAAACAAATAATCCCAGCAAGGACAAATAAAACAAAAGCAAATAACAAAGCAAAGCAAAAGCAAAGGCTCTCGTCGATCTCGACAAACAGTACTCGAGATAGACAAGGGTGGTCGACAACAGTGGCTCAGGATCGAAAACGAAGCAACTCGACAAAGGCAAGTCAACTCGATCTCGACTACCCCCTCCTCGAGATCGACAAGAATCAGCAAAGACAGACAATAGAAAATTGACAAAGGGCAGAAACTTCAACTCGACCTAGACCAGTTCTCCTCGAGATCGACAAGAACCGTACTCTATCTCGACCAAGTCCTACTCTATGTCGACAAGAACAGAACTTTAAAGGAATGTAAATTGCAATTGCTCAAACCCAAACTCAGCTTTCTGACGGAAAATAAACTCAATATATAAAAAGACCTCCAAGGCTAGGGTTTCAACACCACAACGACAACCATGCAAAACAACACATAAAGGCATAAAAGATCATGCTTTCCATCAAATAACTTTCGTCATTAACAACTAGGCATATAGAGGCTCTCGCATAAACCCTAATTGTTACGAACCCTTTTTCACATAATTAATCCAAGTTGCATTAAGATCACTTTCGCTTCAATAACACAAACAAGGATCACCTTCAACTCTCGCAAAAGAATCATGCTCATAGAGATAGAAGATGAATTGCACAAAAGATCTGACCTTTATCGCATCGCCTCACATGGCCACCGTCGGGCTCACCCCAGCCCCAGAAGTGGGTGGACTACTCACGCCTCATCGCAATCGCAGACATTGAATTGATGAAAGAAACTTGCATAAAAACTAAATTCAAAGCTTTTTACAATCCTGGCAATCAACTTTCGCTGTCAGCCAAAACCCTAAAAACCTTAGAACTCCTAACTACTCTGTGGAACAAACTAATTGTCTCTGAATGATTGAATCTGAATGATTAAAACTGAGCCCCTAGGGCCTTATTTATAACCTTCATTCCCTAGCTATTCTAGGAAAGAAGATATCTATCTACATCTAAATTGCTTTAAAAGATAAATAAATGTTTTAATGGAATTAAATCCATAAGAAAAAAAGATAAAACTAATGTGGTAAGTCTTCATGTTGATAGATCTTGCTCCTTCCATGATAGAACTTGATAGATCGGATAGAATCTTACGGCTTTGCGACCAAGCAACTCCAACTCTACTCGGACAAGGCTTCATCGAGCAGCTTCTGGAGTCTGGGTCTAGTCGACCTCGACAAGGTCTCGTCGACCTCGACCACGATGGTTTCGTCGACTGAACCTGGCTGACTTCTCTGCTCGATGTGGCTCGTTTTGGTTCACTGGGCTCTTGTCGACTTCGAGTAGGCTTCATCGACCTTGAGTAACTTTGCTCGCCGACTAGGGTTTCTCAAGTAGATCTCCTCGACAGGGTCGGACATGATCGGGGTGCCTTGTCGATCTCGACTAACTCTTGTCGAGATCGAGTAGGATTCGTCGAGGATGGCTCGGATGGTCTCGTCGAGGACTCCTCCTCGTCTGGCTGGGACTGGCTTGTCGACCTCGACAAGGGGTTCGTCGAGGTCGAGTAGACCTGGCTCGGATTCTCATCCTTGGCTTCTCGGGCAGCTCTTCCCCTTGTCGACTCCGGGCATGGTGCTGGGCTTCGTCGATCTCGACCAGAGTTTGTCGAGATCGAGTAGACTCCGGAGGCTCGGGTTGTCTAGCTTCTCGAGCAGGCTTGCTTGATAAGGCCGTGTTCGGTCATGCTTGTCTAGGTCGAGTAGACCTACTCGATGTCGAGTAAGGTTGACTCTCAGACTTGTTCTGCTGCTTTGACCTTGGACTTCTGTAGTGGTTTTCCGAGCTTTTCCGACTTTCTGTAGAATTGCTGTAAAAGCCTCGATTTCTGCGATTTTAAACAGAAACTGGTGTAGATTCCATAATTTGGCAAATAAATATAAACTACATAGATTTTGTACTATTCTAGCCCAAATGAATGCAATGTATACAAAAATCGATATAAAAGTTGCTGTAAAACATGGCAGATTCCGCTTACAACACTTAGTCGATCTCGGGAAAATCTTGTCGATATCGATATATCTTGTCGACGTCGAGGACTTTTTGTCGAGATCAAGGTTTTCTGCTTGAGTCGAGTTGCTGTGTCGAGTACTTATCGATATCGACAACCTGTGTCGACAAAACTCGGTCGAGTTCTTCTGTCGAGTTACTTACTGTTCTGTCGATTTGTCTGTTGTTGTCGACGTGCTTTATCGAGTACCTCTGCTTTGCTTGCTTTTGCTTGTTTGCTTCTGTTCTTGCTTTTATTTTAGCTGCCCTTGCCGGGATTATTTGTTTCTGCTTCTGTGTTTGTTTCTGTGTTTTTTTCTGCTGCTGCTGTGAGAATCTGATAGCTACCTGAGAACTGCTGACGTGCTTCCTCGTGGATTCGATCCTGACTTTCTCTTACTACAACGGGAGGAAGTCTTGTAATTATTTGCTGAGACAGGGGAGTCGTTCTAAACCATATTCCTATACTTGACTTACTCCTGCAACAACAAATTGGCGCCGTTGCCGGGGAAGCAATCATTCGTTGCCGGGGAACCCCACTGGAATGCTTTGAAATATTTGTTGAGATATCTCTGTGGCACTGAAAAGAAATGTCTTGTTTACACTGAACAAAACTCTAGAAATAATTTAGTTGGATATGTGGATTCTGATTATGCTGGAAACAAAGATAATAGAAAATCCACCACTTCTTTTTATTTCACTTGGGCTGGTAATTGTGTGTCTTGGAAGTCTCAACAATAATATGTAGTGGCATTGTCTTCCACTAAAGCTAAGTACATGGTCGCTACTGAAGCAGCTAAGGAAGCTATTTGGCTCAGGGAGATTCTAGAGGAAATGAAGAAGAAAAGACATATCTACCTACTATGTTTCTTAATAATCAAAGTGCTATATATTTGTGTAAAGACCCTCTTTATCGTGACAATACTAAGCATATAGATGTCAGATTTCATTACATTAAGAAGAAAGTCAAGCATAAACTTCTTAATGTGTGCAGGATTATGAGTGAATTGAATCCTTCTGATTTTAGCAACAAGATTGTTACATAAGTTTGCTAACTATAGAGATGCCCTGCACATTTGGGATGCCCCTTAGCACATGACACACGCATGGATCAAGGACGGATAGGAGAGACACCAGAACCCTGTGAAGGCAAATGATGATGTTCGGATGACAAGTTTGATAGGTCCATTTGTCGTAATTTAAAATTGTTCATTGTAATGGCTAGCAAATGTGTAGGGCATGAGCAATTAGAACAATAAGTTAACTTTAGGACCTTACTTAGTGATTAAATAATATACACACATATGCAGGTAATATTAGGGAGAACCTTAATGCTTGCAAGAACCCTTAGACATATTTACATGTCTATGTTTGGATCACTTGGCCATTAGGTGTTACCATATTATAAGTTAAATATTAAGTGTATTATTGCATCAATTGAAGGCTCAAACCAAGCTAAAGATGTATGGGCCTATTGGTTGGGCTTTGATCCAGTTCGTTTTTGACTATATCCCATGTGTTTGTGATTGTTGGCAGCTTGTTATTATAACCCTAATTGTAAGGGTCATATAAGCTCTCTTGTGGTTACTGTACAACCTTGAACCTCATTTTTTACAAAACTCTAGCAGAGAGTGAGAGAGAGGAGCCCTCGTGGCGATTGCTCTTATGTGAACTTGTGAGGTGGAAGACGGTGGTCCTACGAGCCTCAACGGTGGTTTGAGGTTTTCAGGGGGGTTTTCTTCCTACCTTCTACTTCTCATCTTTGTCTTTCTCGGTTTTGAGGTTCCTTAGTTGCTTGTTCATGCGTTCTGCCTCCATTGCTTAGCTTGTAACTTCATTTGCAACATAGTTGATTTTGGGACTGGATCTCCCCTCTTGAGATACCGCAGAGTAGGGTTTCACCCGAACTGCGTCAACAAATCATGTGTTGTTATTGGTTTTTTGCTTATTGATTTCATTTTGATTGCATTTTATGGGCAATAATCGATCTTGAGTAACTTCTCGAATTGTAAAGACTAAAAAGAGCTTTAATTATACCATTAATAGTCATCGAAGACGAAGATCTTGAAGAAGGGAGCCCGTCAGTTCTAGAACTAGGGATTGAAGAACAAACTTTTGTAATAAATTCATCTGAATTGTGAGTAATAGTAGACTTGAAATTTGCTTACTTGAGACCTAAACTGTTCCGGGCATAACTGAGGTTGTTGAAGGTAAAATTAGAGGCACGTCTTTGAATGGATTGTACTTGTAATTTATAAACTATTAGAGAGGGGTTTTTTGAGGGATTGAATGGAGGAAGAGGGATTCAAAGAGACGTGGATGCGGAATGAATGAACGTTAATGATGAGAGCCCCAACTCACCCTCTCAAATTATCAATCCAGTTCCACGAGGAAATCATATTTTTGTCTTTTTAACCGGTGATTTTTTTTTAATCAAGATAAGAATTCGATTCACTAGACAAGCCTAAAGAAATCGAGATATCGGGTAGATGGACTAATCACCATCTACTAATGGAAGCAAAATGCACAAGCACCGGATTACGAATGTGGATTTAAAAGGGGATTAATATTAACCAAATATCTATTAGTAATCTGGATTTTTTTTTCAAAAAAAAAAGCAATCACTCATTGCGAGTTTCTGAAATCTGCAAACTTGCAATGCACGGTTGCGGATCCTTTTATATAAAAAAATTGACAGCCGCGTATTGCGAATTTTCGAAAATTCACAAACTCGCAATACGCGATTGCTGGTAGTGTAAACGACCATATTATCACCGTGGAAATAGTAGCCCTCAATCAAACATGCATCAAACTAAACTAAGGAGGAGGCTACTCTCTAAATCTATTTTTGATGATATGGGTTTTGATATTAAAATTAATAATGGTCTTAGAGAGGTCATCACATATAGAACTACCATTATTAAAAACATTAAAAAGGGAGGATTGTATTTTGTACCATCCTCACCTAAAGAAAAATGTGACTAGTAAGGGTGGTTCCATGGATTTGCATCAAACTAAACTATTGCATAGTAGGCTAGATCACATAGGAAATCATGGCATGCAATATTTGCATAAATATGGCTTAATCAATCATAAACCAATGCATCTTGACTTCTGTGAAACATGTGTTTGGTAAAAAGGTTAAGCATGTTTTTTGTAATTCTACTTATGTTGCTAAGAGGCCTTTAGAATATATACATTCTGATTTGTGGGGGCCTGTACAGATAAAAACCATTGGAAGTAAGAGATATTTTATTCCCTTTGTTGATCACTTTTCTAGGAACGTTTGCCGTATATTTTGAGAACAAAAAATGAAGCATGTCAAACTTTTATAACTTGGAATTTTTTGGTTGAAAATCAAAATGGTAAGAAGATAACATGCCTCAAAACTGATAATGGGCATGAATATTGCAATGCTGAATTTGATAATTTTTGTAAGCAACATGGCATTAAAGGACATCTTACTGTTCCTAGTACTCCACAACAAAATGGTACAGGTGAGAGAATGAATAGAACTTTATTAGAAAAGGCTAGATGCATGCTTGTTAGTTCTGGTTTGAAACACTCTGTGGGGAAAGGCTGCTACAGCAGCAACCTATCTCATAAATAGATCCCCATCTTCTATAGTGCATTTCAAAACACCACAAGAGATGTGGACTAGGAAGATACCCAACATGATCTATCTTAGGCCATATGGTTGTGGAGCCTACCCACATGTCCCACAGGGTAAGTTACACCCAAGGGCTCAAACGGGGAGTCATGTTAGGCTATCCAAATGGTGTAAAAGGATATAAGATCCTCCGTATACATCCTAATGGCTATAAAGTTATCATCTCTAGGAGTATTAGATTAAGTGAGACGGATTTTCCTTTCAAAACAGTACTAACTCCTTCTCTTAAGCGGGTGAGCCCCAATGGATATACATGAAATGAAAGTGTCCAACCACCTAGACACTTCTATAATCAGAATGATCTCCCTCCAGGAAATGTGGAAGAGGAGTTTGATGTTAGTCAATATAGTCCTGCAGCAACAAGTGGTGATTCCTCTAATCAACCCCTCCAAGAGGGGATTGAAGTTAATGGGAACATTAAGCCTGTTGTGGCTTCCACAAGTTCTCAAGAAAAATCAAATGAAGTAGGAAGCTCACATACTCAACAATTAAGGGAGGAAATTCAGCAAAGGGAGTTACATTCTAACCCTATCCCTTCTTCTTCTGCTCATGAATCTATTGCTGGTGATATGAGTGATACTATTGGGATTGTTTCTTCTATTCCTCAACATGATAATTCTGACTATCAATTAACAAGGGATAGAGAGCCTAGGGTGAGAATCCCCAATATAAAAAAATTTGAACAATATTGTTGAGTATTGCCTGCTTCCATCTAATATTGTATTGCATCCATTTGTGCCTAAGACTTATGAGCTTGTTGTTAAATGTGTTGAGTCTAAACACTAGGTTAAAGTTATGTGTGAAAAAATTGGATCTATGACAGCTAATGACACTTGGATTCTTATTAAGAAACATGAAAATGCTAGAGTCAAACAGTGTAGATGGATTTATAAATTGAAAGAAGGTGTTAATTCTAGTGAACCTCCTTGGTATAAAGCTCATTTTCCTAAGGGGTTTACACAAAAAGAGGGCATAGACTATTATGACATATTTACTCCAGTGGTTAACTATAAAACATTGAGATTATTACTTGCTATGGTTGTTGTGTATGATTAGGAACTTGAACAAATGGATGTGAAAATTGTCATCTTGCATGGTGAACTTGATGAAACTATCTATATATCTCAATCAAAAGGCTTTATAGATAATCTCAATCTTGAACATGTGTGTCTACTGAAAAAAAATCTATTTGTGGGTTCAAACAGTCACCTAGACAGTGGAACTTGAAATTTGATTTTTGTATGTCTAAGCTTGGTTTCCGTATAAGTGAATTTGATATGTGTCTTTATTTCAAAGGTGTTGGTTCTAAGTCTCATTTGTATGTGCTCCTTTATGTTGATGATATACTTATTATTTCCAATGCTAAGATCCTCATTTCTAAAGTTCAAAGGGACTTGAAAATGCACTTTGACATGAAAGACTTAGGTCATGCCCAGAGAATCCTTGGTATTAAAATAATCAAAGACAAAAAAAAAATTGATGTGGCTTTCCCAATCTAAATATGTTGACAAGGTCTTGGATAGGTTTCAAATGGCTAACTCTAAACCTGAAGTAGTTCCTTTATGAGGGCGTTTAGAGTTGTATGAGAAACAATCCTCTTAATCCCAAACTGAAATACAGAAAATGTGTAAGGTGCCTTATGATGTTATTGTTGTATCTGTCATGTATGTTATGCTTTGCACTAGACCTGATATTGCTTTTGCTATTAGTGTCTTGAGTAGATTCATGTTTAATCCCGGTGAACCACACTGGAATGCTTTGAAATATTTGTTGAGATATCTCTGTGGCACTGAAAAGAAATGTCTTGTTTACACTGAACACAACTCTAGAAATAATTTAGTTGGAAATGTGGATTCTGATTATGCTGGAAACAAAGATAATAGAAAATCCACCACTTCTTTTTATTTCACTTGGGCTGTTAATTGTGTGTCTTGGAAGTCTCAACAATAATATGTAGTGGCATTGTCTTCCACTAAAGTTGAGTACATGGCTGCTACTGAAGCAGCTAAGGAAGCTATTTGGCTTAGGGAGATTCTAGAGGAAATTAAGAAAAAAAGACATATCTACCTACTATGTTTCTTAATAATCAAAGTGCTATATATTTGTGTAAAGACCCTCTTTATCGTGACAATACTAAGCATATAGATGTCAGATTTCATTACATCAAGAAGAAAGTCAAGCATAAACTTCTTAATGTGTGCAGGATTACGAGTGAATTGAATCCTTCTGATTTTGGCAACAAGATTGTTACATAAGCTTGCTAACTATAGAGATGCCCTGCACATTTGGGATGCCCCTTAGCACATGACACACGCATGGATCGTGGACGGATAGGAGAGACACCGGAACCCTGTGAAGGCAAATGATGAAGTTCGGATGACAAGTTCAATAGGGCAATTTGTCGTAATTTAAAATTATTCATTGTAATAGCTAGCAAATGCGTAGGGCATGAGCAATTAGAACAATAAGTTAACTTTAGGACCTTACTTAGTGATTAAATAATATACACACATATGCAGGTAATATTAGGGAGAACCTTAATGCTTGCAAGAACCCTTAGACATATTTATATGTCTAAGTTTGGATCAGTTGGACATTAGGTGTTACCATATTATAAGTTCATGCATAAGTGTATTATTGCATCAATTGAAGGCTCAAACCAAGCTAAAGATGGATGGGCCTATTGGTTGGGCTTTGATCCAGTTCGTTTTTGTCTATATCCCATCTGTTTGTGACCGTTGGCTGGTTCTTATAACCATAATTGTAAGGGTCATATAAGCTCTCTTTTGGTTATCGTACAACCTTGAACCTCATTTTTACAAAACTCTAGAAGAGAGTGAGAGAGAGGAGCCCTAGTGGCGATTCCTCTTGTGTGAACTTGCGAGGTGGAAGACGGTGGTCCTGCGAGCCTCAACGGTGGTTTGAGGATTTCAGGGGAAATTCTTCCTACCTTCTACTTCTCCTCTTTGTCTTTCTCGGTTTTGAGGTTCCTTGGTTGCTTGTTCATGTGCTCTGCCTCCATTGTTTAGCTTGTAACTTCATTTGCAACATAGTTGATTTTGGGACTGGATCTCCCCTCTTGAGATACAGCAGAGTAGGGTTTCACCCGAACTGCGTCAACAAATCATGTGTTGTTACTGGTTTTTTGTTTATCGATTTCGTTTTTAATGCCTTTTAAGGGCGGTAATCGATCTTGAGTAACGTCTCAAATTGTAAGGACTAAAAAGAGCTTTAATTATACCATTAATGGTCATCGAAGACGAAGATCTTGAAGAAGGGAGCCCGTCGGTTCTAGAACTAGGGATTGAAGAACAAACTTATGTACGAAATTCATCTGAATTGTGAGTAATATTAGACTTGAAATTTGCTTACTTGAGACCTAAACTGTTCCAGGCATAACTGAGGTTGTTGAAGGTAAAATCAGAGGCACATATTTGAATGGATTGTACTTGTAATTTCTAAACTATTAGAGAGGGGTTTTTTAGGGATTGAATGGAGGAAGAGGGATTCAAAGAGACGTGGATGCGGAATGAATGAACGTTAATGGTGAGAGCCCCAACTCACCCTCTCAAATTATCAATCCAGTTCCACGAGGAAATCATATTTTTGTCTTTTTAACCGGTGATTTTTTTTAATCAAGATAAGAATTCGATTCACTAGGCAAGCCTAAAGAAATCGAGATATCGGGTAGATGGACTAATCACCATGTACTAATGGAAGCAAAATGCACAAGCACCGGATTACGAATGTGGATTTAAAAGGGGATTAACATTAACCAAATATCTATTAGTAATCTGAATTTTTTTTTTAAAAAAAAAAAGCAATCACTCATTGCGAGTTTCTGAAATCTGCAAACTTGCAATGCGCGATTGCGGATCCTTTTATATATAAAAAAATTGAAAACCGCGTATTGCGAATTTGCGAAAATTCACAAACTCTTAGTACGCGATTGCTGGTAGTGTAAACGACCATATTATCACCTTGGAAATAGTAGCCCCCAATTTGAATTGCATTTGCACTAAATGTTACCCGAATCTCTAAGGTCGCTTCTGCACCACTGCTCCAACGCCAATGCCCTTCCGACAGGTACTACCCTCCACGCTGTCGTGCTGAAGCATGGCCACAAGCCACCTATCTGATACCATCTTATCCAACCACATCATCAAGTGCAATCGTGTCTGTCTTGCAAGGAAGCTGTTCGACGAAATGTGTAAAACCTTGTCTCGTGGGCGACTCTCTTGTCAGGCTACGACCATGCGGGGGAGCCGTACTCCGTAGTTGAGTTCTATGCCCAGATGTATCCACATTTCGTTTCTAACGAGTTCGTCCTCGCCAGCGTTATTAGCGCCTGCGGGAGTGTCTCACTGTTGTCAAATGGAACACTCTGATCAGTGCTTACTGTCACTGTGGTGATGTCACAAAGGGATTGGGCTTCTTCACATAGCTATTGATGAGAGGAGGTCGAGCCCGACAACTTCAGCTTTGTGAATGTGCTCTCTGCGTGTCCATGGCTTGCTTCGATCCACCATGGAAAACAGGTCCATGGCTACTTGCTTAGAAGAATGAGGAATGTCTTGATCAACATGTATGCCAAGTGCGGTTGCGTTGGGTATGCAAGCACTGTCTTTCGTCTCATGGTTGATCATCGGAACCTTGTCTCATGGAACACCATCATTGCTGGATTTGGAACTCATGGAACACCATCATTGCGTTGGGTATGCAAGCTCTTCCTAGAGATGAAGTAGAATGGGATGCAGCCCGATTGCAGGACCTTCATCTCAATTTTAATTGCGTGCAACCATTGTCGGGATGGTGGAGGAGGGCAGAGCAGTGTTTGATTCCATGGAAGAGGTCTATGGAATCAAACCGGGTATTGAACATTTCTCTTGCCTGATTGATATGCTGGAAAGGTCCAGGAGGTATGGAGATGCAAAGGGGTACATTAAGAGGTATCCTATCAAGGACAACCATGTTGTACTGAAGAGCTTGCTTTTAGCTGGCAGACTGCACGGATAAGTTGGGGAGCAATTTGGAGAGGCGCTTCGGAAGCTCCAGCTATAAAGTAGTTCTTCCTTTGTTCTTCTCTCAAATCTGTAAGCTTCTGATCGAACTTGGGGTTGTGTGGCTGAAGTAAGAAGGATGCTCAAGGGAAGTGGGATCAGGAAGGAACTTGCACAAAGCTGGATCGAAGTGAAGGGAATTGTTGAGAGGTTCAAAATCAGCGATTTTTGTCATCCACATATTAAAGAGATCAGGGGTGTTATAAGTAGGGGTGTGCATATTCGGGTACCCGACACGAACCGGATAACTGTATCGGGTACCCGAAACCAATAAGCTCAAAATGGTCAAACCTTATCCGAACCATCTTAACCCGGGTACCCGACCCGGTTAAGGCATTCGGTTCCGTGTTGGATACCGGTTAACACGCCATGAACCATTAAAAATAAAAAAAATCGTTGAACAAGAAATTGAGAATCTGTAAATAAAGATCCATTGTTGAATTGAGGAACCAGAACAAGAGGCTTCAACAACAACAACTCAAAACGAGAAGGGAGGAGGAGGAGAAACCAAAAATTGGAAAGAAATCAAGCGAGATCTGGCCAGATCTGAAGAGCTCCGGGAAGTTGTGAGGAAGAGGATGACGTCTGGTGGTGGTGGCGACTGGCGATAGCAGCATCCGGTGGGCGGTGGCGGTAGGAACTTCTGGCCAGATCTGAAAAGATGGAAGAGCAAGGGAGTGAGGGAAAAGGTGTGAGGCGAGCGCATTGGAGGAGGTGAAGGATGTGATTCTCCGATTGAGGGCGGACGGCGAGTCAAAAATGGAAGCTTCTTCCATGGCGCCGTGGCGAAGAGCAAGAGAGCGAGTGAGAAGGTGAGAGAGAGCACTGGAGGAAGGGCGTCTGAATTGGAGAAGAAGAGATTGTCAGCTAGGGTTTGTTTAGTTTGAACATAACATAAAAAAAGGGTGTTAAGGGAGGAGAAAAAAAAATGCCGACAGTACTTAGCAAGATTTGAACTTAGGCTACTGAGTTGAAGGCATCTCTAGGCATTAGGCTTCTCCCAAATGAGCTAGCGGAACATAATGATACTCCTTGGACTTTATATATACTAATACTATTATTTCAATACCGTACCTAAAAAAAAATTAAACGATTCGTATCGGGTATCCGACAAGAGAATTTGTCCAAATTGAACACGAACCATTTAATGTCGTGTTTTAGCAATTCTTAGCAATTCATGTCATTTTCGTGTCGTGTCTTTTTGGGTTCGTGTTTTTTCGTATCGTGCCAGTCGTGTCGGGTTTTTCTGCACAACCCTAGTTATAAGAGCATTGAGCATGGTAGCAACTCAAAGGATGTATGTAGACTTGTTTAACATCACAATTTAATCAGATGCTCAAATTTTGCCCATTCAAACTACAGAACAACAAATGCTTAGAAGGATTTAACCATAGGCCATAAAATGCCTTGGAAATTGGAAATATTTCATTGATGAATCACTTTTTTAAAGGGTCTGCTTAAACATTCAAAGAAGCAGACCTACGATGGGTGACACAGTTTGGCAGGCATCTTAATAATTTCTTATGCCCATGAGGAGGATTGAAGGATGAAAAGAATTCAGAGTCGCGCTCGAGAGCCACAGAGTATCGTTGCAGAAGCCCCACGATCTGGCTAAAGTGCGGTCGCTTGTCTGGATTGCTTGACCAGCACCGATTGATCAGCTGGCTCAGTGCTGTTGGGCAATCGGCAGGGAGTGGAGGCCTTGCATTCTGTGTATTATAACAGTACAATGTTAGGCTTAAATCCTGATCAAGTGCAAGGGATTGCCTGAAAGATTAAAATCCAGTTTTTTCTCTCTTTTCAAGAGACAATTGATGTACAGTTCAGGCCTAGTATAAATGGAGTTATGCATTAGGCCCTTCTTATCCCTTATCCCTTGATACATTGAGATTTCTCATTTTGCATCAATGATTTACGGATGAGAGGGTGGGCAAACAGTGACAGTATCTTAGGACAGTGGAGTATATGCTAGACAGGCAATAATCTATATATCTATCTATATACATATATTAAAACCGATGCATAGCATCCTATGTGTCGCATTGTGGTTGATTATAGGGGAAAAAAAATCATATGTGGGACATTGTGGTTAATTCTAAGGAAAACATTAATAAAATAATATATTGTCATAGTTTATAGAAAGTTATATAAGTCATAATCTATCTATCTATATATTTATATTAGTTAATTGACAGGAATATAAATAAAAATATTTCATAATTGTAGTTACCAAAAATATTAGTAATAGATAAATAAATATGTAGTATTTGATAAGTGCTATTTTATTTGTCTCTAGATTATTTTTTGGTGGAAAGAATTATTCATATTAAAATTAATTATTTAATAAGTGTTATTTTATTTATATTTATATTATTTTTTGAGGCTAAAATAATTTATTAAAATATTTTATAACCACACAAACCATCCGTGCATAGATATTTTATGTGTCTTTAGATTATTTTTTGGTGGAAAGAATTATTCATATCAAAATTAATTATTTAATGAGTGTTATTTTATTTATATCTATATTATTTTTTGAGGCCAAAATAATTTATTAAAATATTTTATAACCACACAAGCCATCCGTGCATAGATATTTTAGTAAACTAGTGTAATAAATATATACTATATATTTAATAAAAAAAATATTAAAATATTTTTAAAAAATCAATTATCTATTAAATTACATGAGATTCAATAAATGGTATATTGAGAAAAAAAAACTTTTTACCTTATAAATGTGAATTTTATTTATATTTTGAGATAAACTAAATAAAAGAAATTTAGATTGAGATTATATATAATCTTTCGAATTAATATTATTTATATCTATATTATTTTTTGGTGGAAAAATAATTTATATATATATATTAATATTATTCATTGGAATCTATCTAAATTATTTATAATATTGTATTAATGTATTTTCCATACACAAGACGGGACTTACACTAGTACATAAGTAAAAGGCATGAATATTTACGCGGCAAAATGCAAGCTAATGATATACCACAAAACAATAGCGATAGCAGGATTATAGGCATGAGCTGCTACGACAGATCCAACAACTTAAATATCGGAGACACGGCAACAAAAAGCAGCAGGTAGTAAGAATACCTTCTGACAGACTGCAAATGCAGCTTGCTCAGGAGTCATGTTGTCGAAGGGTGTCAAAGCAGTCAGCAGCTCCCACAAGACTATGCCAAAGCTGTAAACATCAACTTTCTTTGTGTGGTGCTCCTCCTTGATCATTTCTGGAGCCATCCAGCGGTAAGTGCCAGTAAACCCCTTTGCACTGCCACATTGGGACTCCAAGCATGAGATACCAAAATCTGCTACTTTCACAGTCATATCTGCGGCTAGAAGAAGATTTTCTGATTTCAGATCTCTATGAAGTATCCCTTGAGAATGAAGATATTGCATGCCCCTAGCAATATCAAGGGCCAACTTCAAGAATAAATGAAGTGGTACAGAGTATGGTTCCTGCTGATGGAGATATTTCCTTAGTGATCCCCCAGCCAAATATTCTGTAATAATGCAAAACACAGGAGGTTTCTTACAGGCACCAAAGAACTGCAAAAGTGAGAAGAAAAGAGAATTAGGTGTCCAATAAACATAAATCATTCTAGTACCTTGTTCCACATATTTTTAACAGATCAATGTTCCCCACAAGATATACGTCAAAATGCACGACAACTAGCTAACAGTACATGAGACAAGAATTTTTTTGTCTGCAGAACTATAACAGCAATTATACAAATTTGCTTTCCCCTTTTCTCTCATTTTTCTTAGTATCAATGGCTCTTTGCAGTACATATAGTCTATCATTCTGGATCTAACCAAATAGAGCCATCCCTTTGAATGGTTTTTACAGAACAAGAAAGAAGTGCCATGTATGCCAGAAAGTAAATCGGATGCATATCTTGAAATTAATAGCTCAGCCTCTGGCGAAATATGAGAGCCTCGAGAAGTAAAAACCCACTTAAACGCACTCACATATTTAGTCCCACAAAATAAAGGACACTCAAGAGTTCATTAAAGAAGAGAGGGAGGAGAGAATGCTCAGGATTTGTAATTCAATTAGCCCTGCTGACCTAACTCTTTTGGGCTCATTGTCCTCAAGCCTTTTGGTAGAACTCAATCTTTATAATCCCATTTCAATCCAATCACAATCCCAAAGACCACCCCCTCTAAGCTCACTAAATTTGCATCTTGACTTCAAACCACAGCCATATTCAATGACATAACATACTTCTTATTCTTTGAAGGTACATAACTAAGTTCATACTTAAAAACTAAAAATCACCGTGGTTGGCATTAATACTTTTCTTTGAACTACAAGGGTTCAGATGGAAGATGGTGAGTAAAAATTGCAAGCTTAGCTTAGCGGACCAATGGCAAGGTTCAATTAATTGTGAGTCTTGCAACACCCCATGTAGTGGTTTTTGGTATGTTACATTGGTCTGCACCTGCACTGTATGCCAGAGCATAAAAGATTCATAAAGTGTGACCTACAAGAGAAATAGACAGGAAAACAATGTTGACATTCTTCTTTCAGTTAAGCACCAGGTGAAAAGATCCAAAATCATAGTGCACAATATAAAGGTCTATTCCAAAGGACGCTGTGTGTGTACTGAGCTAGGAGAACTATAACCTTAGACATGCAAGTAGTAATCACTATTGAGATAACATGGTCCAGGCAAATCATGTGAGAAGAAACGTTGGCCCGAGATATTAACAAAACCTCAATGATTTGCTTCCATTAGTAGTGAGATGATTTGAGCTTTAACAACAACAACATGCCATTAAATCCCACAATGAAGTAGGGTATGGGGGGTCGAGATGAACTCTAAAGTAAGCTTTATCCACTGTGATGACAATGCTAGAAACAGATCTTGTCCTAATCATAACAGCACACTTCAACTATCAACCACAGTGAAATCAAGATTTTGCAACCACTTGCATTTAAACCAAGCAAATACCATTCACTCCCACAGTTAACTATTGACTTCAATTCACCTTCATGATAAAAAAAAAAAGCCATGGAAGTACAGCTTACAGTGATGATATTTGGATGGTCCAAGCGGAATAATAAGGCGACCTCGGAGATGAACTGCCTCTCAACGGCCAATGCCAGCTCCGGATTCTCCTCCGGCTGACTAATAAGCTTAATTGCCACATCCATCTGCCTGTAAATCCCCCTGTAAATCCGGCTATGCCGACCAGTGGCGAATTTGTTTCCGATGAACAACTGAGACATATCAGCGCTCCACTCCTCCTCTGCTTCTCCCTTGATCTCTCCCCCGGACGAAATCAAGTACTTGGACCACGACACGGCTCGCCTGTACTCCCCAAGCGATAATCTCCTCTCCAGATGCCTAGTACCTCCGCCATTGGAGCAGTGGTGGTTTGAAATTTGTCGAAACCAGTGGAAATTCTTCATCTATTGAGTGCGACCACAGAAACTTAACTGATTCGTACAACAAACAAAAACAACTTTGTTTCTTCCTTCCCTTTCCTTCAATCTTAGAAGCAGACTAGAGGTATAATCGGACCAAAAGCCGCCGAATTGAACCTAAACACACGCACACACCGTTAAAAAAAAAACGATAATCGCGAGATTTGTCAGGGCTCGGAAGCAGGGAGGTAGCGGGACCTCGAAAAACCCGCTAATCAACCAAAATCATATACGGAGAAGGAACGAAGACTAAGAGAGGAAGAGATATCCAGACCGCTAAATCCGGAGTTTGTCAGAAGCACTTCAAGCGCAATCGAAGTGTGGATTCGCCTGGCCTCGCTCCAATCTCCACATCGAGAAGGAAGATCTGGAGAGCTAGCTAGAGGCTCCATAGGAGCTGACGCGATGAAGGAAGGTGTGAATTTTGAGGAGTCGCCGAAGCTGGTCCATGACGGACACCAGCACAACCCGCGCAACGGCCACCGCCACCGCCGGGAGTAGGAGAAGGCGGAGGAACTGTGTTAGGGTTTGAACATCAGGATATATAGAGAGAAAGAGGGCCGTTGGATGTCTGGTGGAGAGGGCGGTATCACTGCAGCTGCCACTACTCCCAGTGGTTTCTGTCTTCTTGATTGTGTGTGTGTGAGAGAGAGAGAGAGAGAGAGAGAGAGAGAGGTGGGGGTTGTTTGTTTGTTTTGAACAGAGCGTATTCATAACGTGCGAAGATCCACTTATGAGGAGACAGGTAGAGGTCCTCTTTGATTGTGACCTATCCTTCACGCGTTTACCGTCTTGCCCTTCATATTTCTGCCATTTTACGTCATTGACATTTCTTAGCGCGGTACTACTACCAACTAACAAGGGAAAGATGAAGTTCGGGGGGGTAAAGTGGACATTTGTGGGTGGGGGCTTTAATAAGGGGACCCAGAAACAGAAAATGCAGTAAGAGGGAGGTGGGGGTGGGACCCAGCAGATAGCAGAATACGAGTCCGTGGGATTGTCGGACAGAGCCGTAGAGTGTTTCCGTATACGGTCTTCTTATTTCAGTTTGATCTCCTTTTCCACTTTCCCTTTATTTATATGAAACTACCCCTTATTATTGTTATTTTATTGGCGTAACTTCATAAAACCACCCTTTATTTCACCTTTTGTTCACAAAACCACCCCTTATTTTCTAAATTACACTTAACCACCCGTTATTTATGAAAACCTATCAAGTCACCACCCATCTTCGATTCTATCCATTAGCAGCCCTAAAATGAGTGGTAAATGACTATATTACCCTTAACCCTATATAAACCTAGGGGTGGGCACAAATCCCGTACCGTCCCGCATTCCGTCCCGATCCCGGTGGGATTTAGAAAAAAAAAAATCAATCCCGTCCCGCTAAAATTACGCGGGACGGAGAGTTCGCAACTTCGCATCCCGCAAATCCCCTATATAAACCTAGAGTTAATTGGATTAATTTTTAATTTTTTTTACGAGGGACAAATCTCGTCCCGTCCCGTTAGGGACAAGACCCGGTGGGATTTGAAAAAAAAAAATCAATCCCGTCCCACAAAAAATACGTGGGACATGACGCAGGATTACCGCAATCTCGTCCCGTCCCATGTCCACCCCTATATAAACCTATTTCAAGAAACCTAAATCGGTTGGAAACATTGAAACCAAAAAATCTATGAAATCTAAATTAAATAACCCTAAATTGAAATCTAAATTAAACCTAAACTCAATAAATTGGTACGATTTACCTGGAAAATTTGAAACCCAAATTAAAATCTCATAAAACTAACATCTATTCATCATCATCGGCTAGTCGGTCTTGATTCCCAATTTCGTCATCGTTGAACAAAGATTGCGCAGTAGCATTGAACAACGAGGACAAAGTATGTCATTCTCGAACCAAAATCGTAGAACACGGAAGCCGGAAGGAAGAGGCTTTGTCTCTCCTGGTGCTCTTCAAATAGACCGACGGTGGGAAATTGATAGGTTTCTTGAAATAGGTTTATATAGGGTTAAGGGTAATATAGTCATTTACCAATCATTTTAGATCCGCTAACAAAGAGAATTGAAGATGGGTGGTGACTTGATAGGTTTTCATGAATAACGGGTGGTTAAGTGTAATTTAGAAAATAAGGGGTGGTTTTGTGAACAAAAGGTGAAATAAAGGGTGGTTTTATGAAGTTACGCCTATTTTATTCCAGTACTCCGGAGTAGAAGAATTTCTAAAATTTCGAGGAAAGAATGTTTATGCTACCAAAGATTAATGTGGGTTTGACAGATACCTTATTTATTGGGTAGTCCATAATTACCAACCTCCGTTGTTCCTGGCTCAGTCAAATACACTTCTCTGGCCGATAAAATATTTTATGGAAATTTCACGAGATACCCCTTGGGTATTGCAATTTTTACGAGGTATACAATTTTTTTGCATATTTCGCATGGTGTCCCTGTGGTTTTTATTTTTTTCACCTCGTGCCCTTATGGGTTGAATCTAACAGAATTCTTGGTCCTCCGTTAGTCTGCAAAAAATATAAAAATAAAAAGAAAGGACGGAGAATTGAAAACAGGAGAGCGAAGAGAGAGTAGAGAGCGCTCGAGAGCAAAGAGAGAGAGCAAGAAGAAGTTCATGGTGCCTAAAAACCATCGGGGAAGATTCAGAAACCGAAATCGTCTCCCAGAAACCGTACTGCTGCAGAGAGGTAAGTTAATGTCAATCGAAATTGTCGGGGAAGATCCAGAAATCGCCCAGAAACCCTAGCGCTATGCTTTTGTCTCCCCGGATCCTGATCAGAGAGAGGAAGTTCGTGGTGCCCAAGAAGAAGAAGAATATAGATACCAATGTGAAGATTAATCTCAACTGTAAGTGCAAAGATAAGGTCAACGGTAAGTGTATGTGCCTTGCTATTGAAACCCTAAGGGCTTCTCAGGAAAAGTTCTTTAAGAGTTGCAAGGATGAGGTTGTGATAGGCAATGTTATTAGGATCGGGATCCTAGGATCGAATCACAACAGGATTCGTGGATCGGATCGTAAGATCCCAACGGGGGATCGTAAGATCCTCGAAATATAATTAAAAATATATATAAAATATATAAAATATATATATATATATATAACAAAATGACTTAATTTAAAATTATAGAATTCATATTTATCCAAGTCAAGCAATAAAAAAGGGTCTCTAAGCCATTATGGCAGACTTCAAAGCGATAATACACACATTACATGATTAGTCTTAGTGTCTTACACAATGCCTCTAAGCCAAGTGATAACAAAATGTCTTCCATATAAGCTTTAAACATAAAGATACTTAATCATCAATCATCATATTCATATCCATAAATTTCATTGTTGCTCTTCCAACTTCAGTGTCTGCGGTATCGGTTGTTGCAGCCCCTATATCGGCATTTCCATCCTCGCTATCTTCTGAAAAGACTAAATCCTCTACGTTTCTCTCCCCCCCCCCCCCCCCCCGACACACACACAACATTTTCTGGCTCATGTAAATCCACGTGATCTCCATCATTGTCACCTATGTATAATGTATAAAAGAAAGCAAAAAAAGATACATGAAATTAAACTCAAGGCTTGGACTTTCAAGCACAAAGGCATAAATAATTTTACACTTACATCCATCCACTTCAGCTATAGCAACATCCTCTATCGCTTTCCGAAGAACCTTCACCCATTCATCATCATTGATGATCGTAGCATCACCATCAGCACTTGCATTTCCAAAACCTTCTGTAATCCATTCATCATCCGATGGTATGTCATCAGTTTCCAAATCAAATGGTTGTGGTGGTATAATCGGCTGCTTCTGATGGTTATTCTTCAGTTTCAGATTGTACATTACATAAACTAAATCATTTAGTTTATCTTGACGAAGACGATTTCTTTTTTTTGTATGCACCTAAGGATAAGAAAACTCATATTAAAAATCTGTATTTCTGTAAGATATTTAAGTTATTACATAATAGATTAATATCAAGTGGAAATAAAATTTAGAAATGTATGAAATAATTAAAATGAAAGTTTATGAACATACCATCTCAAATGCACTCCAATTCCGTTCACATCCAGAAGAGCTACATGTCAAGCTTAAAATCCTTATAGCAAGTCTTTGCAACTCTGGACATTCATCACCAAATGAAACCCACCATTCGGCTACAAAATTTTTGAAATTGCTCTTATTAATTAAGTTTAGTAACCATAATGATTTTATATGCAATAAATCAAGTAATTGAAGAATAGAGTTAATGAGCACAACCTGGAGATTTCTTAGTTCTTGTCATGACATCAAAGTTACTACCAAAAAGACCTTTTGCATTTTTGAAGGCATCCATTTGCAAGTCTATCTTCACCTTTTCAGCGTCATTTGGAACCATTCTATTCAAACAGTCATATATGTAACGGCCCAGAATTATGATTTTCGGGTTACGTTTCAAGGGATGAAAACCCTTGTTCGGATCTTGCAATCCAGGTACGGGTCGAGGTTTCAAACTCATTTAAATGGTCAGTAATAAAGAGGTATTTCAAACCCTAAAGTATCGTAGGGCCGTTGGGTACCCTTAACCTGTCCTAAGACTATGTCGCGGAAACCATTTCAAACGGAAGTAAAGCGGAAGTAAAGTACAGATACAAGTGCCACGGCGGAGCCGGGTCAAAACGGAGTCAAAAGTATAAATTCAAAACAATATAATCAGAGTCTGGTGAGGTCTATAACTCCAGCGCTCACTCTCCGCCGACAAAATGACCCGCGCAGTAAGCAAACAGCACCGATAGGATGAACATAAATAATTCCTAAAAAAATTGATTTGGGGCGGGATCAGATCGATGCCCACTTAACTCTGCATCCCAACCATAAGCACACATATACGCTATACCTAATAAAGATGCTCTAATGCAGTACGAAATTCAAACACACTAGCATGCTCCTAGTTCATAATATTGTGCAGAAATACTGTAAAGGGCCCAAGACAATGCCAAGTGGCATATCCCTCTCCTACCACCACCCCTTCCGACAGGCGGAGACTGGCCAGCTCGTGAATGCATTCATTCATAATCGGGGGGCACGCATGCCTAACCCGCTCCACAATAAAGCCTGCAGACATATCATAATATAAGGAAGTACTCGATTGACTCAGGGTATCCGATGAGGCTGGGCTACCCTATGACCCTAGCAAAGACTTCTAGGACTATCAGAGATAACGGCCGTTCTGTTTACATACGCACAAAGAAATAGAATGCTCAACGATCGATGCAACCTAGCATGGTACTACATGGCATGCTGATCATGAATGCAAGCACCTAGTATATCATGCACCTAAAGGAGGGAATAGCTCTATTCAATCTGAGTAAGCTCCGAAGAGACTTACCTGAAGATGCAGAACAGCAAGATAATACAAGCAAGGGCCCAATGCAAGTCCAAAAGCAATACACACCTATCATCAAGTCAATTCCATAAGCTACCTGACCGATATTCATACATACAAAACCCAAGTTCTCAACATACTCAAAACCAACCGATAGTGAGACCGTTTTCCAAAACCTTTCCGATACGATCAACATCAACCAAAAATCCAAAATCATTCTTCCCAAAACTTTCCAACTCTTAAATCTCAGTTAAATCACTTAGAAAATCAACAATTCCTTTAAAGTCATACTTAGCCAAATCATGACATTAAACATTTAAACCTTATAACCAATCTCTCAAAATCATATTATAGAATTAATTCCGGCATTTTAGTTTTCACACAATAAATCGTTAAAAGATATTTTCGAACTTGAAATCTCCTTTTTAAATAAGTTATCCTCCAATGCTTTGACAAAAGAAATACGAAACCAAACTCTTTTTATATATTAATAACAATAAATCATCTCATAACTTCCAAAATCACATATTTACACATCACAAAATACATATTCCAATTACATTATTTTAAAGCAATTTAAAATGTATAATAATAATTTCAGAAAATATATTTCCATAAACAGAACAATAACTACAACAATTAATTCTTAACATAATATATAATATCGTAACATGGATATAAAATAGCATAACACAATATAATGTAAGATGTAACAATTCCTTAAAGACACCTAAAAGAAAGAATCTGACCGGCCCAATTCTTAACCCAAAGTCCAGCAGGTGAAGGAAAGGCCCAAGCTGAAACACAAGGATCCCGACCCGAATTGGCAACCCGAAACCCTTTACCCGATTCCTCATACCCGGTTTGAAGCCCAGAAAATAGGCCCATAATCAAAAGGAGGAAAGAGGAGCTCGTCTCTTCAAAGCAAAAGGAACGAAGCCTGACACAGACGAAGGAAGACGGAGGAAGAAGAAGAAAGAGTAAATCCCGTCGGCGGCTCGTTCTCGACCCAACCTCACCCAATCGGAGCGACACCAGATCCCGACCTCTACCCAATCCACAAAGATGAAACGCGCGTGAAGGAGAGGAAGAAATAGAGAGATTACCGAGTGGTCGTCGAAAACGTCGCCGGAAAGCGTCCATGGGAGTCGATTTTGCTCCGACGATTGGTGGAATCCCCTCGTTCTTGGCCTAGGACGATGAAAGGGAGGTTAGAGGTCCACCTTCAAGTGCGAATCGGGCAAAAGGAAGAAGAGTGGCGACTCACCGCTCGGATTTGGAAAAGACAGGGAAATCGAGGGAAGAATACCGGCTTGGCCTCTTCGTCGGAGTCGGGAGTAGCCCCTGGGGTCGACGGGGAGGAGGAATGAGCTGCGGCTCGGCTCCAGGTCGCGGGAAACAGGGGCCTCGTGCTCCTGGCTCTCGGCTGCACAAGGGAAGGGAGGAGGAGGCGTGCGGTGGTCGGCTCCGGTTGGCTTCATTCCGCCAACTCTCGGAAACAGGGAGCACATATGGGAAAGCACTTGGATTTAGCTAGAATTGATAGAGCAAGGGTTGTGGTCAAAGTAGAGGTGTAGGAGTGCTTTGCCAAGAAGGGAAATGAAAGCTGGAGGGGAGTTGGCGTGGTCTGAAGGACAAGCAGGAGAGGAGGGAGACAAAAGTGTAATATGGTCTCAAAATCCCCAATTCAAAATACCCGAAAACAATCCCGAAACCATCTCTCGATCTTATCCCGACTCGATTAAGATAACGCTTACAACCTCAAATTTAAATCGAATTCTCGACTGAATCAAATAATAAAATTATATTATACTTTCAAACTTTAGCAAGCGAAAGCGAAAATACATCTGAATGAAAGTCCATTTAAAATAATCATATGCCGGAATTATTTTAAGAGATTTTAAATACCCCGATTTAGATTCATTTTAATTATTATTATTATTATTATATATATATATATATTTTTTATTAGGATTTAAAAATCCGAGCCTTTACAATATAAACCAATCTTGATTTGTGCATCTACTTTGAAATCTGGATTGTAATGGTATTGTGGATTCAAAAAATATCCAGCTGCATGCAATGGCCTATGTAATTGAGCTCCCCAACGCTGATCAACTATATCCATAATAGGTTTATAGCTACATGAAAAAATATTAACATTGATCAACTATCAAGTTTGTAAATTGTGAATGCATAAATAAACCAAAAAGTTAACTTAAGTAAACTGTGAAACTAGATACTATATTATAAATTCATAATAAAACCAATAAGTCAAGTAGTTAACAACTTACTTCCTTTCGACATTCTTGAAATTGGCTTTGATTTGATCTTTTGCTTCCTCCATTGCTTGATAAATGAACCCCATTGCGGGCTGATCAGAATCTACCAAACGCAACACTTTCACAAGAGGAAAAGATGCTTTCAAACAAGTGATGACACCATTCCAGAAACTTGAATCTAAAACAATTTTCTGAACATTCTTCCCTTCACCTAATGAGGCAAATCTACTTGATTTCCACTTGTTTGATGCAAAGAAAGCCATCAAATGACCTTTTTTCTCATTGATGCATCTCAAAGACAAGTATGAAGTAGCAAATCTGGTTGCTGCAGGTCTAATCAACTCTCTACCTTGAGTAAACTCCTTCAACCAAGTGTGAACCAATGTCCTAGAGTATATAAAAGTTGTTATCCTTTTTGCCTTCTCAATTGTCGTACCATGAACACGAATCTTCTTGTCAAGGTCCTCTAGCATCAAATCAATGCAATGTGCAGCGCATGGTGTCCAGTACAGACTTTTCGTTTTCTCCATCAACTTTTCCCCGACTGCTTTGTAGTTTGCCGCATTATCAGTCACAACTTGAATGACATTTTCCTCCCCAACACATTCCACAACTTCATCTAGCATCCTAAATATTCTATCTGCAGTTTTTGATATGTTAGATGCATCAACAGAAGAAAGAAAAACAGTGCCCTTTGGAATGTTGACAAGAAAGTTACATAGGGTCCGTCTTTGTCTATCGGTCCATCCATCTGACATGATAGAACAACCTGTTTTCTTCCATCCTTCTTTATGCAACTCAACCATCTTCCTCACTTCAGTCACTTCCTTCTTTAAAAATTTAACTCTAACTTCATGAAAACTTGGAGGCTTCAATCCTATCCCAAACTTGGCAATCCGATCAATCATAATAGCAAATTCAGGATTATTGACAACGTTGAAAGGGATAGCACTGGTATATAAAAATCGAGCAATTTGTTGGCAAACATCATCTCTTTCATCCTTCTTATACAACTGATTAAGTGTAGCCTGTGTCGATGGAACTTTTGATTTTGACTTGTTTAACATACGCTCCATAATGCCTTTCCCCTTCCTGTTTTTTTTTTCCTTTTCATACAATCTACTTTCTTCCTCATCTTCACCAATATCTTCAAAGCTCTTCTTCCTTCTTTCAGATTCCTCTGCATTAGCTTGTAGAAGTTCTCTAAATTTTTGTTTTACATCTTGTGGAGCTAGAGCACAAGTCTCGACATTGAGATGAGTTCCCCCAAGATGATGCTTAAACCGAAAAATACCACCAGAAAAGACCTTATTGCAATGTTTGCACTTCACTTTCTTAGCCTTGTTATCTATTTCTACTGCATGCTCCCAACCTGGGTCTGATTTAGAACCAAGTCTTCTTTTTCTTCTTGAAGATGACTGAACTGAAGCTCCACTAGATGACATTGCAAAAGAAGCCAGCCAAGAAATATTACCTTAATCAGATGAAAAATCCCCCAACAAGTCTGTCCGAGTGTCAGACCTCCGACGATCACCCTGCTGGCTGCTGCAACACTTCGACAGTTCGCCTGTCCGCCAGCAACTCAATCAGCACCACCAGTGCAGCACGTCGGCTCCTTGTTCAGCTTGTCCGCCGACCGCCAGCAACCATTGCAATTGAAGGTGAAGAATTGAAAGAATATCGATTGAACTATAATATATAGATATTAGAGAGACCGAGAGAGAATAGGTTGAAGAACGAAGATTGAAGTTGAACAACGATTGAATTTGTGATTTAAGGTGGGTAAGGTTAGGGTTTTGAGTCATTCATCGTTAGAATTGAGGATAGGTAAAGTAAGATGGGCCTTTTGGGCCAATTTGGGCCAAAAAGAGCTCTTTTTTCACATTTTAAATGAGCTTTTCACCTTATTTTATAGGATCGTTAGGATCGTAAGATCCTAAAGATCCTATACGACTCTAACGATCATGTTTCCGATTCTACTAAAAAACGATTTTAAAGGCCGATCCGGATCAGGACCATGGCTGGGATCTTAGGATCTCACGACTCTAGCGATCCGGATCGCGATTTTAATAACATTGGTGATAGGGGAAATTGGTGTTGAAGAATGTGAAAATGAGTCTGAATCCGGATTTCAGAATTCGAATTTGGGGGTAAATGAGGTAGGTAGTTGTGAACCAGAGGAGGCTGAATCCCCAAATGGGACTCTTGAATTGGTAGTTCAGGAAAGAGAATGAGAGATAAATTGATGATGAAAGTAAGGGAGAGCGTTCCAGAGCCGGGATTCGGAAGAGTATTGGGACTGGTTAGTGCATATGAGAAGCTTCTGACGATACCCAAGAATTCAGAGGAGAAAGAACCATCATCTTCTTTTCGCTCTCGAGCGCTCTCTGCTCTCTTCGCTCTCCTGTTTTCAATTCTCTGTACTTTCTTTTTCTTTTCTTTTTTAATATTTTTTGCAAACTAATGGAGAACCAAGAATTCTGTTAGATTTAACCCATAAGGGAACGAGGTGAAAAAAAAATAAAAACCACAGGGGCACCATGCAAAATATGCAAAAGAGTTGTATATCTCGCGAAAATTGCAATACCCCAGGGGTACCTCGTGAAATTTCCTAATATTTTATTTATTATTCACGCACGGTTTTTAAAACTATAAAAAAAATTGCATAACTAACACATATTCCTACCCGGTTTGCAAAATTAGCCTCCACCAAATGAAAATAGCAATCATGTCATGAGGCTATTTTTGCAAATGTAAAGGGCGATAGCAGGTGAAAGAAGGGAGTGGACGAACTGCACATAGAGAGCACAAATTGGGGGGAGCTTTTTGCACCAAAAATGTGATGGGACACCCATCAAAAGGACAAGGGAATGTGGGTATGCGATAGGGGGATTTTCCAAACTTTTGTCATATATAAAATGTGGGGTGGGGAAATGGCAATCAGTTGTTTCCTCAACATGCAAAATCTCCCAAAATAGGGACAGAGAGGAGTGTCACCATGTAAGAGTAGCTGAGCTTTTAGAGTTCTAGGTTCAGAACACTTGTCCCTCTGATTCAGTCCTTTTGTCATTAAATAAAATCTGTCGTGTCACTTAGATTTTTGGAAAACCTTTCTTTGCATACACAATGGGTAAGTGTAGAGGATGACGAAGATAATGAGGTTGATGATGGGGAAGGAGACCCAGATGAAACTGAGCTTTTGTGAGTGAAAATAATAAGCCTAAAGACTAGAGTTCCAATCATCCCATAGTTCTCTTGTTCCATACATAAAGATGATCAAGGCAACTGGCTTGTAAAAGGCAGCTCATGGGATGAAAATTCCTTAAGCGTACCATATGCATGTTGCAATTCAAGCCCTTTCCTCATCATAATCTGGTGTTGTACTATTTAGAGTTCAGAATAGTATCCAACTGATGTAACATGTAATTGTCTTGGCTATCAGTGTATAGCTTCTGTGGGTGAGTGAGGGGAATACTGCAACTATCATTTCTATAATTCTATGTACCAGTGGATAAACAATTAAACATTGGGGAAATAATCTTTTTGACTCCCTCTTGCTACTATTTTAGAATGTTGGGTTTTGACAAAGATGTGATATTATAAAGTAAAAAAAATCGTTATCCATGTAAAAAGTGCACAAATTAGAATAAAAAGCGCAAGAATAATATTATAAAGTAAAAAAATCGTTATCCATGTAAAAAAAATTAAAAAAAAATAGATTTGGATCATATTTGTGAAATTGTTATCCATGTTTGATGGAATTGTTCGACATCATCTGATCGGCTTATGATTCATTTGTCCTGTGCTTCTTCGATTCTTTGTGAAATTGTTATCCATGCTTATGCAACTCTAAAAAAAAGTGCTGACATGGGAAAAAAAAAGTGCTGACACTGAAAAAAGTGCAACTCTAAACTAGACTTGGATCATATTTGCACAATTTACGGTTATATTTGCACATCGTACTCTTATATTTGCACGACAAAATGTTAAAAAAAATAAAATAAAATTAGATTTGATTTATATTTGCACAACTTACGGTTATATTTGCACAACATGCTCTTATTTTTGCTCAACAATTCTTTATTTTTGCACAACAATCGAGACTTGTGAAATTGTGTCTCCGCATAATCTTATTTTTCGTAAATATAATTTTATAGTTTTATAATAGATTATTGCACAACACGGTCTTATTTTTGCTCATCAATAGAGTAAAATTGCACAACATGGGGGATTGGTGAAATTTTGCTCAACATCATCTTATTTTTGCTCAGCAATAGGTTATTTTTGCACAACAATCGAGACTTGTGAAATTGTGCTCAACATGATTTTATTTTCTCTCAATATAATTTCATACTTTCTCAATAAATTATTGCACAACATCATCTTATTTTTGCTCAACTATAGGTTATTTTTGCACAACAATCGAGACTTGTGAATTTGTTCTCAACATGATCTTATTTTCTCTTAATATAATTTCATACTTTCTCAATAAATTATTGCACAACATGCTCTTATTTTTTCTCAACAATTCTTTATTTGTTCACAACATTCGAGACTTGTGAAATTGTGTCTCCGCATAATCTTATTTTTTGTAAATATAATTTTATACTTTTATAATAGATTAATGCACAACACGGTCTTATTTTTGCTCATCAATAGAGTAAAATTGCACAATATGGGGGATTGGTGAAATTTTGCTCAACATCATCTTATTTTTGCTCAATAATAGGTTATTTTTGCACAACAATCGAGACTTGTGAAATTGTTCTCAACATGATTTTATTCTCTCAATATAATTTCCTACTTTCTCAATAAATTAGATTTGATTTATATTTGCACAACTTACGGTTATATTTGCACAACATGCTCTTATTTTTGCTCAACAATTCTTTATTTTTGCACAACAATCGAGACTTGTGAAATTGTGTCTCCGCATAATCTTATTTTTCGTAAATATAATTTTATACTTTTATAATAGATTATTGCACAACACGGTCTTATTTTTGCTCATCAATAGAGTAAAATTGCACAACATGGGGGATTGGTGAAATTTTGCTCAACATGATCTTATTTTTGCTCAGCAATAAGTTATTTTTGCACAACAATCGAGACTTGTGAAATTGTGCTCAACATGATTTTATTTTCTCTCAATATAATTTCATACTTTCTCAATAAATTATTGCACAACATCATCTTATTTTTGCTCAACTATAGGTTTTTTTGCACAACAATCGAGACTTGTGAATTTGTTCTCAACATGATCTTATTTTCTCTTAATATAATTTCATACTTTTTCAATAAATTATTGCACAACATGCTCTTATTTTTTCTCAACAATTCTTTATTTGTTCACAACATTCGAGACTTGTGAAATTGTGTCTCCGCATAATCTTATTTTTTGTAAATATAATTTTATACTTTTATAATAGATTAATGCACAACACGGTCTTATTTTTGCTCATCAATAGAGTAAAATTGCACAATATGGGGGATTGGTGAATTTTTGCTCAACATCATCTTATTTTTGCTCAATAATAGGTTATTTTTGCACAACAATCGAGACTTGTGAAATTGTTCTCAACATGATTTTATTCTCTCAATATAATTTCCTACTTTCTCAATAAATTATTGCACAACATCATCTTATTTTTGCTCAACAATAGTTTATTTTTGCACAACATTCGAGACTTGTGAATTTGTTCTCACCATGATTTTATTTTCTCTCAATATAATTTCATACTTTTTCAATAAATTATTGCACAACATTCGAGACTTTTGAAATTGTGTCTCAACATGATCTTACTTTTTGTAAATATAATTTTATACTTTTTTAATAGATTATTGCACAACATGGTCTTATTTTTGCTCATCAATAGACAATAATTGCACAACATGGGGATTGATGAAATTTTGCACAACATCATCTTATTTTTGCTCAACTATAGGTTATTTTTGCACAACAATCGAGACTTGTGAATTAGTTCTCAACATGATCTTATTTTCTCTCAATATAATTTCATACTTTCTCAATAAATTATTGCACAACATGCTCTTATTTTTGCTCATCAATACTTTATTTTTGCACAACTAGTGGTGAAAATTAGTGCTGACACTGATATTAGTTAAAATTAGTGATGACACTGATATTAGTTACAATTAGTGTTGACATTGATATTGGTTACAATTAGTGCTGACACTGATATTAGTTACAATTAATGGTGAAAATTTGCTCAATCTGTTGAGAAATACCTCGGTGAGAATACCATGGTGAGAAGCAATACCATGTTGTTTCTCCACAAGGTATTGTTTTTTTAAGTAAAAAATAATGATAAAATCTAAAATTTGATGAGTACCGATGACAGAATTGTGCTGACATATAAAATAGAATACACAAACTTGTCTTAATTTATCATTCTTTTAATTTGCCGGTGAAATTTGCTCTTCTGATTACAAATTCTCCATTTTGGAGAATTGTACTTTAGTTTTTTAATGGTGAATTAAATTTTGATTTAAATTTCATGTATCTCAATCTAATTGTGAAAACAACTTTGCACATTGTCTTCATATATATGTTAGCTAGCTAATCAATGGCTATATATATACTACACAATGTATATAATACAATGGTATATGCGTTCACCAAAAAATAAAATACAGTGGTATATGTATATATAAATACAGTAGTATACTATGTACGTACATGCTACTGTATACAGTACCAATCTGGATTATAGACTATGACATTTCATTGAACCCGCAATAGATAGCTTGCATGCACATAAACAGGAAGGTTGGAAACTCTGACACAGAACATGTTTATTTCCTTGAACCTGGAAGAACCACTTTCTGGCTGGCCTGTATGCCCAATGCCTGTGCCAACTTCCTCTTTGCAGCTCCAAGGTTTTCCCTTTTCATGTTCTCTATGGAATGGCTTCCATTCCCATTTGTGCAAACACCCGAAGATTTAAGTTTTGATGCCTTATTGCAATCCTGGCTACGTACATAATTTATCACATTTATGTTGCCCCCCTTTCTGACTAATTACATCAGGGGTCCCATCTAAGTGATTTTGATCCTTAACTTGAATTTCAGGTTGGTCAGAGTTAGCATTGCCTTTGCCACGGTCAATTCTTCTAACCTGACTGCTTGGAGTAATTCTCTGACCTAGTGCATGAGCAATCATGCATTGAGCAGCTGTATGAACATGCCTTGGCCTTTGCTTGATGGCTTCTCTTGAGTCATCGTCATCCATTGAAAAAATTCAACAACGTGCAGCCATGTAAGCTGCTTCTCGCTCCTCAAGCGTAATGGACCAAGGGGCTGTTTTAATCTTTAACACTGAAAGAGAGGAGGAACACATAAGCAAATCTGACAGATAGAATTTCTGTCTGCTAGAAAAGCAAAACCAGTTTCAGAAATTTGGTGGTAACAAATAAGTTATGCAAAGATCAAATCTCCATAAAAGGCAAGCTTTTCACAACCAAATGAAAGATCCAAGAGAATGCTCACCACTTGATCCATCCTCGCGCTTCAATATTTCATGAGGTGTGGATGGAGAATGATACATATCCTGCTGGTATAGGATATCAATGACAAGGACAGAGGGTCTGCAAAGTTAGAGCCCCAAAATTTCAGTTGATGACAGAAACATGAAATGCCACCTTTATAAACAAGTTCCAGTTCATCTTTTTCTTCCAACACCCATATTTGGCAACACAATCAGAATTCAGAATCATATCTTCAAATTAGAAACTCAGCTTTTAATTCCAAAGAAGAGACATTCCATTTCAGATAATAACTGCTATTTTTAAGCAGTCAATCAGTGAAGACACAAAGAGCTGATGCATTTTCTTATTGAAGTACAAAAGGCCTGATGTAATCAAATATAATTACATGAAGAAATGAAACAATTTGCAAGACATTCGAAAATCTCACCAACTTGAATGTACCAAACTAAATGACATAAAGAATTTACCGTTCAGGGGTAAAATAACACAAAAATCATATCAATTTTAAAAGGACAAATAGGTGTTACATATACCAAATAAGAAACATCAAGAAATCAAATATGGAAAACAGGTAAACATAGAACAATTTGGCTTGTCTGTAAGAATGAGATGCACAACGCAACAATGGAAAACAAGGAAACTGACCAGATTAAAGTGTCACCAGTATCTCCACAACACAGCAACTTCTAGCATGTGTTGACACCATTCACTCCTCATCCATCAAGTGCACCAAGCCAACACCAAATCAACACCAAAATCAGTTTTGACTTGTCGAATTGGACACGAGGAGCTTCTTTAGAGCCTTGAAGTCTTTGGATATGCTGAAAACCCCATCCGAAAGCAAATGCTGGAAAAATGATATGTTCTCCTTGAAGCAAGAGCTATCGAACATGTTCCTAAGACTGCATATAACATTTTGTTGCTTTAAATGTGCACTTCTAGAAGCACTTGCACTCAAATTGCTATTTGAAGCAATTTCAAATCAAATTGCGATGAAAAATCCAAATAGCCCTCTTTCAAGCATGCCAATTCCTAAGTTATTTTAGCAGAAATCACACTTCTTTAGTATATTTTGAAGCATATTGCCAGCAGATCGATTTCCTTATCAATCGATCTTCGATCGATTGATAAGGAAAACAGTTGGAAGCAAAGATCGATTTCATCAAACAGTCGGAAGCAAAGACACAATTGACAATAGTTCAGCAAATATCAATTTCCTTATCAATCGATCGAAGACAATAGTTCAGCAATGAGCAATGAGAACAATTTCAACCTCCTGCAACAGTTCTAGTTTGATACAAAATCAAGAAAAAGAAAAAGAAAAACACCAGCAAATCAAGCACCGACAAAATATTAGTCGGAAGCAAAAAATCGATTGATAAGTAAAATCAATCAGTTGGAAGCAAAATCTGTCACATGTATGCTCAATTTCAAAGCCTTCACAGTGCAATTTGACAAAGAAACATAAACACAAACACCTTGAGACCTTAAAATCGACTCCAACACTTAAAAAATCGAAGAAAATTTGCGCCTTCGGCGCAAATTTTCCATGATTCCATTGCACTGATTACTATATTCAATCATATACTTAGAAATCTACTCAGAAACGTTAACAAATTGAAGAAAATTTGCGCCTTCGGCGCAAATTTTCACACAGATCATCACAGAAGAGCCGCTACCTCACTGCTACTATACAATTCACACAGATCATCACTGCTACTACACAATTCACACAGAAGAGCTGCTACCTCACACAGATCATCACAGACAAAATCAATTATCGATTGAAGCACATGGTATAGATGCAGCAAGAAAGCAAATTGAAAGGGGAAAACAGAAGATATAGTCGATTACCTGTTCAGAGCTATTATTTTTGCCGTATATGAAGATGCAATGTACAGTCGAAAGCAAAAATTCGAGTTCCTTATCAATCGATCTTCGATCGATTGATAAGGAACTCAAACACAGCAGAAGGATCGAGGGAGCGCCGACGTGCAAAAGCAAAAAAAAAAACTCTCCAATGGATGTACAGATCTGATCGAAACGGACGAGAACGAGGAGATGCGACGGGAGAGTAGAGGATCTGAGCAGCTTCGGGAGACCAGATCGAATGGTGCACGAGAAGCACGATGGGAGATCGCTCGCTCGCGGATCTGAGGAACAGGAAGAGGAAGACGGAGATCGAAGGAGGAGAAGCTCGGAGGACGGGAGGAGAGCGCGGAGGAGAGACGCGTGGGAGGAGAGAGAAAGGGTTTTTATTGCGTCCATTTTGCAAAAATGTCCCAAAACACGGCTATTTCGCAAAATCAGCCCAATTTCGTGGCTATTTTGCAAAACCCCCCTATACTAAAACCGATGCATTGGTGCCTGCGTGGCGGCATGTGAGTGAATTTGCCTACGTGGCAACACGTGAGCGCGTCTCGCATAACTTTTTCCCGTAAAAAAGGAAATCTAATAAAAATAATTATTTTATTTTACCATTAACATATATAATTGGATAGATGAAATATCTTATACATATACTAAAACCGATGCATTGGTCCCTGCGTGGCGGCATGTGAGTGAATTTGCCTACGTGGCAGCACGTGAGCGCGTCTCGCATAACTTTTTCCCGTAAAAAAGGAAATCTAATAAAAATAATTATTTTATTTTACCATTAACATATGTAATTGGATAGATGAAATATCTTATAAAAGAGTAAATATTATATAAGGAAAAAACTATATCAATATAATTAAACGTAATAGTAGTAATAATAAAACTAATTAATAAAACTAATTTTTATAGTCATACTTACCAAACATATTAATAGATAAATATGTAATATTTGATAGGTACTATTTTATTTATATTTAGATTATTTTTTTTATGGAAAGAATTGTTTATATCAAAATCAATTATTTAACAATTGTTATTTTATATCTATCTATATTATTTTTCGAGGACAAAATAAATAATTAAAATATTATATAGCCATATATGTAGCCACAATCCATCCGTACATAGATATTTTAGTAAACTAATGTAATAAATATATACTACATATTTAATAAAAAAGAATATTAAAATCTTTTTAAAAATCAACTATCTAATTAAATTACATGAGATTTAATTAACCATAGATAAACTTTTACGTAGTACCTTATAAATGTGAATTTTATTTATATTTTGAGAGAATCTAATTAAAGGATATTTAGAATATATATAACCTGTCGAACTAATTTTATTTATATTTATATTATTTTCTGGAGGAAAAAATAATTTATAGTTAGATTAACGCATTCCCCGTACATGGGACGGGATCTACACTAGTATAATACTAAAACACATGTTAAAGATGCCACTTGGCAACCTCTACTTAATTATAGGCCTAAAAATCCCATGTGGCAATTTTTTATTACTCTTGGGTCCACCTCAAATAATTAATTAACTTAATTATTAATTACTCCAATATTGTTTAAATAACTATTTATTGTTCAAATATTTTTTTTTATCAACGATCTTATATTTTAATGATTTTAATTTTTGGATCTCATAATTTTTGGATCTTACAGTATATTTTAATGCACACTTGATTTAGAGGATTTAATACGTAGTTTTTTTTTATAACTTTACTTACTTAATATCATACTTATAGTATTTCAATCATTCCATTCAACATAGTTAATTATTTCATTTGATACTTTATTTAACAAATCATGACCTAACGAGTATTGATGACGATACTAACCATTTTAAGTTGAACGAGGATTTTACCCATCGGCGTAATTAAATTATGGCATAATTGATTGCTGATTTTATTTGATGTAATGCGTTGATTTCTAATAAGATGTTGAAACTAAACTAACAAAAACAACGAGAATTAAAAATGAAAAATCTAATTATGTGTGAACTAAACCATATATTTTCGCTATATTAGATTATAAATTTATTCAAAAATCATTTTGATAGCTTTTTTTATTATTAATTTCTATGTAATCTTTTATTAAAAATAGTTGATTCAATTATAAATTCTTTTCATAGATTCTCTACTTTAAATAATTATTTTCACTTAATTATTTATTAAATTAAAGTGATTGTATCTTATGTATTTTTAAATTAATAAATCTAATTAATTTATTTATAATATTTTTTAGAATGATTTATTTATAAGCTAACTACCAATTAAGTAATAAGTGTAAAACAATCTAATTAATTTATTTCTTTAATTAATAAATCTAATTAGCTTATTTATAATATTTTTTAGAATAATTTATTTACAAGCTACTACCATGCACTCACAGACACGTAATCAGGAAAACTTTGACTCAATTGGTTAGAATTTCTTTATAAAATATTTTAATTTTTCTTATAAATTACCTTAAGTGTTTTTAATTAAACAAGGGATTGTTTAAACTTTATCTGAATTTAATGATTTGGTATAAATTTTTGTTTCTTTTTGTCATCAAATCTTAACAAAATATAGGAAATCTTTTAATTTGTATTACCTTTATTTGTAATTTGATTTTGTTATAGATTTTCTCCAATTCAAACTATAGTCTCACTTTTCAACTTTTTCAATTTCAATTTTAATATCATTTTAGTTACAAAACTAAGTCCATGAAAAAATATATAACATGTTCAAATAAAACTAATAAAATGATAATATTTGATAGAGTTTTTAGCTTATTAAAATAACATGTAAAAAAAATAAAATTGCCTATATTTTGAGGCAAAAGGATTTTTTTTTACTTTTAAGTTTGTTAATATAATATATCTTTTTTTATGTGCTCTCCATCCCAAAATTCGGAAAATTTCATTCACCGGAGTTTGTGAAATGTGTAGTCCAACAAATGTGTGTTTAATGCTCAAAGTAATCAATCAACTTAGGCTTAGAAAAAAAACCCATTCTCAAACAACAGTGGTGACTCTAAAATTTGTATTACCTTTGACTCAAAATATCGACCGTTTTACTTTTTAGCACGTTTTTCAAGGAGCTAAAAACTTTATAAAATATTAATAAAATCATTAGTTTTTAAAAATAATATTATCATTATTAATAATAAGTATAATATTACTTTTAAAAATAATATTATCATTTTCATATTATTCTTATATTATAATATATCTAATATATAATGTAAATAAATTATGAAAATATATTCTAAAAAATGTAATATATTTTACAAATCCCATGCGTCACGCACGGGTACTGCGCTAGTATAATACTAAAACAGATGTCGAAGGATGCCACATGGCGACACCTCCTTAAACCAGGCTTACGTGACAAGTTCTCCTTTAATGTGACCCCACCTAAATAATTAATTCAATTTACTCAATTATTAATTAAAATAAATCTAATATCTTTTTTCCTTGATTAAAGTGATTTAAAATTTTTTAAATACCAATTAATTATTTTTGTATAATAACTTTAATTTATTTTTTCTCATTTATTTTGAATTAAAACTCAATATATTTTTTAGTTACCACATTTTACCCAAAAATTAGTTTTTTATTATTTATTAATTCTTTCCAAATGATTGATAGCATTCCATAAATTAGTAATTCCATGACAATTATACAATTTGATTAAAAGAATATTTTGAAAGATGGTTAATTAGCATGAGTTTTTAACAGGAATCTAAACATACAAGTTATGAAATTAGTAATTTAACCATATAAAATGACAAATGCTAAACATACAAGTTATGAAATCAATAACAGTTTATTTTCTGAGCATGTATGTAACGGCCCGGGATTATGATTCCGGGGTTACGTTTCGAGGGATGAAACCCCTCGTTAGGATCTTGCGCCCCGAGTACAAGTTGATGGTTTTCAAACCTACTTTAATGTTTTCAAGGGGGATTTCAAACCCAAAATCGAAGGGATCGTTGGAATCCCCGGGGAAGTCCCCTATACCTGTCGTAAGTCTAAGCGTGGAAATCAGGAATCATGCGACTAGCGAAAACAAGTGTAATACAAGAGGGTGCCACGGCAGAGCCGGGTCAAAACGGAGTCTAAAGCGTAAATCCAAAAATATAATCAGAGTCAGGTGAAGTCGATAACTCCAGCGCTCACTCTCCGCCGACAAAATAACCCGCGCAATAAGCAAACATCACCGATAGGATGAACATAAATAATACCTAAAAAAATTGATATGGGGCGGGATCAGATCGATGCCTACTTTAGCTCTACATCCCAACCATAAGCACACATATACGCTATACCTAATAAAGATGCTTCTAGATGCATGGCGGAATATTAACACACTAACATGCTCCTAAGATCTGGTACATAATAATAATAAGGCCTTAGCACAGAATACCAAGTGGTATATCCCTCTCCTACCTCCACCCCTTCCGATAGGTGGAGACTGGCCAGCTCGTGAATGCATTCATTCATAATAGGGCGGCACGCATGCCTAACCCGCTCCACAATAAAGCCCGCAAGCATCTCATAATATAAGGAAGTGCATGATTCGATTGACTCAGGACGGGACCCGATGAGACTGGGTCGTCCTATGACCCTAGCAATGACTCTAGTTACTTCACAGATAACGGCCGTTCTGTTTACATACACATAAAGAAATAGAATGCTCAACGATCGATACAACCTAGCATGGTACTACATGGCATGCTGATCATGAATGCAAGCACCTAGTATATCATACACCTAAAGCAGGGAATAACTCTATTCAATCTGAGTAAGCTCCGAAGAGACTTACCTGGCGGTGCAGAACAGCATAATAGGAAGTCTGGCACACATCAATCATAGCACAAGGTATCGCCTAGATACATATCGGAACACATATATAAGTCTATGTCTAATCAATCAAGCACTCAAGCATACATCATTCAACGAGAATAACAACCATATCACAATCATCATTTCGTCAAGTTCAACCATTCATCCACATTCATATATTCATAACCATATATTCGCATATCATATAGCTCGAATGCATCATATTCATCATATCTCAACGCATAGTTAACGATACATATTCTTAAGATTTCATCATGCTATTAGTCAACACAAATCATGATATTAGTCAACCATTCACATCAATCATGCTAGTTAGTCACCAATCACATAATTCCCGAGTTAGTCCCGAAACAGCTTTAAAATCTGAATCAACTAGTTAGAAATTTCGATCCTTGAAAACGCTCATCACATTCCTTTATTTTTAATTTGATTCCGATAATATACTTTTAAATCTCCAAGTCTCATAATATTATATTTTCCTCTAATCACCGTAATATCATATCTTTAATCTTAAAATAATGTTTTATATTTTAATCTCAATAACATTATATAATATTTCAAATACCATTTGTTAAACACTTTCATAAAACATTTCCAAATCCCCCAAAAATCCCAATCATTTTTATTTAATAAAATCAGCTCCTTATTTTATAAAAATTATAAACCGCCCCCTTTTATTTTAAATTACCAAAAACCACCCTCTTATTTTATTAATTTCCCAAAATCGACCTCCCTTTTGATTAAAACCCTAAATCAAGTTCAAAGGAATAAATTAGGCCCACTCGGCCGAGTTCATTTTCTGAAAAATTAGGCCCAAACCCCTTAAAAATTCAGATCCACAAAACCAACCCAACTCTTTTTGATGTGAACCGAACCCAACCCACATTTTATTTTAAAACATTGAACCGGACCCCTTTTTTAAAAACAAAAGAAAACCAACCCAAATTAGTTACTGTTCACCATCTTCACCCAAAATCCCACTGCGTTCGAGAAAATCCAGGAAGGAGGAGAATGGAAGGGCTTCCGGCGCCGATTCCGACTCTGACGACACAAATACACTTATTAAGAAAGGAAGGAGGATGAAGGAAGAAGCTCACCGAGGGCCTTGACATCTCGCCGGGGTGCTCCGTCGGAGCCGGATTCATGTCGGAGGTGACCTGGGAAGAGTGGGAGGGGATTAAGGTTCTTCTTTTATTGAGTTTGGAGGTGAAAAGGAAGATAAATAAGGAAGAATCGGCCCTCTTACCGAACTCAAACCGAACAGAGGAAAGACGTGAGGGCTGCGCTCTCGCTCGGCCTCTAGGCTCGTCCGGCTGCTGCTGCTGTTGTCGGTGGTTCCGGGGAGGCGTCAGAGAGCTTCTTATGGCATCCCGAGGTGGAAGGAGGGAGGACGAAGTGGGTGGAGCTATGAGAGCTTCTCGGCAAACAGGGGAAGAGGGATTTGAGGTCGCGGCTTCGACGGAGGTGAGCGATGGCCGACGGTGGTTGCTGGTGGTGGCAACGGCTGGTGTTGGTTGTGGCGCGTCGAGGTCAAACAGTGAGCATTTGAGAGGGGCTGGGACAGAAATGAAAGAGAAGGGGTGGGAGATTCCAAATGAAATTAGACAGAGTGGTTTATGAAATTGAAAATCAATTGTGGGGAGAATGGGTTAGGTTCTGCCCTCTTTTTTTTTTTTTTGGAATAGATGGAGCAGGTAGAGGCAGAGTCCTTGACCAATTCAACGAAAGGTGCTGTTTGTTTGTTAAAAGTAGGAGGATCAAAAAAAGAGGGAGGGGAGGAGAAGATAGAATTTACCCAAAGGAGGAGAAGATGAGTTGGATGTATAATTGGATAAGAATTGGTGATAGGGGGCGGAATTCGCTTTAAGAATTATGAAATCCGAGTCAGTTAGTTTTCCGTTAAATTCCGCTTTTAAATTAATTTTGATTTTTTTTTTCCGCAAAATTAGGGTTCAAACAAAAATAAATAAATAAATAAAAACCCGAGCCTTTACATCATCCACCTCTAAAAACAAGTCTCGTCCCCGAGACTAAAATAAAACAAGGTAGGGGATAAAGTTGGAAATACGTGAGTCCAAGGATCATTCCATTGATCACGTAAGTGCCTCATAAGTGCCCCTATGAGATTCTCACAGTATCGTCGTCATGATCATAATATCCCCGACAGGTCGCAGCGAGAGTGTGATATGGGCCCTTACCACATCCTTACCCCGACTTCTCGGTTATATCATAACTCAAAATGCATTACACATCTCCACTAGGTCTTAGCAAGCAGTCTATAAGGGCCCCTATAAAATGCTTGTATCCACTTCGTGGGCGTCATAATGCAAGCTCGGTCAGAAAATTTCAAGGGGGGTCTCAGTTTGAAAGGTTTGTTTCAAAATCATTGACATTCTCAATAGCGTTAAATTTCCCAAAATCCAAGTTAGTTCTTTTTAAACATCATTCAAATCCCTTAACCCGATGTTAGTCAAGCAAGTTTCAACTTCAGGAGGTGGAATCATCCACCTCTAAGAGCTAATCCCATATTTCCTCCCTAGATTCCAAGTCAGAATCAAATTCCATCAATTCAGTTCTAACATCCTATCAATTCCAGTTCACGGCATCATATAACATAGCACTCGTATCACACATTCATAAACAAGTCATATCCATGTCAAGGATAGTCACATATCATAACAGGTCTAGCATAGTATCGTATATAGTAGCATTCATCATAACATATGAGGGGTTGCACATTGTATCAATCAGATAATCACATCATACCCTTACTAACTACCAAGCATCATCACATTTAGAGGCATCAAGGACCTCCGCACACTAGCATTTCATCAACCTTAGGGGAAGATTATGTCAGTATTAATAGCTCACTATGGGTTATGGCAATTCAACAAGGAATCGGCATTGTCTATCGCATAGAATTCGCAAAACATTTGTCCCCAAGTAAAGCATACACTAGATCACATCCTCAAGAGAACTTGCTTATAACTATCAACCATAACAAGACACGACCACTACGTACTCCTTATCTCTCGCATCAAGATCAACCTTATCAGGTCCACCAACTAAAATCCGATACTATTTCTAAATACCATTGCATCCCGCTCATATACAACTCTCTAGCCTCATAACGATCCGTAATCAAGACCAAATCCCCAAAACCGACTACTAGGCATCCCAAATCATATGCCATTAAGACATCTAAAGATCAATCTATCTCAACACCCAATCTCACGTCCTACCTTTCACTCGACCATCTAACCATCTAATGGAGTTCCCAATCGCAAACTTCCCTTAAAAGACCCTTATTCCGACAAGCTTAAAAACTCGATCGACTACCAAGACTCTCTATAAAGCATACCCTCGTCCTAGGGGTTCTCTACCAGTCCCATCTCGCCTTCTAAGAGAAATCTCAAGCTCTCAACTCAATCACTCTCTCGATCGATCTAGGTGCTCCTTAACAATCTCGCTTACTCTCCCTAGGTTCTCAAGACTCTGCCTGACCATTATCTCCCAAAGAGACATCTCGAATACTCTTGTTAACATTATCACACTTCCCGTACCACTAATCACTCTCACTATCCATCCACCTCTAAGAACCCAACTCATACCGACCATCTCACACCTGACACTCCCATCCTTATTCTCGACATTACCAACACAGCATCCTACCTTGCTAGAATCCACTCAACCGCCTACTCTCGACAACTCTAACGCAAGAAAATTGTCTAGTGCTAACTCATAACCACGTATCACCGAGTTCCTCATCACCCGCGCCTATCCTCAATGACCAATCACAACTTCCACCTACTTGTCCCATTTCAATTCTCATGAAACCTGAACATCCACGATTCCTCGACCGACCTATTCTAGATCCCCGTCTCAGCATATTCCCAAATTTCCTCATTCCAAATCTTACTAAACCTTAACCATTCGAAATCCACAATTTGTCCTACTCTAGTTCCTCATCTCCTCATATTCATAAATTGCCTCAAGCTCCTACTTCTTAACCATGAGACATTACCGTCCAAAGCCCTCTTTCACCGATCATCATTTTCGTAAATCTCTAAATCATCCTCATCCGAATTTCTCAAGTACCGCAACTTCGCCAAACCTTCTAAAACCAATTCCCCTAACGTTCTCAATGCATTCTGCCTTGCCTAGTACAGTAGTACCCAAATCCATGCTCAAGGTCTCCCTATCTCAATCTCAAGCCCACAGTCTTACTATAATCTCAACGACATCCTTGCCTAACTACCAGCCTTCTCTCGAACAATCATCTCACATCCCCAAATACCTCAATAGCCCAAAACAATCTCCACACATCAACCTCGATTCCTTTCCTATACTAAAATCCTCCAACAAAGCATCTGGAAATCCTTCCCTCAGGAATCCTCTAAGCATCATTAACCCTATTTAAGCAACCCCAAGTACTCATCCCAGATACAGCCTGCTACTACTCTTTCTTAGTGATTCCTCAATCTCATCCTTTACCATGACAGTTCCCAATCACCGCACATAGAACCTAGTCCCCAATTCTGCAATTCCTTAGACATTCCTCAACCAATCATCCTTGATGCCGCCCACGATCCGCTCCTAGACTATCTAGGCACCTTCCTTAGCTCACCAATCTGTCTAACAACACTCCTCTCCAAGAATCCTCTAATCTGCTCCTAGCTCACTCATCCACCTCTAGGACTACACTACCCGCACGCTATCTCACACAACTACTGGCCTAATCTGAAGACCTCAATCTACCTGCTACTTTGTGACCTATCTCACCAAAGAATCTCATGACTTAAGCTCAAGAGGAAAACACCACCACCTATATAACCCATAACTGATTTACTAGCAGGTCACTGCACTTAAGTATAAAGGCATATCATCACATACACAAGTTTATCAGGCAATCGTTCACTACTAGCTCAGCATATCAGTCATCACACATTCATTTAGTCAGTTCCAAGCCTATCGCACGACACCAATTCCAATTCGCATAGGAGAGAACGTCATTTCTTGAGTCATCTAGGAGGATTACGTCTGCAACCGCCATCTTCAAAAGGCGTCCGTCCTTTGGTGACGTCGATTCTAAGGTCCATGGGCCCACCACGCTTCCGTTGCTCCACTCTGATGCCATTCGATTGCTCATTTTCTCTTCCAAGTCGACGTCCATCAAGGGGATCACGAGGGGTTAGAAGTCACGGAGGTAGGGGAGGGCAAGGGAGGACAAAACGACTTTCTTTAAAAATTCAGACACAAACCAGGACTAGAGATGACGAGACTCAAGAGAAGACACAGACTCGAGAGTTACAACAATCCCCTTAAGGTATTCTATAAGGTTACAGGTGCACATGGTAATCACAAAATATTTCAATCACATCATTCCACACTATCATGTACCTATTAAAGGAATAGCATCCTATGCATCCATAACATTTCACATAATCAACCTTACATGTAAGCGGATAGGCTAAAACTTATCATCTCATGCACTAATCATGCTTGTCATATTAAGATCATGTATGCACGAGCCGACAATAGACATATGCAACATAAGTTATATATGACGTAGCGAGCATTATATGACATCACATGTATGATGCATTACTCATTTTAAGTGTACACATAAGCAGGTCAAAACAATATGGGTTCCAGGTAAGCATGTCAAGATGCACTCTAATAATCGTGTCAAGGGGTATGGTTAAGTCATTTGGGCATAACAACTATCACATCCAACACAACCATATACATGTAGTATGACAAGTATGGTACATAGAAGCATGATGGTCAATAATTAGGAGATGTATATCCTACATGATACTACCAACACTCATTAAGAAAATACATAGTCAATGAGGTTCAATTTGATTAACTTAACATGCTCAAAAATTCATTTCTCATGGCACTCATACAAAGAGGATTGACCACACTATCATGGACCTAATTCAAGGGAGAGTAACAATGATGGGAATTCATAGATTCGATATATATATATATTCGTTCATAAGTGTGATCATGCAAGTTATCAGGCAAGTCATACTGAAATATACCAACACACCATGTCATACAATCACCGACTCATCACCCTGTTTCCCCGTGGGACGCTAATATGACCCGCTCGGTATGACACAAGGACATTCACACTGTTTTTGAGATGAGAGGGTATAATTTGTGTTTAGACTCTCGTGGTGAGAAGACATAGTTGATCAGTATAAGAATTGAGAAGGATAAATCCATAAGACAAATCACTTCTAACTCGAAATTGTTTCATTGATCACCCTCTCTAAAACACTCATGGATTTCCCATATCCGACACACCCCCGGAAGTAGCTAGTTGACCGACCCAAATTTTCCCGTGGAAGACGCCAACCTAAGGTACGAGGCTCGATAGAAGCATATATGGTGGGGTACTAAGCAGGACTTCAAATGGGGAAGAGGACGCTCCCCAACCCCTGCTAACATGCCTAAAAGTCTTGGTAGGGCGGACGACGGAATCAGAATCATCGAGGGGTTGAATTATGGAAGGGCTATTCCGACAAGACAGGAGTTCCAATGACATAAAAACAAGGTATTCTCCCGCTATCCCGTTTGCACAGTTATTCAATACATGATTCAAGTTAAGGCATACCAATTAGTTTTCTACCATAAGAACAATAACACTCAACACGAAAGCAATCAACGAAATTGATATGATCCTCTTCGAGAAGGATCGCCCTCGGGCCCAGTTGGATATAATGCATATAATCACAGAGACGCTCTATGTCGTCCTTCGAGGGACGACTGACCGGAGAGGCAAAACCTCACGGTCTCTACCTAACTCGCCACTCCAGCCACTACGACGCAAAGCCTTGGAGTCTTGTAGGCCCATCTGTAAAGAAAAAGCTATATTTTGCCTACCCGTTCCCAACTACATCCAATAGGGATGGTCTAAAGCCTTTACTACCCCTTCGTTTCCCTTTGTTTGATTACCGGATTTATAGAGTCAAGTTCGTATTTAGTCCATATGAGTTAGCCATATTAAATTCATTTTGCCCTTTCTAAAACATTTTGGAAAACCATTTGAAAACCTTGGGCCATTTTCAAAACCACTTCAACCTATCATACTCGGTTTGCACAACCTTAGCTCTGATACCCCTTTGTAACGGCCCGGGATTATGATTCCTGGGTTACGTTTCGAGGGATGAAACCCCTCGTTAGGATCTTGCGCCCCGAGTACAGGTTGAAGGTTTCCAAACCTACTTTAATGTTTTCAAGGGGGATTTCATACCCAAAATCGAAGGGATCATTGGAATCCCCGGGGAAGTCCCCTATACCTATCGTAAGTCTAAGTGTGGAAATCAGGAATCATGCGACTAGCGAAAACAAGTGTAATACAAGAGGGTGCCATGGCAAAGCCGGGTCAAAACGGAGTCTAAAGCGTAAATCCAAAAATATAATCAGAGTCAGGTGAAGTCGATAACTCCAGCGCTCACTCTCCGCCGACAAAATAACCCGCGCAATAAGCAAACAGCACCGATAGGATGAACATAAATAATACCTAAAAAAATTGATATGGGGCGGGATCAGATCGATGCCCACTTTAGCTCTACATCCCAACCATAAGCACACATATACGCTATACCTAATAAAGATGCTTCTAGATGCATGGCGGAATATTAACACACTAACATGCTCCTAAGATCAGGTACATAATAATAATAAGGCCTTAGCACAGAATACCAAGTGGTATATCCCTCTCCTACCTCCACCCCTTCCGATAGGTGGAGACTGGCCAGCTCGTGAATGCATTCATTCATAATAGGGCGGCACGCATGCCTAACCCGCTCCACAATAAAGCCCGCAGGCATCTCATAATATAAGGAAGTGCATGACTCGATTGACTCAGGACGGGACCCGATGAGACTTAGTCGTCCTATGACCCTAGCAATGACTCTAGTTACTTCACAGATAACGGCCGTTCTGTTTACATACACATAAAGAAATAGAATGCTCAACGATCGATGCAACCTAGCATGGTACTACATGGCATGCTGATCATGAATGCAAGCACCTAGTATATCATGCACCTAAAGCAGGGAATAACTCTATTAAATCTGAGTAAGCTCCGAAGAGACTTACCTGGCGGTATAGAACAGCATAATAGGAAGTCTGGCACACATCAATCATAGCACAAGGTATCGCCTAGATACATATCGGAACACATATATAAGTCTATGTCTAATCATTCAAGCACTCAAGCATACATCATTCAACGAGAATAACAACCATATCACAATCGTCATTTCGTCAAGTTCAACCACTCATCCACATTCATATATTCATAACCATATATTCGCATATCACATAGCTTGAATGCATCATATTCATCATATCTCAACGCATAGTTAACGATACATATTCTTAAGATTTCATCATGCTATTAGTCAACACAAATCATGATATTAGTCAACCATTCACATCAATCATGCTAGTTAGTCACCAATCACATAATTCCCGAGTTAGTCCCGAAACAGCTTTAAAATCTGAATCAACTAGTTAGAAGTTTCGATCCATGAAAACGCTCATCACATTCCTTTATTTTTAAATTGATTTCGATAATATACTTTTAAATCTCCAAGTCTCATAATATTATATTTTCCTCTAATCACCGTAATATCATATCTTTAATCTTAAAATAATGTTTTATATTTTAATCTCAATAACATTATATAATATTTCAAATACCATTTGTTAAACACTTTCATAAAACATTTCCAAATCCCCCAAAAATCCCAATCATTTTTATTTAATAAAATCAGCTCCTTATTTTATAAAAATTATAAACCGCCCCCTTTTATTTTAAATTACCAAAAACCACCCTCTTATTTTATTAATTTGCCAAAATCGACCTCTCTTTTGATTAATACCCCAAATCAAGTTCAAAGGAATAAATTAGGCCCACTCGGCCCAGTTCATTTTCTGAAAAATTAGGCCCAAACCCCTTAAAAATTCAGATCCACAAAACCAACCCAACTCTTTTTGATGTGAACCGAACCCAACCCACATTTTATTTTAAAACATTGAACCGGACCCCTTTTTTAAAAACAAAAGAAAACCAACCCAAATTAGTTACTGTTCACCATCTTCACCCAAAATCCCACTGCGTTCGAGAAAATCCAGGAAGGAGGAGAATGGAAGGGCTTTCGGCGCCGATTCCGACTCTGACGACACAAATACACTCATTAAGAAAGGAAGGAGGATGAAGGAAGAAGCTCACCGAGGGCCTTGACATCTCGCCGGGGTGCTCCGTCGGAGCCGGATTCATGTCGGAGGTGACCTGGGAAGAGTGGGAGGGGATTAAGGTTCTTCTTTTATTGAGTTTGGAGGTGAAAAGGAAGAGAAATAAGGAAGAATCGGTCCTCTTACCGAACTCAAACCGAACAGAGGAAAGACGTGAGGGCTGCGCTCTCGCTCGACCTCTAGGCTCGTCCGGCTGCTGCTGCTGTTGTCGGTGGTTCCGGGGAGGCGTCAGAGAGCTTCTTATGGCATCCCGAGGTGGAAAAGGAGGGAGGACGAAGTGGGTGGAGCTATGAGAGCTTCTCGGCAAACAGGGGAAGAGGGATTTGAGGTCGCGGCTTCGACGGAGGTGAGCGATGGCCGACGGTGGTTGCTGGTGGTGGCAACGGCTGGTGTTGGTTGTGGCGCGTCGAGGTCAAACAGTGAGCATTTGAGAGGGGCTGGGACAGAAATGAAAGAGAAGGGGTGGGAGATTCCAAATGAAATTAGACAGAGTGGTTTATGAAATTGAAAATCAATTGTGGGGAGAATGGGTTAGGTTCTGCCCTCTTTTTTTTTTTTTTGGAATAGATGGAGCAGGTAGAGGCAGAGTCCTTGACCAATTCAACGAAAGGTGTTGTTTGTTTGTTAAAAGTAGGAGGATCAAAAAAAGAGGGAGGGGAGGAGAAGATAGAATTTACCCAAAGGAGGAGAAGATGAGTTGGAAGTATAATTGGATAAGAATTGGTGATAGGGGGCGGAATTCGCTTTAAGAATTATGAAATCCGAGTCAGTTAGTTTTCCGTTAAATTCCGCTTTTAAATTAATTTTGATTTTTTTTTTCTGCAAAATTAGGGTTCAAACAAAAATAAATAAATAAATAAAAACCCGAGCCTTTACAATGTAAATAATATATTCCAAATATATAAATTTATAAAAATTAAAAATATTTATTATTTATTTTTTACGTAAAAGATATATATTATATGTTGAAGAAGTTTATGGTGACACGTGTCTTCTTCATCACTAATTTATTTTTTCTAGCGGATTGTGTGGCACGTTCATTAATTTCAACCAATGATTTTTTTAATAAAAAAATCAATTCATTCTATTTAAATCTTCTCAAACAAACCTCTTTAATTATTCTTAAACAATAACCCGCTAATTTTAAAATAATTTTTTTTATGGTAAATCAATTCTTTATTTGAAAAATATATTATATGTTGATTCAAGTTGTATGTACTTTAACTCTTCCCTTAAAAAGATCTCTTAATTTGATTAAAATAATATTTTGAAAGATGGATAGCATGAGTTTTTAACAGGAATCTAAACATACAAGCTATGAAATTACTAATTTAACCATAGAAAATGACAAATGCTAAACATACAAGTTATGAAATCAATAACAGTTTATTTTCTCAGTATGTAAATAATATATTCCAAATATATAAATTTATAAAAATTAAAAATATTTATTATTCAATTTTTACGTAAAAGATATATATTATATGTTGAAGAAGTTTATGGTGACACGTGTCCTCTTCATCACTAATTTAATTTTTTTAACGGATTTTGTGGCACGTTCATTAATTTCAACCAATAATTTTTTTTAATAAAAAAAATCAATTTATTCTATTTGAATCTTCTCAAACAAACCTCTTTAATTATTCTTAAACAACAACCCACTAATTTTGAAATAATGTTTTTATGGTAAATCAATTCTTTATGTGAAAGATATATTATATGTTGATTCAAGTTGTACAAACTTTAACCCTTTCTTTAAAAAGATCTTTTAATTGTTATATCCAAAAATAAGTATACAAGCATACAAATATGTAAAAGATTTGATATTAATTAGCATAATTTGATTATATCATATTGATACTTACAATAAAGAAAGAGTCTCTTACACCACATGTCGTCTTAATTGCCTATTGATCGAGGTCCTATGTGGCATTTTATTAATTAATCAAGTCATATATAAATTAGTAATTTAACCATAGAAAATGACAAATGCTAAACATACAAGTTATGAAATCAATAACAGTTTATTTTCTGAGTATGTAAATAATATATTTCAAATATATAAATTTATAAAAATTAAAAATATTTATTATTCAATTTTCAGATAAAAGATATATATTATATGTTGAATAAGTTTCTGGTGACACGTGTCTTCTTCATCACTAATTTAATTTTTTTAACGGATTGTATGGCACGTTCATTAATTTCAACCAATATTTTTTTTGAATAAAAAAATCAATTTATTCTATTTGAATCTTCTCAAACAAACCTCTTTAATTATTCTTAAACAACAACCTACTAATTTTGAAATAATTTTTTTATGGTAAATCAATTATTTATGTGAAAGATATATTATATGTTGATTCAAGTTGTACATACTTTAACCCTTTCTTTAAAAAGATCTTTTAATTGTTATATCCAAAAATAAGTATACAAACATACAGATATGTAAAAGATTTGATATTAATTAGCATAATTTGATTATATCATATCGATACTTACAATAAAGAAAGAGTCTCTTACACCACATGTCGTCTTAATTGCCTATTGATCGAGGTCCTATGTGGCATTTTATTAATTAATCAAGTCATATATAAATTTTGTGATTTTTAATTTTTCTTTAAATAAGTGAAATGGTTTTTTGAATTTTTCTTTAATTATTAAGTGATGAAACTCGATAAAGTTGTGCTTGAAATTTGTAATAAATCAAGTTTGAGTGTTTTCAATTTTGTAAATTAATTGATGAAATAATTTTTACGAGATAAACTATGAGTTGTTACATGGGATAAACTTGATATATTTGAAAATTCCAGAAACTTTTTCCATTCACTTTGATTAGTAAATAAACGGGGTTTTTTAAAGAATTTATACTTTATTCTTCCTTTAGGTTTTTTTTATCCAAATAGCTTCTTAAAAAACATGCCAAAAAAAATAAAAGGACCTATATTTAGAGACGGATGATGCATTTTTTTTACTTTTAAGTTTATTACAAGAATATTTCTTCTCCAACATTTTTATGTGTTCTCCATCCAAAAGTTCTTAAAACTCTATTCACCTAGCGTTTGTGTAATATGTAGCAGAACTACCAAAATTTTTGGTCTTACCTTCTAACCCATTACCACAACAAATATTTGTTTAATACTCAAAGTAACCAATCAACTTGCTGAAAAAACTTAGAATGCTGGAAAAAAAAAAACTCTACAATTATGTATACAATTGTTTCCATCTAGGAAAGTATGAAGATGAGACATTGACGTTTTGCCAAATATTATATATTGATATAATATAAGGATTTTTTTATCCAAATTTATATTATTTAGCTATATCATTTTCATATTATTATAATATATCTAATATATAATGTAAATAAATTATGATATATAATATCTTCTAAAAAAATATAATATATTTTACAAATCTCGTGCGTTAGGCACGGGTACTGCACTAGTACATATACTAAAACCGATGCATTGGTGCCTGCGTGGCGGCATGTGAGTGAATTTGCCTACGTGGCAGCGCGTGGGCGAGTCTCGCATAACTTTCTCCCGTCAAAAAGGAAATCTAATAAAAATAATTATTTTATTTTACCATTAACACATATAATTGGATAGATGGAATATCTTATAAAAGAGTAAATATTATATAAGGAAAAAACTATATCAATATAATTAAACGTAATAGCAGTAATAATAAAAATAATTAATAAAACTAATTTTCATAGTCATACTTATTTGATAGGTGCTATTTTATTTATATTTAGATTATTTTTTTATGGAAAGAATTATTTATATCAAAATCAATCATTTAAAAATTGTTATTTTATATCTATCTATATTATTTTTTGAGGACAAAATAAAAAATTAAAACATTATATAGCTATATATGTAGCCACAATCCATGCGTACATAGATATTTTAGTAAACTAATGTAATAAATATACACTACATATTTAATAAAAAAGAATATTAAAATATTTTTGAAAATCAACTATCTAAATAAATTACATGAGATTTAATTAACCATAGATTAGAAAAAAAAAACTTTTACGTAGTACCTTATAAATGTGAATTTTATTTATATTTTGAGAGAATATAATTAAAAGATATTTTGATTATATATAACCCGTCGAACTAATTTTATTTATATTTATATTATTTTTTGGAGGAAAAAACAATTTATAGTTAGATTAACGCATTTTCCGTACACGGGACAGGATCTACACTAGTATATATATACTAGTGTTCGTTACCCGCGCGGTTGCGCGTTTTGTTAATAAATTATATTTTATTATATTAAAATATTATATTATATTATATTATTAATTGATATGACTCGATAAAATAAAACCATATTTAAATATATTATAGAGTAAATGGTAGTGGATATACCACTTTGATCGGGCCATTGCAAAAATACCCCCCCCCGGCCCAAATAGCAAAAATGTCAATTTGACCCAACTAATTGCAAATGTAACCGGTAACCCAAACCTGTTGCAGCGGGTAAGAAAGACGGTTGAAAAATGGAAAGAGAAAAGTGAAGAAAGCAAACCTCACATCAACGTCTTCAGTCACAATCATACCTTCAAGAAACCGTAGAAATTCGAAGGGGAAACCGCCATTGGAGGGAAAAGAGAGAGAGAGAGAGAGAGAGAGGTGGAACTGCTTGCTGTGACGCCGGAACTGAGGACGACGCCGAAAGAGAGAGAGAGAGAGAGGTGAGGCGCTTACTGTGACGCTGGAAACCAGAGGTAGGGACGACCCGAGATTGGAGAAAGACAACCCCTGGTGCCGATTCCGCGATTGAAGAGAGGTAAACCCCCGTAATATATTTCAAAGCTTTCTCCTTTAATGGTAGTTCGGGGGATTCAAAGCATGTAAAATCAATTTAGGGCCGGTTGGAAGAATTGGGGGATTGGGGTTCGAAAAATGGCAATGGGAAACCCTAATTGGAAATGTGGTCGGCGTTTTGGGGATAGGGGTGTTAAGGATGAAATTGAAGGTCGAAAATTGGTAGAAGAGGTTAGACAACCACAATCAAACAATGAAATTGGGGATGGGAAAACTCGTCAATGGCGAGCGGGGTCCTGCTTGTGGATAGGGAAAATGATTGAATGGCTAGGTATAGGAAAATCTGGGTAGGGTTTGATTTGGGGAATTCAGGGAAGAGGCTGAGATTGTTATATAGTTAAAGAAGCTATAATTCAATTTTCATTACATTGTGTCATAAAAACAAGACTAGTAAACTTGTTTTGAGACCTATTTCAGACCGTAATTACTTGGCAAATGTCCTGGTCCAACTTGATATCGCTTTGTGACCACTGTTTGAATGTTTATTTGTTTGAAGCTCTCTTATTATTTTCTTAGGCCTTATTCTCTGCTTGCTGGTTAAAGTGTATAAGTGCCCTGTTGACCCTTTGGAGTAGATTTTAATGTTTTTGTGAGGATTGCAGATTGGTCAAAGAATATGCACTTATCTTGTCTTAAGAATTACATGTATTTGACAAAAGTTAAGATGGCATCAATTTTGATAGTGTGTTGCACACATGTTGACTGATGCTTCTTGTTTTTTTTATGTGTAATATTTTGAGCTTTCTGTCTCATATTGCAGGCATTTTGTGGTGTTTGAAATTCGTAACTCTCGTTTTGTGGTGTTGATGGTTTTTCCAAGCAATTGTGTGGTGTTGTCAAATGCAAAATGTTAAAACGTCTGAAAGGAAAAATACTTTGACAGGCTATTCATTTGTAAGTACTGGCTAGGATTATTGCTGAAATGGGTATTATCTGAATGACAGATTAAGGAGAATGGCAAAAGGCAAAGGAAAAAAGGTGTTGACCCCTTCGAGCAAGAAGGTATAAGCTGTAATATCTTATGAGCCAGTAGATTAGGGGGGTTAATTTTTTTGTGTATGTGATGTGAACATCGGTACTCTCTTATTATATTTGTGCAGGCGACTCTTGCCCTTCCTCCGTCGAAGTATTTTAGAGGGAGGTCCAACCAGTTCTCCAAGATGGGTGTACTGACGGGCATGGATGATGGGCTATCTGCAGCTGATTAGCAGATGCTAAAGGATAGCAGGCTCGGCGGCATTGTAAAGATCGGCGCCAATGTGCCCTACTGCTCAGCCCTTGTGGTGGTGGTGCTTCGCATTCTGGAGGAGCTGATATGTGTAGAAGCCCTGCTTGGCAAAGGTGTAGCTGTCACGTATGCCCTTGACGATGCTCACATGCCGATCGGAGACCCACATCAAGTCTGTGGTGTCCAGGACGACTCGAAGCATTTGTCGGAAGAAGAATGCCAAGGAAGCGTCATTCTCGCCATCCACAACCGCAAACGCAACTGGGTATATTTTATGATCAACATCCTGTGCAGTGGCAAAGAGCAAGGTCCCCTTAAACTTGCCTTTCAGAAAGGAACCGTCAACGGAGATGACCTACGGGCATTTGGCAAATATACATCTATGTTATACGTGCCTTGTCAAAGGCTGGGTAAATGTATTGACTGGCTAGGTATAAAAAACAAGTGGCTAATGAACATACCTTCCATAAGTGGGGATGGCTTCAATCCAGACCCCAAAGATGACGAACGCGTACTTGAACCTACGTTCAACATCCCACTCAAGCCAGGTGTGGGAACCTGGGTTCGTCTTCTCAAGCATGTACAAGTACGACGCCATTACCCGATACGAATCCTCGTCTGTTCCGTATAGGGTGTCCCTTGCTGTCGCCTTTGCGTGTCGTGCCTTCCAATAGCTGCAAGTAACTCCAAGCTCGGACTTCGATAACGACTGTATGTGGGCTGGAGTTACCGGCTTACGGGTACAAGTGAAACTGCATTGCATTTCATCAATCGTGTCAGGTTACAAACTGGCTAGAGTGTTATGAACACTGACTAGGACACATAATAGAGCGGCTAGAGTTTAACGGTAGGGGGTCAGTAAGAATTATTTTTACCTGGATACATGACTCTTCCCAATAAGCTCGGACGTTGCCTGTCGATCGTGGTTGTGTCGAACATTAACCCCGCAGGTGTGCTCCGGAACGTACTTCCTCACTTTCCACAAACTAGTTTTCAGGTATGTTGACGCACGGCACATCCACTTGCACTCGGGATCGATGCACACCACGAAGTACACTTCCGGAGACAACCTCTTCACATGTGTGTCAAAACAGCCATCCAACGCAGACCACCTTACCCGGTTTTGCACTTCCTCCTTGGACTTCAACAACACACCCTCATGAAGGTCAGTGTTCTTTCGTCGGGGGTCCCCTCCTTTCGGAAAAGCTTTGTCCAACATCTTCTCAACATCCTCGGTCGACATCCCCGGGGATTTCCTCCTCGAAACCCACCGTTCGGCCTCGTACATCTCATCATCGGATGATATACAACCCATTGATGAAGTTTCCTCTATCAACTCCAATTTTAGTACTCCGATGTTTCCATACTCCTCCTCCGGCGAGCTCGCCAAGTTGACGGAAACAACACTCCCTTTATGCCCTCCCACATTTATATTATCCTCATCATCACTACTCAGACATACGATTTGTTTCCCCCGGTCCACGTCCAGCAGTTTACCTCTCGTCTCCTCCGTGGCGGTTGTTGGTTCTTCCCTAGCTGTCTGGATGACCTTGCCATCAGTGTGGTTTTCCTTGCCAGATGAAGTATTTTCCTTGCCATCAATGGTGCTATCCGAGCCGTTATCCGAATTCAGAAGAAGATGCGAGTTGGACCCATCGACTGTCATATCAACCAAACCACCCTCTTCCACCACGAGTGTTCTGTTGTCTCCGCCTGGTGATTTATTGCGTTGTTCCATGTTCCCACACATGAACAGACTTCCATGTTGGCTGTGACCTTCGTTCACCGATGCGTACAAAGGAAGGGGCCATGTGCCATCGCCACCCCTTGAGTTGCAGTACTTGAAAGCATCCCAACCACTTTCATCATCCACTTGAATCGGATAACATCCCTCTGTCTTCGTATCGAGTAGATATTTCAACTCCAACTCAGAGCACCTTGGGTCAACCGCGAGCTTCTCCATTATCTTACTCTTGACGGACCCAAACGACATGGTCTCCTCTATGAGCATTATTTTGTGGGCGTTTTGACCTTGATACACCCATCCTCCTTCGAGATGCTCCCATCGACCATTGCAAACGAGAGTAAGTAATACCACCCCTTTCTCCCCTGTGAAATTATGAGGTTAAGATGGTCCTCTCAGTATATGTTAGAGGTAAGGGAAGGATGGGGAAAATTTACTACATGTGAATACAAAACATAAACCGTACTTACCCATTTTTGTTGAGGTCTGGATTTTGCAGATGTCACGTGTATCCCTGTGTATGGCTACATATATTCTGTTGATGACTAGGAATTCCTTTTGCCTGGCTAGTAACAGAATTTCTGGGGTTTATCCTTCCAACTAGACGTTAATGGCAGCCATAGAGAAGAAGCAGATGTTTTGCACTTTTTGTGTCCACCTGGCGAGCTCCCCCATCTCCTTTTATACTCCCTCTGAAATCCCCCCTGTGTTTTCCCTCCATGTGGTTTTGGCGGGAATTGTTTTTGTGAAAATGTGACACCCTCTCTCCTAGCATTTAATGCTTGTCATTCCATGCTTCCACACCCTCTCTCCCGCCTCTCTCACATACATCACTGTAACTCTGCATCCATTCCTTTTTATTTTTATTTTTTTTTTGGCCAAAATGATTACCTCCCTCCCTCTATACAATCGACACCTGTCCAATTTTTTTCCTCCTTTTCCAATGTGTAACCGGCAACCCATTCTAACCTTTGCCCAATAATTTGCAAGAATGACATAATGTCATTCCTTTGCAAAATTTTTAGGCCGGGGTCATTTTTGCAAAGTTGGCAAGGTTTTCGTATATCCATGCAAAATAGCCTATATTATATTCAATTTGATTTAAAAAGTAGAACAATTGATCAAATATTAATTCTTCGCCTACGTGTCATATTCTGGATTAAAATAGTGTTAATATCACATACGTGTCATATTCTGTATAGTTTTTATTACTCGCCCGTTGTGCGATTTTTTAATAAATTTTATTATGCTCGATAAAATAAAACCATATATAAATATATTACATTAAATTTGAATTAAAAAGTAGAATAATTGATCAAATATTCATTCTTCGCCTACGTGTCATATTCTGGATTAAATAGAAAAGAGACTACCTAACCCGATGAGAGAGAAAGTCCCGTTCATCCCCTCTCCTACCCAGGCAAACCCTAGGCTGCAAATCCACCCAAAATCCCTTCCTATTGTGCTCGATTCTGGCAATAGGTATGGGGCAAATCTCTTCGTCAATCGCATTAAGACAAACAATCCCACAAAATCGGCTCTTGGGTGCTACCCGTCTAGTTTCTGGCTTCTTAAGGGCTTCAAATTTCACCATCTAAACAAGGAAGAAATCCGACTGATTCGGATTAATCAAGAGATCAAAGTTCTGAATGGTGGAGTTAATGCGTATAGGTGTTTCTGGTGGTGGTGGCTCGTAGCCTGGGGGCTTCCGCCTGAGGGGATTTTCAAGAGTTTGGCCAGCAGTTCACGAAATAGGGAATGGCTCCCTCTGAATCGGGTGTACGGGCTGAGGTGCTGCATTCGTTTGTCTCAATCACGATGGTACTGTATTCAACTGTCATCTCTAATCATCTTTGCTTACAAATCTCACACATCTCTTCCTTTCAATCTCTTTGTGAATACTAACCCTCCCTGTCTAAATTTCTCTCGGTTTCTACCTGCTAAAATGGGGAATAAGCATGGAAAACACAAGGGTAAGCAGTTAAATGGAGACTCAGAACCACGGGATATTGGTGTTTTGCAATCCTCCGACAAAAATTGAAAACCTTCAGCTTACAAACCAATTTCCAAAGGGGGACCAGGCCCTGCGGATTCGGGTGTTAACCCACCTCCCAAACCATCGATGGGGAATCTCAAGCTCCCTCTCGATGACAACAACAATACTCGACTACACACCCGGCACAACCAGTTTGGGAATCAACGGCACCCAAGATGCATAAACTACTCACACAAAACAAACAACACTAATTTAAGTAAGTCAAGAAAGGGTGTTCAATCCTTGGAGTGTTCATACATAAATACAAACGAGCAAGTTTCGGCTGTGCTTGGTGGCCGGTATGGTTTGATTTTAAGCCAGGTTTTGATCTCTTATATGTTCTTAGCAGTTGCTAAACACATATGCCTACACCACTGCTTGGTTTGCACTCTAAAGTACAAGTGGGCTGGTGTCAAGTGTTTAATTCATTGCTCTAACAAAGTTGGGTTGATTACTGATCAAAGATCCATTGATCAAGTTACAAATGGGGTATTTGAAGATTTAACCTTTTAGATTATTCAGTATATAAATAGTAAAGCACTTGAGCTTCTTGGCTATATATATGAAAACAATCTCACATGGCAGTTTGTCCCATCTGTGCTTGGGTGTTGGGCATGCCTAGGCTTGGGTTTAATTGTCTCGTCCAAAAACCGGTTAGATAAATGCGTATATATTATGATTGAACAGCTGAGCAATCGTTTTTTACATAGGTCGGGTTGGCTCCTTCACGTGGCTGACCCCTCCTTTGTGTGAAGCAGTAGCTACTAAGTATAAATGCAAACGGGTGGGGTGTAATCCCCTTATATATATAGCCATCTCTAAGACTGTTGACATCCATGTTTATGATTCAAACTGGCAGCTCCAGCTTGCAGTTTGTTTCTTGTTTTGGATGATTTCACTTGAAAACAACATGGCAAAACTTGCTTATAATGATAATAAAACCAAGGTTGTTTTGTTGGGCACCACCCCTCCTTTGTTTGTTGATCATATCATATATTACATGCGGTATATAATGAATATAAAGATTATGTATGATTGGTGGCTTTTGACCCTTGGGTGGTGGTGTAATACTTGGTCTTGCACTTCTTTTTTTATCATGGCTATGCATTTTCCTACTTGCAACAATACTCAGATACCCGTTCAAACTACTACCTTTTTTACCGGCTTCGCTACCTCTGTGAAGTTGCTTACAGATTCAAATAAAACAACAGGGGAGATAACCTCTCCAAAAAAGGTGCTCGAGCATTCTCTTAACCATGGTCTTTGGTGGTTGGGAGTGTAACGGCCCGGGATTATGATTCCCGGGTTACGTTTCGAGGGATGAAACCCCTCGTTAGGATCTTGCGCCCCGAGTACAGGTTGAAGGTTTGAAATTCTATCTTAACATTTTAAAGTGGGATTTCATACCCAAAATTCGAAGGGATCGTTGGAATCCCCGGGGAAGTCCCCTGTACCTGTCATAGGTCTAAGTGTGGAAAACCAAAGGTCACACAAATAGCGGAAGTAAAGCGTAATACAAAGGGGTGCCACGACAGAGCTGGGTCAAAATATGATCAACCATTCAAATTCGAGTCGTAATTAAATTGGTGAAGTTGGAATCTCAACTCTCTCTTTCCGCCATGTTAGACCCAGCGGTCATGGACTCAAATCAGCATCAACATTAGTAAGCATAACGGATACCTAAAAAATTTGATATGGGGCGGGATCAGATCGATGCCCACTTTAGCTCTGCATCCCAACCCTAAGCACACATATACGCTATACCTAATAAAGATGCTTCTAGATGCAAGACGGAATATTAACACACTAACATGCCCCTAAGATCAAGTGCATAATAATAATAAGGCCTTAGCACAAAATACCAAATGGTATATCCCTCTCCTACCTCCACCCCCTTCCGATAGGGCGGAGACTGGACAGCTCGTGAATGCATTCATTCATAATCGGGGGGCATGCATGCCTAACCCGCTCCACAATAAAGCCCGCAGGCATAATATAAGGAAGTCCATGACTCGATTGACTCAGGGTACCTGATGAGGCTGGGCTACCCTATGACCCTAGCAAAGACTCTAGGACTATCACAGATAACGGCCGTTCTGTTTACATATGCATAAAGAAATAGAATGCTCACGGTCGATGCAACCTAGCATGGTACTACATGGCATGCTGATCATGAATGCAAGCACCTAGTATATCATGCACCTAAAGCAGGGAATAGCTCTATTCAATCTGAGTAAGCTCCGAAGAGACTTACCTGGCTTTGCAGAACAACAGAATAAAGGGTCCAGCACACATAAATCATAGTCACAAGTATAATCTAAATACATATTAGAACACATATATAAGTCTACGTCTAATCATACAAGCATTCAAGCACACATCATTCAACGAGAGTAGCAATCATATCGCAATCATCATCACATCAAGTTCAACCACTCATCATGATGCCACATTCCATAAGACCACATCATTATCATCATTCCGTTCCTCCACATTCTTATATTCGCAATAATACTCATATATCCGCATGATCATATATCTCCAATGTTCATCATATTAATCATAGCTCATAAGGCATAAGTCAAATGATACGAAGTTCTAATGTCTCATCATGTCGTTAGTCATTCATTCATGCTATCAGTCCACACAAATCGTGATATTAGACAGTCATTCACATCAATCATGCTAGTTAGTCATCGAGCACATAATTCCCGAGTTAGTCCCGAAAACCGTTTCAAAATCCGAGTCAAATAGTTAGAATTTCCAACCTTAGGAATATATTCGCCAAATTTCCTTTTCTAAAATCCAAGTATCATAATATCATATTTTTAAATAACCATGATATAATACCTTTAAATCTCAATAATAATATTTTATTATTTTAAATCTTACATAATATTATATAATATTTTAAATACCCTTTTATTAAACACTTTCATAAATATTTCTAACTCCGATCACCTCCCCGACACCAAGGAACAGAGATTGACAAGGAAGGGAGGAGAATGAGGTACTCACCGAGGGGTTACTCGAGCCCGGAAAAATCGATCGACATCGCCTCGGAATGCTCGTCGGGCCGGAGTTGCGCCGGAGATGTCCTAGGGGGAGTAGGAGGGGATTAAGGTCTCGCCTTTATGCTAATTGAAGGTGGAAGGAAGAGAAAGGAGCGAGAATGGCTCTTACCGACCTTGAACCCGCAAAACAGAGGTGGGAGTGTCGGGGGCTGCGCTGCTGGCTTCGACCGCTCTTCTGGCGGCTCGGACTGATTCTGGGTAGCTCGTGGTCGTCAAGAGAGTCGGGGAAGGTGCCGCTGCTGCTGGCTCATGGAGGAAGAAGGAAGCATGAGGGGTGTGATGCTACTGCTGCTCCCGACAAAATCAGAGAGGAATTGGAGGATGCGGCCTCGGTGGTGGTCAGCGACGACGGCTAGGGAGGTGAGTTGGTGGCGGCGGAGAGGTGTGGGTGTGGAGATTGTTGATGAAGTGTGGTGGTGATGGTGGTTGAGGCGCTTGGGCTTGCCGGAAACCGAAATTAGAGAAGGAGAGAGGAGTTGTTTGTGTTGGGGGACTGATGGATCCGGATTCAAAATAAAATGAGGAGGCAGGGCTACTGCTTTGAAGATAGAAGGTGAGGAGAGGGCTGCAGGGGTCCAGACAAGGAGAGGGAGGAGATTTGTTTGGCTTTTGTCCTTGTGAGGGTGAAAAAGTGAGTCAAAGTGTCTGATTTTTTGAAAGAGATGAATTGTTGGTTTTTTTCTTCCAAAAGAAGTGGAGTAAAAAGGAGAGGGATGGAACTAGAAGAGATAAGATTTTACCAAAAGGGGAAGAGATGGGTTGGATGGATAAGGATTCTAAATATGACGGAATTGAGGTCTCGGGTCGGGAATTTAAATTTCCGCTGATTGGTCGTTCAAAACCCGAAATGAAAGACGGAATTGATATTTAAATCGAAAAATTGGGCCGGAATTTATTTTAAATTCATTTTGATTTTCTTTTTCCGATAATTAATATTCTAAAAAATCCGAGCCTTTACATCATCCACCTCTAAAAACAAGTCTCGTCCCGGAGACTAAAATCATTCTAAAGTAGGGGATGAAGTTGAAATTGGTGAGTCCAAGAATCACATCATCGATCCCGTAAGTACCTCATAAGTGCCCCCATGAGACCTCACACTATCGTCGTCATGATCATAATATTTCTAAATACCATTGCGATACTATTTCTAAATACCACCGCTCCTTAGCTCTCACATCAAAATCAACCTCATCGGGTCTACCAACTCAAATGCGATACTATTTCTAAATACCATTGCATCCCAACTCATATGCCATTAAGCCATCTAAGGATCAATCTATCTTAACACTCCAATCTCACGTCCTACCTCTCACTCGACCATCTAAACCATCTCATGGAGTTCCCAATCGCAAAATTCCCTTAAAAGACCCTTATTCCGACAAGCCTAAAAACTCGATCGATTACCAAGACTCTCTATAAAGCATACCCTCATCCTGGAGGTCCTCTACAAGTCTCATCTTCACCTTCCAAGAGAAATCTCAAGTCCTCGACCAAACTGCTCTCCCGATCGACCTCGGTGCTCCTTAACAATCTCGCTTACTCTTCCTATCTGCCTGGCCATTATCTCCCAAAGAGACATCTCGAATCCTCCTGCTAACCTGATCACACTTACTGTACCACTAATCACTCTCACTAGCCATCCACCTCTAAGAACCCAACTCATACTGACCATCTCACACCTGACACTCCCATCATTATCCTCGGCATCACCAACACAAGCATCCTACCTTGCTAGAATCCACTCAACCGCCTACTCTCGACAACTCTAACGCAGAAAACCGCCTAGTGCTCCTCCCATTCCCAACCACGAATCACCAATACCCTCATCACCAGCGCCTATCCCCCAAAGACCAACTCATCTCTTTCCGAATCTCATGAAACCTGAACATCCACGACTCCTCAACCAACCTATCCTAGATCCTCGTCTCAGCATATTCCCAAATTTTCTCGTCCCAAATCTTACTAAGCCTTAACCACTCAAAATCCTCAAGTCGTCCTACTCCATTTCTTCATCACTTTGTATTCCTAAATTGCCTCGAGCTCCTAATTCTTAACCATGACACCTCACCGTTCAAAGCCCTCTTTCACACCGATCATTATTTCTACAGAATTCCTATGACATCTCATTCTAACTTTCCCAAGTACCGCAATTCCGCCACACCTTCTAAAATCCCTTATTCTCTAACGTTCCCAATACATTCCGCCCTACTCAATTCCCAATTTCCAAACTCTGAATCTTTGTATCCTAACTTTAAGAACATAGTCTTACTAGAAATCTCAACGACATCCTTGCCTAGCTAGCAGCCTTACCCCTAAGATTCACCTCACGTTCTCTGATACCTCAAGCGCCACAATAACCTCCACTCATAAACCCCGATTCATTCCCTAGGCTAAAATCCTCCAACAACGCATCTAGAAATCCTTCACTCATAAATCCTCCAAGCACTACCAATTCTATACAAACAATTCTCAAATACCCATCACACGTAAAACTTGATATGAACAACCTAATCCCCAAGATCGATGATTTCCCAAGCAACCTCATACTACTTTTTCTTAGCAATTCCTCAACCTCAGCTTTACCAAAACTTCTCCTAATCACAACAAATACAACCTAGTCCAAAATCTACGATTCCTTAGACATTCCTTAACCGATCATCCTCAACGCCGCCCACCATCCGCTCCTAGACTATCTAGACACTCTCTCTTGGCAAACTAATCCGTCTACCAGCACTTCCCATCAAGAATCCCTCTGATTTATTCCTAGCTCCCTCATCCACCTCTAGAACTACACTAACCACCTATACTTGCACCCACTACCTACCGACACTTCTAGCTAGGACCTTTCCTCGAAATCTCGCCATGATAACTCCACTCCTCACCTAAGACCTACCTGGAAGCTAAAATATACTCACTGACCACTATCTCTGACAAGTCATAACTCACTCGACTCTACCCAAGCTAACACATCCTTCCTGCACTCCATCTCGCACAACCAATGACCAACTCAAAGACCTCAATCTACCTGCGATTTCCCGATCCGTCTCACCAAGGAAAACACTCCACTTATTCCCAAGAAGAATACACCACCACATATATAACCCATAACCGATTTACTAGCAGGTCAGTACAATTAAGCATATAGGCACATCGTCACAACACAAGTTAGTCAGGCAATCATTCACTACCAGTTCAGCTTATGAGTCATCACACCTCAATTTAGTTAGTTCCAAGCCTATCGCACGACACCGATTCCAGATCGCATAGGAGAGATCACAATTCGGATGAAGAACGTCATTCCTTGAGTCATCTAGGAGGATTACGTCTGCAACCACCATCTTCGAAAGACGTCCTTCCTCTGGCGACGTCGATCCCAGGGTCCATGGGCCATGGGCCCACCCCACTTCCGTTGCGCCACTCTGGTGCCACTTGATCGCTCGTTTTCTCCTCTACGTCGACGTCCATTAAGGGGATCACGAGGGGTTAGAAGTCACGGAGATAGGGGAGGGCAAGGGAGGACAATACGACTTTCTTAAGAATTCAGACACAGACAAGGACTAGGGATGACGAGACTCAAGACAAGACACAGACTCGATAGTTACAACAATGCCCGTAGGGTATTCGATGAGGTTACAAGTGTGACAAGCAAACACATGGCAGTCACGAAATATCTCAATCATATCATTGCACACTAGCATGTACCTATTAAAAGGAATAGCGTCCTATGCATCCATAACATGTTCACATAATCAACTTTTCATACACGTGGAACATGCTAAAACTTATCATCTCATGCACTAATCATGCTTGGCATATTAAGATCATGTATGCACGAACCGACAATGGACGTATGCATCATAAGTTATATATGACATAGCGAGCATTATAGGATATCACATGTATGATTCATTACTCACTTTAAGTGTACACATAAGCATGTCAAAACAATGTGGGTTCCGGGTAAGCATGTTAAGATGCAGTCTAATAATCGTGTCAGGGGATATGGTTAAGCCATTTGGGCATAGCAACTATCACATCCAATAAAACCATGTATATATAGTATGACTAGTATGGCACATAATTGCATGATGGTCCATAATTAGGAGATGTATATCCTACATGATACTACCAACACTCATTAAAAAAGTACAAAGTCAACGAGGTTCAATTTGATCAACTTAACATGCTAGGAATTTATTTCACATGACACTCATACAAGAGGGTTGACCACACTATCATGGACCTAATTCAATGGAGAGTAACTATCATGGGGATTCGTACATTCGGTATATATATTCATTCGTAAGTGTAATCATGCAAGATACATGGAAAGTCATTCTGGAATATACTAACACATCATGTCATGCCATCACAAGGTGGGGTACTAACATAACTTGACAGAATTCTCCAAGGGCAATCACCGACTCATCACCCCATTTTCCCATATCCGACACCCCCCCCCCCGGGAGTAGCTAGTTGACCAACCCAAATTCCCCGTGGAAGGCACCAACCTCAGGTACGAGACTCGATAGAACCATAGACGGTGGGGTATCAACAGGACTCAAAACGGGGGGAGAGAACGCTCCTCAACCCTTGCTAACATGCCTAAATATTTCAGTGGGGCGGATGATGGAACCAGAATCATCAAGGGGGTTAAATTATGGAAGGGTTGTTCTGACAAGACAAGAATTCCGATTACATAAGGACAAGGTTTCCTCCCACTATCCCGTTTACACAGTTATTCAATACATGATTCAAGTCAATGCATACCGATTAGTTCTCTATCTTAAACACAATAGCACTCAGCATGAAAGAAATCAACGGGATTAATATGATCCTCTTCAAGGAGGATCGCCCTCGGGCCCAGTTGGATATAATGCATATAATTACCGAGACGATCTATGTCGTCCTTCGAGGGACGGCTGACCGGAAGGGCAAATACCTCACGGCCTCCTAACCCATGTCACTCCATCCTTCGGGTTCCTTGGAGTCTTCAAGTCCACCTGTAAAATAACAAGCTATATTTTTCCTACCCGTTCCCAACTACACCCGATAGGGATGGTCTAGCGTCTTTACTACCCCGTCGTTTCCCTTTGTTTGATTACCGGATTTATTGAGTCAAGTTCATATTTAGTCCATTTGAGTTAGCCATTTTAAATTCATTTTTCCCTTTCTAAAACATATTGAAAGCCATTTGAAAACCTTGGGCCATTTTCAAAACCACTTCAACCTATCATACTCGGTTTGCACAACCTCAACTCTGATACCATCTTTGTAACGGCCCGGGATTATGATTCCCGGGTTACGTTTCGAGGGATGAAACCCCTCATTAGGATATTGCGCCCCGAGTACAGGTTGAAGGTTTGAAATTCTATCTTAACATTTTAAAGTGGGATTTCATACCCAAAATTCGAAGGGATCGTTGGAATCCCCGGGGAAGTCCCCTGTACCTGTCATAGGTCTAAGCGTGGAAAACCAAAGGTCACACAAATAGCGGAAGTAAAGCGTAATACAAAGGGGTGCCACGGCAGAGCCGGGTCAAAATATGATCAACCATTCAAATTCGAGTCGTAATTAAATTGGTGAAGTCGGAATCTCAACTCTCTCTTTCCGCCATGTTAGACCCAGCGGTCATGGACTCAAATCAGCATCAACAGTAGTAAGCATAACGGATACCTAAAAAATTTGATATGGGGCGGGATCAGATCGATGCCCACTTTAGCTCTGCATCCCAACCCTAAGCACACATATACGCTATACCTAATAAAGATGCTTCTAGATGCTACGGAATATTAACACACTAACATGCCCCTAAGATCAAGTGCATAATAATAATAAGGCCTTAGCACAAAATACCAAATAGTATATCCCTCTCCTACCTCCACCCCCTTCCGATAGGGCGGAGACTGGCCAGCTCGTGAATGCATTCATTCATAATCGGGGGGCACGCATGCCTAACCTGCTCCACAATAAAGCCCGCAGGCATAATATAAGGAAGTCCATGACTCGATTGACTCAGGGTACCCGATGAGGCTTGGCTACCCTATGAACCTAGCAAAGACTCTAGGACTATCACAAATAACGGTCGTTCTGTTTACATACGCATAAAGAAATAGAATGCTCACGGTCGATGCAACCTAGCATGGTACTACATGGCATGCTGGTCATGAATGCAAGCACCTAGTATATCATGCACCTAAAGCAGGGAATAGCTCTATTCAATCTGAGTAAGCTCCGAAGAGACTTACCTGGCTTTGCAGAACAACAGAATAAAGGGTCCAGCACACATAAATCATAGTCACAAGTATAACCTAAATACATATAAGAACACATATATAAGTCTAGGTCTAATCATACAAGCATTCAAGCACACATCATTCAACGAGAATAACAATCATATCGCAATCATCATCACATCAAGTTCAACCACTCATCATGATGCCACATTCCATAAGACCACATCATTATCATCATTCCGTTCCTCCACATTCTTATATTCGCAATAATACTCATATATCCGCATGATCATATATCTCCAAAGTTCATCATATTAATCATAGCTCATAAGGCATAAGTCAAATGATACGAAGTTCTAATGTCTCATCATGTCGTTAGTCATTCATTCATGCTATCAGTCCACACAAATCGTGATATTGGACAGTCATTCACATCAATCATGCTAGTTAGTCATCGAGCACTGTTGTTGCAGGAGTAAGTCAAGTATAGAATAGAATATGGTTTAGAACGACTCCCCTGTCTCAGCAAATAATTACAAGACTTCCTCCCGTTGTAGTAAGAGAAAAGTCAGGATCGAATCCACGAGGAAGCACGTCATCAATTCTCAGATAGCTATCAGATTCTCACAGCAGCAGCAGAAAAGACAGAAACACCAGCAGAAGCAGAAATAAAACAGAAACAAATAATCCCGGCAAGGGCAACTAAAATAAAAGCAAATAAACAAAACAAAGACAAAAAAATAAAAGCATAGACATAAAGTAACTCGAGGACACAGAAGCTGGTCGATCTCGACAAGCTGTCCTCTATCTCGACCAAAGTAAGTGCAAAAACAGAAAATAAAAGTAAACAACTCGACAAGCAAAGATCTCCTCGACCTCGACAAGAGGTACTCGACTTCGACAAAGAAAGGTAAAGACAGAAACTTGAAAATCGACAAAGACAGAAGCAAATCAACTCGACCTAGACGAAGCCCTACTCGACCTCGACAAGAACAGTACTCGACTTCGACAAAGCCTTCGTCTATGTCGACTAGAACTCAGCTTTTCGACAGAAAATAAACTCAATATATAAAAAGACTTCCAAGGCTAGGGTTTCAACACCACAACGATAACCATGCGAAACAACACATAAAGGCATAAAAGATCATGCTTTCCATCAAATAACCTTCGTCATTAACAACTAGGCATATAGAGGCTCTCGCATAAACCCTAATTGTTACTAACACTCTTTCACATAATTAATCCAAGTTGCATTAAGATCACTTTCGCTTCAATAACACAACAAGGATCACCTTCAACTCTCGCAAAAGAATCATGCACATAGGGATAGAAGATGAATCACACAAAAATCTGACCTTTATTGCATCGCCTCACATGGCCACCGTCGGGCTCACCCCAGCCCCAGAAGTGGGTGGACTACTCACGCCTCATCGCAATTGCAGACATTGATGTAAAAGAAATAACTTGCATAAACTAAATTCAAAGCCTTTTACAATCCTGGCAATCAACTTTCGCTGTAAGCCAAAACCCTAAAAACCTTAGAACTCCCTAAACTTCTCTGTGGAACTAACTAATTGTGTCTTGAATGATGCATAAAACTGAGCCCCATAGGCTTTATTTATAGCCTTCATTCCCTAGCTATTCTAGGAAAGAAGATATCTATCTATATCTAAATTTATATCTAAAATGCTAGAAGATAAATAAATGTTTAATGGAAATAAATCTATAAGGGAAAAAGATAAAACTAATATGGTAGGTCTTCATGTCTTGATAGATTCCGCCTTCCATGGATAGAACTTGATAGCTCTCGATAGATTTCAGCAACTTCGGATAGAATTTTCCGCCTTCGGCATCAAGGAACTCCAATCCTACTCGGACAAGCCAAGTCGTGAAGGTTCTGGAAGCGGCTCTACTCGACCTCGACAAGGTTTTGTCGACCTCGAGTAGGATTAGTCGTCTCGGCTCGCTGGTGCTCGATGTGCTCGGACCTGGGCTCCTGGGTGCTTGTCGACCTCGACCACGCCTAGTCAATCTCGAGTAAGGTTGGTCTTGTCGACTGGCTCTGCTCGGGTTGCTCGGACATGCTCGGACAAGGACTCAGGTGCTCGTCGACCTCGAGTTGGCCTCGTCGACTTCGAGTACGGTGGTTCATCGACTAAGCTTCCTCGGGTGGCTCTCCTCGGGTTGCTCGGACATGCTCGGACAAGGACTCAGGTGCTCGTCGATCTCGACGAACCCTAGTCGACCTCGAGTAAGGTTGGCCGACTAGGTCTTCTCGAGCTGCTCCTTCCGCTGGTAGCGAGTGGCTTGGTCCGCGGCAGCGAGTTCTCCTTTCCGCGGCAGCGAGTGGAGCCGCTGGCAGCGAGTCCTCCTGGTCGTCTTCGGCTTCTTCCTCGGCCAGCTCAACTTGTCGACTCCGGGTGTGGGCGTCTGGGCTTCGTCGACCTAGACTAGTGCTTGTCTAGGTCGAGTAGGGTCCGGAGTCTGGGTGTCTGGCTTGCTCGATCAGGGTGTGCTCGACCAAGGCTGCTCGGCCATGGCTCGTCTAGGTCGAGTAGGGCCCACTCGATGTCGACTAGACTTGGCTCTCTGATTTGTTCCGCTGCTTTGACCTTGGACTTCTGTAGTGGTTTTCCGAGCTTTTCCGACCTTCTGTAGAATTGCTGTAAATGCCTCGATTTTTGCGATTTACACAGAAACTGGTGTCGATTCCATAATTTTGGCAAATAAACATAAACTACACAGATTCTGTACTATCTTAACCCAAATGCATGAAATGTATACAGAAATCGATATAAAAGTTACTGTAAAACATGGCAAATTCCGCTCACAACAAACACCCCATACTTAAGCTTGTTTGTCCTCAAGCAATACTTTTAATTGTCATTCAGGGGAAGAAATCAAAACTCTCAACATATTAGATTCATTGCCATATAACCCTGCAATCAATTACCATCCTCGAAAAGTTACTAGTGTCACAGATCCATGCATGTGCAAATATGTAAAAGCAACATCTACTCACAAAAGGAGGGTTATGCAAAAACATTCATAAGTGACTAAGCATTTGATAATCAAGAAGACTTAAATTTAAGCTCATGAAGGATTAGATTGGTAAAAGGCTAAAGGTGGGCAATTTCTGGCAATGTGGTGCTTTTAATCCGGGGAAATGGATTATTTTCAAACTTTGAGTTTCTTTCCACATTCCTTTCTTCCTTTGATTCATCACCTTTCATATTGCTTTTTTTTTCAATAATAATGCTTTTACCTCTCTGACCTCAGCACTGCCTTCTCGCGAGTCGCAAACATGGGTGTCATGAATGGCCCCGGATACTTAGTGCTTTGGACTCCTCACAATGTGTCCCATCTCTCCAAACTATTATCTCAGAGAGCAGGGTCAATCTACCTTTTTCTCCTGAGGTGATTGGATTTTCTTTCACTCATTAAATTTTCCATATATTTCAAACACTTTCCTTCCAAACTCCAATAATGATAACAACGACACAAACACCATATAATAATCTCCATAATGTAACCCCGGATAAGGTAAAGAATGGCAAATATTTAGATCATGTGGAGCAATAATTGAAATAAGGCACATCATGGCTTTTGTGATGCATAAGCATAGGTAAGGCTAGGATTATAAAGCATATGGAAATATAAAGTCCTCCATCATCTTATCATGCAACATGTCAAAAGCAACTTCAAATTTTACCTCCTTTTATGGTTTTCAATAAAATATGCACTTCATTGTGACTTCCCTTTACTAGGCAATTTCATGCTATATCTCTAATGAATCCAATTTTGCATCGTCGAGTCCAATATAGCTTCCATGACATTATTCAAAAAAATTTCAATGGGGGTCATTTTTCTCAAATTTTTGGAAAACATGCATATAAGCACATAAATCAATAATGTATTCCAAAATAGCCACGTAGCAATTCCAAGAAATAATGCACACATAATGTCAAGTATGGAAAATATGCATAATGTAAGCCCTTCCCCCACCCCATACTTAAACATTACAGTGTCCTCACTGTATAAAAAAAACAATGTAAAGGGTAAAGAAAGAAACTCACAAGACATGTGTGCAGAGCTGCAAAATTTTGAATGGGGCACCTCCTAGTCCGAGTATGACTATAGCTTTGATTCTATCCATTGACCTGAAAAGTAGAAGACATATATCCAAAAACAACAAAAACCAAAAAAACAATGTTCAAAACCAAAAACCAAAAACAAAGTCTTAAATGTCCTAAAAAGTCTATGTACATGCTCTAGATTTAGAGTCGCTAGGCCGACTTCCATTAATGCTCAAGGTGGCATCTGCAGGGCCCATGTAGCTTGGGCCTCAAATAAGACTCCATTCTTGTCCATCAGCTGTAATCCTCCAGAATGGATCTTGTTCACCACGAACGGTCCCATCCGCTTCTTGTTGAATTTGTTGGGAAACCAATGATCCTTTGATTTAGAGACATAGAGCTTGTCTCCAACTTCATACTCCTTAGGCTCATCATTAGAAATCCTGCACAATTGCACATACCAAGGCAAACCTCTCCCATGTATAGATAAATCTTTGATGGAAATAGGACAAGACAGATCCATACCTTGACTCACCTTCGCGGAAACGGAATCGGGCACCACTGTGTTTGGTCGATCTCGACTAGGGCTCCTCGAGATCGACGAGTCTGCTGGTCCTGGTGGTGGTCTGGTCGAAGAGTCAGAAGTCGAGGAAGAACAGGTCTTGTCGACCTCGAGTTGGCTGGTCGACCTCGACAAGGACTCTGCTCCTGGTGGGATGCTCCTCGAGAACACAGGATCTGGTGGCGCCTGGCTGTGGTCGACCTCGACAAGGCTACTCGAGGTCGACGAGGGCTTTGGTCCTGGAGTCATCGTCGTCGAGGAAGATGGCTCTGGTGGTGCTGAGTGCTGGTCGACCTCGACAAGGCTACTCGAGGTCGAGTAGCCTTCTCCTCCTGGTGGCTTGCTCGTCGAGGAGGGCGGCGCTGGGCTCTCCGAGGGGTGGTCGAGATCGACGAGAGTGTTGTCGACCTCGAGTAGACTCGGCTTGTCTGGTTCGCTGCTCGACGAAGCTGGCGCTGGTGGAGTCTCCGTGGTCTGGTCGAGATCGATTAGGGTTCTACTCGATGTCGAGGAGCCCTGGTCGATCTTGACCCCATACTTAGCTCCTTTGTTCTCTTTAAGGATTGCCATGATCACCTCCACCTGGGCTTCCATGTCCCTCTTTTCCAGCTCCTCAGGGGTCATATTCCTTACCTTGGGTTCCCCGCAGGTGATGTAGCCAGCTGAGATAGACTTGACCTCTTCCATTGGACCTGTATGCCTTTCAGTTTTATTAAAACAATACTCTATTACCTCATCGCTGATGTTGAAGGTGAGCACTCCTTTCCGTACGCTTATGTTGGCATCCACAGTCGCCAAGAATGGTCTCCCTAGAATAATTGGACAAGCAGGATCTTCTTGCATATCAACAATTAAGAAATCAGCAGGGACGAAGAATTTACCCACTTGTACTGGGACATTTTCCACCATGCCTGTTGGAATGACCACTGTGTTGTTGGCCATGTATAGTCTAGCATCCACAGGCTCCAGGGCACCTATCTTAATCTTGGACCAAATCGTTAAAGGCATAATACTGACACTAGCTCCAAGATCACATAGGGCATTAATTTTGTATGGACCAAATCCAATAGTTATAGCAAACTTACCTAGATCCGGCCTCTTCTCCAGTATGTCCAGATGGCTGCACTCCTCTGTGATTTCTGCCATCGATCGCTTTTTGCTCAGAATATCTTTCAGGAACTTGACATAGGACGGCATTTCATTGAGAGCTTTTGTGAAGGGGATGGTGACGTTGAGCTTTTGAAGCATCTTGATGAAGCGCTGAAACTTTTTCTCCGCCGGGTCCTTTAGAGATTTTGTTGGGAAAGGCAGCTTCTTTTTCTGAGTCGGAGCCAGAACTGACCTTTGTCGACATCGACCAGATTGGGCCCAGTCGAGTTGCTGTTCGGCGCAGACGACGATTCTGGAGATTTCTCCTCGACCTCGAGTACACCTGTGTCGAGGTCGACTAGGCTCTGGTCGAGATCGACGACGGGTTTGTCGACCTTGACTTGCTGTTCCTCGCTGTTCTGCTGCTTTCCAACTTCTGGCTCTTGATGTTGATGGCCGCTTCTGAGTTTTACAGCAGCTATGTGTCCAGTCTTTCCCTTAGGATTTGGTTCTGTTTGCCCAAGGAGCTTGCCGGACTGTCGTGGGATCTGTGCAGAAATCTGTCCTATCTGCGTCTCAATTCCCCTTTTCCAGATGTCCAGTTCTCCAAATTTGGTGGTGATGTTCTGGAACTGGTTGTTGATGGTACCCTGATTTCGTCGCATCTCCTCAAGGATCAGGTGCAGATCATCCTTCCTTTGATCCCTTTCTGGATGTCCTGGAGCTATGTAGGGTGGAGGATTCCTAGGGGGACCTTGGTTCCATTGCTGTTGATAAGGCCTTTGATCCCCCATATAGCGATTAGGCCCTCCTGCGTAAGCTGCATCCTCATGATGTTCTGCCATCCTGACTTGCTCTGTGTGTGGGCACTCAGTAGTGGTGTGCCTTTGCGATCCGCATTCTATGCAAGGCTGATTGACAGAGAGATACTTCACTTGTTTGAGGAGCTTCTTATTCTGGTCTCTGTAGTATTGCTCCCTGACATCTGGATCAATCTCCCTTGATGGCTCATAGAGGGGCATGGATGGTGCTGGCCTGGCGTATGGGTTCTCTTCATAAGTTGCAGTAGACCCATATTTGTTGTCGTAGTTGGTGAGCTTCTCTAGCACACCCCATGCGTCACTTGGCGGCATCGTCAGATACTCGTAGTGAGTATAATTGTTGATTTTGTCCTTAGTGACTTGGTCAAGAGAGTTGAAGAAGATCTCCTGAATGATGTAGGGTGGCTGTCCATGAGTAGGGAAAGATCGCAGAAGTTCCTTGTAGCGCTCCCATGCCCTTGCCAGCGGTTCCCCTTTCTGCTGTTTAAAGGCGGTGATTTTCTGGCGGAGATGTGCTGTTTTGGCCGGTGGGAAGAATTTGTTCAGAAACTCTTGCTCTACTTGGGCCCAGGTTGTGAGTGATCTTGCTTTCAACCCTTCCAGCCATTTCAGTGCAGGCCCAGCGAGAGACCAGCGAAAAGATTTCATCTTGACATATTCCAAGGTTGTGCCTTCTGCAAGAGTACGACACATATCATGAAAATTAGTAATATGTTCAAGAGGACACTCATTAAATCTACCGTAAAAGGCATTATTTTTAAGCTCTATAAGAAATTGAGTGCGAATTTCAAAAGAGTTTTCAGGGATTAGAATCGCCGATTCAGGCACGAGGAGTGTGGGATGCATATAATCTTCAGCAGTGGTTGGATATTGGGCAAGCTCAGCTTGTGCTTGCTCCTTTTCTGCTCTCTCAGCGGCGAGAGCAGCATCCCTGGTGGCTAGATCCCTGGTAAGCCTAGCGATCAGCTGCTCCTGTGTTTCAGCGTCCTCCATGGCTCTTTGAAGTCTATTTCTGATGTGTAGAAGGCGCTCTGGTTCGTCTAAACCGTAATATTCAGGTGGGATACCAGAACGGCGCATACACCTGAAAAGTAACTCAAAGAAACAGTGAGAACTGACTACCTAAGGCGCGATTGATAGCTTCCCCGGCAACGGCGCCAATTTGTTGTTGCAGGAGTAAGTCAAGTATAGAATAGAATATGGTTTAGAACGACTCCCCTGTCTCAGCAAATAATTACAAGACTTCCTCCCGTTGTAGTAAGAGAAAAGTCAGGATCGAATCCACGAGGAAGCACGTCAGCAATTCTCAGATAGCTATCAGATTCTCACAGCAGCAGCAGAAAAGACAGAAACACCAGCAGAAGCAGAAATAAAACAGAAACAAATAATCCCGGCAAGGGCAACTAAAATAAAAGCAAATAAACAAAACAAAGACAAAAAAATAAAAGCAAAGACAGAAAGTAACTCGAGGACACAGAAGCTGGTCGATCTCGACAAGCTGTCCTCTATCTCGACCAAGGTAAGTGCAAAAACAGAAAACAAAAGTAAACAACTCGACAAGCAAAGATCTCCTCGACCTCGACAAGAGGTACTCGACTTCGACAAAGAAAGGTAAATACAGAAACTTGAAAATCGACAAAGACAGAAGCAAATCAACTCGACCTAGACGAAGCCCTACTCGACCTCGACAAGAACAGTACTCGACTTCGACAAAGCCTTCGTCTATGTCGACTAGAACAGAAACTTAAAAGAATGTAAATTGCAATTGCTCAAACCCAAACTCAGCTTTTCGACAGAAAATAAACTCAATATATAAAAAGACTTCCAAGGCTAGGGTTTCAACACCACAACGATAACCATGCGAAACAACACATAAAGGCATAAAAGATCATGCTTTCCATCAAATAACCTTCGTCATTAACAACTAGGCATATAGAGGCTCTCGCATAAACCCTAATTGTTACTAACCCTCTTTCACATAATTAATACAAGTTGCATTAAGATCACTTTCGCTTCAATAACACAACAAGGATCACCTTCAACTCTCGCAAAAGAATCATGCTCATAGGGATAGAAGATGAATCACACAAAAATCTGACCTTTATTGCATCGCCTCACATGGCCACCGTCGGGCTCACCCCATCCCCAGAAGTGGGTGGACTACTCACGCCTCATCGCAATTGCAGACATTGATGTAAAAGAAATAACTTGCATAAACTAAATTCAAAGCCTTTTACAATCCTGGCAATCAACTTTCGCTGTAAGCCAAAACCCTAAAAACCTTAGAACTCCCTAAACTTCTCTGTGGAACTAACTAATTGTGTCTTGAATGATGCATAAAACTGAGCCCCATAGGCTTTATTTATAGCCTTCATTCCCTAGCTATTCTAGGAAAGAAGATATCTATCTATATATAAATTTATATCTAAAATGCTAGAAGATAAATAAATGTTTAATGGAAATAAATCTATAAGGGAAAAAGATAAAACTAATATGGTAGGTCTTCATGTCTTGATAGATTCCGCCTTCCATGGATAGAACTTGATAGCTCTCGATAGATTTCAGCAACTTCGGATAGAATTTTCCGCCTTCGGCATCAAGGAACTCCAATCCTACTCGGACAAGCCAAGTCGTGAAGGTTCTGGAAGCGGCTCTACTCGACCTCGACAAGGTTTTGTCGACCTCGAGTAGGATTAGTCATCTCGGCTCGCTGGTGCTCGATGTACTCGGACCTGGGCTCCTGGGTGCTTGTCGACCTCGACCACGCCTAGTCGATCTCGAGTAAGGTTGGTCTTGTCGACTGGCTCTGCTCGGGTTGCTCGGACATGCTCGGACAAGGACTCAGGTGCTCGTCGACCTCGAGTTGGCCTCATCGACTTCGAGTACGGTGGTTCATCGACTAAGCTTCCTCGGGTGGCTCTCCTCGGGTTGCTCGGACATGCTCGGACAAGGACTCAGGTGCTCGTCGATCTCGACGAACCCTAGTCGACCTCGAGTAAGGTTGGCCGACTAGGTCTTATCGAGCTGCTCCTTCCGCTGGTAGCGAGTGGCTTGGTCCGCGGCAGCGAGTTCTCCTTTCCGCGGCAGCGAGTGGAGCCGCTGGCAGCGAGTCCTCCTGGTCGTCTTCGGCTTCGTCCTCGGCCAGCTCAACTTGTCGACTCCGGGTGTGGGCGTCTGGGCTTCGTCGACCTAGACTAGTGCTTGTCTAGGTCGAGTAGGGTCCGGAGTCTGGGTGTCTGGCTTGCTCGATCAGGGTGTGCTCGACCAAGGCTGCTCGGCCATGGCTCGTCTAGGTCGAGTAGGGCCCACTCGATGTCGACTAGACTTGGCTCTCCGATTTGTTCCGCTGCTTTGACCTTGGACTTCTGTAGTGGTTTTCCGAGCTTTTCCGACCTTCTGTACAATTGCTGTAAATGCCTCGATTTCTGCGATTTACACAGAAACTGGTGTAGATTCCATAATTTTGGCAAATAAACATAAACTACACAGATTCTGTACTATCTTAACCCAAATGCATGAAGTGTATACAGAAATCGATATAAAAGTTACTGTAAAACATGGCAAATTCCGCTCACAACAAGCACATAATTCCCGAGTTAGTCCCGAAAACCGTTTCAAAATCCGAGTCAAATAGTTATAATTTCCAACCTTAGGAATATATTCGCCAAATTTCCTTTTCTAAAATCCAAGTATCATAATATCATATTTTTAAATAACCATGATATAATACCTTTAAATCTCAATAATAATATTTTATTATTTTAAATCTTACATAATATTATATAATATTTTAAATACCCTTTTATTAAACACTTTCATAAATATTTCTAAATCCCTTAAAAATCCCAACTATTTTTATTTAATAAAATCAGCCTTTTTAAAATCACTAAAACCGACCCCACTTTCATTTTAAATTACCAAAAACCACCCTTTTATTTTGTAAAACCCAAAACCAAGCCTCTCCTTTTCTTAAAACCCCAACCCAAATACCCTTAATAAATTAGGCCCAAATTCCCCTTTGGTTTTTTTTTTTTTAAAAGATCAGGTCTGGCCCAAATTATAAATAGGCCCATTTCCCTTAAGACAAATCTGGACTCCCTCCCTCACAAAATCTGATTTTATTTTTAAACTAAACTGAACCGGTTTTTATTTTATAAAATAAATCGAACCGAACCCATTCTTTTTAAAACAAAACAAAACCGAACCCAGGTTGTACTTTTCATCTTCTCCGTTCAAAACAGCCACTCGAAAATGGAAGAACGGAAAGGGAGGGGAGCTACTCGCCGGAGGTGGATTCGAACTCCGATCACCTCCCCGACACCAAGGAACAGAGATTGACAAGGAAGGGAGGAGAATGAGGTACTCACCGAGGGGTTACTCGAGCCCGGAAAAATCGATCGACATCGCCTCGGAATCCTCGTCGGGCTGGAGTTGCGCCGGAGATGTCCTAGGGGGAGTAGGAGGGGATTAAGGTCTCGCCTTTATGCTAATTGAAGGTGAAAGGAAGAGAAAGGAGCGAGAATGGCTCTTACCGACCTTAAACCCGCAAAACAGATGTGGGAGTGCCGGGGGCTGCGCTGCTGGCTTCGACCGCTCTTCTGGCGGCTCGGACTGATTCTGGGTAGCTCGTGGTCGTCAAGAGAGTCGGGGAAGGTGCCGCTGCTGCTGGCTCATGGAGGAAGAAGGAAGCATGAGGGGTGTGAGGCTACTGCTGCTCCCGACAAAATCAGAGAGGAATTGGAGGTTGCGGCCTCGGTGGTGGTCAGCGACGACGGCTAGGGAGGTGAGTTGGTGGCGGCGGAGAGGTGTGGGTGTGGAGATTGGTGATGAAGTGTGGTGGTGATAGTGGTTGAGGCGCTTGGGCTTGCCGGAAACCGAAATGAGAGAAGGAGAGAGGAGTTGTTTGTGTGGGGGGACTGATGGCTCCGGATTCAAAATAAAATGAGGAGGCAGGGCTACTGCTTTGAAGACAGAAGGTGAGGAGAGGGCTGCAGGCGTCCAGACAAGGAGAGGGAGGAGATTTGTTTGGCTTTTGTCTTTGTGAGGGTGAAAAAGTGAGTCAAAGTGTCTGATTTTTTGAAAGATATGAATTGTTGATTTTTTTCTTCCAAAAGAAGTGGAGTAAAAAGGAGAGGGATGGAACTAGAAGAGATAAGATTTTACCAAAAGGGGAAGAGATGGGTTGGATGGATAAGGATTCGGAATATGACGGAATTGAGGTCTCGGGTCGGGAATTTAAATTTTCGCTGATTGGTCGTTCAAAACCCGAAATGAAAGACGGAATTGATATTTAAATCGAAAAATTGGGCCGGAATTTATTTTAAATTCATTTTGATTTTCTTTTTCCGATAATTAATATTCTAAAAAATCCGAGCCTTTACAGGGAGTCGGGCTTCTATGCTCGTCTAGCAACCGGTGCTTTAAGAATCATCAAAAACAGTGTATAATACAGTGTCGTTTGGGTCGAATACCTGTCTCAGTCCCAAACCATACATCTGTTTCATGAAGATTGCCTTCTGGAACTGCCGCGGTATAGGAAAACGCTCTTTCTGGACTAATGTTGACGTCCTATGCAAATCAGAGCACATCCAAATGTTAGCGCTTGCTGAAACTAAAACTGATACTATACCTGATACTCCTGTTTGGAGGGCTGCAAGCTTCAATAAAGCAATCTGGGTTCCCGCCAATGGTAAGGCGGGTGGCATAGCCCTTCTTTGGAAAGAACATACTCTTCTACAAGAATCCATTGAAACTCTATTTGTTTGGGAAAGGGTTATAACTGTAAAATACACTAATGAAGCGGATAACTTATGTTGTCTCATTTGGTTTGTTTATGCCCCTCCACATGAGGTGGATAAACCTGCTTTTTGGGATGCTCTTACAGAAGCAGTAAATACGGAGCAATTACCAAGTATCATTATTGGTGATCTCAATGAAATTGCATGCTTTGCCGACAAGGAAGGTGGTGCCCCAGTCAAAATTAATCGGCTATCACGACTCACAAACTTCAAGAATGACTGCTCGCTCTCTGAAATCCCGTCGTGGGGGAATACGTTCACATGGCGAAAAAAACAGGTTGAAGAAGGAACCATAAAGGAAAAACTGGATCGCGTATTGGTGCACCAACAAATCGTTCAACAGTTCCCAACTATCACCACCAAAAATGGTGCATTTTCGGCTTCTGACCACTGCCCAATCTCGACTGAATTAACTACCAATATCAGATTCAAGCCTCCTCCTTTTAAACTTGAGAATATGTGGCTCAAAAGGGGTGATTTTCTTAATCTTGTTAGACAAACTTGGCGAACCCATTGTGGGGGTTCTGCCATGTTTCAACTGATGTGTAAGACCCGATTACTTAAACAAAAAGCAAAGATTTGGAATAAAAGCACTTTTGGAAACATATTCCGCCAACTGCAAAAGGTGGAAGAACAACTACTTAGTATCCAGACAACTCCAAACCAATACCGATCAGGGAATAATCAAAATAAGGAAAAGAATCTGATCATCAAGAAGGAAAAACTACTGCAATTCCAAAAATCTTACTCGAACCAAAGAGCTAAGACTAAACACATTAGACTTTCGGATTCAAATACTGCATATTTTCATAGGATAGCATCGGGTAGAAGAAATAGAAAGGCAATACGACGCATCACCACAGCTGATGGTACCATAATAGTTAGGGATTCAAATATACGTAACGAAATTCGTAGGGATTACCAACAACGATTCTGTAGCCAGAACATTAACCAGCATCGTTTAGAAGAGTATCTGCAATTGGTATCTACAGAAATCACACATGAAGAAAATGAAAGATTAATTTCCACCCCTTCAAATGGGGAAATAAGGCAGGCTGTGTTCAGCATGGGGAAAAATAAGTCACCCGGCTCGGATGGCATGACGGCAGAATTCTACCAAAATTGTTGGGGCATTGTGGGCCCTTCGGTCATCAAGGCAGTAAAAAGTTTCTTCCTATCGGGTAAGATCCTAAAACAATATAATCATACTTTTATAACACTACTCCCAAAATGTGACAATCCTATGTCCACAACCCACTATAGACCGATTAGTCTATGCTCTACCATCTATAAAATTATATCCAAAATTCTTACGGAGCGCCTCAAGGCGGTTATGGGTAAGCTCATTCATCCCTTGCAAGGGGCTTTTGTCTCAGACAGAGCCATACAAGACAATGTTCTAATTGCACATGGATTTTTTTACTCCTTCAGGTCTCGTAAGGGTAAAGAAGGCTGGTTAGCGCTTAAACTGGATATGAAAAAAGCCTATGACCGGGTTGAATGGAATTTCACAAAACAAATTATGAGTAAATTTGGGTTTCACCCAACCTTTATTAATTGGGTCATGGAATGCATCACTATTGTTTCATTCTCTGTCCTCGTGAACAATGGCCCAACAGAAATGTTCTACCCTTCGCGGGGATTACGTCAGGGTGATCCGCTATCACCATACCTATTCATTCTAGGATCCGAAATCCTTGCTAGGCGCTTGTCTGTGGAGTCGTCTTTGCCTTGCCGGCAGGTTGGGTTTAACTTTGGACAAAGTGGTCCAATTATTCCATTCTTGGCCTTTGCAGACGACATTCTCATTTTCTGCAAAGGCAATGTCACAGCTTGTCAGAAGATTAGATCCATATTAGAAGACTATTGCCGAATCTCGGGCCAGAAAGTAAACTTTCACAAGTCTTCTTTCCAAGTTACATCAGGCATCCATAGGCAGAGAATTCCTGAACTAGAAAATATGCTTACCATCTCACATGTCACTTCTATTCAAAAACACTTAGGTTGTCCAATTATTAATGGACGTGTTAACAAAGACACATTCGACGATATAATCTGTCGATCAAAAGAACAGTTAACAAGGTGGAGAGCTGATGCTCTTTCACAACATGGTCGGATGGTTCTGATCGGCTCAAACTTGGCTGCAAAGCCCTTATATACAATGCAGAATTTCATGCTGCCAGCTACCATGCACAAGGAATTGGACAATCTCAACCGGCAATTCTTTTGGAACAAGGATGCACAACATTGACCCTTAATTGGGTGGGATAGAATATGCAGATGCAAAAGCGCTGGAGGTCTTGGTCTCCGGAAGGCAAAAGAAATGAATGAAACACTTCAACTTAAACTACTATGGAAAATCATTACGGAACCAAACAATTGTTGGGTTCGAATGATCAAATATAAATATCTCAAAGATTGTGAACTAGCAGACTATAAACGGAGTGGTAATTGCTCTTGGCAGTGGTCCAAACTGTCGTCGTTAATTGATAAATTCCAAAGTGGTCTGATCTGGTCTATTGGTAATGGACTGAGCGTTAAATTTTGGACAGACAACTGGGTTGATGCAAAACCCTTAAGATCTAGAGCTGATTGCCCTGATCCGATCAACCTACGAGAGCGAGTAGCTGATTTTATCATTGGGGGCCAATGGTGGACTGAAAAACTTGAGGCAAACCTCCCAAGACATATTGTGGAAGAAATTGTGTCTATCCCATTGCCTTAGTGTGCAATGGAGGATCGGCTTTATTGGTGGCCCAGTCGGAATGGCTGGTTCACCACTACATCTGCTTACAATATGCTCACCGCTTCACGGAATGAAACAACAGACGAGAATACATGGATTTGAATGTACCCCCGAAAATTAAGAATTTCCTGTGGAAAATCTGTCAGAGTGGTCTTCCCACGAAACATCGTCTAGCTAGTAGAGGAGTCCCCGTACCAACTATGTGTGATATATGCAACGACTGTGTTGAGGATGAGACCCATATATTCCTACAATGCAATTTCCCTCACATTGCACAATATCTGTCACCGAATGAATACAGTAAACTTATGGCGGTAATTGCCGAAACGACAGATATTAAAAAACTCATGACCTGGATAGGTAGGAATCTGAATAAGGATAAGTTGCAGAAGATCGCTTTCAACTGGTGGAGTATTTGGTACTTTCGTAACTCTTTCACTTTCAGACAAGGCAATGTTCCGACGCATGTGGAATTTTTGGGGTTCTATGATTCCCAGCTCGCTGCCTGGTTACGAGCTAACCGGGGTAAGGTGGTAATTGAGAAGGAAGCTTCATCTATCTTTGACAAAAAACATGGGCGCTGTGCTCGAAAAAAGCTCTTCCAACGTAAGTGGACTAGGCCCCCTGATGGGGTTTTCAAACTTAATTTTGATGGCTCATGCCTACAGAATGCCGCCAGCTGTGCTGGCATTATCATTAGGGACTGGCGCGGGGCACCAATACAAATGGCGTTTAAGCGGCTGGGCAAGAGTAGTCCTTTAATGGCTGAGGCTCTTGCCCTTAGGCTAGGCATCTCCGAAGCATCAAAATTACAAATACAACAACTGCAGATCGAAGGGGATTCAAAAACCATCATTGACTACTTGCAAGGGAAATCTCCATGCCCTTGGGACATTGAATTAATAATGTCAGATATCAAAACTATGATAAACTGCATGGGAACGGCCTCGTTCTCCAATGTCCCTCGGAGTGGCAATAGAGTGGCAGACAAGGTTGCACACCTTGGTCACTCGGCCCAGAGGGAAATTAACCCTTCCAATTCAGATCTCATTGATCTCATCTGAAAGGATGCTCTTGGGTAGTCCGCTGCCCAAATTCTCTCCTAATCAAAAAAAAAAAATTATTCTGGATTAAATGGTGTTAATATCGCATACGTGTCATATTCTGGATAGTTTTATTACTCGCCTGTTGTGCGATTTTTTAATAAATTTTATTATTAAAAACATCTATAAATTAGTATAAATTACTACTCCATATAAAGTAAATATATAGTTTTCACTATTTGCGCACATTTAGTAGTGCATAAATTATATAGAATATTATTTTTTGATTCATATTTTAACAATTGCATACTTATTAGTTATTACTATTAGGTAAGAAATCATCAAAAAACAATTACTAAAATATTAATATTTTATATAATTAGTAACCTCCTAAATAAACATGCATGAATAGTAAAGGACTTATAAAAAGGTATAAAATGTATATATACTCACGGACTTATACAACTTACAATCTCTCTCTATTATTCGAAATTTTGAAAATAAACTTTTGCATAAAACCAAATCGGCTAATTTGATTCGGTTAAATCAAATCGGCAAAATTCTAAGAGATTTTCATTTAGTTAATTGAAAATCTATCAAGTATTGATCAAATTAATTAAGATAGGAATATATATAAATCTCTTAAATCTTTATACGTACTATTTATCTAAACTATTTAATATATAATTTATCTAATTAAGATATAAGGTTATATTGGATAGATTATTTAATCTAAAACGATAACTTTTTTTACCTAACTATATTTTTTTACAGTAGGCAACCAGTAGAATGTCTTTTGTAACAAAAGATCATTCTTGATCATCCCGAAGGATGATGTTACAAAGTTCCCTGGAAAAAGGGAAACTAGGATTTTTACCTAACTATATTGACTTATATTAATTGTTGCGACTAAAAAATATAATACCATTTTAATTCAGAAAATGACACTTAAACAAAAATAATCCCGTTTTAATCCAGAAAATTTCATGGATACGAAATCGCACCAGAGGCCAAACGACCCCTGCTTTAGTATTTCAGCAAGTTGATATTTGTTTAAATTTAAGAGCGAATTAGATAAATCCTAACTGATTTTAGGATATGTTTTTAAGATTATTTATTTTATCAAAATTAATTACATTTGTTTAAATAAGTCCGATGGAGTATAGGTTTAATAACTCAAATCTATCAAACGAAGCAATGCATAAGAAATCCATAAACTTTATCATATTTTATTATAGATTTATAATAATAACCAATTAATGGGTAATCCTCATAAAATATTATTAAAATGTAACTAAAACATATTATTAATAACAATTTCACAATTGATGAATGCAAATGTATATGGATATATTTATTAGATAGATTTATGAAATTTTTTGCAAAATAGGCACTTTATTTGGACGTATTTGTAAAATAGTCGCGTATTTGGACAATTTAACAAAATAGCCGCTATATATATACTAATTCTCAATTTTTTTAATTTTTTTTTTCTGATCGTTTCCCCCCATCGACGATTCTCTCCAATCTCTCTCTCCACTTCCGACCGCCTCCAATCGTCCGCCTCTGATCGCTCAACGGAGAACTTGGAATCGGGGATCTTCCTCCATCTCCGGCATGGATTCGATTCTCCTCCATCTCCGTCCATATTCCTCCTCTCCTCGATCCTGTTCGCCGCCGCCGCGCTCTCCTCCTTTTCGCCGTCGAATCGAAGAAGAAGAGGAGGACGATCCGACTCAGGAGGATTCCTGCCGCCGTCCCTCAGTCTGCGCAAAGCCACGACGATATTAATCGACTCAGGAGGAGCATCGTCCTCCTCTCGCCGAAGCCGATCTTTGTCACCTGAAGCCGGTATCAATCGTTCTTGAGCGCCCTAGGCCTCCAGGTTTCGTGTTTCTCGCTCCTTCTCTCCTAGTTCTTCTTTTCCATCTGTTTATTCAGTCAATTGGATTAGAATGTGACTGTGTTTGATTTTGGATTTTTGTTGATTCTCTATTCGTCGGATTTGGATTTAATTTTGTGATTTCTGTTGGATTATACTGCAATTAGCCATATTTGTTGCTATCTTCACAACCTAATTTTGGCTGGCCATCTTTGATTTTACGATTCATATAGAAATGATGTTACGATTCATATAGGAACTAAGCAGAAGTGACTGGGTGATTAAAATTTCGCACATTTGTGTCATTTGTATTGTTTGCACTATACACCTTTGAGATTGCTTGTTATTGTTTTTGATATGTCATTTATGCGTCGATTGATTTGATCGCGTTGATCTACGATGCAAGTGATTGGCTGCATAATATTTGAGGAATTTGACAGACTTGCTTGTTTAGCTTCTTGCACTAACTAAGATTTGGTTTAGTTACGAATTGTGTTTTTAGGCACCGTTAAATGCTTGTTAGCACCAAGACCTGCTAAAGTGATCAGCCATTGATCATTGAATTCGGTTATCTTGAAATAATTAGCTTTGGATTGGCATTTTCCAGATTTCATGTTTAAGCTTTGGTATTTTCTTTAGTATTCTCAGTTAATTAGATCGATCTTTGCTTCCGAATGTTTTCCTTAGAGTTGCACAACTCGAGCTTAGAGTTGCACAACTCGAGCTTAGAGTTGCACAACTCGAGCTTAGAGATTTAAAATGTTCCACACTCCCATGAATACTTGAAAAGTATTATATTTTACTTTTGAGCATGAATACTTAAAATCGAGCTTAGAGTTTTCTTATTTGTTTCTTAGTGGAATGCTTTTTGGTGCAAAGGGGTTTACATATATAGATTTGGATGAGTTGGAGGTATGCTGATTCTTTAGGGCTTTGTTTGTTGCCTTAGTTCTTCCTTTCTTGTACCTTCTTTATAGTACTACTAGCTTGCATGATTCTCAGTTGGTGGACTTTTCATCCCCTTTTTAAGTCCGAGTTTGGCACTCTAATTTCAGGCAGGTGAGTTTTTCCACAAAGCTCTAAATAGTGCTGCAGCCCAGCAAATAGGTATTCAAGGGAATCATAGTGAGGAAGTTTCCATGGACAGTCCGTTGTTAATGGAACAAGTAAGAATTCAGTTCTCATTCTTGTGCTATATAGCTGTATTTTGTCTTCCCTTGTCACAAAGTAGAAGTATGATTGGCAGGAAATGACAAATACATCAAAAATCAGGCTCGGGTTTATGTGCGGTCCTGTATCAAGAGATAAGTCGTTGGCATTTGAGAGAATAATTTTCCGTTCAACCAGAGGAAATGTGTTTGTGAGACAAGCTGTTGTGGAGCATCCTGTTATTGATCCTGCATCAGGGCATAAGGTTGGTATTCCAATCTCTATTTGCTTTTCTTTAAAAAATTGGAAGGGAGCACATGAAAAAGTTAACTGCAGGAGCTAGCAAGCAAAATCATTGTTGCACTTCTTGGACTAATAATGCCTAATTTGTTCTCGTAAACTTAATTACTTAACAGGTTGAGAAGAATGTTTTTGCCATCTTCTATTCTGGAGATAGAGCAAAGGAGTAATTAACAAAAATTTGTGAGGCTTTTAGTGCCAATCGCTATCCATTTGCTTGTCGTTAATGTTAGCTCCTGCAGTTAATGTTTGGATCACTCAAGCACTTTTCATGACATGTCCAGTTGTTAAGTTATTCTAATTTTGTCATGATTTCTCTAAATGTATGGTGCTTGCATTGGTTGCTTGTCTTCAGTTGTGCAGCCCAGAAGCATGTGCAGCCATCTTATGGAAGACTGCCAAAGCTTCTCCTAAGGTTTGTTCTTGTTTTTTGGAAATCTTCTATGTACACTTTCTTTTGGTGAGATTTCTGGATTAGAGAATTTATCCTATGATGTTCAGGCTGCAGAAAAGCTGAGAATAACTGCTCCAGAGTTGATACGCCTACAAGTTGTTGATGGGATCATCCTTGTAATGTTGCTTCTCTTTATTTTATTTTTCTTTGCAATGTTATTTGCATTCACTTATCTCGACCTCTGTCTCCCCAAAAAGAGAAGATAGAGAAATAAAACAACAGCTTCCAGTTCCACACTCTCCCCAAACCCTGTTCTATTAAATTATTCATCATCTAGAACAACAATCATACAGTTGTAACATATTGATTGATTCCTAGTTGACCCCAGATGTTTTGGCTTGGTCCTACTTATCTCTAGAAAGAAGCGCCTCTGGTAGAACATTTGATTATTTTTTTATTGCAAACTAGTGGTGAATTTTGTCCCCACAGATAAAAAGAAATTTCACGATTGCTCATCTATCTTATAGAAATCAACCCTTTTGTTATACCACAACAAACTTATGTTGAATTACCTCCTCACAGGAGCCCCTTGGTGGAGCACACGCTGATCCATCTTGGACGTCACAGCAGATTTAAAAGGCAGTTGTTGAGGCAATGGATGTAAGTGATTTCCCTTAGCAGTTGTGATTCTGTTTGTTCATCGAACTGTAGGCAAAAAGGATTTAAGTTTTGCACTCTTTGCACATCTTATGCCCGTGTGCTAGGGGCCCCTTTTGTAACCTCAAAACTGAATTTATGTCTCTTTAGGAGCTTGAGAAAATGGATACTGAGGAGCTATTGCGACACAGATCAGCAAAGTTCAGGAAAATCGGAGGTTTCCAAGAAGGGGCACCAGTAGCGTCCGAGATTAAAAGAAATATGAAGAAAAAAGATGGACCAGTTGGCCAGGCTTTGAACGAAGAGCTGGAACGTGAGGTTCTGAAACTGACGGAGCAAGTCCTAAAGGCCAAGGAGTCTTCCACGGACCCCGCACTGGACCTAGATGAGACAATAAGCAAGCTTAAAGAGGAGGTTGACCGTGAATTATCAGAAGCATTGAAAGCACTTGGATTGGATGAGAGGCGTTTTACATTACTCAGAGAGATTGCAGAAGCAAGGAACTCACAGGACCAGCAAATAGGTATTCAAGGGCATCATAGTGAGGAAGTTTCCATGGACAGTCCGCTGTTAATGGAACAAGTAAGAATTCAGTTCACCTTCTTGTGCTAAATAGCTGTATTTTGTCTTCCCTTGTCACAAAGTAGAAGTATGATTGGCAGGAACTGACAGATACATAAAAAATCAGGCACGGGTTTATGTGCGGTCTTGTATCAATAGATAAGTCGTTGTCATTTTAAAACGTTTAAAAAGGCATGTTCATCAAGGGCTACGTATACTGATCAGGGCACACAACTACATTCAAAATGAAACTGGCGACAATCATTTTACTTGCTCCATATTATGCTGTCTGGAGACTTTGTGTTTTTGTTAATTCTGCAAGTGCTTTAGCCAGGCAATAAGCTTTTAAGTGGTGAGGCCTCTTTATAAGTTTGTGTCCTTGTACATTATCTGAGTTTGGGTAACTATGGTTTAGGAATATGGAAGTGTTTGTTTTTGCATGTTTGTCCATTCATGTTATATGATCATCAACTGATGCCTGAAGTAAGAAACTCCATTGTAAGAATTCGATGTATTGATAACTAAAATGACAACTTCTGATATAATAGAAATTAGAAAGAAACAAAAAAATGTTGTGAATGTGACTCGTGAGATTTTCTACGATGATAAACCATTTATTCAGGGTACCACACATATTAAGGTATGACTTCAGAATCTTTATGTTTTCAATGAAAGTCCCCCTAGTGCTGACATCGTTTTTATGCGTAAATAAGAGTATAAGGTGCAAAAATAAAATTGTAAAGTGCAGTTGTGCATCTTTAAACTACAGTTGTGCAACTTTAAAAAAAGTGCTGACACAAAGCTCCTAACTCTCTAAAATAGAAATTACAATTCTAGAACTTACATCCGGCTTACAAATTACAATTCTAAAACAGAAATTCAGTAATTCAACTGGTGTGGTTGTTTTTTGGGTTTTAGATTGGTGTCCGAGGCCATATATAAAGCCTGACTTTCTATTAAGTTGTGATGTGATTGCATTGTGCTCTTTTATTTCCTATTTTTTAGTTTTCTTTAGTGGTTATATACTTATATTGCATTAGATCTTGCTTGTCATGCTTGTTCAATAGTTACAGATTCTTCGCTTTTTGCACTATATATAAAGTTATGTAATTATGAGACAATTATCCGAATTAAATACTTATTCTCAATTTAGAAGAAAAATATAAATCCACTAGAAGATCGTTTTTCATAATGAAGACAACAAGGTGCTTTCGTGCAACTTTAAGGTGCTGTTGTGCAACTTTAAGGTGCTTTCGTGCAACTTTAAGATGCAGTTGTGCAACTGTACTTAGGGGTTGTGTCAGCATCTTTTTAGAAATTAAAGGTTGTGTCAGCGGTGTTTGCAATTTTAGTGTTGACAGATTTATAAAGAAATAAAATTGATCAATACATTTTCATCACTAAAATTGCAAATATCGTTGACAATAGTTGTTTTCTCTGATTAACAAAATAGAAAAAGATGTTGACACTACGGTTGTGCAACTCTAAACTACGGCTATGCAACTTTAAAATACAGTTTAAGAACCAAATTAGACTAAAAAGTGCAAGAATAATATTATAATGTTCCCAAATTAGATTTTTAGTTTAAGAAGAATTAAATTAGATTTTAGTTTGTATGAATAAATCTATAAATTTCATGAATAACACTATGAAATTTTAGAGTTGCACGACTCTGTTGTAAGAGTTGCACGACTCTGTTTTAAGAGTTGCACAACTCTGTTGTAAGAGTTGCACGACTCTTGTTTTAAGAGTTGCACGACTCTCTTGTAAGAGTTGCACGACTCTGTTTTAAGAGTTGCACGACTCTGTTTTAAGAGTTGCACGACTCTGTTGTAAGAGTTGCACGACTCTCTTGTAAGAGTTGCACGACTCTGTTTTAAGAGTTACACGACTCTGTTGTAAGAGTTGCACGACTCTTGTTTTAAGAGTTGCACGACTCTGTTGTAAGAGTTGCACGACTCTGTTGTAAGAGTTGCACGACTCTTGTTTTAAGAGTTGCACGACTCTGTTGTAAGAGTTGCACGACTCTTGTTTTAAGAGTTGCACGACTCTCTTGTAAGAGTTGCACGACTCTTGTTTTAAGAGTTGCACGACTCTCTTGTAAGAGTTGCACGACTCTCTTGTAAGAGTTGCACGACTTTTTTTTTTAAGAGTTACACGACTCTATTGTAAGGGTTGCACGAATCTGTTTTAAGAGTTGCACGACTCTCTTTTAAGAGTTGCACGACTCTGTATGAAGAGTCGTACACCTCTTAAAACAAGATGTTGACACTACGGTTGTGCAACTCTAAACTACGGTTGTGCAACTTTAAAATACAGTTTAAGAACCAAATTAGATTAAAAAGTGCAAGAATAATATTATAATGTGCCCAAATTAGATTTTTTTTTTAAGAAGAATCAAATTAGATTTTAGTTTGTATGAATAAAACTATAAATTTCATGAATAACACTATGAAATTTTAGAGTTGCACGACACTGTTGTAAGAGTTGGACGACTCTGTTGTAAGAGTTGCACGACTCTGTTTTAAGAGTTGCACAACTCTGTTGTAAGAGTTGCACGGCTCTTGTTTTAAGAGTTGCATGACTCTCTTGTAAGAGTTGCACGACTCTGTTTTAAGAGTTGCACGACTCTGTTTTAAGAGTTCCACGACTCTGTTGTAAGAGTTGCACGACTCTCTTGTAAGAGTTGCACGACTCTGTTTTAAGAGTTGCACGACTCTGTTGTAAGAGTTGCACGACGCTTGTTTTAAGAGTTGCACGACTCTCTTGTAAGAGTTGCACGACTCTGTTGTAAGAGTTGCACGACTCTTGTTTTAAGAGTTGCACGACTCTCTTGTAAGAGTTGCACGACTCTAAGAGTTGCACGACTCTCTTGTAAGAGTTGGATGACTCTGTTTTAAGAGTTGCACGACTCTCTTGTAAGAGTTTCACGACTCTTGTTTTAAGAGTTGCATGACTCTCTTGTAAGAGTTGCACGACTCTCTTGTAAGAGTTGCACGACTTTTTTTTAAGAGTTGCACGACTCTGTTGTATGGGTTGCACGACTCTGTTTTAAGAGTTGCACGACTCTCTTTTAAGAGTTGCACGACTCTGTATGAAGAGTTGCACGACTCTGTTTTAAGAGTTCATGTGTCTCTCTACCTTTTATAGGTTAATTTGCATGAACCAAAGTGAATAGAGGATACAATTCATGAACCAAAGTGAGAAAAAGACTTAATTTTTATTTGAAAATTAAGCAACCACTTGTAGTTGTATCCACAAATCCCATATCAGACATGGATCCAGCTTATGACTTTTGGCCATAAAAAAATACCCCTCATTCGGTAAAATATGTCGTTTACTAGTATTTGAAAACTCAATGCCTTTACTCAAAAGGAAAATAGACCTCTTTATTAATTCAGAATTGAAAAAGATGGGATCTTTATGTGTTCATTCTTTCTTTGCTTGTTTGTACAATACTGTGTGAAGTTTCAATCATGCAGATACATAACTTGAACATAATGCACAAAGATCACTTCTGAGACTTATGATAAACATCGATCATCGAGTAGCTTGCATCTTCCTTTTAGGCGCAACAACAGTAGCTTTCTTTGACTTCAAAGCTTGTAGCTTCTTTATTATCCTTTGCTGCACTGTACCGGTGGTTGATGCTTTCTTCCTCTAGTTCCTAATGTTAGCTTCCATGCTTTTCATGGAGGGCTCGAGATCCCCAACATCCACAACTTTAGAATGCCTTTTTGGCACTGTACATACATGAATTGAAACAAATACATTATATATGTAAATTAACACATGTTCTTAATTTATATAGTATATCATAGCTAGTGAAAGATGGGAGAGGGTACTTACAAGTTTGTTGGTAACTCTGACGGAGCTTTGCTTGAGTAGCTCTCATCTTTGACTCATATTCTTCCTTGCTCAACTCTGTCATTATACCCTGTTCTCCAATCACTTGTTCGAATCTTCTCTACTACAACATCTCCATCAACACCTGCGTTTTCTGCTATTGATTTTGCAGGTGCGAAGAGTGCTTGAATATTCAACAATGGCAGACTATTTAGATAGTCTTCAGATAAAGAAAACTCAAAGTTGAAGAATATGCTAGAGTGAAGTTTTTAATAGTGGTGTGTGTCTCATAAGATGTACAAGAAGGAGATGTTGAGCCAACAGCCAATTGCTCCACATCAACTCTACCTATCTAATTCATGTAAAGAATAAAGAAAATAAACCCTCATCTTCTGCATTCTTCACTTTTATAACATCAACAAGGTGAAGTATAGCAAGCAAACGCATAAATATAAAATCAATTGAATTTTGCTTGTTAATTAGGCAGAAATGGTCATACATGTAGCAGCAGCTGCGGTCAGAGTTAGGATATCGCTTGGGTTGGTACCGCTGATGGTTGAGCCTAAGATAGTGTTGAGTTGTTCCCTCTTGGCCCCCATCAGCTCAGCCATCTGAGCACACTGGGGAGGCCACCATAGTGTCTGCGGATGCAAGCGCTGCTTCCCTCTCCTTGTCAGATTCCTCATTGTGGTCACCCTCGGCTGCAAGTCTGCAACTGCTGCCAGTGCTGCTACTAGGCCTGCTATCATAGCAAATTTATCATAGAAAGGAAAATTGTCCCAACCATATGCGTATTATGTTCCTACATCTTGCCACGTAACTACCCAATAACAAGTTCAGTGCACAAATAACAAAATCAAGCTTGACTATGCAGCATATTCTTGTTCAATTTTGTATGTTCTACCAATCTTTTTAAAATAAAAGGATTATCGAATCTCTTTTCACTAAAAACAAAAAAATATTTAACAAATCAAACATTCTACCAAATACCAATTGAACAAAACAAAACATGAAAATACTACATCAAAACTCAAAAGATACAAGAAAAAACGAAGCAACAAGATTGGTGCAAAATTGATCATTTTCTAGATACTAGATGCAAAAGAACAGCACGCAGCAGTAGTTGATGATGCATTATGAGTTAAAGGTCATTACCTAATGGATGTGTTGACCTTCTTAACCCCAACCTCAAGGAAGCTTTTGATAGCAGTTCTAATCATCTTCTTATTAGCTTTTACATCAACAACAAACACAACACAAGGGTATTGTCGTTGGCAAGGTTCTTAATTGCTGCCGTGGAAAACAATCGAGATTTCCTTATCAATCGATCGATCTTCGATCGATTGATAAGGAAATCAATAAATCTTCGATCGATTGATAAGGAAGCCGGAGGGAAGCAGGTGGATTCAATCAGTAAGAAGGGAGCAAGGAGAAGATTACCAAAATTAGGACGACACAAGGGGCGGCGGAAGGATGCCGAGCGCGAGCCAGATCTGAGGAGGCGAGGGCTGCGAGCTGGTGGACAGATCTGATGGAGACGGACGAGAACGAGGAGGTGCGCCGGGAGAGTAGATCTGAGCAGCTTCGGGAGACCAGATCGGATGGTGCACGAGAAGCACGATGGGAGATTGCTCGCTCTATCGATCGCTCGCGGATCTGAGGAACAAGAAGTGGAAGACGGAGATCGGAGGAGGAGAAGCGGGAAGGACGGGAGGAGAGCGCGTTCGGAGAGGGAGAGCGCGGAGGAGAGACGCGTGGGAGGAGAGAGAAAGGGTTTATATTTAGGACATTTTGTAAAAATGTCCCAAAACGCGGATATTTCGCAAAATCGGTCCAATTTCGTGACTATTTTGCAAAACCGTCCAAGATTTATCTAATTAAGATATAAGTTTATATTGGATAGATTATTTGATCTAAAAAGATAAGTTTTTTTACCTAACTATATTGACTTATTATTTGAGAGTGATTAAAAATAATTATGAGGGTGTTTATCTTTATAAAAAAAATATAATTTAAAATTTGATATAAATGTAATTGCTTATAGTATAAGGAAATTTACTTAAATAGTTAATGGTTGATATGAAAAGACAATTAAAAAATGTCTATAATATATAATCCGAACCTACCAATTCTATTAGCAATATATATATTGGATAGGTTAATATTGAAAGTAATATTGGATAGGTTAATGGTTGATATAACGATGTTTATAATATCTTAATCACATACTCTAATTAAAATATAAGTTATAAGGTTATATTGAGATTATGTAAAAAGATAAGTTTTTAGCTAACTTTATTATATTTATTATAGAGGAAATTGACCCAATATTATATAGATTATTTGATCTAAAAAGATAAGATTTCTAACTAATTAAAATATAAGGTTGAATATTTATAAAAAATCTAATCAAAATATAAGGTTATATTGGATAGATTATGTATTTAAAAAGATTAGTTTTCACCTAACTATATTCGTTTATTAATTGATGTGACCCAGAAATATAATATCGCTTTAATCCAGAAAATGCCACGTAAGCGAAAATAATCCCGCTTTAATCCAGAAAATTCCGTGGCTGCGAGGTCGCTCCATCGGCATCTGTTTTAGTATTTTACTAGCGTAGTACCCGTCCGTAACGCACGGGATTTGTAAAGTATATTATATTTTATAGAAGATATTACTATAATTTATTTACATTATATACTAGATGTATTATACTATTATAATAATATGAAAACAATATAACAAAATAATATAAATTTGGATAAAAAAAATAATGCTTATATTATATCACTACATAATATATGTGGCAAAACGTCAATTTTTCACCTTCCTAGGAGGGTCGGGTTTGAGATTTGAAATGTCTGAGGCAGGATATAAAAATGTGGCCCTCTTTATTTTTTGTTGTGTTAATGGATTGGAAGGCACGACCAAATAATTTGGTAGTTCGACTATATATTACACAAACTCTAGGTGAATGGAGTTTTAAGAACTTTTGGATGGACATAAAAATGTGAGAAGAAATATTTTTGTAATAAACTTAAAAGTAAAAAAAAAAACTTCATCCGTCTCAAAGTATAGGTCGTTTAATTTTTTTGGCATGTTTTTTAAGAAGATAAAAACTCTGTAAAATAGTATATTTTTATTGGTTTTTAAAAATAATATTATGCTTATTAATAATAAGTATATTAATATTTCTAAAAACTAATAAAAAAAGTTAATATTTTATAAAGTTTTTAGCTCCTTCAAAAACGTGCTAAAAAATAAAACGACCGATATTTTGAGACAGAGGTATGATAGGGTCTATTTTAGTCATGTTTTAAATAAAAATTTACATATTAGTTTAGTGCATTTTTACATATTTTATAGCTTAATTTATATTATTTTGTTTTCGGAGTCTACACTAGTGTTTTTATATATTTCAGGCATGTTTGGGCTGGATCGTATGAATTCGGAGATGATAATAATTCATGGGATTATTTTGCAAACGAGAAGATTGATGGCTGAGCTAAACGTAAGATGGCCGGATGTTATATGTGGAGCTGATCATTAGACCCGATTCTTCCCCTTTGGGCCGGTTCGTCCAAGGAGACAACAGCGTGGGCTTGAAATGCTCCAAACTCTCCAATCAAATAGCTGTTAAGTTATTATTATTATATTGATATTAATTAAATTAGGATATATTATACTCCCTCCGTCCAAAAATACATGGATTTTTACTATTCATGCACGCTTTTTTAGGAGTTAAAAACTATATAAAATATTAACTTTTTTATTAATTTTTTTTAATAATTACAAACTTATTATCAATAAGTTTATATATATTAAAAAAATTAATAAAAAAGTTAATATTTTATATAGTTTTTACCTCCTTAAGAAAGCGTGCTTGAATAGTAAAGCCCATGTATTTTTGGACGGAGGTAGTATAGATTAGATAGATTAGGATAGATACTATATATATACATTCATACGGAAGTAACTAGGAGAGGCCGAACATACCGCGTAAACGGCCGACAGTTCCACCCATTAACCCTAATTGTGTTTTGTCTTATTTTTATGGAGACCTAAACTCTCCCGTTCTATCTACAATTTGAAGCTTTGTTTGGATTAATTGTGAGTTTCTGAATCTTTTTCCTTATTTCCTATATTGAATGTTTCGACTTCTTTGTGCTTGAATGTTTTATTGTTTTATTCTATCTCGACTGATCAACTTGGTAGAATCAATTCAATTGATAGGGTTTTGTAGATTCCTGATTGTGAACCTTAACCCAAGTAGCAAACTTATCCATTTAGGGCTGATTGAACTAATTGGATGGGTAGGAAGTTGGATGTGTTGTTAAATCCCTCTTTAGGGACTGCAAATACCTTGGTTAATCTCTGGTCTTAATGCTATCAATTGGGTTAAATCCTTCTTTAGAGACTGTTCGATTGATAAGAGTTTCTAGGACTGATTGGACTAGTAACTATATTAGGTCGGGACAAGGGCATTCATAGGAATCATAAAAGGACAAGAGGAAGTTATAATATCAATTCAACCAAATAAAGTGGATAGTTGTAGGTAGAACGATTTTCTCTTAATTGTTTTGCATTAATTTGTTTATATTTTATTTTCTTTCTTATTTTCACCACCCCAAAACCCCCGTTTCATATTAATTGGTAAATAAACTTAACTTAGGAATAACTTGGTTCTCTGTGGGATCGACTCGTGCTTACCACACTACATTAGTTAGGTAGGTTCGAAATTATTTTGATACGGTTAACGCGACTAAAAATCGTCCATCAAGGTAGTACAAAGTTTAGAGTCACCACTGTTGTGTGTTATGTTTATCCTTCTAATTTTTTTAGTAAACTGATTGATTACTTTGAGCATTAAACAAACATTTGTTGTGGTAATGGGTTGGAAGATAGAACCCACAAATTTGGTAGTTGGACTACACATTTCTCAAATGTTGGTGAATGGAATTTTTAGAACTTTGGGTGAAGATCACATAAAAAAAGATATATTATATTAATAAACTTAAAAGTAAAAAAAAAACCTTTCATCTCAAAATATACGCCTTTTTTTATATGTTTTTAAGAAGCTAAAAACTCTATCAAATATTATCTTTTCATTAGTTTTATTTGAGCATTATGTTATATGATTTGCAATGTCTAAATAAAAGCTCTATTATTATATATTAGGCCAAAACATAGATAGTCAGCTTAGTGTCATAAAACTTATGACAAATAAAAAAAATGAAGGGAGAGTCAAGACAAAGAATTAAAGATTCGAACCAATAACCCTTTGCTTTAATGGTAACAGAGAGGTGGCTCATGCAAGAAGTCAAGAGTTAAAATCTCACCACTTACACTTTGTGTAGTTAGTGGATGCTCGAGTCTCCATTGTCTTGGGTGAGTCTGTCTGGTAGCTTCTCGTCGGACTTACCGATTTAAGTCCTTTGCAGGTTAGTTTTCGAGCCCGTGAGGGATTAGTCGACAATCTCGGAACCCTCATGGTACAAAAGAAAAGAGTTAAAGCTTCACATATACCCCCGAAGATATTAGATCATTTTCTTAATTTCATATATTTGTAAATTTTAATTGAAAACAATGAATACAAAATTAAAATTGAACTTTTTTTAAACCTTTATTACTATTATTAGAAAATACTAACACAAATGAAGTTTTTATTATATAATTTGTAGAGTGTTTGCATGTCCATTTTAAAAAATCTTTAAAAAGGGAAAAAAGAAACACGTTGACATTTATTGATTTTTATCAAAAAAAATTTATATATATGTTTTATTTATTAATTTTTCAAGGGCATCAATTACTTTGTTTTGAAAATAATTTTCCAAATTTAATTATTTTATATTTAAAAAAATATTTTCTTAGGGTTTATCCATTTTTGGAAGTTATTCTTCCCAAATCAAGGTTCTTTATAACCTACTGTATGTTTTAAGGGTACATATTAGAAAGATTATTATAAATATAAACTAAATAATGGGAAGTAAAAACAATTATAGAAGTGGATCGTAATTGTAAAATAACAGTAAAAAAAACAAAACAAAACAATGCAAAATAATTGTAAATAATGCAAAATAACTTCCAAACCTGTAAAGATTTGTAATAGCAAATGAATTATACTATAAGTTAACAAGAAGAGAAGAAAGAAGAAGAGGAAGAAGACGACAGAGTAAGAGAGGAGAAGAATAAGCCAACCCGAGGAAGAAGACGACAGAGCAGGAGAGGAGACGAAGAGGCCGATTTTGAAGTAAGTAAACCCTCACTATGCTGATTAATTACGTTTTGCTTGGATTCGTAGGGGAGGAACCGATTGAAAGAACCTAAACTGGTTTTGATTGTGTGCAAATAGGAAGAAGGGGGCGAATGTGTTGACAGTGCGCAATATTGCCCTGTCATGTAGGAAGTAACTGGCGTCAAGTTAAAAACAAAGGGTGGAACGTTTGGGAACTAAGGTGTGCGTGACTTGGAGAGAAGGGAATTTTTGGGAATGGGGAAATTGGGCAACTGTGTTGTCGAATCCAACTTATCAGGAGCAGGGTGAGTGTAGATAGGTTCATCTTAGGGGGAAATTGGCCGAAATGGGGTGTCTGATTGTAGATACGTTCAGTTTTGGGGGAATTTGGCTGAAATGGGGCGCATTAGGGTTAGGGAAAATGTTAGAAAGGGTGAACATTTATGTCGAATCGAAATTATCTGGAGTAGGGTGACTCATGTGCAATTGTATATTTACAGATTGAAGAAGTAGTCTATCATGTATGAACATTTATGTGTCATGTGTACCTGTCTTTGTGTCATGTTAAAAGTAAATTGCTAGGTTGGATATGTGGAAGGGAAACTGTAGGGATGATTTTGGAACCATTGGGTGCATTCTATATTAAGATGAATAGGTTTGAAATTTTATATGCATAGGTTCTGAATTAGTAACTGTCATGTACATATTGATTGCTGGAATGTTTGTGGGCTTGTGGGACTGATATTGATATGAAGAGAACCGTGGGTTGGGGGACACAAATTGATTTATAGAATACTGATTTTTGGTCTCTTAACATGCAGGATATCTGGTGAATATAAAAAATGTTGCAGCGTAGTGTAAAGAAGATTGTCGACCGCAGAGCTCAAACCTCCGGCGCGGTAAGTTGTATTTCGTTCGAGTAATGTAAGTTGTGATTTTCGTGGTGCAGTGTGGCTGACATGTTGAAGTGTGTGCAGGCTGTGTACGCCGTCGAGGAAGACAGACACTTCAAAGCAAAAATTAACCAATACTCCCAAATGCAGCTCCTAGTAAACATTGACAACCGATTGAGCGAGTCCCATTGGAGGCGCCTGATGGACAGCCCGTTGGGGGGTGTTGCAAGACTGGGCACAAGGGTCCTGTTCTCCGGGCAGCTTGTACACTACCTTCTCCAACGACAACTGAAGACGAAGAAGGAGAATGAAACGTGGTACAAGATCCATGATGCGGTCGTGAGGTTCTCATTAATAGAGTTCACCCTTGTCACTGGTCTCAACTGTGGCTGTGGCGAACCGCCCGAGGACGACTCAGCGTTCGAGAGGGCAATGTATGATTTCTTTGGAGTTGTGAAGATGAAGATGTCCGAGTTCGAGGTGCAGTTCCAAGTGGCAATGGCATCTGAGAAATCGTCAACCAGGAAGTTGAAATTTGTCCTGCTGATGCTGTTCGAGGGCGTGTTGTTCGTGAAGGAACCCAAAAACTACATTCAGGGGTGGGTGATCGACCTTGTCGCCGACATTGAAAGGTTCCTTGCCTTTCCGTGGGGTTGGCTTTGCTACGAGCGAACGAACGAGTTCCAAAACCGGGAAATCGAGAGGAAGCTGCAACACAATGAGAGCAGCTCCAATACACGCATGACCTACTGCCTGCTGGGATTCCCTCTCGCCTTCCAAGTTTGTACACAAATTGAACTGGACGCCTTATGAACTTATACTAGGCGTCCAATAATTATTAACTAGACAAAGAGTACATTTTTACTGGACAACCTTTTGGTTGCAGCTCAGGGTGTACGAAGCCCACCCTCCAGTAGTGGTCGTCCAATGCGCGGCCATCATAGACAAGAAGGTGTACCCCAGGTGTCTGCAATATGAGTTTAGAGACGCGAACCTCGAGTATGTCGCCATCGAAACCCGACTGCAGGAGGCTAAGGAGCTCGAGTACTTCAATGGCCCTGAAGCTGTGATGCCGCTTCTACTCCCCGATGAAGTGGAGACAGCTACCCGTTTGCACCGTGATGCCCGAAACACTCACGATAAGCGGGACAACTTCTTCGATGACATTGTCCGGGTGTTTGTATTCGCAAATGTGAAACTCTCATGGCCGAAACCACCAAAGGGAGCACCTGGGTCAACGCAAGAATCAAGGGAGGGCACGCAGACACAAGCTACCATATTAGAGATCGAGGCACGGTTACTAGCAAAGATGGACAACATGGAGAGGAGTATAATCGTGGAGTTAGGATCGAGGATGGCCACGCTTGAGGAGTCGATTGAAGACACGAAGAGGGCACTAAGGGGGAAGGGAACTAGGGAGTCAGATGAGCAACGGGATGTTCTGACGAAGGAGGTAAGGTTATCCTGGTATCATATCAGAAGCATCATGTAATTTAATAGTAATGTCATGTTATTAGTATTAGTTGTCATGTACATGTCGGTACATGTCATGCAAAATATCAGTATATGTCAATTTAATCACATGTCATGTGGATAGGATCATGGATCAGTGAAGGACAAGGACAAGAACAAGGACAATGACCTGGGCAAGGGCAAGGCCAAGGAGGAGAGACAACCCACCAAGGAGGAAAAGGACAAGGGCAAGGGCAGGGCCATGGAGCACTACTACATATGAGGTTATTTATGCCATTTAAACGATGGCGTTTTTCATAAAATGCCATTAAAAATGTCTTTTATGGCGTTTAAATAGAAAAATGTCATAAATTTGTAAAACGCACTTTATTTATGGCGTTTTGCAAACGTCGTTAAATTTATGGCGTTTGCAAAACGCCATGCTATTTAAACTAAAATTGTGAACTAAATTTTATGGCATTTTTTAAATGCCGTAAATTTTATGACGTTTTAAAAACGCCATAAAATTAGGGGCAATTTTTTTCAGTTCAAAATTTTGGGCCAAATTATTAAGCGGCAAGAAAAGAACATAAGCTATTCGGCGTCTCGGCGTAACCTAATTTTACTACCACTCCTCTCATCATCATCATCATCTCTCTCTCTCTCTCTCTCTCTCTCTCTCTCTCTCTCTCTCTCTCTCTCTCTCTCTCTCTCACACACACACACACACACACACACACACACACACACACACACACACACACACACACACACACAGTTCCTTCCCCTAAACCTTCCATTGAACCAGAGAAGCATTGTGCCGTCGTTGTTGCTCTCGCCGGCACCGCCCCAACCTCGTGTCACCTCCTTCTCTATCCTCTCTAGAAATCGCTCTCGTTTTCTCTCTCGTACCACCCTTGCCAGATCTAGGTGGAAAGATAATACTAGTGAAGAAGGATTTTCGACTACAATCCTTAAGTTTTGCAAGGTCTAAGGTAAATCACAATTACCTGATTTGCTAGTTATAACCTTGAAATGATGGAATTTGATGGTTATAACCTTCAATTGATGGTTGTTCAATTTTATCAAATTAGGGTTCCTGGAATTGGAAATCTATTTAGGGTTTCATTTACTAGGAAAATCAATTGGAAATCTTCAGTTCCTGAAATTGGAACTCTTCAGTTCATGAGATCAAAGTGTAAAAACATGGAATCGAAGCTTGGTGAGTTTGACGAATCTTTTGCGATTTCTATTGAAACCTATGCCGTTGAGAGACACAGTGGAATTCGAGCTTAGTAGGTACCTCAATATCTCTATTTGTGCTCAATTGATATGAAATTGCGCCTGCTAATTTCTGTGTAATGAATTTTATCTTTCTTTCTTTGTTTGCAAATTTAAATCAAGAAATTACATATGTGTTTCTTTTTTGCTATAATAAGTAAATAAAAGTGTTAGTCTGCTGAGCAAAAATCTGGTAGTATTACATATATGAAAATTATATGAATTTATTTTTAAGGTTCGAAGACTAGCTCCTTAGTCATGGACTCATGATTTTAGTACCTTGTGGATTGTATGTTTGAAGTAGTAGCAAATGGCTTGATCACAAGTAATATGTAGCCCAACTAGAAACTGTAGTTTAGCACCCTTGCATATTGTAACTGATTTAGCTATTTTGCTCAGGTTCTAAAGTTTTTGTGCTTGATTTTAATAAATCTACTCAACCTGTCACAATTATGATCCAGGTACATGTTCAATTAATGTGACTTATATACCTTGTTTTGTAATTGATAGATATTTTCATCAGATGTTTTTTGAAGTGTTATACTGTACCTTTATTCAATTAATAACTCTAAACTAACTTTGTAAATGTTCCTGATTTCAACAGAGAAATTTGAAAATAATGAGTAGTTCAGTGAATCAAGAGAAATATGAGAAGTTTAATCGAACAAAGAGGGAGATTGTTGAGATGATCAAAACATTTACCCCTTCCCTAGTCAATAAGGTAAGAGGGAGAGCCACTGCCTTATTTTCCCTCACATTGTGTTATTCTTATCAATTATGATCATATGATGTTATAAGTACTACTTTTAATGGGTTTTTGATTGAGTTTTCATCGATTTATTTCAATTTGTGTAGGTTTTTGATTCAGTTTTTTCATTGCACAGTGCACTTTGGTGTGCTATTGGTGTCTGGATGGATCATTATTCAGTAAGTTTTCAAGCCCTTAGTGAATGCCAAGTGATAGTTTTTTGTTATTTTAGATCATATCCTTGTGTTAAATGAAATCTGAACTTGCATACACCATGAATATTCTCAGATGTTCTGAATAGAAGTTTTGGTATTCTTGGATGTTGATTATATCATACCCCTTTTGTGGAGTCATTGTCCAATTTCTAGACTTGGACACTTAAATTCTTAGGTTCACTTTAATGAATTCGTTGTTTTGTTGTTTGATTTATGTTTTCTTTATGCGTTTGATTGAGTAGGTTTTGGAGCAAGTTAGTGGTCAAACCGCAGTTAAATCCAAGGTAATCATACTTCTTTTTCACTTGACTCTCTTTCTAATTTTACTTTTAAATGCATCTAGACCGAAAAAAGAGAGATAAATTCCAAGTGGATTTTCTCCATATGCTGCAAAAACTTGGAAATAGTAGTAGATTGTCATTGTGGGACTAAAATCTCAGTGAACTTCTCTAGTGCTCTACAAATGTGTAGCATTTTGATAAAATTTATTATTCTTGTAGCATAGATATCATAACGGATGGAAATATATTCTTATTTCAACCTACTTAGCACCTATTTAGAAAATCTCCAATATACTTCTCGAGTGTTCTACAAACAAGTAGCAATTTCATAACTTATGTATCCATCTTTCTTATTAGTGTAGCATATATACGAATTTGATATTCACTTTTCTTTGTAGTTTTTAAATAAGAGGAAAAACAAGATGTTGAGGAGAGGCATACGAAGCTGAAAGAAGCATGAGAAGAATTTAGGAGGATGTTAGAAGTAAGTAATGTGTATCTTTTGTATTTCTTTCCTCTTTTTATATGTACTTTGGAGTGCAAAATAACTTTCTGAAGTCCTGAGCCAACTTTATTGCAGGTAAAGTGAGCTAATTTCAGGGACTTGGTACACAATTAGATGTAGCTTTAGTTAAATTGTACACTTTAACAACAAATCAGCAAATATATTTGGTGAAGACTAACGATTCAAAGATGTCAAAAGTAATAGGCATCGAGATTACGTGTCTAAACTAGAAAAGAAGGTATGCTCCTTTTCAAGACTATTCTCATAACCTTACAAAAATATTATCTAGACTAGGAATTTTATGTTGTGACTTGTCTAATTTTTACATGCTAAATAAGAGTTTATAAGCTCCCTTATTTTGCATGCTAAATCTGAATTTTTGGGGTTTTAGGTGAGACAATGAAGTGATGGTGGAGGAGAAGTAGATGCAAAGAAAAGTACAAAGAGATTCCTTCTTAATGGATGGCAATTATATATAGACACTATTATACTGTGTAACTCTTTTTCTCACTCTTTAACCTTCTTTGTTTCCATGTAAATTTTAGCACGCTTCAGTTGTATTTTTCTAATTCAGTAACTACTACTGTAATTCTCTAGTAGGGCAATGTATTATTATGATTATATTTTTTTTAATTATTGAACTTCCATGGCGTTTGAAAAACGCAATGGAATGTGATTTTTCTATATGAAAAATGAAAACCATGGCGTTTTTTAAACGCCATGGAATATATCTTTTAGTCATATTGGGCAGATACTACGACATTTACAAAATGCCATGGATAACATTTTCCATGACGTTTCACAAACGCCATAAAAATATGGGCAAAAACATGGGTGTCATGAATGACCCTAGATACTTAGTGCTTTGGACTCCTCGCATTGTGTCCCATCTTGCCAAACTATTATCTCACCGAGCAGGGTCGATCTACCTTTTATCTCCTGAGGTGATCGGATTTTCTTTCACTCATTAAATTTTCCATATTTTCGAAACATTCATGCCAAACTCCACATATGATATATAACAACACAATAACCATATAATAATCTCCATAATGTAGCTTTCATTCTCAACATAATCCCCTGATAGGAAATAAGGTAAAGAATTGGCAATATTGAATAATATGAAATAAGGCTCAATATGACTTTTGTGATGCATAAGCATAGGTTTGGCTAAGGAATATAAACATATATCATATATGGAAATATAAAGTCCTCCATCCTCTTATCATGCAAGATGTCAAAAGCAATATCAAATTTTACCTCCTTTCACGGTTTTCATAAAATAATGCACTTCATTGTGACTTTCCTTTACTAGGCAATTTCATGATATATCTCTAATGAATCCAATTTTGCATCGTCGAGTTCAATTAAAGCTTCCATGACACTTATTCAAAAATTTCAATGGGGGTCATTTTTATAAACTTTGGAAAACATGTATATAAGCACATAAATCAAATATGAATCCAAAGTAGCCATGCATAAACAATTCAAGAAATCAACTCTAAATATGCACACATATTGTCAAATATGTCAAATATGCACAAAGTAAGCCTTTCCCTCACCCCCATACTTAAACATTACAATGTCCTCACTGTATAAAAAAATAAGGGTGAAGAAAGAAACTCACTAGACAGGTGTGCGAATCGTCGGAATCGAGTGCAAATGCTGTAAGCCTTGGTCGATTTAGAGTGGGCATGGTCGATATCGACCTACTGTACTCGAAATGGAGTGTTGCTCTTTTCCTTATTCCTGAAAAAAATTAGGGAAATACCCACAATAGAAAATATAATGTCCAAAACCAAAAACAAAAGCAACAGTGTCCAAAAATCCCAAAAACTAAATGTCTATTTACAAGCTCTAGATTTTATAGTCGCTAGGCCGACTTCTCCATAAAGCTTAAGGTGGCATTTGCAAGGCCCATGTAGCTTGAGCTTCAAACAGGACTCCATTCTTGTCCATCAGCTGCAGTCATCCGGAATGGATCTTGTTCACCGTGAAAGGGCCGATCTTCTTCTTCTTGAACTTGTTGGGGAACCAATTATCATTTGACTTGAAAACATAGACATTGTCTCCAATTTCATATTCCTTGGGCTCATCATCGGAAACCCTACATAAGCGCACATACCAAGGCAAACCTCTCCCATGTATAGATAGATCTTTAATTGAAATAGGAGAAGAAAGATCAATACCTTGGGTTACCTTTGCATAATCGGACTCTGGAACCTCCTGAGGATCTGGTCGAGATTGACCTGTGTTAGTCGATATCGAGCTCTGCTGCTCTAGTGGATTCAATCGATTCCGGGGAAGACTGCTCGATTCGGGGAGGTCGATATCAACTAGAGGTGATCGATATCGAGTGCTGCTGCTCGAAATCGGGTTGCTCTGGCTCAACATGTAGAGTCGAGTCGATGTCGATGGGTCGATATCGACCAAGTTCACTCGATATCGAGTGGTCTGGCTCGATTTTCCCTAGCTCGACTTCTGGTGGGGTCAACTCGACTTGGTCTAGTCGATTTTGAGTTATGGCGGTCGATATCGACCTACTTTGTGATTCAGTCGATTTTTCCTGGTCGATTTCGACCCCATACTTAAGACCTGTGTTGTGAGCTGACTCTGCCATGTTTTACAGTTGCTTTTATATCGTTTTCTATATACATTTCATGCATTTGGGCTAAGATAATACATAATCTATGTAGTTTATGTTTATTTGCTAAATTATGGAATCTACACCAATTTCTCTTTAATTTCGCAGAATTCGAGGGAATTTACAACAGTTCTGAGAAAGGGTGGAAAAACTCGGAAATCAATTACTGAAGTCCAAGGTCAAGAAGCAACGGAACCAGGACGAATCAAGCCGGAGCTCAACCTTACTCGATCTAGAGTACACTTACTCGATCTCGACATAGGGTGTCCGAGCATGTCTTGTCGAGAAGAGCATGATCGAGGAAACTGAGTCAGAGACAACCCGACTCCCAGAGCCTTACTCTATCTCGAGGAATCTAGTCGAGATAGACCAAATCCTGATGCCATGTCCGGAGTCGAAGAGATGTGCCAAGTCGAGAAGCCGAGGACCTGGAGACGCCGGGCACACTTTACTCGATCTTGACAAAAGTTGTCGATATCGACAAAATCTTCACCACCAGTCCGAGACAGTGCCGAGGAGAAGAGTCCTCGACCAAGACCAAGCAAGTCGATGAGACATGGTTACTCGATCTCGAGTAAGCTCCTCGATCTCGAGGACCTTAGAGAGCCAAGGTCCGAGCCATGACGAGCACCAGCTGCTCGACCAAGCCCGGCCAAGCCATACTCGATGACACTTCTACTCGATCTCGAGTAACCTTGTCGAGATCAAGGAAACCGCGTCCCGAAGTCGCGTTACGCGTTTAACTGTCCTACTCGATTTGGGGTTGCTTGGAGCCGAAGATTGCCGAAGTCTATCCGTGTCTATCAACATCTATTTATGGAGAGAAGACCTAACAACACAAGAAGAGATTTACCTATTTTAGATATAATTTTCCTTTTAGATTTAATTCCTTAATTGCATTTATTTATCTTAAAGTCTTTAGATATAGATTTAGATAAAGATAGATATATTCTATCCTTGAATAGCAAGGAGTAGAAGGCTATAAATAAAGCCTTAGGGGCTGGTTTTTCATCATTCAATTTCAGAGAGAACAAGTAAGTAGTAGTAGAGAGAGAGAGAGTTTGTGGTGAGCAAGGTGGAAAGGCGAGAACGGATTTGTCTTGTTTGGTTGTAAGCTTTCTTTATTTAATTCAATGCAAGTTAGTTTCTTTTGTTATTTAATGTCTTTCTTGATAATGAAAAGCGAGTAGTCCACCCACTTCTGGGGCTGGGGTGAGCCCAACGGTGGCCATGTAAGATGATGCGGTAAAGATACAATCTTTTTATGCAATTCGTCTTCTATCCCTATGAGCATGATTCTTTTGTGAGAGTTGAAGGTGATCCTTGTTTGTGTTATTGAAGCGAAAGTGATCTTAATGCAACTTGGATTAATTATGTGAAAAGGGTTGGTAACAATCAGGGTTTATGCGAAAACCTCTATACGCCTATTTGTTAGTAATGAAAGTTATTTTGATGAAAAACATGATTTTTTATGCCTTTATGTGTTACTTTGCATGGTTATCGTTGTGGTGTTGATACCCTGGCTTTGGAAGTTCTTTATATATCGAGTTTATTTCTGTCGAAATCCGCGATTCTGTGTTCGAAGTTGCGATTTACAATTTCTTTCTGTTTTAGTCGATCTAGAGTACTGTTTACTCGAGATCGAGTTAGGTTAAGTCTAGATCGAGTTTCTGTTGATCGATTTTGTGTTTTTGTCATCGCTGTCCTTAGTCGATCTCGAGTAGGTGCTTTATCGAGATCGAGTAGTTATGTCTTTGCTTTTGTTTCTGCTTTCGTTTGTTATTTCTGTCTTTCTTTCTGTCTTTTGTTTGCTTTTCTGTGAGATTTACAGCTACCTGGGATACGCTGACACGCTTCCTCGTGGATCGATCCTGACTTCCCACTACTGCATAGGGAGGGAGTCTTGTAATCATTTGTAAGGGACGAAATCTGGTTTGCTGTGATTTATTTATATTTTATTGCAAGTCTCAATTTCCTCCTACAACAACCTAGCAAAGCATCCGAAAAATAGTTAGTCCATATCGACTTACCTTGGTCTATGTCAAGTGGATTCTCTGCTTCTTCGTTCATGATGACCATGGTCTCGTCCACCTGGGCCTCCATATCCCTCTTTTCTAGCTCTTCGAGGGTCATATTTCTTACCTTTGGCTCCCCGCAAGTTATGTATCCGGCTCATATGGACTTTACCTCTTCCATGGGACTTGTATGTCTTTCAGTTTTATTAAAGGAATACTCAATTACCTCATCGCTAATGTTGAAAGTGAGCAGTCCCTTCCTTACGCTTATGTTGGCGTCCACCGTCGCCAAGAAAGGCCTTCCTAGAATCATTGGACAAGAAGGGTCCTCTGCCATATCAATTACTAAAAAATCAGCAGGGAGGAAGAACTTACCTACCTGTACTGGCACATTTTCCACCATGCATGTTGGGATGACCACCGTGTTGTTCGTCATATAAAGTTTAGCATCCACATGCTCTAAAGCACCTATCTTAATCTTGGACCAGATTGATAAAGGCATTATACTTACACTGGCTCCCAAGACACATAAAGCATTAAATCTATATTGACCAAACCCAATGGTTATAACAAACTTACCTAGATCTGGCCTCTTTTCAAGTACGTCCATCTGGCTGCACTCCTCTGCAATCTCAGCCATTGACCGCTTTTTGCTCAGAATCTCCTTGAGGAACTTGACATATGATGGTGTCTCATTAAGAGGTTCTGTGAAGGGTATCGTGACATTGAGCCTTTGAAGCATCTTAATGAAACGTTGGAACTTCTTCTCTGTAGGATCAATCAGTGTTCTAAAAATCACCCCTAGGCGCTAGGCGACACAGCACCTAGGAATTTTTAAGCCTATGCGGACCTCTGGGCGGAAATTCGTCCAGAAACTGCCTAGTCCCGCCTAGGCGCTGCCTAGGCACCGCCTGGTCCCGCCTAGGCGCCGCCTGATCCCGCCTAGGCGCCGCCTGGTCCCGCCTAGGGGCCGCCTGGGCCCGCCTAGGCACCGCCTAGTGCAACGATTATTCAATCTGCGCTTCTAAGCATATGATTAGTTGACTTAGGGTTTTTTTATCCCCATGACGGGATGCATTTGCTTTTCAGTCGAACTTATAGTTTTGGATTTTAGGAGGTTTAGAGTTGTTAGTCAGACATGTACTTTTGCGTTTATTTACTTTAGTGTTAGTTAACTACTACAAATTTGGGTTTATGAGTGATATTATGGATTATTATTACATTATATGAATTATTGACAAGTGTTATTCGTCAAAATATAAGGAAATAATCAAGTTTGTTCTAAGTCCGCCTAGGCGCCGCCTAGACACCCGCCGCCTAGCGGCCGTCTAGCGCCTTTTAGAACATTGGGATCAATTGAAGATTTTGTCGAAAAAGTCAGCTTTTTCTTTGGAGGAGGTGCTGATGTCGAGTGTGGATGGTCGAAATCGACTGGCGTCTGGTCGATATTGACCTGTGTCTGGTCGATATCGAGTGGATTGGCTGGTCTTGGGATTTATGGCGGAATTGGGTTGATTTTGACCTGTGGGGGTCGATATCGACTGGGGACTGGTCGATATCGACTGGGTTGGTCGATATCGACTGGTCTCCAGTGCCCTTTTCCTCTGTCGTTTGCTCAGGCGTTTGCATCTGTCGCCCACTCCTTAGGTTCATAGCAGCCACCTGTCCAGTAGATTTACTCTTAGGGTTAGGCTCAGAGGTTCTAGGGAGCGTACCTGATTGTCTAGGGACGGATGTTGCCAGCTGGATAATCTTTGTGTCAATGAATTTCCTCCAGATATCGATTTCCCCAAGCCTAGAGTTGACACCATGCATCTGCGTGTAGATGGAATTGATAGACTGCTTGGTGTCTGAATGATTCGTCTGCATCTCCTCAAGGATGGTCTGCAGGTCATCCTTCTTACCTTCTCTGTTAGGGTGACCATGAGGTCTGTAGGGAGGGGGAATATGATGCTGGGGCTGGCGATAATAGCTCAAGTTCTGGTTCTGATGTTGTCCTGAGTACTGTCCCCCAGCATACCTTACCTCCTCGTGGGTCTCTCCTTGATGTACTTGATCGACGTGTGGGCACGCAGTAGTGTTGTGCCTCACAGACCCACATTCCAAACAAGGTTTATCTTTAGAGAGAAATTTTACCTGTTTGGTGAGACGACGTACCTGATCGTTGTGGAACTGTTCCCTGACGTCTGGATTAATTTATTTTGGTGGCACATACAACGACATAGATGGGGCAGGCCTTTCATACCTTTCGTCAGAAGTGGCTGCAGAAGTCCCATATGTGTTGTCGTAATTGGCCAGTGTCTCAAATACCTCCCATGCACGTCGTGGAGTGTACCCGAGATACTCATAGTTGGTGTAGTTGTTGATCCGGTCTTTAGTAGGGCCATCCAGGCAATTGAAGATGATCTCCTGGATGACGTAGGGCGGCTGTCCATGCCTAGGATAGGATTTCAGAAGCCTTTTGTAGCGCTCTCAGACTTGTGCTAATGGTTCTCCTAGCTTTTGTCTGAAAGCCGTGATTTGTTGTCTGAGGGCAGCTGTCTTTGTAGGAGGAACGAACTTGTTGAGGAACAGGTCATGTAGTTCGTTCCAAGTGCGAATTGATCGTGCATGCAATCCTTCCAGCCACTGCTGTGCTATTCATGCAAAGGACCAACAAAAAGCCTTTAGTTTTAAATATTCCAAATTAGCACCATCAACTATAGCTTCACATAAGTCTATAAAAGTGGTGACATGCTCTAAATGACATTCATTGATTCTTCCCCTAAGTTGAATCCACACAATTTCAGTAATAAAAGAAGGACGAATTTAAAAATTAATAGCGAGAAGAACGATCGCTGATTCAGGAACTTGCAGAGTAAGATGCAGATATTCCTTTGCGTTGGCTGGGACATACCCAATCCGCTCCTCAAGTTCCCTCTTTGCGTTGATCTCGCGATCTACACTTGCTTCCCACTGCTGCTGGTTTTGTGCATATTCCGCCTCTCGTCGGGCGTGTTCAGCTTCTCTGGTGGTGAGTGCCTCAATCTGTTGGCGGAGTTGCTCAAACTCCTGTGCAAGTGTGAGCTGGCCCTCATTCTCATTGTCGGATGTCGACATGAGTCTTCTCCTAAGCCTTCGCTGAAGGTGGAAAAGTCTCTCAGGCTCGAGAATTGGGTCTATAGACGTGCGATCAGTTCTTCGCATTCACCTGAAAAACAAAAGCAAAAAGAAACAAGTAAAAATAAACTAAAAAGCAAAAACGAATATAAAGAAAAGAAAAAGAACTAAAGAGGGCGCGATTGATTACTTCCCCGGCAACGACGCCAATTTTGTTGTTGTAAGAGGATGGTCAAGTATGAAAAATAAATAAATATAAAAGCAAACTGACTCCCTGTCTCAGCAAATAAATACAAGACTTCCTCCCGTTGTAGTAGAAGGCAGTCAGTATCGATCCACGAGGAAGCATGTCAGCGCCCGCCTTTTCAGTTCCAGATCTCATCGGAAAATGTTGGTCGATATCGACCCAGTGAACTCGTTATCGAACAAAGACAGAAACTTGGTCGATATCGACCCAGTGAACTCGATATCGACTGGAAAAATCGACTGCAACAACTCAATATCGACTAGAACAGTAACTTGAAACTCGAAATTCGTGAAATAAATCAGTAAAATAAAAGACTTCCAAGATCAGGGTTTCAACGCCACAACGATAACCATGTAAAATAACACATAAAGACATAAATGATCATGCTTTTCATCAAATAACTTTCGTTATTAACAAATAGGAAAATAGAGGCTTTCACATAAACCCTAATTGTTACGAACCCATTTTCACATAATTAATCCAAATTGTATTAAGATCACTTTTGCTTCAATAACACAAACAAAGATCACCTTTAACTTTCGCAAAAGAATCATGCTCATAGGGATAAAAGATGAAATCGCATCAAAAGATTGTGTACCTTTATCGCATCACCTTACATGGCTACCGTCGGGCTCACCGCGACCCTAGAAGTTGGGTGACTACTCGCTCTTCATCATCAAGAAAGACATTAATAATAAAAGGGAACTAAATTGCATTAAATAAAATAAAAGAAAGCTTACAACCAATCAAAGCCAAATCGTCTCTCAACTCTCTTGCTCCTCCTCGCCACAAGCTCTCTCTCTCTCTCTCTCTCTCTCTCTCTCTCTCTCTCTCTCTCTCTCTCTCTATGTAACTAATTCTAACTTGAATTGACTGAATAAAATCCAGCCCCTAATGTCTTATTTATAGTGTTCATTCCCTAGATAATTAGGAAAGAAAACTATATCTCTATCTAAATTTATCTATCTTTATTTAATGATTAAATAATGGAAATAAAAGAAATAAATCTAAAAGGGAACTATATCTAAAGTAGATAAATATCTCTTCCATCTTGATAGAACTTGATAGAATATCCTCTTGTGGATATCTCCATTGGACTTTGGATAGAACTTTGATTAGACCTCGGATACCCTCGAAATCGGCAACTGGTGGTCACTCGATATCGACCAGCCTAGGTCGATATCGACCAGCCTAGGTCGATATCGATCTGCAATTTCTCAGCTTCACTTCCTGACTCGATCTCGGCTCCAGGGGAGGAAAATTGACCACTTGTTACTCGATATCGACTTGACTAGGTCGATTTCGACCTGCATTTTCCTACTCCAGCTCCTTGGTCGATTCCTGGATCTTGACTCGACTTGGTCAACTCGATATCGACCCGGTGTGGTCGATATCGACCAACTCTGTTCATCTTCACTCGATTTTGGCTTTTCAAGGTGAATGTCGACTGACTCCCTCGATATCGACCAGACTAGGTCGATATCGACCTGTGTGTCGAATCGATTTTCTCGTTTCCAACTCGATTTGTCCTGGTTCCGCTACTTCTTGACCTCGGACTTTCTGTAGTTGACTTCGAGCTTTTCCTCCTTTCTCTGAACTGCTGTAAATTGCCTCGATTTCTGCAAAATTAAACAGAAACTGGTGTAGATTCCATAATTGGCGAATAAGCATAAACTACATAGATTCTGAACTATTCTAGCCCAAATGTATGAAATGCATGCATAAATTTATATAAAAGTAAGCATAAAACATGGCAAATTAGGCTCACAATAGCTAGGCATTGCGACGATGACAGATGTTGAAGCGTTCGTTGCGTGGATGAAAGATGGAAGTGACCCCATCCGGTCGGTCGAAGGCACCCTACTGCACAAGGAGTTCTTCGGGGCACTCCAATCACCGACCACCTGGGTGTCATTCGAGGTTACGTTCCCACATCGTGGTTCGATGCATCACCTTCCTCCTCATATGGTCTTCCATATAAATGATTTTTCCTTGCGTGTAGAATATTGAGCAAACTTGTGCCCTCATGCAGAACTGAAGGTCATCAACGCAGATGACAAGTACGAAGGCGTCGCCATTCTTGATTTCTTCTGGGTCGTATCTGTTGCTCAAGAAATTGGCGGATGTGAAGCGGAATCTTGACGTGGTCAAGGGGGACGACACAATGACCCACTACTTCGACGTCAAGTTGCCGCAGATGTTTCCAACGGGTTGGGCCGATGTCGACCGGTTGTTGGTGCCTTGGAATATGAAGAACGAGCACTGAGTGGCCCTTGACATCAATTTCGCGGAGTGAGCATTGGACGTCTACGATCCCGACATAAGCCACTTCGCTGAGCGCCATATGGCGGGCCTTCTCAAGCCGGTGACCCACCTCCTCCCCATTCTGATTAACACCCACCCCGAACTTCGAGTGAAATGGGTCGGCAAAGTCCCGAAACCCTTGGCGTACAAAAGGGTGAAGGGGATTCTCCAAAACAAACAATCGTAAGTCATTATTTCCATTTAAATTATAAAAAATTGTCGTAGGTTGGGTGAACATATTTTGTTTTTGTGATGTAAGGGCGACACAAGAACGAAGTTCCGTGGCCTGGATGATGTTTCATATGGTTGGGTGAACGATGTTTCGTATGGACCACAGTCGCCCCGGACGACTGTGGTCCATACGCCATCCGTCACCTGTAGCTCCTCGCGACGGGCGACCCCAAGTTCTGTGGCCAAGACGATGACTTCATTGAGGCGTAGCGCCAATCCCTTTGTGTTCCCATCTTTCACGGACGTCTTACACCCCCATCCGATCCTTAAAAAAACTCCTCGATTGATTTTATATACGTTGTTGGTTGGTTTTAGATAGTTGTTGGTTTGTTTAGACTTGTTAGTTCGTTGGTTGGTATGCCGACGGTTGTTGCTTCGTTTGAAACTGTTGTTTGTTGGTTTTAGACATTTCGATATGCAGTTATTGTTGGTTTGTCATTATGACATGTCAAGTTCACTATCTGTCATGTCAAAATGCGGATACTGCCATAGCAAAAGCACATAATGTCATGTCAAAAGTGGGTAATGTCAGGTGACATACCGTTAAACAACCCCCCTTCCCACACAACGTAGAACAAACCCCCCATACAAAGTAGCAGAAATGCATCATACTTCACACCAAAATAGGGTAACTATGTACTTAATTGCGAAAGGCGCCGTAACTGGAAGTTCCTATCCCACCGCTAGGTGCGGCGACGCTTCTGCAATTTCCCAGCTACACCCGGCCACTCTGTTGGTTCAAATTTCATAGTCATCGGAAACGACCCGATCTTTCCTTTTCCGCGTTGGTATGCTTCCTCTACTCCCCTCACCGCTCGCTCCGCCTCCTGATCCCACGGGCTGACTACATCTTCGACGTCACTGCTCACACAAATTACCTGCTTCCCACGTCCAAATGCGCCTGCATTGTCCAACTCCTCACTTGTCTCAAACTGGACACGTGGACATTCTAACTAGACAAGCGAGGGTTATAACTGGACAATATGCATTTCTAACTTAACACATGGACATCATTGTCCATCGACACCTTGTGCTCCCAAAACAGAGGACAATGGGTGATCTTATTGGGTAAAGGGTGACCCACCCCCGACTGAATGGCCCATTGTGGATCCTTCCGTAGGGGTGGAATCTCCGCCAACCTTGCGTAGCAGGGAGACATGGAGGTCGATAGGCCAGGATCGTTCTTCGGAAAGACCGTTTACAAACTTGTAGGCCTGCAGATCTTCGTCACCCCCAATGGAAAAAGGTATGCACCCTTCCTTCTTCGGCTTTACATATGTGAGCTCGATGTCATGCCTCCTCTCATCGACATTAAACTTGGCCATCGGTTGTTTCTTCAGGGAGACGTAGTCAATATTTTGGTCTACCAGTACGGCCTTCTGGCTCCTCGACCACTTCACGACCCAAGTGCCCTCTTCACAAGCCCACTATCCGCCAAACAATACATTGATACACACGGACGATTTGTCCCATGTTCCATTAGTTAGAGGGGGAGACATTCAGTTTTACAAGGAGATGAACATATTTTAGGGAGAAACATATCACATAACCTAAATAGAAGGAAGACTTACTCATTTTCTACAAGAAGTAGGTGTCTGTCCAGTTAACCCCAATAGGTGTCAAGCGCTTTAATGAGTTTATAGTCTCCCCCTCCTCCCCCTCTTATTCTTTGTTGACGCAAATGACAGGGCGGGAAATTGACCGCGGCGTTGATTTTTATGGGTGGCATGTATCGTTTAATGACAGACAGTAAATCCCCTCCTTCATTACTGTCATGTCAGAGGTGACACGTGTCATGTATATATCAGACCACTGCCATGTTAATTGTAGACAACAACAAAACACTACAATTTAATGTCTTCTGCTACTGTTTTTTTTTCCCTCAACGGTCACATGCTAAACAGTTTTGATATTTCCGATACACCCCACTTATATATGATAGTCGTTCACCATCCATACTCCCCATAAATTGGTGAAGTTAAATCCCCATTGCCATTTAATAACCTCTTCAACAACCCTTCAACTAAATGGCATCCTCGTCACACCACCGCACCTCCTCATCTGGCCTCCCTCCCCGACCTGTCCCCACAAATGGAGGTTTGTCGATCATTTCATCTGTGTAGATTTCAGTTGTGGTAGTTGTATAATTATACTACCTTATTTTTATTCTTTTATGCAAGACCAATGTCGCCGCCGCCATACCGACGAAATCAAAGAGTAGAGATCGTCGGTGGTGAGGCTGGGCTATTCGGGTCGTTCTACGGTGCGACCCTTGTACGGAAACTGGACCCTATCCACTGGGAGGTCGAATATGCGACCCTCCTATGCAACAACAGAAGAGACCTGCAGAGGGAGATCATCCCCGATTCAACTAACTCGTCCTCGTCCACCTCGTACCTCGTACAACGCCTACATGCCCGAAGACTGTATAGAATGCCGTGTTAACGATGGGTATTGGTCTGGCAGGGTCGTTCGTGTGTTCGGGTATGGGAATGACCGAACATTCACGGTGAACTTCCCACTGAGCGATGCGACGACTAATCATCGTCTCCGCAACATTTGCCCACACTTCGACTGAGATGGGTACAAATTTACCACACAACTGCAATTTCAGTACTTCTTACCGTAAAATTAGATTTCAATGTCTTGTATTTTGCTACTCTTTGCTACTGCCTTTTGAATGTTTGCTCATGTGTTGTATTTGTTTAATGCTACTTGCTCTGTCTCCGAGATATGATGTCCAGTAGATTTCAATATTTGTCATGTTTTTTGCATTACGTGTCCAGTTACAATCAAGCGCTTACACATCGGCCTACAAATTAACCTCCACCCACTTTCTTCTTCTTCTATGGTTTTTGTCTTCAACTTAACATTTAATTTTAAGTATGTTTACGTCCCCTCACTGTCACTCTTCACTGTCACTCTTCTCCATTCGATTCCAATATGGGTAAAGCATAGTAGTGTCAACAAAATCATGGCATCCAAATATGGGTACATATTATAATTGGGCACAAATAAAAATTAGATGTTGTCATAGTGAATCTGCTTCTCCCAAAAATCTTCTCCATTCGATTCCAAGGTGGCATGTCGATATGCTCTATTTTTCATAGGTAAAATCTTGTCCAGTTAAACACATATTGTGACATGTCAATCCAATGTTGATGTCCAGTTAAAACTTACTGCTTACACGTGATCCTTCAAATATACCCTCGGACCCTTCCTTCTTCAATTTGTTTTCTCTCACTGATCTATGTGAGTCAGCACTTTTCTATTTCACCTCTCTCTCTCTCTCTCTCTCTCTCTCTCTCTCTCTCCTGTCCTCTGCGACTGCAAAAGGTGTTTTGCCCCTCTTCCTCTCTCTTCTTCGCTTTTCATGAGTAGAGCTCTCTCTCTCTCCCCCTCATTTTCTCACTGTACCCACAACGGAGATGGTGTCCAGTTGTACCCCATTGGGTGACCTGCTACCGGCCCAACCTTGCAAGCGGATATCCGCATTTCAGCAAATTTTTTTCGGATTGGGTTTTGCATACAAACAATTCGGATAATAGGGTTATTTTTGCAAATTACCGAATTTACTAACTATTAGGTTTAATTCAAAACATTGAATTCAATCTAATATAACTATTGGGCTTAACTCAAATTTATTTACTAACTATTACGCTTAATTCAAAGCATTGAATATAACTATTGATTATGATACATCACATTTAAAAAATATTATATGATATTGATGTTATTATTACTAAGTGATTTAAAATATTTATATTTATGTATTATACTTTGATATGATTTTTTTTAAAATAATTTTTTGTGAGAAATATAAGATACATTTATGTTAAAGTGTTTTATGATTTTTAACATTTATTACTGTTTTATAATATTATATATTTAGTATTAATCTTTTAGTTTTAATTTTTTTTATAAAAAAACACGACATGGCCCGGAAATTGTACTAGTTGTGATTAATTTAATTGATTGGATCAAAATTTGGCCTATTGATCCTTTATTAAAATGGCTTGATGCTCCATAAGGGCATCTCCCATGGTAAGCCAAAAAATGGGTTTTGGCCAAATTTTGCTCCCACCTTATGCCAAAACCCATTTTAGCCTTTTTGTATTTGGCTTATTTCCAAAACAAATGCCAAATTTGGCTTCCACTTTTGGAAGATCAAATCCTATTTATTTATTTTTAAGTGTTTCATATTTATGTAAATTTATAAATAATACAATTATAAATCTATATATTATATAGTTATGCTTTTCAATTAAAAATAAAATTTGTAGTATTGTTAAGATATTCAAGAGTTCTTCGATATGGCTATAATATTTGACATATTTGAATTATTATTGCATAAATAATATTTGTAGAAAATGACATTAATATTTTTTATTATAGATTCATCAAAATTATAATAAAAAATAAATATTAAGTTGCTTAAAGTACTAAAGAAGAAAAAATAAATATAAAATGAAACAACCAACTATTGAATCATAGTCACATTTAATATTCAGGTAGATCCGCATTACTCTCCTCATAACCATTTCCTATTCCGAAGCCATCACTTTGATCATCTTCATGCATACGACATAACGCATTTTCATCCTGTTCAAATGAATCACAAATTGAATTAGAAATCTCAATAGTTTCATTTGAAGAGTGAGATGATGATATTTGAGAAGAATTCATTGTTGATTCAAATTTAAATGATAACGACATAATCGAGTGACGGAAATGTGATGTGAAAGTTCTAAAATATATGAGTATTTATAGAAAATTAGCCTGTCAAAATTGGCCTACGGTGGGAACAATAAAACCATATGATAGACCAAAAAGAATATTCTATGGAATATTATCTTTTGATAGACCATTTCCCCTAGCCATTATGGCCTACGGAGGAAGATGCTCTAAGAAGCTTAACTTAATATGCTAGGTTTTGTTCCAAAGACCCAAAAAGGCAGTTGAAGCCCAACCCAAGTGACAGAAGGTGAAAGGCTCAAACCTGCAGTTACCAAAAAAAATCCTCAACTCCTTAAATCTGCAGTTGTATACAAAAATAAACTGTACGGGGAGAGTTAGGATTAGGAGTAGTAAATGCTAGGTAAATTTTCCTATTTCCATCCCTATAAAAGCCAAAAGAAACACTACCGGTGGATTTCCTCTCCCTGGCTCCTCCTTTTAGCTTATTGAACTGCAAAACAAAGAAAGTTGTTCTTCCTTCTCCCTAGCTCTTCCTCCTTTTAGCTTATTGAACTGCAAAACAAAGAAAGCGGTTCTTCCTTCTCCCTGGCTTCCTCCCGGATGTACCTGCAGCCACCAAAACAATGAGAGTGTGCAGAAAGGGAGTGTAGAGAGAGAGAGAGAGAGAGAGAGAGAGAGAGAGAGAGAGAGAAACTTCAACTGCAAGAGGTAGAAGATTCACCCCCCATTCATGAACCCGACCTCGGACTCATAACTTACTTTTCTTTATTCATCTTTTTTATTAAATCAAATCTCTATATATTAAACTCATTATAATCCACTCTCATTAAGTTTACTTTTTCAATTACTCAAAAAATATTATTTCTATTATTATTATTATTATTATTATTATTATTATTATGATTATTATTATAGACAAAATAGGTGAAAATATGAGTCACTTTGTTTTATTATTATTATTATTAACTAGTACTTTTCCCGTACCTTGTACGGGTGGGTATTTTTATTGAAATTTACCATTTTAGTTCCCCCTCTTACTATGAATATATTTCATTTCATTTGAATTTTTGTCATCTTATCAATTATACCCCTCGTTATAATACAATAACACTTACAATCACAAACAAAAGTCTCATAATTACGGTCAAGTTTGATATCTTAAACAAAATATTCGACACATTAATTTTCTATTGCTCTTGCTTCTTGTCATGTTGTTCTTCGAAATCTTTGGTTATCATGATGAAATACTTTTTTATTGAGACAATCGATACTTCAAATTTGACAAAAAAAAATATAGTAAATCACCCGCTTCTACGCTTCTCCTAGTATCCATCATAATTGAAGACAAAGAAAAGAAATCTTATTGTTTTTAGCTTAAGAAAGCCGAATTCGTATCCTGTATGATATTTTATCTATTACACATCATTCCACACTTTTTAAATTGATCTAAATTATAAACCAATTTGATAAAGATACCCTAAGTTTAAATGTATAAACCCTATATAGCTAAAGAATTTTAAAAATGATATTTAGTGCGTGTTTTTATAATACTTAGACCCTTAATTAGAAAAAAAAAAGGAACTCTATTTGTAAGTGTATAAACATTAAGAGGCCAAAACATTAAGGAAATTTATAGATATCAAGATTCAAGGCTCCAATTATTGATCGGAAGAAACATAGTTTTAATTTATAGAAATTTTTAATTTTAAATTTCTGTAATTGTAATCTTAGAAATTTTTTCTTTTTTTTACTGGCGACCCTCTGTGTAGGGTCATTCAAGCCATCGATCTTCTATATCGTCGAGTCGATCTACTTCTTGCCTACTGTAAAAAAAAAAAAACGAGGCCAAAACATTAAAAAAAATGTTATACCTCTCAAATTGATGGAATGTGAAAATTAGTTGGGCATGACTTGTGTATGTAGAAAAAAAATTATGAGTACTCGATTAGGTTTTAGATGCAAGAAATTAATAGATTGTAAATGATAACTAATCAAAATAACATTCTTATAGTTGGTGTTTTGTATGAAATATTTGACACAAGACTCGCACATATAAGGAAATTTTTTTTGCATCCTTATAAAATTAGAAGCAAATTCTTTACAAAAAAAAAGGTCCACGTGTCCCTTTTTTAAAAAAATTTAAGCATTTATTTTTACATCAATTTATCATACCACGTTCTCAATGAATTATTAGGAAACCATGTTCACAATTTATTTGTAAAAGCAATTTATCAAATTCTCTCAATTTCTTCCATTTTCACCATACCCACGCTTAATAATCGTCGAAGGAAACGATTCAATTCAGCATCCACAAGATGTGGTTATGAGATCTATTCAAATAAGACTACAATCACAAGGAAGAAGTGTGGTGGAGATGGAGATTGCCACAAAATCACGACATCCGTAAGGGTGGCGACAAATGATTGATTGGGGCAGAGTTCGTGGTGGATATTCAGCTTGGCTAGATCTCGCTCTCTCTCAATGACGCAGGCACTCAATGGAGAATTTACTATTTAATCAAGCCCAAAAATAAGGAGAAAAAAATTAGTTCCAATCCAAAATAGAAAGTAATACCAATCTCACTACTTACTAAATTAAAATCCAATGGCAAAAAGAAAAATAGAGACCTCATATCAGGGGATATTAGCTCAAATCCAAAATGTAATGAATCAACCTTAAAAATCGAATTTGGTTGAAAACAGTGATAATAAATGAAGAAACAACCAAAGTAAAGCTTGCATCATGAGGGAAATGAAGAGTGGTAGCGTACTGGTCGGCATGACATCTTTTTGTGGTCATTGTCGGTCTTCTCTCTGTTGTAATAAGGTTGAATCTCCAACGCAATGCCTTTTTCATCGCCGGACATCATATTGATTCTCTATTGAAGAGATGACCTCCTCGCATTGAATTGTTTATCTACCGAAGCTTCATCAATTTTACCTAAAAAAGCGATTTTGTTATGCAAACATAGAGAAAGAGAAAGAGAAAAAGAAACCTATCTAGTTGGTTTATTAACCAATTAGTCAATCTTAAACAAAAAAATAAGAAACCTATCTAGCTGACATTGAAACCTGATTTTCATGATTATAATATACTTCATACCATGACTGTGAAAAGGGCTGAAGAAAATAATTGTTTTATGATTATACTCGTATTAAGTTCGTGTGTTATCATGGTAGTCCAATTATTCCAACTCAACCTACCAAAGACTCATAAGCACCAACTAAATCTATTCAATAACAATTTTGATTACATTAAAATTTGAATGTACCCTCTAAAATTAAACTAATGGAATCATAAAATTAAGTTCAAACAAATGAGTAACCACTCATTTCAATTTGACATCTAATAGACTATTTATTTTCAGATATTCTTAATTTTATTGTATATAATATTAAAACCTCATTTTTCATTGTCATAATATAGTTCACACACTGTCTGTGAATCAGACTAATAAAATACAACAAAACATTAAATAGTGATACAACACAGAAAGTAAAAGAAATGGGAATTGGATTTACATAAATAAGCTGATGGAGAAAGAATAATCAACCTAAACTATATAAATGAATTGAATTTGCATATGCACATGTGTTCCACATTAAGCACATGATAAGGAGCTCTAGTTGTATAGAAATATTTGCAGCACAAGCAAACACAACTTTTCTATAGATTAAAAAACTGCCTGAATTAGAAAATGTGAAGGAGATGATGAAATAACTAAATTCATTATCAATACTTAAGCCACTGAGATCTTTGAGTCTATATAATATTCATTAATCATTCATTTTAAAATCTTAACATCAACATCCATATTCAGATTGACCTATTTACTAAAGAATTAGATATTTGCTTCTCTATAGTCCATTCACAACATCTCAAGTAGCCTCATCCAATTCTTGTATTATCCCTTTAGCATTTTCCTTTTCATTCACCTTTTCTGCTTGATTCCCATTCACTTGCTTTGTCTCTTCGCAATCAACGTTCTGCCCATTGTTTGCTTTAGTCTCTATAGCAGCAACAACCCCCCCCCCCCCCCCCAAATTCGCATCCTATCCTTGGAAGTGTTAAATAGATTTAACGACAATGCCATGAAACAAAGTATGGTCATAACAACAGTAATGAAAGATAACAACTCGACCCAAACTATATGAAACTCCCAAACTATATGAAACTATGTTAATTAAGATGCAAGCTACATTGAATTACAAATACACATGACCCAAAACAATTTTGGTGCTTAACAACAAACTAATGACTTTTACTCAGCAGAGTTCACAACACAGGCATGAAAACAAATATGGCCATAACAACAGCAATGGCATGTGTTAAACAGATTTAACAGCAATGCCGTGAAAAACATTATCGTTATAAGAACAATAATCAAACATAACAACTCAACATAAACTATAACCAAATATCTTATTTAAGATGTGAGTTACATTAAATTACAAATACACATGACCTAAAACAATTCGGGTGTTTAACACCAAATAATGACTTTTATTAAGCACATTTCACAGTCAAATTCAATTTTGATTGAAATATGTACACAAATCAACAAATATAAGCGAAGCACATCCCAATTGACTGAATGTGCGCAACATATGGGTTATAAGTTATAACCCATATGTTATTCAGAAGCACTCTAACATCAAATATAAGAATCAAATACTTCTATGATGATGTAGATCAAATGCACGAATGCTCAGCAAATACCCATTTCGAGGGCAAAATTTGTACATAAATTGAAGATGGGTAGCTAGTGGTACTGTAAAGACTTTCCATGGATGGGTAGCTAGTGGTACAAAATCAACCCTACTCATTTTTCCGATCAAACTTCACACCATCGGATTATTCAGAAGCAAAATTCAATTAGAAGCAAAATTCAATTAGCCAACTAAATCCAATTACAGACTTACAAAAGGCATCAGTGGAAAAAAAATTCCCCAATTTTTCCAATTAAAGACTCACACGATCACTAATTTTTCCTCAACTAAATCCAATCAGAAGCAAAATTCACCAACAACAACTAATTATGTTAGAGACTTACAAGAGGAGCAGGTCCTGAACGAAGAAGGATCCAGAGATTGAAGGCGAGGTGCTGGTCAGCCGCGTCGATGGCCCACTATGGCTTCAATCCGCCACCATGTCGAGGTCGGAGTCCAAGGGGCTTTCTTCTGAGGGGTGAACATGAACCTTACGCTGCGACTCGCACATGCAAAATGAATCAAACAATTCATACTACAGAGAAACATGAATCCGATATGCACAAATAGTGTAAATTGAATCCCGTAAACCCTAATTTTTGACAAATTTGATAGCTTCAAATTGAATACATACCCCTGGATGAAGATCGAGTAGCACCCTTGTCTACTCCGATCAAGTACCAGGCCTCCCAAAGTAACTGCTTGTGATTCGGTCGCTTGTGGAGATTAAGGTGCCGCAGACCTGGCGATCAAATCACAATTGGTGTCTCATGTGTTCGTCTTGAGGATGGCAGAGAGTGTAGCAGACCTGGAGATCAAATCACAACCACTCCCTTTTGTTCCAGTCGAATAGGAGTAGGGAGCCCCTTCTACCTGATTTTCCAAAAGAAGTTCTTAACTTTTGGATGGGCGTCAATTTTCCAAATCCAATTGAAGTCTTCTTGTACTATATTTGAGTTGGATGTTATTAGGTTATAGGCACTTGATAATGTGAACCAACCCTTTTTGGAAGGCCACCAGTACAATCTGTCTAGTAGGGGTGCTTTTGGTAATAGGATTTTCATAATTTCTTCTACTATTGTAGCTGGTAGGATCGGATCAAGTTTTTCTTTCCACCATTGTCCTCCCATGATGTATTCACTAACGGTTTCATTTACGTTAACACTGGATTGGGGTTCCACCCTATTAGTAAGAGGTTTCGAAATCTAGTTGTCTTTCCAAAATTTGATTGTTTTTCCGTCCCCGACTGCCGACACGAGTCCCGACTTAAACTTTGGGATTAGGAGTCTAAGTTTCAACCATTGCCATGAAGCATTCCCTTTTTTCTCATAGTTTAGGATGTGGCTTTCCTTTAAGTATTTGAGCCGAATTATTTTAACCCAATTATTTTCCGGTTTTGAAAGTATTTTCCATAGGAGTTTTAGCTACAACGCCTCATTCATGTCTTTGGATATCCGTACACCAAGACCCCCGGCAGCCTTTGCTTTGCAGATTTTGTCCCAGCTAATGAGAGGGTTGTGTTAGGCATCTTTGTTCCAGAAGAATGATCTGTTGAAATATCCCAAAGTATTTTTGAGTATTTCGTTTTTAATTTAAATAAATAATCTAGTTTCATCATGATTTTTATATACAGTTTCATAAGTATTTGATTATGTATAAAAATAAAGATTTTAAGAGTATTTTATTCAAAGATGAATACTTTTATATTCATAGTATTATTCATAGTATATTATCAAAATTTAAATAATGTATAAAAATAATAATCAAATTTAAATAAAATTACATTTGTTACGTATTATATTTATAATAAAACTTATCCCTGATTATACCGATTTATTTTATGAATGAATTGTATTATTCTAAAGTGTAATGAAATAAATTTATTTAGTTAAGTGAAATTTGTAAGTACCCTTGTCATTTAGTATTCCGGGTCCTCAGCCCAGCTTAAGAGTTAAGTTAGTAATTAACGAGGAAATAAATTCAGATAACCTCGTATCTCTGTGACACGATCGGCGTATCTTCATAACAGTTGAATCATATGTCCTCCGTTCCAAAGTCCTTGCGAAACCCCCAGATGTACATCCTCTTAATTCCTCCCTCATCAATTCAGCCGTCCGCTCACCCCTCTCCTATTCTGTCAAACGGTGGTACACCCAATCGGAAGAATTCAATCGTCGGCCACCGTCGCCTCGCCGGGGAGAGCCAACGCCAACAACAGATCTCGAAGGAGTACGCCACAAATCCAAGCCGTGGTAATTGATTATAGCTCCCAATTATTCAACTCCTTATTCATCCGATTCATTCTCACCCTTATATATCTTATACAATCGAGCAATTGCGCATGTCTAAAGCAGCAATCGGACGCTTTCGACTCCAGCATCGGCCCTGTACTTCCCTAGTGTTCGAAGCATGGCTCTTCTGCAACTCACATGTTCGCAAGTGTACGCACACCCTCATATATACTGATTCTTGAAAGAAGTTGGGTCAAGAATCGATATGTACTAACTAGCCATTTTGCGGAAGTGTATCTACAGTTTTGAGGGGCCATTGCAGATCTAACAGGGGATCAACCTCCTCATACTCTTCCCAACTTCGAGCGGTAAGTTGATCCAAACTGGTTTTGGTAAGTCGAAATTACATCGAATCAAGGACAAACATACATACTTGAACATGGTGGGGGTGCTGTCAAGTAACTTTTGGGTATGTTTTCTGCAGCTGTTAAAGGTCGATTCAAGTTGCGATCATGACCGAGCCGATCTGTGCGCCGCAGACTACATTTGGTAAGTTGAAAGAAATTGAATTCAGTGCCCCGAGGTTGTCATGAATCGATGCTGAATGTGCTCACCCTCATTTAGGACCGATGTGCCTTGTGGTCCGTAACGCGACGGAGTGCGTAGCTTGCAATGAGAGTCACGGCTTGCCCTGTTGAGTGGGTGAGTATTGAGCACTTTATAGCTTCCACATATTTCGATCAATATTAACTAGGCAATTAGTTAAATTATTAAATAAGCATTTACTCCGCTTATGTAACAGTTCCACTCGATCATCGGTTAATCGGATTTCATTGTTGTCAACACTAGCGCACCCAATCCTGAGGCAAGTGACATTCCGAGCCTTTCTTCTCAATTGGTGCCTTCGTGTCTTGTTTGTTTTTCCTACCTTTGATTGCTTGCCAAGTTAAATAAAATAAATTGCAATTCACCTGCTTGTGTGATTTATTTACCGTTCAGTTTGAATTTGCCAAGTTTAATTGGGTGACCTTAACATAAGATAATAATATAGTTACCCACCGTTTAATTAAAGCATGATTTATCCTTATTCTATCATGCTAACTAGTTAGGAATGGAACATGCTTTTTTTCTTTGATGTTTCCATCCTTTATTTTAATTGCTTTAATTTCATTTGGCATCCATGTTATCTATAAATAACATGGGTTATATTGTGTTTTGTGATCACCTAGAATGTCTTAAGTAAATAGTTAACAATGCGAGGATTGTGTGTTACGATTGGAACTCAATTGAATCAAGATCAATCAAATAAAACGTGTCAATCAATGCAGAGTAAAGTGAATGCAGTATGTAAATTAATAAAAATAATGGAAACAGGTCGGGACTGTGTGTGCCCGGTCTATAAAGGGTTTCATGAAACTAACACATTTCCGTAGAGAAATGTTAAACTACCTCCGGTAGTAGGCTGCTATCTGCTAGTGAGAGCGGGGCCGGTATCATATTATAACAAATAGTGTGGGTTGTGAAACATTCAATTCATATTAAGAATGATAAACGTGTAAAGCATATAAACCTGTGTTTAAGCTACTCAATGTGAGGAAGTGAGTGAAGTGTGTTATATCAATCTGTTTTAAACTTCTCAACGTGAGGAAAGTGAGCGAAGTGTGATATATATATATATATATACATCTTCTTAACATAGTAAGAACAAAGCTTTATAGTGATCACAATTAATTCAAGCTATATCATATTCCATTTGTAATCGGAGTATGGTTCCTAAGAGTGTTTGTCGCTCGCATCTTTTGCTACTCAATCCTTCTGGATTATCCGTGTCACATGAGTCATGTTTTAAATTGTTGAGCCTTCACATAAATATTCTTAATAATCGCATTTGGATTTAGATTCATACCTTATCATGGTCACTGAATTTGAATCCAAAGTAGTCCCAGTTTCGAGCTGTTGCTTGCTAGATCTTACGAACTAACCGTCCTATTGTTTGTGACGGCAGGTTTAGGTCGAGTCTCAGAAGAGAAGATGAAGAGAAGTTGAGAAGATATTTAAGTTATTTTAACATTGTAATTAGATTTTAAAATTTCTAGATATATTGTATATGAGTTTTATTATTTGATTTTATTTAAAAGTCTTCCGCTGTAATGTTATCAGGTTGTAAATTTAAATCCTCAATTTTAGAGGAAAGATTAATAAATAGTTATTTTTAAGTCTTCTGCGATTTAATTGTATTTCATTTATGTATTTAATATTATCATCTTGTTTATGGGAGCATGGTTGCATGTCCCTATAAGCCTAAGGTGGTTACAAGGACATTAAAGTCCGAGTAATCACTAGCGCTGTGGCATTCCCTCGGGTTATAAAAGGGGGTGTTACAGAAGGTGGTATCAGAGCCAATGGTTTTCGTACACGAGTTTTAAATTGCAGTTTCTTAAAATTGTTTTTATAAAGTTTTAAATATAACAAAGTTAAATTGTGTAACTAAATAGTACCAAGACTCGAGGTGAAATCTTTCTTTTAATCTCGGTATTCGTTTTTGAAAGACAAACAAAATGTTTTTTTTTCCTTTCAAATAAATAATCTAAAAGCTATGGTAAAAGAAAGAATTTAGGTTGTACAACATTCTCGAAGGAACCTGCGAATTGTAAATACAATAGATAGTTTCAACCCAAATATGTTAGAAATATTATAATCAATGTGACTTTCTCTGTGAGGAATATTAAACTTAAAAATATATACCGTAATAATAATAATAATAATAATTTCTTTACAACATAAAACTTGTGTTGGGTTTTCAAAATCCTAAGATACCTTTATTGTTAAACAAGAGTGAAAATTTCCTCAATAGCAATTTTATTTTATAAAGTGGGTTATTGAGATAATATTTCATAAGATTTTTCATATTCGTCCGTAACAGTTTTCAAGGGTTGTAACTGAAAATTTTAAATTATATTAAAATGAAGTATATCCAAGTGTGTCAAATAAGTATTGGTTTACTATCAAGGAAGTGGTTGAATAAATGGTTTAAGTATGAATATTTTCATTCAGATGTATTGTCAAGAAATTTAGCATTTAAATCTTTAAATCTTAGATGAACCAAATTCTCAAGTATCCCAAAAAAAAAAAAAACAAAAAAAAACTAAAATTTACCAAATAAATTATGATAAGTATTTAAGTGAAATCCTCTCTTATTTTTGGTACTTCATTGTTGAAAGTAAGCCAAAATCGTTTATCACTTTAAAATAAATAATTTATAATTATCAACAGAACTTATTTTGTACGACATTTTTGAAGAATTTGCAAATTTTAAGTATACGATATTGCTTTTAACTCAAGAGTTTTATAAACACGATAATCAAGGTGGAAAAAAAAATCCAAGTTGTGATCGTTTCTTCTAGATTTTCATTATGCAATGTATGTGTTCAACTTAAACATATTCTTAGATATTTAAAAACTATTTCATGTGTTCAATATATAATTTAAATATTATTTTAACAAGTCCATGTTGTATTCTAAAAGTAACAATTTTGGTATCCTATATAAAAAAAAAAATTAAAGTAAGGAATTGTAGGGTTAAATTTCAAAGAGGTTTTGAAAGTAACGAGTAAAGTTTGTTTAAGATTTAAGTGTGTAAAAATTCGGTGTCTCAATTCCAACTTCTCGAGATCGATTCTAAACTACTTTTAAGTTCGTCAAGTGGTCTATCTTTTGTGTCCTTGTGCCTTCTATTCTCACTGCTTTGTGGTGGAGATCCATGTGATATATTCGATGTTTTTATGGTAAAGAAGCGAAATCCTCGTTGTCTACCGTATGTGTGAAAATTGATTAATCATTCCAGGTGCACCCGATTATTGGGTCAAACTCATTTCTGACATGTGTTCCTCCGTCTGTATCCTAGGAGTAATTCCTCGTGTTCCTTACCCAATCTCGGTGTAATGTAAATCATGTTCCGAACTCTCATTGGTCAACACATGAAGAAATACAAAAAAAATACAATAAAAATAAATTTGAAGTCACGTCTGCATCACGGAGGAAGATAAAACACCGGACAACGTGTCATTCAACGAATCCAAAGAAGACCCGTTCTATACGGAGCACTTGTTACACTTTAATAGGATACCAGTTCTTCCTATAGTGGTTGCCTTCGAAACCATCGTACGACCATTTGGTAACCTGGGAAAGGTAGCCAAGTGGGTTTAAGAAGAAAGCCAAGGGCAGATGGGAATACCATGTTCATTGTGTCATAAGAGTTGACTAACTTGCGCTAATGTTTAACCTATCGTTGAACGTGCTAAAACAAAAGGGATTAAAACAATTCAGTCGTACGTGCTTAGGCCTAGGTTAAGAGGAAACTGTAAGTGAAATAATTCTTAAGCTTTAACCATGATGAGTTCGGTGAACAACTAATTACAATGAAAGTAATTATGTTGTTTTGCTCTTTGAGCAATATCATAGCGTAGTGTACTTAGTTAACCATAGACATCTAATCCAATCCTCTAAGCTCTCAAGGTTTATCGATGGTCAGATTCGTCTACGTGGATGCTCCTGCAGATGAAGTTAAGTGTACGGAATGTGCTGATGATATTAGTTCTCCCCATCAAGTGGTGTTCTCTCGTACCCAATCCCCCGGGATTACTTTTTAGCTCTTAGTTGACTAGACATAGTTAAATCGTTTTAATGAGAAGAGATATTCCTTTATATCCTTTCTACCCATTTATTTAATTCTATGATACCCCGAAACTCCATTTCATAGCGGTTTCGCGTTTCTGCATAGGAAGAAACCCCGAAACTCCGAGGAAACACCTCAAAAACGTTTCCGAGAGGTCAGAAACTTTGACCGTTTCGTTGACCAAAAAAGTCAGAAACTTTGACCGTTTCCATCTGGTCAGAAACATTTCTGACTTGCCAAATGACGTTTTCACTAATTTTATGCCAAAACAAAAAAGAAGCCTAAATCATACTTTTTCTACCTCCTGTCTGAAAATCCAGTTTCCTCTATCCTTGCCACATATTTCTCCTCCATTTTCGCCCCTCTCTCCTCTCTCTTGCTCAATGCTCTCTCCCTCAACGCTCTCTTATGGTCAACCCTCACTTGTAGAACTTTCTCTTGATAAGCCAGAGCTTAAGGAAGAGTTAGTTAAGTAGAAGATTGATTTGACATGTCGGTATTGATTTCTATTAAGGAATAAGGACGCTGCTTATCACGGTATTGAGTACATTTCAATTTGTAGCTTTAATGATGATTTTTATGTGTATCACTTAGTGATAAGTTTATTACTCTTTTTAAGACCTTTAAATGAACATATAATTCATATTGTCGTTTCCTCAGCGTTTCCGTTTCCTACAAAATCTGGATTGTCGTTTCCCCGTTCCCGTTTCCGTTTCCCTTCCGGTTTCCGTTTCTGTTTCCATGTAACATAGTTTATTTTGTTCCTAAGTTTCGGAACGAAGTTAGGTACCTTCTATCATTCTCGAAAGTTGAAACTCCTTCGAGTACCCTCTTATCCTTAGTCGAGTGGCGTTCTTTCTTTTCTTTAAGTTTCGGGACGAAACTTATTTTAAGTGGGGAGGAATGAAATACCCCAAATTATTTTTTGGTATTTCTTCTATATTTCTTCGAGTACCCTGTAATGTTATCAGGTTGTAAATTTAAATCCTCAATTTTAGAGGAAAGATTAATAAATAGTTATTTTTAAGTCTTCTGCGATTTAATTGTATTTCATTTATGTATTTAATATTATCATCTTGTTTATGGGAGCATGGTTGCATGTCCCTATAAGCCTAAGGTGGTTACAAGGACATTAAAGTCCGAGTAATCACTGGCGCTGTGGCATTCCCTCGGGTTATAAAAGGGGGTGTTACAGTGATGCCGAGGGAGCCGCGGGCGTTGCTGGTGGGGCCGCGGGCGCGGCAGGAGTGGCAGCGGGTGCGACCTGTTTGGCCGAGAGCTCCTTGAGCTTCTCCTTCCTCCCAGCTTCCTTCTGGGCGTCCTGTTGTTGCTTCTTGCGAACCCGGTCCTTCAGAATAGCGTGTGGCGAAAGGGGTAGGAGAGTAACTCTCCTCCCATCAAAACTGAAAGCATATGTATTTGCACGACCATCATAAAGAACAGAACGATCATATAACCAAGGACGACCTAATAATATATGACTACAATCCATGCGAGCAACATCACATAATATTTGATCACGATATGTTCCAATAGAAAGGGAAACTAAACATTGTTTGGTGACCATTATATCAGAACCATCATCTGTAATGCCATTTAATCCATAGTGAGTAGCTCTAGGAGTAGTAGTTAAATGGAGAAAATCCAGTACCTTTTCACTGATGAGATTGCAGCAACTCCCTCCGTCGATGATGAGGCTTAAGGTAGCTTCGCGAACTAAGCATCTAGTGTGGAATATGTTCTCCCTTTGATCAACCATGGGAGATTCCTGAATGTGCAGGACCCGTCGGTTAATGATGCAAAGCAAGTTATTGTACTTTGAACTATCGATCTCCTCAATAGGCTCAGACGGCTGGTCCTCCTCCACTTCACTCGAAATTACATGGTCCTCAACAGTCTCCTCCTCATAGTAATGGTCTCCCAAATCATTGAGAAGGACCTTCCTTTTCTGAGGGCAATTGCGAGAGACATGCCCAGAACCACCACAAGTGAAGCAGCGGATATCTTTGTTGCGATCTGTAGAAGGTGCAACAACTCTTCTAGTTTCAACCTGATAACCCTGTTGAGGTGAGCTAGAAACTCCCTTTTGCTTCATAGAAGGGTTAGATGTAGAAGGCTTACATTGACTAGAAGGGTTAAAGGGAACAAACCTGCGACCTTGCGAGGTCTGATCGAATCTAGTCTTCTGTTGCCGAAGCTGCTGCTGCTGTTGTTCATACATAAGTTGTGTTTTATGAGTCAAGGTGTTAATATCTCTAATGGAATGGATAGATAAAGGATTTTTAATAGAAATATTAAGACCAGCAAGAAATTGAGTATACAAAGCACGTTCAGTAAGATAAACATTAGCCTGATGGGAGAGTCGTTCAAGCTCATCCCTATAGTCATTAGGAGAGCGAGTGCCTTGGCGGCAGGACGCGAGCTGCATCCTCATGGACTTCGTGTATTCCTCATGCACATTCCTCAGGCACATGTCTCTTTTTCAGGAGGTAGCGAAGTTGTGGCCAAGTTTCAACAGGTTGCTTGTCCTGACGACGACGCATCTCACGAGTGCGGAACCACCAGGTGCGATCTTTACCTACTAAATGCAATATAACAACTTCCAACTTCTCCGTTTCCTCATAGCGTAAATGTTCAAGCAGATAGTCAGTATGATTTTCCCAAACAAGATAAGATTCAGGATCAGTATTACCATTAAAGATTTCTAGTTTAAGCTTAACATCTCGTCTCTATATAGCTTGAGCATTATCAAATCTAGGATGACCAAAATTAGGAGGCGGTAAATCATCAAAGTTAGGATTTACCTCATGGTAAGCATCCTCTAAATGTGGCGTCTCAAACAGATCATTATTGTTGCGGCTGTCATCCCAGTTAGCCCGAGTATGAAACGGCTACTGCTGATGCTGAATGGGCCTCCCTTGCTGATGCCGTGGTGGGGTGTGCTCACGACGATCCTGGTGGCCATTGAAGCCCGCTAGATGATCGTTGTCATTCTCTCCAGTGAAAGGGTTAGGAGTAGCAGATTTAAGCTGATAATGTAATTGACCAGAAGGGGGAGGTTTAGCACAATAAAAGGTGTTACCTGCAGGTTGCGGATTACCTGTAGGAGGTGTAGTATCTGGGGGTGATGGACGCGGCTTACCTCCAGAGGGAGGTGTAGATCCAGAAGCCTTCGCTTGTTTTGCCTCCTCCAACTGCCGCGTGACTGCCTGTTTGATGAGGTCAGAGAAGAATACGCGGTCCTCTTTACGTTCGATAGCTCGACGATTTTCAGCCTCTGCCAGTTCCTTACGCACAACCAGAGTAGATTCTTGGACAACAGAGTTAATAATGAACTGCATATCAGAAGCAGAAATGCCAGCAGGTGGGGTAGGGGAAGGGTTGGGGTCGCTATCGTTCGACATGTTCCTACAATATCAGAAGAGCAACAAGTAAACGAAGCAAAGACCAGAAACCAAGTAATGCAAGCTCTAGTGATTCCTAAGAGTGATTCAAGTTTTTAGAAACCAAAGAGCGAGAAAACAAGGCACAATATTTGATAAGACATATTTAGGTAGTGTTAATATAGGCATTTAGATGTGTTTAGGTAGGGTAAAATGCATGAGTTTAAAGTAGTTTTCATGTTTTCATTATTTTTCAATTAGAGTCGGAATCTACAAGTTTTGTGCATGATTTCAGGTGATTATAAAGAGGTGACGCTAAGCTCGAGCCAATGCTCAAAGATTGGACGAAAATAGAAGAGCACGCGAGCCGAGCTGAGGAAACTATATTTGAATTGGGCGAAGTCGCAATTTTCCAATGTTTCAAGGGCTTGTTTTCTAATTTGGAAAGAAGATGGGCATGCTTTGTAATTTTATATAAAGTCTGGGCCCCACTCGAAGATTTAATATACCTAATACGTTTAGGAGAACTATATATTGGAGGAGCCGCACTTTTGCCGAGGGGAGGCTTCGGCCCTGTTTGTTTTCAGTTTAGTTTTAGGTTAAGGAGGTTTTGTACGGTGGCCATTAGAGAGGTTGGGTGATTTCTCCACCATGAACCACTAAACCTCTTTGTTCGGGGAAATTAATCGAAGCTTCAGGTTTTCTATTTCATTGTGAGATTTCCGCTCTTAATACTCTTCGTTGAATATCATCAATTCTTTGCGCTGATTGTTTAGGGCTTTCGTGAATTTCCGTTAGTCTGATCAACTGATGTCTTTTCATGATAATCTATAGTTAGATATAGGTAATTTCTGGTTGAATTATCTATATTATTGTGTAGCAAAGTATAAATCTCTGAAACTGGTTGATTTAGGGATTTATATAAAGAATTGATTTGCAATTGATGCAATAACTGGTTGTGCGTGTCGATTGCCTTTGTTGATTTCCTTTAAGCTTAATCGATTATTGAATTGAATCTTGATAGTTTCAAGATTGTTTGATAATTAGGGTTTTCAGGGTCTGGTTGTCCTGTTAACTAATTTCGATAAGGAATTTGGATTCAAAAGACCTAGTCTTTCCACAACAAAGTATTTAAGAGGAAGTTATCTATCTGATTTCGATGATCAATGAACAAACCTGATTGCTGAGATTGATTGACCTGGCATATTCATTCACTTAATCTGTTTTACTTATTGTTTTGCTTACTATTGTTTTCTTAGCTAGTTAGTTCAAACCATCCAAAATCCCCCCCTTTTATTTCTTGTTCTTGTCGACGCACTCTGATTTGCATACGAATCATAGACTCTCTGTGGGATCGACCCGTGCTTGCCAAACTACATTAGTTAGGCCAGTCGGTTATATTTGATAGGATTTAAGGCGACTAAAAATCCTTTGTCAATATTCAAGCAATTCCCCTGGACACAAAATTTTGCAATATTGAAGACAGCAAGTAATAATCAAAATTGCAAATTAAATCAACCACAAGTCGGATATCAAGGATAGCAAGTATAAACAAGCGGCTTATTGTGGAAGAATAAGATCTACAATGTGATGCTTGAATAATAAGAAAGTGTAATAATCGACAATAGCAATCACAAGGGCAATCAAGTGCACACACTCCGTCAACTATTATCTGACGTTAGCAACACGGTTCAGAGAAAGAGGGGTGTGACCAAGGCTCCAGTGTCGGCACAGCACAAAATCACACAAGCAGGGTTCTTTTGTAATGCTTAAAACCGATTAGATCATCTAACATGTAGCTATAAAAAAACTAACAAGGAAGAGTTACTAACTCAACAATGTAAATGAAAGAATGCTTTTTTTTTTTTAATTATGATCGGCTTTTTTTTTCTGTTTTTTTTAACTATGAACTAGCTACTGTAATAGGAAGGTAGCAACCGAAAAATTAAGAGCAAGAAAAAAAAAACAAGCTACGATGATCTAAAAGTAAGCAAAAATAAAGAAAATAGGGAAAATAGGCTAGAAACTGGAAAAATTAGGGTTCTTTAGTGGTGCAAGTTCATATAATGCTTTTAATCCAAGAATCACAGTCATAGGCATGATATGTAGCAACTAGGAATAAAAGATTACAACTTGCAGTCAAGAACTCAATATCTTCGAAATTAAAGATCCAAACAAAGAATAACAAAAATAAAGTGCCAATTTTGATGGGTGAATAATAAAGATTCAAATTTTATGCAGCGGCTATGGTGAGAAATAAGGCACGAAACAGAAATCACTCAATAAAGAAATCAAGAGAGTAAAGAACTTGCATTAACCTGAAATCCGATACCACTTGATACGTTTGGGATACCCGATCCTTCGCCTGTGGGCTTAAGATCAAGAACCACGCCGTATATTTGCTTAGATCTTGCAATGCTCTTTGATATCTCCTGATTGGAACAAATTAAACAAACAATTAAATTTCTGAATAGCGACAATTTTAACACTTAATGAAATTCCAGAAATCTTGACTAGGTAATAGCGATAGAAACAAAGACAGTGAGAGAGAGAAGCGAAGACTGGGCGTGCGGTCTCGGGCACACAGGCGTTAAGCCTCAGGGTGTGCGGGTACTGGAGTGCGGAGGCGAGAACGCTTCGCTGGGAGCGAGAGCTGGCAAGCGGCCGCGCAAGCGATGTCGCGCTGGGAGTGCTCAGGCGCTGGTGAACGCGGAGCGCGGAAGCAGGCACCAGGGGGTGTCCGCACTCGCTGGGAGCGAGGCTGACCGCGATCAACGCCAAGGGGCTGGGCTTCTCTTTTGCGACAGAAACTGGGTTTGAGGGATGTGTTTGGTTTCAGGGTTTTCGAGGGAATCAAGATGTTGGTGATGACTGTGATGGCCGACAATTCTCATGAACACAAGAGCTTTTGGGAATGATAATCGAGAACCCTTTAATCCATAAAGGGGTTTCTCAATTCTAATTCAATCTGATTAATTCAAAGGGGTATAACATGAATATATAGAAAACTTATGAGAGATCTAACCAATCCTTCCTTGCAAAGGAAAGGGGTTTGGATAGATTTATTCTATCTAAAGATAAATGAAATAAATCTAAGATAAATAAATCATAATAAGATAGATATTTAATAACTTGGTGGCCAAGGATTATATCTAGAAGAGATATAATTAATTCCACCTTATTAATCTAATATGCATAAAATAATAACATATTTAACTAATAAATTTCGGCCCATGCACAAGAAGTTTCTTGGCCCACTCGACCCATGGTCTTGTCGAGTGTCCAAGCTAATGTCGAGTAAGGTTGGCTCATGGTGGGTGCAGACGAGTCTTCATGAGCTCCGTGTGTGGACGCAGGCTCACTTCTTGTGTTGGTGGTGTAACCTTGAGCCAAGTGATCCAGGGTGGCCTGAACCCTTGCTCTAACGTTCCATGGTGACGGACAAGAAAGGCTTTAGTTTCACTTTAATCTTCTTGGCCCTTGCATGAGTTACAAGACCATTGAATGGAACCTTCATATTTTTCTCAATGTCACCAGGAGTCATCGATAATTGCACGACATCAGTATGGCTTTGTCTTCGGCTTCTCGATCAGGTGCTGTCTCCTCGACTCCAAGCATGGCTTCAAGGTTTGGTCGATATCGAGTAAGGCTCTGGAGTCGGGTTGTCTTCGTCATCAGTTTCTCGATCAGCTCCTCCTCGACCAGGGCTCTGCTTCACCATTTTTGTCGATATCGAGGAAAAGTGTTCGATATCGAGTAACATTCAGTCTTCGACATTGCTTCTTGGTTTTGTCCCGAAATGGCTCCAAATTCTACAATATTAAACCAAAACTTATGTAGACCTCTATTTCTTGTAAATAAGCATATACTACATAAATTCGACATATTCCCAGCCCGAAATATGCAAAGTGTATAAAATAAGGAGCTAAAATGTGCATTTCAACATGGCTATTTTAGTGGACATCTCAGCCCGAATTATCCAACCGACATCTAATCTTCTGTTTGTGTTTGTTTTCAGGAGCCTTCATTGGAACGATCACACAACCCAGCATCAAGTGGCATCAGAGCTAGGGTCCGACTTTGGCTCGTGTCAACCCTTCCGGTACGTTCTGAACAATTCTCACTAGGGCTTCTGTGCTGTGTTTGTGTTTGCTTTTGGTTGCGCCTGTTCGCAATTCTGCTAGCGAAACCCTAAAAGCTTGTTCTTTTCTTTTGCCAAAAAAAAAATATTTTCGGCATTGCTGTAGAAAAAAAAAGATAGAAATCGCGTTGGAAAAAATAGTCTTGTTATAAAAGGCCCGCGATTGAAAGTGCGTTAGAAAAAATAGTCCGGAAATAAAGGCCCGCACTAGAAAGCTAAAAGTTCAGAAATTGCAACCATCTGCAGATCATAGGCATTGGTACGTTAGCGTTGGTGGGATTGTCTCAAGCTACCACTCTGAGTCTTACCTACCATAAAGCCCTAGCCTTTTCTTCCTTTTGAGTCTTTTTTCTAAGTTTTCTTGGGTTTCTAATCTCTGCTTGAAGAACATATTCTCAGAGACATATTGAGATCACATACGCCAAAAATTGAGTGAAGAACGAAACACTTGCGAGGAGTTTTTCAGTTTTTTCACTAACTTTAACGCGTTTGCTTGTTTGTTCTCTGTTGTGATTTCTAACACTTCGGCAAATGACCAAGAGATACCCTAGAAAGGTCTTGCTGCAACTCTGGCAGCTATAAATGCTACCATGACCCAGTTGCTACAAACAAATCAGCGGATCGAAGCCCACTTGGCGACAGGACCGCAAATTCAAGCCCATCCGAATGATCAGGAGGTGATTAACCTTCCACCCAATGGGGGTAATCTGGACCAAAGGGGAGGTTGACAGTAACAACTCGTCATTAACGATGAGTTTGGGGATGTCGGGAGGGAGGACAATTACCAACATAGGCATGCTAGGGAACCCGAACAAGACGGTATTGGTCGGATAAAGGTAAAGATTCATTCTTTTACTGGAGCTAGTGATGTTGATGCATATTTAGAATGGGAAGCTAAGACTGAACACATTTGGGACTGCCATAACTTTGCTGAGGAGAAAAAGGTTCAATTAGTTGTTTTAGAATTTTCTGGTTTTGCACTAACTTGGTGGAACAATTTAGTAAGAGACAGGAGATGGACTTTGGAGGCACCTGTGTCCACTTGGGCACACATGAAGGTTCTGCTGAGAGCCCGATTTGTGCCCCCGCACTATGACAGGAGGAAACTGTCGTTGTTCCTATCAAAAGTAAAACTCAAACCTACAAACTAGTATAGTAAGCAAGTAAGAGGTCGATCCCACAGAGAATCAAGTATTCCTAAGCAATGTATATTTACCAATTAGTAGAAAAGAGGGGTTTTGGTGATTGAAGATGAGAAAAGAAACTATAAACAAGTTAGTAGAGATAACAATTGAGACAATAGTTTCATCTACAAATATCCACTTTAGTTTGACTAGTTGATCCTCGATTCTTCTTCAAGTTCTCTTTTCATCCTATTATTGTTCCTGTCCCGATCTTATGTAAATTACTAGTCCTACGAGTCATAGTAACCCTTACTAATTAGATAACCCTAACACGGTCAAGATTTAACCTAATAGTAGCATTAAGATTAAGGATTAACCAGGATACATGCAACACCAAGCTACGAGTCAGCATTTAACATATAATTGATTCTCTACACACCAATTTAGTCCTACGAGTCCTAAAAAGGCATGATTGCTACCATGGATTAAGGTTCGCTACGAGGAATCTACAAAATCCTAGCAATAATCTCTACTAGTTGCGCGGACTAGAAGAAATCTACAATATTCGCAAAAGAATCAATACGAATAGAACAAGAATAGAAATCTCACAACTTTATCAAACCAAAGCTTCAATCCATTGACGAAACGAAAGAGTTTAGCACTCCATGGCCATGGAGGCTCTTCTCTAGGGTTCTCTCAATTGATAGTCTTCAAGTGCATAAAACTAAAGAATTAGATCCTCCAAATAAAACTCTAAAACTTACTTAAAAAGCCTCAAAAGAGTCGGCCAAATAATAATTCTAAAAACTAATTAAAGAGACAAAAAGTCCATTAAGCAGATTCGGCGTTTCTGCAGAGGCCGCGGGGCAGCCAACCCAGGCCGCGGGGCGGCCAGGCGATTTCGAAATCCTTCGTCAGAGCTTCGGGCCGCGGGGCGGCCTTTACTGTTCACAGCGATTTTTCCTCTTCGAATTTGGTCCCGATGTCAACATGAAAGTTGTAGATCTCGGAAAGATCTTTCCAACGCATGGTCATAATAGTCAATCGGACAACCGAGGCCTCCAGAAAGTGCAAAACAAGATCAGCATGTCTGGCGACAACTTCTGCTGACTTGTTCTTCACTTAGGCTCTCTAACTTCGATTCCGCACCCAGGCTCTTCACTTTTCCTCCTCATTTTCACTCTTCCCTCTTCATCCATGAGCTTCCTCATTCCTCGTCAGATCCACATATACCTGAAATAATCAATAAAAGTGTGTAGATTCCGACTCCACCAACAAAACAAGTATAAATGCAAATCTAGCTTAAATTATGCATTATGTACATCTAAATCATGCTAAATGCATACTAATATGCCTATCTAAATGTGTGCTATCAAATTCCCCCACACTTAAGCCTTTTCTTGTCCTCAAGCAATTAAAACCAAAATCAAATCAACACCCCACAAACAAGCAATCCATGTAATAACTGTGGTAAAATACTTAAAAGCTCAAAATAGGGAAACGAAGATTGACACATAATGTCATAACATGTAGAGGTGCAATCCAAGGAATAAAGCAAGCATATTCATTCAATCTCACCAGGAAAATGTGTTTTCACTCTCGCTCATGTGTTTAGGGTTAAGCATTCACGCTCAAACTCAACCGTTGAAAACTTAGCTACAACAAAATTGCGTCAGTGGTCTAAATCTCCACCGCTAGTGATTTCACATGCAACCAAAATCATGAGGTCTTTGTATGGGTTGTAATGGGGTCATGGTAGGAACATAGGGTATGGAAAATATTTAGGCTATGTGGTGCTAAAAATCCGGGAAAAAGGGTTAGTAAACAACCAGAAAAACACCAACACCAAAACACTTCGCATGCCATTCCAATAACATGTAGTACTCCTTCACAATACAAATTCGCACACAATTTTCAAATATCCACACAAACTCATTCATTTTTTTATTTTTTTTTCTTTTGATAATGATTTTTTTTTCTTTTTCTTTTCTTGACTTTTACCCCTAAGTGAATTTTATCCTCCTTAGGTCCCAAGTAATAAGCACATAAAAACCATCTCTATGAAGTACAAATGAATCACCCAACATAATTTCTCAACTCAAAGCAACTCCATCAATACATCAAGATATTCACCAACTCTTCTCCTAATTCCCGGATGGGTCAGGCTAATAATTGGCTAGGAAGATTTTGTGGAGCTAACAAAATAGGCTTATAAGGCTCAAATTGGCTTCAAGCAAAGGATAATGTGGACGGGTGGATATAGTATAATATGGCTAAAAGAAAATCACGCCTCGATCACTTTAAGGTTACATGCAAAAATCATATAAATGCAGCCTCAATAAAGATATCTAAACGCAATTTAAAGAGGAAATAATCAAGTAGAGTATTCACACACAAAGAAACTAGAGGACATATATGTGTAGTCCCAATAAGGCCAAAGTAACTCACAAGGTCAAATTGTTAGAACTTCAATACCACTTAAATTCCAAAGACTATACATGCTCAATTACCTCATCAATCTTGTTCCCAAAAAGTCTATAAAACAATTCAAAGTTTCAAACACTTCAAGCAAGTCATGGGGCACATGATAAGATAAATATAGAGGACAAGTAGCCTAGATGGGAAAATAAGACCTAAAGTGTATGAAATGCATGATATTTTTGGATTTTTTTTAGCAAATGCAATATATGAGTAAAAATAAATATGAAAACAAAATAAACATGATATGCAAAATCTATCTATATGCAATGCAATCCCTCCCCCACACTTAAATCTTTCATTGTCCTCAATGAATATAAATTAAAAACAACAAAAGATCAAAATCTGAAGGAAAGAGAGAAAACTGACATGCTAATTGTAGTGTTGGTAGGTCTGGGAGGGGAGCTCAGGAGAGGAAACTGTCAGTCCCGTCAGAGGCCGCGGGGCGGCCATGCTAGGCCGCAGGGCGGCCGGAGACAAGACCTGGCCGCGGGGCGGCCCGTACAAGCCGCGGGGCGGCCTGCTCTCTTTTCAATATTCACCCTTGCAATGTTAGTGCCCCACGAAAAATGCCAAAACCAAACTAATTCAATGAAATTTAAGAAAAAGAAATCTAGAACTACTTACCTTGGGTTGCCTCCCAAGCAGCGCCTTTGTTTTATGTCATCGGCATGACTTATTCTCCATCTTAATTTCTTGCCTATCAGACATCGTCAATGCCCTCAGTAGCCTATCATATTCCTGTGCACACATCTTCCACAAGATATCATAGTACACTAAATTGAAATTATAAAATATAGAAGTTATAAACCTTTTCAATTTATCATGAATGTCTACTGAAGGAATATGATACCACCAACACAGTTCCGCTGGTGGCTTCTCAAAATAGCAGTGAAAAGGATCAACATAATCACTATTACCTTCCAAATTGCAAAAGTTTACCTTTATTACCTCTTGAGCCTCAGCAGGTGGCTCTAGACATGGTTCATCAACGGGGGAGTTGAGAAGGAATGCATCAGATAAAGTAGGAGACAAAACACATGAAACCTCAGGTGTCGACTCATGAGATTCCATGTCAGGAAGCACTAGACCCTCTTCTCCATCGTCAAAGAAACTATCGTTGTCTGCGAACAATTCCTCCTCGTTATGAAACCAACTAGGATGGAATGAATTAAGAACAATCACTTCGACAGGATCTTCCATTCTTGCATCCTTCAATGTCTCAGGGGATGGCATGATGGATTGGCTTTCTTTATCAACTTGCGGGGTAGCCATCTTCTTTACTATTATCTCACTTGATGTTTGAGTAAGTTGGCTAATTTGTTCCCCCAAGTTTTTGATCCTCTCAGCATTCTCCTGCACCGCTTGAGTAAGGGCTTGGATTTCATCATCCGGATATATGACAGAGTCCTCCATAGGTGGAGATATCGAAGTGAAAGATTCTTCCTGTGCAACATGGTAACCCATGTAACAAAAAAAATCCCACATCCCCGACAAACCTAACCGTGCTAGGCCTCCATTACTCATGTGCTCAGCAAGCGTCCGTGTCTCAGCAGTCATCCCGTCAATTATGCAAACAATCATATCTCGGATGCTGTCTTGATAACCCCGTGAATCACGAATGTCAACATATCTCTGCAATCTGGTAAGATATTGGTGAAAGTTTTCACCTTCAAACTGCAATAACCTCAACATCTAAAAAGTTAGTAGCAAGGGTGTTATGAACCGTAAGATAGGTTCATAACACCCTTGCTACTAATATCCCCGGCAACGGCGCCAAAATTTGACAGGAGGAAACTGTCGTTGTTCCTATCAAAAGTAAAACTCAAACCTACAAACTAGTATAGTAAGCAAGTAAGAGGTCGATCCCACAGAGAATCAAGTATTCCTAAGCAATGTATATTTACCAATTAGTAGAAAAGAGGGGTTTTGGTGATTGAAGATGAGAAAAGAAACTATAAACAAGTTAGTAGAGATAACAATTGAGACAATAGTTTCATCTACAAATATCCACTTTAGTTTGACTAGTTGATCCTCGATTCTTCTTCAAGTTCTCTTTTCATCCTATTATTGTTCCTGTCCCGATCTTATGTAAATTACTAGTCCTACGAGTCATAGTAACCCTTACTAATTAGATAACCCTAACACGGTCAAGATTTAACCTAATAGTAGCATTAAGATTAAGGATTAACCAGGATACATGCAACACCAAGCTACGAGTCAGCATTTAACATATAATTGATTCTCTACACACCAATTTAGTCCTACGAGTCCTAAAAAGGCATGATTGCTACCATGGATTAAGGTTCGCTACGAGGAATCTACAAAATCCTAGCAATAATCTCTACTAGTTGCGCGGACTAGAAGAAATCTACAATATTCGCAAAAGAATCAATACGAATAGAACAAGAATAGAAATCTCACAACTTTATCAAACCAAAGCTTCAATCCATTGACGAAACGGAAGAGTTTAGCACTCCATGGCCATGGAGGCTCTTCTCTAGGGTTCTCTCAATTGATAGTCTCCAAGTGCATAAAACTAAAGAATTAGATCCTCCAAATAAAACTCTAAAACTTACTTAAAAAGCCTCAAAAGAGTCGGCCAAATAATAATTCTAAAAACTAATTAAAGAGACAAAAAGTCCATTAAGCAGATTCGGCGTTTCTGCAGAGGCCGCGGGGCAGCCAACCCAGGCCGCGGGGCGGCCAGGCGATTTCGAAATCCTTCGTCAGAGCTTCGGGCCGCGGGGCGGCCTTTACTGTTCACAACGATTTTTCCTCTTCGAATTTGGTCCCGATGTCAACACGAAAGTTGTAGATCTCAGAAAGATCTTTCCAACGCATGGTTATAATAGTCAATCGGACAACCGAGGCCTCCAGAAAGTGCAAAACAAGTTCAGCATGTCTGGCGACAACTTCTGCTGACTTGTTCTTCACTTAGGCTCTCTAACTTCGATTCCGCACCCGGGCTCTTCACTTTTCCTCCTCATTTTCACTCTTCCTTCATCCATGAGCTTCCTCATTCCTCGTCAGATCCAAATATACCTGAAATAATCAATAAAAGTGTGTAGATTCCGACTCCACCAACAAAACAAGTATAAATGCAAATCTAGCTTAAATTATGCATTATGCACATCTAAATCATGCTAAATGCATACTAATATGCCTATCTAAATGTGTGCTATCACACTACATCCAGGATCTGAAACATCGCCTGAATACTCTCTGTCAACGTTCCATGAGCGCAGAAGAGGTCTACACTACCATGCAGGCAGCCATGGCTAAGTGTGGCATGTCGCGATACTTGGGAATTCTCAACCCTCCCTTGGCTCGCGAGATCGACTGCTATTCCTTCGAGACCATGATGCAGCTACTTCCCCTGGCAGTCAAGGTGGAAAGAAAGATGTGATTCCAATCGACATCCAGCCGGATAGGCCAAGGTCAAAATTGGCGAAACCCAGGCATGGAGCAACAAGCCATAACAAACCGGGGCTAGAAGACACCAGTCGCGCCTACGACGGGTGCTGTCACACACGCGATGGGCGCCAGGTGCCCGATACCACCGATTCCATCGTTGCCAGCAACCCCATTGGGTAAACGTGGTTCTTCAAATGGCAGTACTCCTAACCCTAATGCTAGAACTTTGGATATTGTTTGTTTTAAATGTCATGGTAGAGCTCATATGGCTAGGGATTGTCATAATCAAAGTGTTTTGGTTATAAATCACTTAGGTCAATATGAATCTGAATCTGATAACGATGAACCTGAAGCTGAAACTGATAACTTGCTTGAATCTGATCTAGCTGAGTTTGATTATGAACAAGGATATTGCTTGCTTGTTAGGAGAGTTTTACATTCTAAGCCTATTGTTTATGATGATAATCAGCGTGAAACTCTTTTCCATACTTAATTTCGTGTTCATGGAAAAGTTTGTCGGGTTATTATTGATGGTGGTAGCTGTTGCAAACTTGCTAGTACTGAAATGATGTCTAAATTGAAACTGAGTACCTTGTGTCACCCTAGACCTTATGAATTGCAATGGATGAATAAAATTGGTGAAGTTAGGGTTGATAGACAAGTTAATGTGCATGTTTCCTTGGGCTTATATGATGATACCATTCTTTGTGATGTAGTTCATATTACGACTAGCCATATTCTACTAGGCCTCCCTTGGCAATATGATCACAAGGTTATTCATGATGGGTTTACTAATCGTTACTCCTTTGATTTTAAGGGAAAGAAAATCATCTTTAGATCCATGACGCCTTCGCAAGTCGTAGATGAGCTGGAGAAAGCTAGGAAAAAGAGGGAGGCAGAGACATCAGGAAAACTGATGTCTGATAAGGCTACAACATCGGGTGCTACAGAAACACTGATGTCAAAAGGTCCTGAGACGACTGCAGTAAGTTTACTAATGTCAAAAATTGAACTGCGCTCCGAGGTAATAAGTTCTGATTACACTCTTATGCTTTTGTGTAAAGATCTATGCTGGCTTTCTGATGATGTTAAGGAACAATTACCTCCAAGAATTAAGGATTTGTTAGAGGAATTCAAGGATATCACTCCCGATGAGATGCATGTAGGATTACCACCTCTTAGGAGTATTCAACATTAAATTGATTTCTCTTTGCCTAACCGCCCTGTTTGTAGGACCAATCCTAAAAAAGATAAGGAAATAGAATCCCAAGTTCAGGAATTGTTAAGGAGAGCTTGAGTCCATGTTCGGTACCTGTGTTATTAGTCCCTAAGAAAGATGGATCTTGGAGAATGTGTGTTGATTGTAGGGTTATTAACAATATCACTATGAAGTATAGGCACCCCATACCTAGGCTAGATGATATGCTTGATGAATTATATGGTGCAACTTCATTTTCTAAAATTGATTTGAGAAGTGGTTACCATCAAATTCGAATGAGAGTGGGGGATGAGTGGAAAACAACTTTTAAGACTAAACGTGGTTTATATGAATGGTTAGTTATGCCTTTTGGTTTGACTAATGCGCCAAGTACTTTTATGAGATTGATGAACCATGTTCTTAGAAAGCTAATTGGGAAATTTGTTGTTGTATATTTTGATGATATTCTTATTTACAGCAAATCCCTAGAAGATCACGAAACTAACTTGAGGGAAGTTCTCTCAACTCTTCGTGTTGAGCACTTGTTTATTAATTTGAAGAAATGTGAGTTTTGTTCTGATAGTGTCACTTTCCTTGGTTTTGTAGTTAGTTCAAGAGGGCTTCATGTCGACCAAAGGAAAATGAAGGCCATCCAGGAGTGGCCGACACCTACAAGTGTTGGAGAGGTGAGGAGTTTCCATGGCTTGACGATGTTCTATCGGCGGTTCGTCAAGGATTTCAGCATCATCGCCGCGCCATTGACGGAGTTGACCAAGAAGGGTCAACACTTCATTTGGGGAGAGCCCCAAGAGAAGGCCTTTACCACCCTTAAGGCCAAGCTAACGCATGCTCCACTGTTGGTCTTGCCGAATTTCAACCGACCTTTTGAAGTTGAGTGCGATGCAAGCGGAATTGGAATTGGAGGAGTTCTCATGCAAGAAGGTAAGCCTATTGCCTTATTTTCTGAAAAATTGAAGGGTGCTTGTCTTAATTACTCTACTTATGATAAAGAGTTGTATGCTTTGTTTAGAGTTCTTAAGACATGGTCTCACTACCTTTGGCCTAGAGAATTTGTGCTTAAAACTGATCATGAGTCCTTGAGGTACTTTAGGAGTCAAGATAAGTTGGATCATAGGCATGGTAGGTGGATGGAATTTATAGAAACCTTCCCATATGTGATTCAATATAAGAAGGGAAAGGACAATGTAGTGGCCGATGCTTTATCTATGCGTCATAGCTTGTTGACTACAATAGATTCTCGGGTTTTAGGCTTTGTCTATATTAAGAATCTATATGTAAATGACATTGATTTTGGGGAGACCTATAGGACTTGTAAATCGAAAGGTTAATTCATTAGATAAATTCTATTTGTTTAATGGATATTTATTTCGCGTTGATAAGGGTTGCATTCCTAGATGTTCTTTGAGGTTACTTCTTGTGGAGGAGAGCCATACAGGTGGTTTAATGGGACATTTTGGGAGGGATAAAACCTATCATACATTACATAGTCACTTCTATTGGCCTCACATGCTTAAGAATGTCGAAAATTTTGTGAAAAGGTGCTTAGATTGTTTGAGGGCCAAGTCTAAGTTGAAGCCACATGGTTTATATACCTCTTTTTCGATTCCTAGTGCTCCTTGGGAAGATATTAGCATGGATTTTATAGTAGATTTTCCAAGGACTAAGAAGGGGAGAGATTCGATTCCTAGTGCTCCTTGTTTCATAAATGAACCTCCTTTGGCAATTATTAGTTGACCATTGTTTACATTACAGAACCGATACCCCATTATAAAACACATCATATTTGTTAATGAACAAGTTATAAAGTGAGACAAGTGCAATGATATGGTTCTTCAAAGGGCAGTTCCAATCAAGTTTGTGCTTGGGGAATGCCAGCAGAAAGAAGCGGAAAACAACCAGCATAATTTTACAACCATAGTTTCTCCAGTAGTGGTACCCAATTCTTAAACTTGATTCATATATGGAATTTGACATGAGATGTGGATGCTTAGAGATTTTATAGAAATACATCAAACGAAGGTTGTCTCTAGAAGGAGTAAATGCAAAGAAAGGGGAATCTAGTTTCATGCACATCACCACTTCATTAGGACTTACCATACCCCCTTTAAAAGCATCAGACTTATATAATACTTCATATATATCAATGTTAACATAAGACATGGTGCTACAGACATTCCTACGCTTAGCCGACTTGTGTGCATAGCCAGAAGTAGTATCACAAAGGTTGCCTACACTAGAGCTAAAACAAACAGGAGTATTCAACAATTTCTTGTCTACATAGTTCAAACTTGAGTTCCCTCTAGGGAGGTCATTGGCAAAAGAGATAACACCACATGAATTTTTAACAGAGCTTCTAAAACAAAGCCAATCCTTAATAAATGAGACGTGTTTGGAAGGGAAATGTTTACCATAGACTGGGTTAATCTCGGAATTAATTGTGTGTGATACCATACGATTGTCTAAAGGAAGGGAGCACTTAAACAGCAATTCTCTCCTAAACAGTACACCATGCTTTCCCAAAGCCCAATTATAAACCAAGATCATATGAGAAGACATAGTTGTTATGCCATTGATACAGATACAGATGATAAGTTTTTGTCCAATAAGAGTTTCAGTTCCAGCAGCGACGATCAAAGCCTTCTTTTTCTCTTTGCTCTTACCGATTTTCTGGTCCCCATCATTGAGATTTGAAGATCCTTCAAGGAGTTTTTCCTCGTTAGAGGGTTTAGGGACATTTCGGGGAATATTCGTTAGAGGGTTTAGGGCCCTATTTCTCGTTAGAGGGTTTCCTGCAACCTTATCTAGGACAGCGATGGTAACCAAAGACAAGAAGAGATTATTAGAGAGGAAAGATAAGTGATAAGTGTTAGAAGTAGATGAGACAAGAGGATTCGTGTGCTCAAATTGACACAAAGTCAGATTTATAGAAGGAGAGAAGAAGTTAAGGGAGGGGAGGTATGAGCGAACACAAAACGAGTCATACCTCGTAGGATCAAGCGAGATCCAGTAGCGACGAACAGCCAAAAGGCCAAGAAGACGAAGAGAGAAGCCAACCCTTGTAAGAAACCCCAAGACAGGCAATGGAACAGGGTACAGATTAGGCCAAAGAGGAGGTCTAAACCACTACAAGAATCGTCTATTCTCCTCGATAAACATAGAAATTTGTAGATAAGTGGATTTTTGTACCAATTAGGTTCAAAGAGAGGCCACACAAAAAACCCCCAAATCGATTTGATAGAGGATCGAGCCTCCCAAACACCTCCGAAAATGAACTTGAGAGGTTCAGATGCGAAAGGACAAAGGGAGGGGAGGTGATCACCAAGATTAATAAGTATACAGTAGATGATTGGGGAGGCTCCATACATATTTGATCCAAAGAAACTGCAAGTTTTAAGGTTTTCAGGAGAGAAAGGATTGACGGAGGGGTTTCTCAAGGGGGAGGTTGGCAAGGCGCGTGACCGCGCATTCTTTCTTCTCATTTTAGGGTTTTTGGACCACTTGTACCTTGCTATCCAGAGTCCTTGCAGATGAATCCGTCTACTGGGGTTCATGGTGTTTCCTTCTTTTTTTTGCCTATGAAATTACAGTTGGCCATCTAATGAATCAATTGGTTCACCAATGCGGGTGACCTAACCTTTGTTGTTTCTTCTTTATCTGCAGGTAAAAAAAAAACAAAGCTAGAAATCAAATGGATCATAGCGGCTCGAGAGTTTAGTCTCTCGTCGCTACGCTCGATCCTGGCTCAGCAGCTCGAGAGTTTAATCTCTAGTCGCTACCCCTGATTCCGGCGTCGATTGATTCATAGCGCCGAAAGGCTACCAGATTTTGCCCAGAATTCAAAAGCAATGAATTGCCGACCTAACCTTGGTTGTGTAAGGTTGTAGAGGCGGGCTTTATAGTCGTTGATAATTGGTTTCTACCCTCTAAGGAGGCCTAAGGTCTTTATCTCATTCTATCTTAGTTCGAATCACCCAATCTATCGGTCTTGTCATTGAATTTCGAGTCTTTATATTATTTTGATCCAGTCTTGTCATTCTTGGTTAGTCAATCTCGAGTTCATCACTGATCTTGAAGATCTTGTCGAGTCTTTGTTCTTTCTTTGGTCGATCTTGGTGTTCTTGGTCAATTTTTGCATTATTCTTGCCGTGTCTTTGAGTTCTTGAGTCGGTTCTTGTTTAATTCTTTGAGTCTTGAGTCTTTTTTGCTTCCGTTCTTTAAGTTCTTGTTTGATTGTCAAAGATCGGGCCATCCTACGGCTAACCCCGTATCAAGTTGGTATCAGAGCTTTGGTTTCCGACATCAAAGTTATGTCTTTTATTTCCCTAAACACAAAACCTAAAAAAAAATTAGAGTCTTTTCTTTGTTTCTTGGTTTTTACTTATTGAATTCTTGAATTTGATTATTGCTAATCTCTTGTTTGTGATTGTTTGTGGTTGCATAGCCTAAACACATCGCCTAACCGTGACCCTTCAACAAGTGCAGCCGATTTCTCCTTGGGGTAGTCGACGTCCTTTGTTCAAGAGGAAACCGATTCGGCCGCACCTTGCTCTCACAAACCCTAGTTGCTTTCTATCTTTGGCTATCTTGTTCCATCTTTGTTTTATCTATTTTAATTGCCTATTTAATTCCGATTTTGTGGTAGATATAGTCATATTATCTATCATAGATTATAAAAGGCTTAGATAGATATACTTACCAAAGTTAGCCAAACCATCACCTATATATATTGCATTAGGGCTTCATTTTATTTTCATTCACCTATTCCACACAATTTTCGAGTCCTTTTCATTGTTAGTTGTTTCTTTCTTGCATTAGGTTTAAAAAAACAGTCCAAAAAATAATAAAAAAAAAGAGACATTCAAATCTTGGACCTAGGTGGATAAAATTCACTAGGGGCAAAAGTAAATTTCAAAAAAAAAAGAGTTTGTAAGATCTAGTGCAAGAAAGTTCCCAAAGGGCCAAATTTGGTGAATTTCTCAAAGCCCTAAGTCCACAGCCCTTGCATACACTCATACCTCCCACGAAAACACATATCTTGAGACCCTTCATTGCAACTACAATATCCTTACTAAGGGTTTGAATCAAAAGAGAGGTAAATTTCCAAGTTTTCATTTCTATTTCCTTATTTTATTTTGTTCTTTCGTGTTTGTCGAGTACTTCTGTCCTGAATTGAGTACTCTCTGGCCATATCGAGTTGTTGTTGGCCTTGTCGAGTGATCTTCTTGCCATTTTCGAGTGCTTGTTGTGTTTGTCGAGTACTCCTTACTTGTCTCGAGTGTGTTTTGAGAACTGTCGAGTGCTCTCCTTCATTGTCGAGTACTCTAGTTGTTGTTTCGAGTTATTTTTTTGTTGTTGTCAAGTATTCTTTCTTGTTTGTCGAGTTCTTTAGTTCTTTGTTTAATTCATTCTCTTGATTCTCTTATCATTATTGCTAGGTTTTAGCTTGAGTGTTGATTCGCCCAAGGCGGATTGAAACAACAAGCGTGACATACCAATTTGAGAGAGATTGTGAGCGAAACACCTGTGAGTTGTTTATATTTTTCTAACCTTTACATAGTTCCGTGTTTGTCTTTATTTTCAATCTCTAACAACCAGGTGAACAAAGAGAACAATGCTAACAACGACAACAATGAGAACAGTACCACAACTGTGACGCCTGAGTAGTTCAACGCTCTCAACGCAACCTTGACGGAAGTGTTGAATAGGCTGGCGGCCATGGAAGCAAGGCCGAGTGGTTCTAACAACCTTGGTGGTCGAGGTGATCAAAGGCGTGACAATGCGCCTCGCGGTGAAAGGGAAGTAATTCATCCTAACCCTAATCCTAATCCCAATGTCGATAACCCTTTATTTGATGAAAACGACTCTCCACGAGGGGAGAGGTATGGTAGAAATAATGGGTTTGTCAATGCGCAGGAACAGGGAAGAGGAAAAGGGGGAGAGTCGAGCCCAGCAGGAGGATTACTACTATTCGAGCGCGACGACGACTTCCAAGAAGAGGAGTATTGGGAGAAACGTCATCGGAGGAACGATAGAGGAGGGCGATACCAATAAAGAGCATCTAGAGAGCCTGATAAGGATGGAATAGGTAAGGTAAAGGTAAAGATCCCTCAATTTGATGGTAAGATAGATGCAGATGCATATATTGACTGGGAAACTAAAATGGATCAAATCTGGAATTGTCATAACTTTTCTGAACATAAAAAGGTGCAATTAGCTTCTCTAGAATTTCAAGGGTTTGCATTAATTTGGTGGGATAATTTGATTAAGGAAAGAAGAAGAGCCTTGATACGCCTATCGCTTCATGGGACCAAATAAAAGCCCTTATGAGAAGACGATTTGTTCCCCAACACTATGCTAGAGAGCTTAGACAACGTTTAGAAAACCTTAAACAAGGTGGTAAAAGTGTTGAGGAAACCTTTAATGCAATGCAAGAAACCATGGCTAGAGCGAATGTTGTTGAAAATGATGAAGATACGAATGCTAGGTTTCTTAGGATATTGCATTCCGCCTTAGCTCATGAAATTGACTATTTTCCTTATTCTACGCCAACTGAGCTCTTACATTTAGCTATGAAGGTAGAAATGGGAGCTAGATACAGGAGCCAAGGTTGACGAATGACGAGTGGGAAGCCCCAGGGATGGTGCCATAGCCGACCACAACAGCCCCAAGGGCGGCCTGATGGTGGCTATAGCAATCGTCCAAACCAACCCCAAGGGAGAGGAGATGGCTGAACCAACCAGCAGGCTCTCGACAAAGGCAAGGCGCCTCTGTACGGACGAGAATCGTCTGGGTATCTACTGGCCCCAAAGGGAGTAATCCTAACCCCTCTACTACTAGATCTAGGGACATTGTGTGCTTTAAATGCCAAGGTAGAGGTCATGTTATGAAGGATTGCCCTAATAAGAAAAATCTCATGATTATTCACTTAGGCGAATATGAATCTGAAAATTCTTTTGATGAACATGAAGAGAATGCTAATGATAATGATCAAATTCTTTTGATGAACATCAAGAGAATGCCAGGGTAGCGGTCATCTTATGAAGGACATGGTGAATCATTGATTGTTAGGAGAGTCTTAAGTGTTGTTCCTGCACCTTGTGATGACAATCAACGTGAAAACTTGTTTCATACTAGATGCTTAGTAAAGGGAAAGGTTGTTAATGTGATCATTGATGGAGGAAGTTGTTGTAACTTAGCTAGTCAGGAGATGATTGATAAATTAAAACTTCCTACAATTCAGCATCCTAGACCTTATAGATTGGATTGGATGAATGATTGTGGAAACTTAAAGGTGAATAGGCAAGTTAAAGTGTGATGTCTCTAAAGTAGCCATGTTTTTATGCACATTTTAGTTCCATATTCTATACACTTTGCATATGTCGGATTGGTAATATGTCGAATTTATGTAGTATATGCTTATTTGCCAAAAATAGAGATCTACATAAGTTTCTGTTTAATATTGCAGAATATGGAGCTATTTCGGGAGAAAACCAAGAAGCAAAGACGGGAGCTCAAAGCTACTCGATATCGACAAACCATGCCCGGACACACCCTGATCGAGGAGCATCATGTCGAGAAGCCGAGGAACAAAGTTGCCCGACTCCAGCACACTCCTCGATATCGACGACGTTCCTCGATATCGAAAAAGCCCTGAAGACAGCCCGGAGTCGAGGAGAGCCTGATCGAGGATGCCGCAGAGTGCTACTCGACTTGACCGGACAGGCCGGACACCACTCCTCGATATCGACGAAGTTCCTCGATATCGACAAAGACAAAGTTACATGTCCGAGCAGTATCGAGGAACCAGCACCACACTTCCGAGCCATGTCGAGGACCTGCTACCCGAGACGCCAATAACTCGATATCGAGGAACCAGCACCACACTTCCGAGCCATATCGAGGACCTGCTACCCGAGATACCGAGCCAAGCTGAAGTCGACGTCCATGTTACTCGAGATCGAGTAAGTCTACTCGAGATCGAGGAAAGTTGTCCGGGAGCGCGTTACGCGGTTTGAGCTGTCCTACTCGGATTGGGATTCCTTGGGGCCGAAGATTGCCGGGTTCTATCCGATTATATCAAGATCCATCATGGAAGAGAAGATTTATCCACAAGAAGATATTTTAGTCTTTTAGATATAATTTCCCTTTTTAGATTTAATTATATTATTCCATTTATTTATCTTTAAAGCCTTTAGATATAGATTTAGATATAGATAGATATTTCTATCCTTGAATAGCGAGTAGAAGGCTATAAATAAAGCCCATGGGGCTGATTTTAGGGAGAATCCAATTCAGAAGCTAGAGAAGTAGTTCACAGAGAAGTTTTAGGAGTTCGAAGGTTTTAGGGTTTTGGCATTCAACGAAATTTGGATTACCGGGATTTTAAAGGCTTTGAATTTAGTTTAATGCAAGTTATTTCCTTTCAATCAATGTCTGAGGTTGCGATGAAGTGCGAGTAGTCCACCCACTTCTTGGGTTGGGGCGAGCCCAACGATAGCCCTGCATGTTTGAGGTAAAGATCCGACTTTTATCATGTTTTGAGCATCTACTACTTGTTATGTGTTTATTACCCATCTAATGGAGGTCCATGCTAACAACTTGGATTGTAAACATAAAATCGGTAGAGACAATTAGGGTTTCTTGAAAGAGTTGTCTAATTGTTGGAAAAGGCGAAAGCTTAGTCCTTTGATGCGATTTATATAATTATCTATTTTATTCTTGCCTTATGCATTCTTGGTTATCGTTGTTGCAAAGCCCAATCCTGGAAGTCTTTTACATATAGTTTATTTTCGAATCCAAAAGCATTTGTCTTTATTTTATTTCGTTTTACTTTTTGTCTTACTCGATCTCGACCAACTTTGGTCGATCACGAGTTACTGATCTACGATCCTAGAATCGACGTAGCTTCTGTGTGCAGGTAATCGACAAGAGCATCATCGACATCGACGAGTCTACTCGATCTCGAGTACGGCTTACTCGATCTCGACCAAAACCGCCGAGAGCCACTCCTGCTGCGCTGCTCGACTTGTCCGATCTTTTGTCGACTAACCCTAGTTGAGATCGACAACCTGTGGTCGACTTCTGTCCGTGAGATTTCACCGCTGCCTAGGATCCGCTGACACGCTTCCTCGTGAATCGATCCTGACTTCCCACTGTTGCATCGAGAGGAAGTGTTGTAATCATTTGCAAGGGACGAAATCTGGTTTGCTTTACTTTAGTCATATTTTATATTTGCATTCTTGATTTTCCTCCTACAACAAATTGGCGCCGTTGCCGGGAAAGATATCATTCGCACCTTAGGTAGTTAAAATCTCACATCTACTCTGAGTTACTTTACAGGTGTATGCGCCGTTCTGGTCAACCACCTGAGGTTCACGGCTTAGATGATCCGGAACGCCTCGTACACATCCAAGCTAAGCTAAAAAGAGCCATGGCGGCCGCAGAAACACAGGAACAGCTGATACAGAGGCTTACAAGGGAACTGGCCACTAAATATGCTGCTATCGCCGCTGAGAAAGCAGCAAGGGAACAAGCAGAAGCTGAGCTTGCCCAATACCCAACCACTACAGAGGATTATATGCACCCGACTCTCGTCGTGCCTGAATCGGCGATTCTAATCCCTGAAAACTCTTTTGAAATTTGCACTCAATTTCTTATAGAGCTTAAAAATAATGCTTTTTATGGCAAATTTAATGAGTGTCCTCTTCAACATATTACCAATTTTTCTGACATGTCCCGTACTCTTGCTTAAGGTACAACTCTGGAATATGTCAAGATGAAAGCTTTTCGTTGGTCTCTCGCTGGACCTGCACTGAAATGGCTTGAAGGGCTGAAACCAAGATCCCTCACAACATGGGCCCAAGTAAAGCAAGATTTTCTGAACAAATTCTTCCCTCCAGCCAAAACAGCACTCCTCCGCCAGAAGATCACAGCCTTCAAACAGAAGCATGGGGAGCCGCTAGCAAAGGCATGGGAACGATACAAAGAACTGCTGTGATCTTGCCCTACTCATGGATAGCCACCCTACGTCATTCAGGAGATCTTCTTCAACTCTCTTGACCAAGTCACTAAGGACAGAATCAACCAGTACACTCGATATGAGTACCTAACGATGCCACCAATTGACGCCTGGGGTGTCCTCGACAAGCTCACCAATTATGACAACAAATATGGGTCTACTACAAACTATGAGGAAACCTCATATGCCAAGCCAGCACCATCTATGCCCCTCTATGAAGCTTCCAAAGAGATTGACCCAGATGTCAGGGAGCAGTTCTACAGAGACCAAAATCGCAAGCTACTCAAGCAAGTCAAGTATCTTTCTATCAACCAACCTTGCATCGAATGCGGATCACAGCGGCACACCACTACTGAGTGCCCACACACAGAGCAAGTCAGGATGGCAGAAACACACGAAGAGATGGCTTACACAGGGGGTCCCAATCGCTATATGGGGGATCAAAGGTTCTATCAAACACAGTGGAACCAAGGTCCTCCTAGGAACCCCCCGCCATACAGAGCTCTAGGACATCCAGAAAGAGATCAAAAGAAGGACGATCTGCAGCTTATCCTTGATGAGATGCGCCGAAATCATGCACAGAACCAGCAGGCTACAAACACCATCAACAATCAGCTCTAGAATTTCAACACAAAATTTGGAGAGCTAAACATATGGAAGAGAGGCATAGAGACTCAGATGGGTCAAATTCCTACACAAATTCCACGACCATCCGGACAACTCCCTAGACGAACAGAACAAAATCCTAAGGGGAAGACCGGACATGTCGCAGCTATCAAACTCAGAAGCAGACACCAATTACACGAGCCAGATGTCGGGAAGCACCAAGACAAAGTAGAGCAGCAACTCGACAACAAGCAACAACAACTCGATATTGAGGATCCCCTGCTCGATATCGACAAAAATCTGGTCGACACAGAGGAGAACCCAAGCTCGGACTCCACTGCCCAGCCAGCCAACTCGAGATCGACAAGCCTACTCGATATCGAGGAAGCTCAAGTGGATATCGACAAAAACCTGGCCGGTGTTGACGACTCTGCAACACCTCTGACGTGTGATCTGGCTCCGAAGCAGAAAAAGATAGTGCCTTTCCCTTCCAAAGCAATGAAAGATCCCACTGCATGTAGGTTTAACTGATTTGTTAATATGCTGTAAGAACTGAATGTCTCTATTCCTTTTACAGAGGCCCTGCAAGAGATGCCTGGATACGTCAAATTTCCGAAGGAAATCCTGAGCAAGAAGCGATCCATCTCAGAGATCGCCGGCGAATGCAAAGTACTCCACTTCCCTGAAAAGAGACCTGACCCTGATAAGTTTTCTGTTACTGTGGGATTTGGTCAATATAAATATGAGTCCCTGTGTGATTTAGGAGCAAGTGTGAGCATCTTGCCCTTATCAATCTGGCGGAAGGTAAAGATATGATGCATAGAACCTGTGGATGCTAAGCTATACATGGCGAACAATACAGTGGTCATCCCTACAGGTATAGTTGAGAATGTCCCCGTCCAGGTTGGTAAATTATTTGTTCCAACAGATTTCCTTATTATAGATTGTGCTGAAGATCCTACTAGCCCTATTATTCTTGGTAGACCATTCTTAGCCACTGCAGATGCCAAGATTAGTGTGAAACAACGATCGCTCACCTTCACCATAGGCGACGAGGTCTTTGATTTCTCTTTTGGCCCTGCAAAAGAGGAAATTTCATGGATGGAAGTGAAGAGCATTAGCAACCATGGGAACCAGCAAACAACAGAGGAAGGCACCAAGACTGTACTCGATATCGACAAAGGCTCCTCGATATTGACAAAGGTGCTACTCGATGTCGACAAAATCTCATCGACATCGACTTCTTCCTCTGCTGAGCACCAGACTTGCCAGGAGCCTATGTATGGGGTCCTTGTACTCAATATCGACCGGCCGTACTCGATATCGACTAACCCTAAGCCCGAAGATTTCTATTTTGGGTCCGAAAATGTAAGTTCAGGTATGAATCCTACTCATCCTCAGTCCATTAAGAAATTTATCAATAATTTAAGGGGAGGTAAGTCCCTATGGCGAGAGAATCTGCGGAAACTGCGAGCTGGAAAGAAAAAGAAGGGAGCCAAGGGAGACTATGCAAGCAACCACCTGTCAGCTGAGCTAGCATACTACCACCAGGACCTAGATGATCCATGAGAAGGGCCAAGCACAAGCGGGCCCCACATTAATGGTCCTTGAGCGCAAACGGAGAAGTCGGCCTAGCGACTCTAAAATCTAGAGCATGTATATAAAACTTTTTGAATTTTGGGACTTTGGAACCTTTGGGTTTTGGTTTTGGTTTTTGTTTTTGGTTTTTTATAATACTTCATGTGGAAAGTCTTGTTTTTGTGTGCCATCTAACACTTTTAGGTCGGCAAGCATATAAGGATCGCGAAAGGTGGAAAGAAGAAGTCCTTGAAAAACAGTCAGATTCGACGAAGGCCAAGTCGACAACGACCAAGAGGAGCAGCCCAGAAGTTCCTCGATATCGAGTAGGCCAACTCGATATCGACTAAGCCATCCGAGTCTCCTCGACTTCAGAAGCTACTGGACGCAGACACCTTCCTCGATATCGAGTATTGTACTCGATATCGACAAGAAATTTTACTCGACATGCCCTGATCTGCCTTCCTCGATGTGTTATTCGGTGAGTTCCTTCCTTTACTCTTGTTTTTCTTTGATTTTATACAGTGGGGACACTGTATATTTTAAGTATGGGGTGGGGGAAGAGCTCATTATCATTATTATATGTTTTAGTCTTACTTTTGGTTTTACATGGTGAAATTTTATTTTTATGCATTCATGTTTAAGTTTTATGCATTTAAGTCTTTTGTTATACTTTAGTCTTGTTTTTTTTACAAAAAAAAAATATAGAAATATAAAAAAAATGTCGAAAAAGGAAAAAAAATACATGTTTAATTTTTGCATTGTCTTAGTTTTTATACCCTAACTTAGATGTCCTATGATGATAAATAATGATTGACTTGATCATGTAAATCCTATGTCATGTTTGGAAGGTTTAGCCTATGTCCTCGAAATTGTTTTTATGTGGATTGTGAACTTATGATGAAATTGAGCACATATGATCCTAAGCTAAAGGTTAAAATCCAACAAAAATTGTCCTAGTGAGAATTTTGGCCTTATAGGGAGAACATTAAAAATCCCTCTGCTTTCTTGAGTGTATTTACTCTTCCTATGCATCTCTAAATGTTGTGATAGTTATTCAAAGCCAATGCATTTATATGTTTATGTGAATGAGGATTAAATGATGGAGGCACCTTGTAAGCCAATTTTATCCTCTCTTTATCTACCATGCATTATCCTTGCTTGAAGCCAGAACATTAGTCTGAGACTTTTATTATAAACTCCACAAAATTATCCTTAGCCAAATTGAGCCTGACCCCATTTGGGAACTAAGACTTAGAATTGGTTGAAATAATGGTTTGTGGAAGGAATAAGCTTGTGTTTCATTTCAAGTGAAGAGGATTTTTTAACTTATTAAGATATGGGTTGGTTTTATATTTTTATCATACTATGTAAAAGGATTTTTGGCTCACCCTATAAATGCACTAGTTATTTTCGTTAAAAAAAAAAGTTTGTATATATTGTTGTGAATAAGGTGCATGAGCCAAATTTACCTTATTTCTTTCATTTTTGCAAAGATTCACACCTTGGAGAGGTTAATTAAATTTGGAAGGTTACATACTTAATTAAGATAAATTGGAGAAGTTGGGTTATGCATACGATTGAGAGTTATGGTTTGGTTGAGTTGTGTTGGAAATTTAGGAGTCTTGATTCCCGAATTTTATTAAGCACCACATGGCCAAATAATTCCATACCCTTTTATTTCTTACCAAGCCCCATTACAACCCCACCCAATGGAATCTTCTTTGAAGACTTCTATTGAGCGAAGTCCTCCTCATAATTCTTGTTGCATTTTCATAATTGATTACGAAGTGGATTTAATTTAAATTGCAATGTTTATGAGATTGTATATGGAATTGAGTTGAGAGTTGATCTTCATAGCCTAAACACATTGAGAGTTGAGTGTAAACACATTATCCTTGTGAGGTTGGATTTATAATGCCTATGCCTATGGATCGCTCATATATGTGTGATGACGTTAAATTCACTTGTCTTACATTGCTACTACTTGAGATATTTCTTTTAACAAAGTCGAAGACTTGAAGGATGTGTTGTAGGTCTCTGTTATTGTTTGGTTATTGCTTGAGGACAAGCAAGTCTAAGTATGGGGTGATTTGATGTCTCTAAAGTAGCCATGTTTTTATGCACATTTTAGTTTCATATTCTATACACTTTGCATATGTCGGGTTGGGAATATGTCGAATTTATGTAGTATATGCTTATTTGCCAGAAATAGAGATCTACATAAGTTTCTGTTTAATATTGCAGAATATGGAGCCGTTTCGGGAGAACACCAAGAAGCAAAGACGGGACCTCAAAGCTACTTGATATCGACAAGTTTTAGTCGATATCGACAAACCATGCCTGGACACACCCTGATCGAGGAGCATCATGTCGAGAAGCCGAGGAACGAAGTTACCCGACTCCAGCGCACTCCTCGATATCGACGAAGTTCCTCGATATCGACAAAGCCTTGAAGACAGCCCGGAGTCGAGGAGAGCATGATCGAGGAACGAAGCTATCCGATTCTACCAAGATCCATCATGGAAGAGAAGATTTATCCACAAGAAGATATTTTAGTCTTTTAGATATAATTTCCTTTTTTAGATTTAATTATGTTATTCCATTTATTTATCTTTAAAGCTTTTAGATATAGATTTAGATATAGATAGATATTTCTATCCTTGAATAGCAAAGAGTAGAAGGCTATAAATAAAGCCCATGTGGCGGATTTTAGGGATAATCCAATTCAGAAGCTAGAAAAGTAGGTCACAGAGAAGTTTTAGGAGTTCGAAGGTTTTAGGGTTTTGGCATTCAACGAAAGTTGGATTGCCGGGATTGTAAAGGCTTTGAATTTAGTTTAATGCAAGTTATTTCCTTTCAATCAATGTCTGAGGTTGCGATGAAGCGCGAGTAGTCCACCCACTTGTAGGGTTGGGGCGAGCCCGACGATAGCCCTGCATGTTTGAGGTAAAGATCCGAATTTTATCATGTTTTGAGCATCTACTACTTGTTATTTGTTTATTACCCATCTAATGGAGGTCCATGCTAACAACTTGGATTGTAAACATAAAATCGGTAGAGACAATTAGGGTTTCTTGAAAGAGTTGTCTAATTTTTGGAAAAGGCGAAAGCTTAGTCCTTTGATGCGATTTATATGATTATCTGTTTTATTCTTGCCTTATCCATGCTTGGTTATCGTTGTTGCAAACCCCAATCTTGGAAGTCTTTTACATATAGTTTATTTTCGAATCCGAAAGCATTTGTCTTTATTTCATTTCATTTTACTTTTTGTCTTACTCGATCTCGACCAACTTTGGTCGATCTCGAGTTACTGATCTACGATCCCAGAATCGTTGTAGCTTCTGTGTGCAGGTAATTGACAAGAGCATCATCGACATCGACGAGTCTACTCGATCTCGAGTACGGCTTACTCGATCTCGACCAAAACCGTCGAGAGCCACTGCTGCGCTGCTCGACTTGTCCGATCTTTTGTCGACTAACACTAGTCGAGATCGACAACCTGTGGTCGACTTCTGTCCGTGAGATTTCATCGCCGCCTAGGATCCGCTGACACGCTTCCTCGTGGATCGATCCTCACTTCCCACTACTGCATCGGGAGGAAGTCTTGTAATCATTTGCAAGGGACGGAATCTGGTTTGCTTTACTTTAGTCATATTTTATATTTGCATTCTCGATTTTCCTCCTACAACAAAGTGCATATCAAACTAGGACGTTATGACGATGATGTGTTATGTGATATTGTACCTATGCAAGCCTGTCATATATTATTAGGTCATCCTTGGCAATTTGATCGTAAGGTCTTACATGATGGCATTACTAACCTTTATTCCTTTACTTTTCAGGGAAAGAACGTAGTTCTCAAGCCTATGACGCCAATACAAGGGGCTGACGAGATTGAGAAGCAAAAGGTAAGTAAAGGTGAGTTAGTTAAGGAGGCTCAGTCGAGCCATGTGTCTACCCCTACTCGACCTAAAGATGTATTCTTGGCTTCCAAGACTGCATATGTAGACGAGTTTGTGGATGGGGAAACAACCCTCGTGCTCCTATGCAAAGGGTTGAGCATGCTTAGTGAAGAGCTTAAAGCTACCCTCCCTTCTCATATCCTATCTCTTATTGAAGAGTATAAGGATGTCTTCCCCGAGGACATACCAGCAGGTCTACCCCCTATTAGAGGTATTGAGCATCAAATTGATCTCATTCCAGGGGCTTCTTTGCCTAATAGGCCTGCTTATAGAATGAATCCCACTGAAACCCAAGAGGGTCAATCCCAAGTCCAGGAACTGTTGGATAAGGGATACATTAGGGAACGTTTGAGTCCTTGTGATGTGCCTGTGTTGTTAGTCTCTAAGAAAGATGGTTCATGGAGAATGTGTGTAGATTGCAGGGCTATTAACAACATAACTGTGAAATATCGCCATCCTATTTCCCGCCTAGATGATATGTTAGATGAGTTGCATGGTTCTTCCATTTTCTCTAAAATTGATTTAAAAAGCGGTTACCATCAGATTAGGATGAAGGAAGGCGATGAATGGAAAACAACCTTTAAAACTAAATTTGGACTCTATGAATGGTTGGTTATGCCTTTTGATTTAACTAACGCTCCTAGTACCTTCATGAGATTAATGAATCATGTGCTTCGAAATTTCATAGGTAAATTTGTTGTTGTGTATTTTGATGATATTCTTGTTTATAGCAAGTCACCTAAGGAACATGAAGTACATTTAAGGGAAGTACTTTCTACACTTAGATTAGAACACTTGTATGCAAATCTTAAGAAATGTGAATTATGTAATGAACAAGTTTCTTTTCTGGGTTTTGTAGTGAGCTCGAATGGACTACGTGTCGATGAAGCGAAGATCAAGGCAATTCATGAGTGGCCTACACCGACTACCATCGGCCATGTGCATAGTTTTCAAGGCTTGGCGAGTTTCTATAGGAGATTTGTGTGCGACTTCATCTCCATCGCAGCCCCTCTCACGGAACTCACAAAGAAGATGTGCGAGTTCAAGTGGGGCTCAGATCAGGAGGAGGCATTTCGCACCTTGAAAGAGAAGTTGACGCAGGCCCCGCTATTGGCCTTGCCTAATTTCTCTCGGCCCTTTGAGGTGGAATGTGAAGCTACGGAGTTGGAATTGGTGGAGTCCTCATGCAAGAAGGTAAGCATATAGCCTTCTTTTCTGAAAAGTTGAAAGGTGCATGTCTTAATTACTCTACTTATGATAAAGAGTTATATGCATTGTTTAGAGTCCTTAAGACATGGTCCCATTACCTTTGGCCTAGAGAGTTTTTACTTAGGACTGATCATGAATCTTTAAAGCATTTTAAGAGCCAAGATAAACTTGATAAGAGACATGGTAGATTGATGGAATTCATAGAAACATTTCCTTATGTAATAAAGTATAAGAAAAGCAAAGACAATGTGGTAGTTGATGCATTATCTAGGAGACATGTGTTATTGACCACTTTGGATTCTAGAGTCTTAGGCTTTGTGTACATTAAGGAATTGTGTGAGAATGATGCTGATTTTGGGGATTTATTTAGACAATGCCGAGATAAGGATCCTAGCAATAGCTTCTATATCTTTGATGGATTCTTATTTAGGAAAGATCAAGTGTGTATACCTAGGTGTTCTCTTCGTTTATTATTGGTTAATGAAGTCCATAGTGGAGAATTAATGGGTCATTTTGGGAGAGATAAGACATATCATACACTTAGATCTCATTTTTATTGGCCACATATGGTTGGGGATGTAGAACATTGCCTTAAGAGATGTATTGATTGCCTAAAGGCCAAGTCTAAGCTCATACCACATGGATTATACACACCACTACCTACACCCTCAGCCCCTTGGGAAGATATTTCTATGGACTTTATTGTAGGATTGCCTAGAACTAAGAAGGGGAGAGATTCTATATTTGTGGTGGTAGATAGATTTTCTAAGATGTCTCACTTTATTGCATGCCATAAGACCGATGATGCTACGAATGTCGCGAACCTGTTCTTTAGAGAGGTAGTACGGTTGCATGGGGTGCCTAAAACCATAGTGAGCGATAGGGATGTTAAGTTTCATAATCATTTTTTGCGAACATTATGGATTAAATTGAGAACTATATTGTTATTCTCTACCTCTAGTCACAACCAAACTGATGGCCAAACTTAGGTGACCAATAGAACCTTAACCATTGTCCTTAGAGCCATAATTAGGAAGAATTTGAAGCTTTGGGACGAAGCCTTACCTCATGTGGAGTTTGCTTATAATAGGACCATGCATTCCTCAACCAAAATCACTCCATTTGAATGTGTATATGGTGTTAATCCACTAACCCCTTTTGATCTTATCCATATATATCCTATGAGAGAGAAAGAATCATTTGAAGTAGGTAAGCATATTGAGTTCGTCAAGGAATTACATGAACGAATGCGTCAGAAGCTTATGCAGAAGGCTGAGTACAATGCCAATAAGGCCAACAAAGGGCTGCGTTTGGTTACATTTCAGCCTAGGGATCTTGTGTGGGTGCACCTGAGGAAGGAGAGGTTTCCAAATGAGCGGAAGAGCAAGGTTGCACCTCGAGGTGATGGACTTTTCAAGGTTCTGCAGAAGGTGGGTGAGAATGCCTACAAGCTGGAGCTTCTTGGAACCTATGGCGTGAGCGCAACCTTCAACGTCGCAGATCTCATTCCATACTTTGCCGTGGACGAGGACTTGGATTTGTAGTCGAATCCTTTCTAAGAAGGGGAGGTTGATGCGGGACCATCTTCTACACCTCCGGACACGCCTATCATACTTGGAGAAGGACCTATGACTAGAGTTCGAGCTAAGAAGATTCAACGCGACTCATTCATGTTTGTGAGTCATGCTTTGTTCTCGAGCACGGTTCAACTCCCGGAGCCAGCATTGGGATACAAGAAGAGGCCGAACCCTCTTAGTCTATGTAGTTCCGATTTGTCTAAGTGTTGAGACTCCCCTATGTTACTATTTTTAGTATTATTTTTACTTATGTTATTTTAGGAAACTTTAGGGATATTTTATTAATTTCTTTAAGCAGTTCTTTTATCTTCTTTTCTCATTAGAATCGGCCCAACAGCCTTGTAAGGCCTATAAATGTCGATTACCTCTCATGTAGAAAAATGGGAACTTATTGAATAGAATTCTCAAATTTGTGTGAAACACATTGGGTGAAAGTCGATCGATTAGAAGCGGAGCTCATCGATTGCAAATTGGTATAGATCTCAGCTTGGTTTGCCTTGAGTTCATCAACCTCGCGAGAGCTTGGTGATCCTGGAATTCACGAGTCCCCTCCTTGTGCCTCCAAGTTATCTGCTTGGTTGTGTAAGGTTATAGAGGCGGGCTTTATAGTCGTTGATAATTGGTTCCTACCCTCTAAGGAGGTCTGGGGTCTTTATCTCGTTCTATCTTAGTTCGAATCACCCAATCTATCATTCTTGTCATAGAATTTCGAGTCTTTATATTATTTTTATCGAGTCTTGTCATTCTTGGTTAGTCGATCTCGAGTTCATCACTGATCTTGAAGATCTTGTCGAGTCTTTGTTCTTTCTTTGGTCGATCTTGGTGTTCTTTGTCCATTCTTGCATTATTCTTGTTGCGTCTTTGAGTTCTTGAGTCGGTTCTTGTTTAATTCTTTGAGTCTTGAGTCTTTCTTGCTTCCGTTCTTTAAGTCCTTGAGTCGGGCCATCCTACGGCTAACCCTGTATCACATGGATTTGGGATCTAAAAACTCCATCGAAAAACATCAGGAGGCAATGCAAGCATAATTTGGGTAATAAAAAAAATAAGGAGCTACCAAATGGAAATCTTGAAATACCCCAAATTATTTTTGGGTTATTTCTTATTTTATTTAATTAAATAAGTCTATATTATATCAAACCATAGTTTATATTTGGTGAATTTGATCATTTAATATATTCACCTAAGGTATATAGTATGAATTAGAATAATTAAATTATTCTAAAGCGTATAATATATGATGTATTTAATTGAATAAATCCTCTAAATACCCTTTTTATTTAATTTTTTCCGCTAAAATGGAGGAGATCTATTTCAATCTAGTCTTTATCTGATTTTTTATTTTATTTTCCTCAAATCTATCCGCTACCTTTAATTTCTATATTAAATTGACTCTTAACCCCAAAGGATCTCTATCTTTTATCTAACCTAATTGAGTTTTATAGATACACGTTTAATCCTAGGGTTCCACAACCCAAAAATCACACCCGCCTCACCGTCTCTCTTCCTCTCCTAATTCAACCCACATTCACCGTCCTCCTCTTCTCTCCCATTCCTCCCAAACCGTGAGCAGCCGCCCCGATCACTGCCGAGCCGCCGGTGACCTGAGTTCGAGCCGCCATTCACCGTCGAGAATCACTGCAGTGCAGCCTTGCCGGAGACGCGCCGCAAACCAAGTCGTAGCCTCCGCCCTGTTCGACGTCGCCTCTGATTACCACCGATGCACATCGCCGCCTTCGTCTTCGGTTGCTTTGTCACTGCCTCCGATTGTCGTCACTAATCACCGCCCAAACTGCCACCTCGGATCGTCACCTGAACCGCTAGCTATCGACGCCGGAGGAGAGTCGTGTCGAGCCTCGTCGCTTCACCCTGCGCCTTCGTCTTCTTCCCTGTACGTGAAAAATCTGATTGAAACAAATTGGAAGTTTCAATCCCTTTTGGTAAAAATAGTAGAACCTTCCCTCGTGTTTAGACTATTCTCGTTTTTGGCCTAACTTAATTATTTATTAAGTTAGGTTGTCAATATATATAAACTAATCGATTATTGCCCGTTTTTGTGACACCTGTCAATCCCAAAGCACCCTTGCTGGATCCCCCTCCACAATGAATTCATATTGGTATAGATTCTGAACTTTATAGAATTAATTCAATTCCAAATTAAGTTAAGTGAAGTTAATTGAAAAAAAATATCAATATTAAATATTCCTTTTTCCGTTGGATTCAATAGTTGCTAAAATCCTTTCTTGTTATCGCTAGCCAATCATCGAAGGTTAAGGCAAGTGATTTCGTTCAACACCCTTTGCGTTTTTCATGATTCTTTTGACGCGCCTTTTTAATTCTTCGGTGTCGAATGCGGCCCTGTGGCCAATTTCCGTGTCATTTTTGATAAATTGCATATTCGTCTGCTTGATGTAATTTATCTCCTTATTTAAAAATTGGCATGAGTAGAAATTAATGGGCAATTTATTAAATTAATTATAGTGATATGTGTATTAAATGTGTTATTTGTTTTATAACTCGAGATGGTAAAAATTCCTCATTTTCTTCTTCCTAAATTGCATGATATTCTGCTTGTTTCTTTCATGCAACTAGCGGCATGCGATATTAAGATCCTTTGAAATATCTGTGTTGGTATGTCCTTGTTGATTTAATCTCGTTATTAGGATCACCTAGTATTAAATATTAAAGTTGTTATAATTAAAATGTGCATCTCACGTGGTGCGGATTGAAAGTCGGTTGCGAGGGCTATCTCGCAGGTTGGGAATAGTGTAAAGCCTAATCTAAAAGGTTCCGTGGAATATCTAGACTTCAAATAGTCTTAGGTCGCAGTCCTAGTTGAGTCTGGACCCGTGATACGATTAGACTTCAAAGTCTCAGGTCGCAGTCCTAGTTGAGTCTAGACCCGTGGTACGATCAGACTTCAAAGTCTCAGGTCGCAGTTCTAGTTGAGTCTGGACCCGTGTCACTACGCTTTATATTGTGTTATTTACATATATACATTATAATTATTATCGAGACTATTGATAGGTGATCAATTCCGTTATATTATACTTCACTCTTACTCGAGGTATAATTCCTTATCTCCTCGTATCATCGATCCTCACGATCATCCGAGTCATGTTTGGAATTTTGCTTTTTTACCAATTTCCACTTTTAAATACTCGTGTCTATCTCTTAGCCTATGACATACCGTTTTATGGTCACTAAAAGGTTAAAGTCTGAACATTTTTCCTATTATTTGGTAGTCTTAATTGTACTAACCATCATATTTAGTGGATGGCTGGTGTCCTTCGTACTCACGAAACACCATGTCATATTCCACAGGTCTAGTGAGAGCAGCGGAGTAGGAGAGAGCTGAAGAGAGGACTATCATCAATGGACTTTTAAAACTGCAGTTTTACGCATTTAAAGTTTCCACAATGATACGGTTGTTGTGAGGAGGAAATCAAGTATGAAATATAATAAAATAAATCAAACCAGATTTAGGCCCACGCAAATAAATACAAGACTCCTCCAATGCAGTAAGAGAAAGTCATGATCGAATCCACGAGGAAGCGTGTCAGCGGATCCTAGGTAGCTGTAAATCTCACAGAAAAGCAAGCAGAAGACAGAAACAAAGAAAGACAGAAATAAAACAGAAAAGAATAAACAGAAGTAGAAACAAAAGCGAGGACACCGAAGTTACTCGATATCGACTAACTGTCCTCGATGTCGACTACAGATGTCGACAACAGAAACTCAGCAAGCAAGCAGACAACTCGATATAGACAAGCCAACTCGATCTCGACCAGTGTCTACTCGAGATCGACAAGACTCCACTCTTATTCGACTAAAAACTCAGAAAACGTAAATTGCAATTTCTCGAAACCAAAACTCAGAATTCCGACGAAATAAATCAATATGCTAAAAGACTTCCAATGCCAGGGTATCAACACCACCACGATAACCATGCAAAGTAACACATAAAGGCATAAAAGATCATGCTTTCCATCAAACAACTTTCGTTATTAACAAATAGGCATATAGAGGCTTTCGCATAAACACTAATTGTTACTAACCCTTTTCACATAATTAACCCAAGTTGCATTAAGATCACTTTCGCTTCAATAACACAAACAAGGGTCACCTTCAACTCTCGCAAAAGAATCATGCTCATATGGATAGAAGATGAATTGCATAACAAGATCTGACCTTTACCGCATCACCTCACCTGGCCACCGTCGGGCTCACCCCAGCCCCAGAAGTGGGTGGACTACTCGCTCTTCATCATCAAGAAAGACATCAAATAACAAAAGAAACTAACTTGCATTGAATTAAATAAAGAAAGCTTACAATCCACAAGATAAATCCGCTTTCGCCTTTCCACCTTGCTTGCTAAAAGACTCCACTCTTAATCGACTAAAAACTCAGAAAACGTAAATTGCAATTTCTCAAAACCAAAACTCAGAATTCCGACGAAATAAATCAATATGCTAAAAGACTTCCAAGGCCAGGGTATCAACACCACAACGATAACCATGCAAAGTAACACATAAAGGCATAAAAGATCATGCTTTCCATCAAACAACTTTCGTTATTAACAAATAGGCATATAGAGGCTTTCGCATAAACCCTAATTATTACTAACCCTTTTCACATAATTAACCCAAGTTGCATTAAGATCACTTTCGCTTCAATAACACAAACAAGGGTCACCTTCAACTCTCGCAAAAGAATCATGCTCATAGGGATAGAAGATGAATTGCATAACAAGATCTGACCTTTACCACATCACCTCACATGACCACCGTCGGGCTCACCCCAGCCCCAGAAGTGGGTGGACTACTCGCTCTTCATCATCAAGAAAGACATCAAATAACAAAAGAAACTAACTTGCATTGAATTAAATAAAGAAAGCTTACAATCCACAAGACAAATCCGCTTTCGCATTTCCACCTTGCTTGCTACAAACTTTCTTTCTCTACTCCTACTTACTTGAATGGAATTGATTGTGTTTCTGAATGAATGAAAAACCAGCCCCTAGGGCTTTATTTATAGCCTTCTATTCCTTGCTAATCAAGGATAGAATCTTCTATCTATATCTACTTAAAAGTTTAAAGATAAATAAATTGCTAAAGGGAAATAAATCTTTAAAGGAAACTATATCTAAAGCTTGCAAAATATCTCCAATATAGGTAGAACTTCTCTTCATAGATAGACTCGATCAAATTGGATAGAATCTCGGCCAACTCGACTTCCTTCGTGCCCAAGGATTCCCAACTCGACAAGGACTGCTCACGGCGACGCGTTTTCAGAAACTGGCCTACTCGATATCGACAAGATTACTGGATATCGAGTACCATGGTTCGTCGACTATGGTGGCTCGGCTTATCGGGTAGATCTGCTCGACATGGCTCGGACTTGTGGGCTCCTTGGCTCCTCTATATCGACAAGGCAACTCGAGATCGAGTTGGGTTGGCGTCGAGGATTCCTGCCTGGTGTGGTCGAGGGCTCTTCCTCGGCATGGAACCCTACTCGAGATCGAGTAGGGTCCCCGGAGTCGGGTTGACAAGGCCTGTGCTCGGACAGCTTCGTCGAGGTCGAGTAGCAGTACTCTAGATCGAGTACACTCGTGCTCCAAAGCTTGATTTGACTGGTTCCGCTGCTTCTTGACCTTGGACTTCTGTAGTTGATTTTCGAGCTTTTCTGTAATTTGGCAAATAAACATAAATTACATAGATTCTGTACTATCCTAGCCCAAATGAATGAAATGTATGCAGAAATCGATATAAAAGTTACTGTAAAACATAGCAGATTCAGCTCACAACAAACAACTCATACTTAAGCTTGCTTGTACTGAAGCAATACTTTTAATTGTCATTTAGGGGAAGAATTCAAACTCTCAACATTTCAGATTCATTCTTATATAACCCTACAGTCAATTACCATCTTCGAAAAGGTACTAGTGTCACAGATCAATGCATGTGCAATTATACAAAATGAGGGTTATGCACAAATAATTCATGTGACAAAGCATCAATAATCAAGAGGACTTTAATTTAAGCTCAAATAAGGAGCAGATTGGTAAAAGGCTAAAGGTGGGCAATTTTTGGTAATGTGGTGCTAATAATCCGGGAAAATGGAGTATTTCCAAACTGAATTCCCACATTACTTCTCCATAAGATTCATCACCTTTCATAATGCCTTTATCAATAATAATGTTTTTACCTTTCTAACCTCAGCACTGCCTTCTCGCGAGTCGCAAACATGGGTGTCATGAATGGCCCCGGATACTTAGTGCTTTGGACTCCTCACAATGTGTCCCATCTCTCCAAACTATTATCTCAGAGAGCAGGGTCAATCTACCTTTATCTCCTGAGGTGATTGTATTTTCTTTCACTCATTAAATTTTCCATATATTTCAAACAATTTCCCACCATACTCCAATAATGATAATAATCACAACACAAACACCATATGATAATCTCCATAATGTAACATCATTCTCAACATAATCCCCGGATAAGGTAAAGAATGGCAATATTTAGATCATGTGGAGCAATAATTGAAATAAGGCATATTATGGCTTTTTGTGATGCATACGCATAGGTAAGGCTAGGATATACACAATGTGAGCATTATATGGAAATATAAAGTCCTCCATCATCTTATCATGCAACATGTCAAAAGCAATTTCAAATTTTACCTCCTTTCATGGTTTTCATCTAAAATATGCACTTCATTGTGACTTCCCTTTACTAGGCAATTTCATGCTATATCTCTAATGAATCCAATTTTGCATCGTCGAGTTCAATATAAAACTTCCATGACATTAACCAAATTTTTCAATGGGGGTCAATATAAAACTTTGGAAAACATGTATATAAGCTCATAAATCAATAATGAATTCCAAAATAGCCATGTAGCAATTCAAAGAAATAAAATATAATGTCAAATATGGCAAATATGCGCAAAGTAGGCCCTTCCCCCACCCCATACTTAAATATTACAGTGTCCTCGCTGTATAAAAGCAAGGGTAAAGAAAGAAACTCTCAAGACAAGTGTGCAGGGCCTCAAAATGTCGAATATAAGAATCCTGGGCCGAGTCTGAATATAGCTGCTTCTATCCATGGACCTGAAAAGTGTAGAAGACATATACCCACAATAGAAAACTAAAAATTTTCAAAACCAAAAACAAACAAAACAAAGTCCAAAACTAAATGTCTATGTACAAGCTCTAGATTTTATAGTCGCTAGGCCGACTTTCCATTTATGCTCAAGGTGGCATCTGCAGGGGCCATGTAGCTTGGGCCTCAAATAAGACTCCATTCTTGTCCATCAGTTGTAATCCTCCAGAGTGGATCTTGTTCACTACGATAGGTCCCATCCTCTTTTTGTTGAATTTGTTGGGAAACCAATGATCCTTTGATTTAGAGACATAGAGCTTGTCTCCAACTTCATAATCTTTGGGCTCATCATTGGAAATCCTACATAAGCGCACATACCAAGGCAAACCTCTCCCATGTATAGACAGATCTTTAATGGAAATAGGAGAAGAAAGATCCATACCTTGGCTTTGTTGTGAGCTGAATCTGCCATGTTTTACAGTAACTTTTATATCGATTTCTGTATACATTGCATTCATTTGGGTTTAGATAGTACAGAATCTAGGTAGTTTATGTTTATTTGCCAAAATTATGTAATCTACACCAGTTTCTGTTTAATTCGCATAAATCAAGGCATTTTACAGCAATTCTACAGAAGGTCGGAAAAGCTCGGAAAACCACTACAGAAGTCCAAGGTCAAAGCAGCGGAATCAAGCTGAAGATCAAGGCTACTCGATCTACTCAATCTCGAGTAGGCTTACTCGACATAGACGAGCCTGTCCGAGCACAGCTTAGTTGAGCAGAGCCTGATCGAGAGCCAGACCAACCCGAGCTCCGGGCCCTACTCGATCTCGAGGACCACTAGTCGAGATCGACGAAGCCTCAGCGCCATGCCCGGAGTCGACAAGGAGAGTAGCCGAGGACGACCAGGCGAGACTCGCTACCAGCGACTCCACTCGCTGCAGCGGACCACTCGCTGCCGCGGAAGAGGCCACTCGCTGCCAGCGGATGAAGCAACTCGCGGGAGCGGAAGCGGAAGGGAAGATCCCTACTCGATCTCGACGAACCCTTGTCGAGATCGACGAGACCTTGAGTCCAGATCCGAGCTTGCCGAAGAGAGGCACTCGAGGAAGCCCAGTCGACGGAGCCGTCCTGGTCGAGATCGACAAAGGCTACCCGAGGTCGACGAGCACTAGTGACCAAGTCCGAGCCACATCGAGCAGATCTAGCCGAGGAAGTCCACTCGACGAACCATGCTACTCGAGGTCGACAAACACAACTCGAGGTCGACTAGACCGTGTCCAACAGCTTTTCGACGAGACTTGTCCGACTAAACTTGGGATTCCTTGGGGCCGAAGGCGGAAGATTCTATCCGATTCCATCAAGTTCTATCATCAAGGAGACAAGATCTATCAAGACATGAAGACCTACCTTAATTAGTTTTATCTTTTCTTTATAGATTTATTTCCTTAAAGCATTTATTTATCTTTAAGTATTTTAGATATAATTTTAGATATAGATAGATATCTTCTTTCCTAGAATAGCTAGGGAATGAAGGCTATAAATAAGGCCCTAGGGGGCTCAGTTTTATTCATTCAATTTTAGAGAGAAACAAGTCAATTCTAGTAGAGTAGTTTAGGAGTTCTAAGGTTTTTAAGGTTTTGGCTTTCTGCGAAAGTTGATTGCCGAGATTGTAAAGGCTTTGAATATAGTTTTATGCAAGTTTCTTTTCATCAATCAATGTCTATTATTGCGATGAGGCGTGAGTAGTCCACCCACTTCTGGGGCTGGGGTGAGCCCAACGGTGGCCATGTGAGGCGATGCGATAAAGGTCAGGTCTTTTTGTGTGATTCATCTTCTATCCCTATGAGCGTGATTCTTTTGCGAGAGTTGAAGGTGATCCTTGTTTGTCTTATTGAAGCGAAAGTGATCTTAATGCAACTTGGATTAATTATGTGAAAAGGGTTAGTAACAATTAGGGTTTATGCGAAAGCCTCTATTTGCCTATTTGTTAATGACGACAGTTATTTGATGGAAAGCATGATCTTTTATGCCTTTATGTGTTACTTTGCATGGTTATCGTTGTGGTGTTGATACCCTGGCCTTGGAAGTCTTTTAATATATTGAAGTTTATTTCAGTCGAAAATCTGAGTGTTGGTTTGAATTCTGCAATTTTAAAGTTTCTGTCTTTTACTGTTTTTACTCGACATAGAGGAGATCTGGTCGATCTCGAGGAGAGCTTAGTCTAGGTCGAGTTATTTGCCTTTGTTTTCTGTTTTCTGTTTTCGTTACTGTCTTGTCGAGATAGAGGACAGCTTACTCGAGATCGAGTAGCTTCTGTGTCCTCATTTTACTTGTTGTTTTGCTTTGTCTTTTCTTGTTTTACTTGTTCTTTGCTTCTGTGTCCTTATTTCTGTTTCTGTGTTTCTGTCTTTCTGCTGCTTCTGTGAGAATTTACAGCTATCTAAGAACTACTGACGTGCTTCCTCGTGGATTCGATCCTGACTTTCTCTTACTGCATTGGAGGAGTCTTGTATTTATTTGATGAGGCCTAAGTCTGGTTTGATCTATTTCGTTATATTTCATACCCGATTCACTCCTTACAACAAATTCGCGCCGTTGCCGGGGAAGCAATCAATCGCGCCTTAGGTAGTCAGTTCTCACTGTTTCTTTGAGTTAGTTTGCAGGTGTATGCGTCGTTCTGGTCAAACACCTGAGTTTGACAGCTTAGACGAACCGGAGCGCTACCTACACATCCACTCCAAACTCAAAAGGATCATGGCGGCCGCTGAAACTCAGGAACAGCTGATCGCTAGGCTTAACAGGGAATGGGCCGCAAAGGATGCTGTTATCGCCGCTGAGAGAGCAGCAAGGGAACAAGCACAGGATGAGCTTGCCCAGTATCCAACCACGGCAGAGGACTACATGCACCCAACTCTCGTCGTGCCTGAATCGGCGATTCTTATCCCTGAAAACTCTTTTGAAATTCGCACTCAGTTTCTTATAGAGCTTAAAAATAATGCCTTTTTATGGTAGATTTAATGAGTGTCCTCTTGAACATATTACTAATTTTCATGATATGTGCCGTACTCTTGCAGAAGGTACAACCTTGGAATATGTCAAGATAAAATCTTTTTGCTGGTCTCTCGCTGGACCTGCACTGAAATGGCTGGAAGGGCTGAAAGTTAAATCACTCACAACCTAGGCCCAAGTAGAGCAAGAGTTTCTCAACAAATTCTTCCCACCTGCCAAAACAGCACATCTCCGCCAGAAAATCACCGCCTTTAAACAGCAAAAAGGGGAACCGCTGGCAAAGGCATGGGAACGCTACAAGGAACTGCTACGATCTTGCCCTACTCATGGACAGCCACCCTACATCATTCAGGAGATCTTCTTCAACTCTCTTGATCAAGTCACTAAGGACGGAATCAACAATTATACTCGCTACGAGTATTTGACAATGCCACCAAGTGACGCATGGAGTGTGCTAGAGAAGCTCACCAACTACGACAACAAGTATGGGTCTACTGCAACCTATGAAGAGAACCCATACGCCAGGCCAGCACCATCTATGCCTCTCTATGAGCCAGCAAAGGAAATTGATCCTGATGTTAGGGAGCAATACTACAGAGATCAGAATAAGAAGCTCATCAAGCAAGTCAAGTATCTCTCTGTCAACCAGCCTTGCATAGAATGCGGATCGCAAAGGCACACCACTACTGAGTGCCCACACACAGAGCAAGTCAGGCTGGCAGAGCACCATGAGGATGCAGCTTACGCAGGGTGTCCAAATCGCTACATGTGGGACCAAAGGTTTCAGCAACCACAATGGAACCAAGGTGTCCCTAGGAATCCCCCGCCCTACAGAGCTCCAGGACATCCAGAAAGGGATCAAAAGAAGGATGATATACAGACAGTCCTGGAGGAAATACGGAGGAACCACTCAGAAACTAGGCAATCTTTCAACTCTGTCTATACTCAGATGCAAGGTGTCAACTCTAGGCTTGGGGAAATTGATGTATGGCGGAAATCAGTTGATACACAGATTGGTGAGCTAGCAGCCGGAATCCCCAGACAGTCAGGGACACTTCCAGGATCTTCAGAACCAAATCCTAAGGGAAAGACTGGACACATCGCTGCTATCAAACTCAGAAGCGGCCATCAACTGCAAGAGCCAGAGGTCGGAAAGCAGCAGAACGACGAGGAATAGCAAGTCGATCTCGACAAAGCAGTAGTCGATCTCGACAAACATCTGGTTGACCTCGACAAGAGCCTCGTCGACCTCGAGAAGAAAATTCCAGAATCCTCGTCTGCACCACACAACAACTCGACTGGGCCCAATCTGCTGTTCTGGCTCCGACGCAGAAAAAGAAGCTGCCTTTCCCCACAAAATCTCTAAAGGACCCAGCGGAGAAAAAGTTTCAGCGCTTCATCAAGATGCTTCAGAAGCTCAACGTCACCATCCCCTTCACAGAAGCTCTCAATGAAATGCCATCTTATGTCAAGTTCCTAAAGGAGATTTTGAGCAAAAAGCGATCAATGGCTGAAATCACAGAGGAGTGCAGCCATCTGGACATATTGGAAAAGAGGCCGGATCCAGGTAAGTTTGCTATAACTATTGGATTTGGTCCATACAAAATTAATGCCCTATGTGATCTTGGAGCTAGTGTGAGTATAATGCCTTTAACAATTTGGTCCAAGATTAAGATAGGTGCCCTGGAGCCTGTGGATGCTAGACTATACATGGCCAACAACACGGTGGTAATTCCAACAGGCATGGTGGAAAATGTCCCAGTACAAGTAGGTAAATTCTTCGTCCCTGCTGATTTCTTAATAGTTGATATGCAAGAAGATCCTGCTTGTCCAATTATTTTAGGAAGACCATTCTTGGCGACGGTGGATGCCAACATAAGCGTAAGGAAAGGAGTGCTCACCTTCAACATCAGCGATGAGGTCATTGAGTATTCCTTTAATAAAACTGAAAGGCATACGGGTCCAATGGAAGAGGTCAAATCTATCTCAGCTGGCTACATCACCTGCGGGGAACCCAAGGTCAGAAATATGACCCCTGAAGAGATAGAAAAAAGGGACATGGAGGCCCAGGTGGAGGAGATCATGGCAATCCTTAAGGAGAACACGAAGAATCCAATCAACATAGACCAAGGTAAGTCGTTGTGGATTAATTATTTTTCGGATGCCTTGACAGGGACTAAGTATGGGGTCAAGATCGACCAGGGCTCCTCGACATCGTGTAGAACCCTAGTCGATCTCGACCAGACCAAGAGGACTCCACCAGCACCGGCATCGTCGAGCAGCAAACCAGTCGACGAGCCACCTTACTCGATCTCGAGTACGCTAGTCGAGATCGACCACCAGACGAGGAGCCCAGATCCATCTTCCTCGACGACGGCGACTCCAGGACCAGAACCCTACTCGACCTCGAGTAGGCTTGTCGAAGTCGACCACCGCCCGTCTCCACCATAGCCCTCTCCCTCGACACAGAAGCCGCCTGACGAACCAGCCTCGTCGATCTCGACCACCCTTGTCGAGATCGACCACCACCCGACGCCACCAGACCCGCCTTCCTCGATGAGCAAGCCACCAGGAGGAGAAGGCTACTCGATCTCGAGTAGCCTTGTCGAGATCGACAAGACCACGTCTTCCTCGACGGCCCCTTCCTCGACGTTGCAGACACAAGGACCAGAGCCCTTGTCGAGGTCGACCAAGCTCGTCGAGATCGACCAGACCCTGTCTTCGTCGACTTCTTAATCTTCGAGCAGACCACCACCAGGACCAACAGACTTGTCGAGATCGACCAGCCCTAGTCGAGATCGACCAAACACCGTTGTCCCCGATTCCGTTTCCGCGAAGGTGAGTCAAGGTATGGACCAAACACCGTTGTCCCCGAGTTGTTTGCCTTTGTTTTCTCTTTTCTGTTTTCTGTTTTCGTTACTATCTTGTCGAGATAGAGGACAGCTTACTCGAGATCGAGTAGCTTCTGTGTCCTCGTTTTACTTGCTGTTTTGCTTTGTCTTTTCTTGTTTTACTTGTTCTTTGCTTTTGTTTTAGTTGCCCTTGCCGGGTTTATTTCTATTTCTGTGTTTCTGTCTTTCTGCTGCTTCTGTGAGAATTTACAACTATCTAAGAACTGCTGACGTGCTTCCTCGTGGATTCGATCCTGACTTTCTCTTACTGCATTGGAGGAGTCTTGTATTTATTTGCTGAGGCCTAAGTCTGGTTTGATCTATTTCGTTATATTTCATACTCGATTTACTCCTTACAACAGGCTTACCTTTGCAGAGACAGAATCGGGGACCACAGTGTTTAGTCGATCTCGAGTAGAGGTACTCGATCTCGATGAGCTTTCTGGTTCTGGTGGTGAGTTGCTCGATGATGCAGAAGCTGGTGAAGGTTGGTCGATATCGACAAGCCTGGTCGATCTCGAGTAGGGTGGCTGGTTTGGTGGCTTCAGTGTCGAGGAAGTAGGTGCCAAGGAGGGTGGGTGTTGGTCGATCTCGATAAGCCTGGTCGAGATTGAGTAGCCTGGTCGATCTGGTGGTTTCAGTGTCGAGGAAGCAGGTGCCCGAGGATGCAGAAGCTGGTGAGGGTGGTCGATATCGAGTACGGTACTCGATCTCGAGGAGGATTGAGCTTCTGTTTTTCTTCTCGACGACACTGGTGCTGTTGGAGGCTCCCGGCTTTGGTCGAGGTCGACTAGGGTCCTCGATGTCGAGGAGTCATGGTCGACCTTGACCCCATACTTGGTTCCTGTCAGGGCATCTGAAAAATAATTAGTCCATAACGACGTACCTTGGTTTGTGTCGATTGGATTCTCTGTGTCCTTCTTTAGGATTGCCATGATCTCCTCCACCTGGGTTTCCAAATCCCTCTTTTCCATCTCCTCAGGAGTCATGTTTCTCACCTTGGGTTCCCCGCAGGTGATGTAAGATAGATTTTACCTCTTCCATTGGACCTGTATGCCTTTCAGTTTTATTAAAGGAATACTCAATTACCTCATCGCTGATCTTGAAGGTGAGCACTCCTTTCCTTACGCTTATGTTGGCATCCACTGTCGCCAAGAAGGGTCTTCCTCGAATAATTGGACAAGCAGGATCTTTTTGCATATCAATAACCAAGAAATCAGCAGGGACAAAGAATTTACCTACTTGTACTGGCACATTGTCTACCATGCCTGTTAGAATGACCACTGTGTTGTTGGCCATGTAAAGTCTAGCATCCACAGGCTCTAGGGCACCTATCTTAATCTTGGACCAAATTGTTAAAGGCATTATACTCACACTAGCTCCAAGATCACATAAGGCATTAATTTTATATGGACCAAATCCAATGGTTATAGCAAACTTACCTGAATCTGGCCTCTTCTCCAGTATGTCCAAATGGCTGCACTCCTCTATAATTTCAGCCATTGATCGCTTTTTGCTCAGAATCTCCTTCAGGAACTTGACATAGGATGGCATTTCATTGAGAGCTTCTGTGAAGGGGATGGTGGCATTGAGTTTCTGAAGCATCTTGATGAAGCGCTGAAATTTCTTTTCTGCTGGGTCCTTCGGAGATTTCGTGGGGAAAGGTAGCTTCTTTTTCTGATTCGGAGGCAGAACAGATGTCGGAGGTGCTGCAGTTTTCTCGATCTCGGGCTGACCGTCCTCGATGTCGAGTACACCCTTGTCGATCTCGACCAGGTTGGGTGATGTCGAGTTGATGTGCAGTGCAGACGAGGGCTTTTGAAGTTTCTCATCAAGATCAAGTAGACCTTCCTCGAGATCGAGTAGGTTTTGGTCGACGTCGACTAGCTGCTGGTCGACTTGCTGGTCTCCTTTGTTCTGCTGCTTTCCAACTTCTGGCTCTTGCAGTTGATGGCCGCTTCTGAGTTTTACAGCAGCGATGTGTCCAGTCTTTCCCTTAGGGTTTGGTTCTGAAGATCCAGGGAGCGCACCTGACTGTCTGGGGATTCCTGCCGCTAGCTGACCAATCTGTGTATCAACTGATTTTCGCCATATGTCAATTTCCCCAAGCCTAGAGTTGACACCTTGCATTTGAGTGTAGACGGAGTTGAAGGACTGCTTAGTTTCTGAGTGATTCCTCCGTATTTCCTCCAGGACTGTCTGTATATCATCCCTTTTTTGGTCCCTTTCCGGATGTCCTGGAGCTCTGTAGGGCGGGGGGTTCCTAGGGACACCTTGGTTCCATTGTGGTTGCTGAAACCTTTGGTCCCCCATGTAGCGATTGGGACCCCTGCGTAAGCTACCTCCTCGTGGTGCTCTGCCAGCCTGACTTGCTCTGTGTGTGGGCATTCAGTAGTGCTGTGTCGTTGCGATCTGCATTCAATGCAAGGCTGGTTGACAGAAAGATACTTTACTTGCTTAAGGAGCTTCTTTTTATGATCTCGGTAGTACTGTTCCCTTACATCAGGATCAATCTCTTTAGGAGGCTCATAGAGGGGCATGGATGGTGCTGGCTTGGCGTAGGGGTTCTCTTCATAGGTTGCAGTAGACCCATACTTGTTGTCATAGTTAGTGAGCTTGTCCAGCACACCCCAGGCGTCGATTGGCGGCATCGTCAGATACTCATAGCGAGTATAATGGTTGATTCTGTCCTTAATGATTTGATTAAGAGAGTTGAAGAAGATCTCCTGAATGACGTAGGGTGGATGTCCATGAATAGGGCAAGATCGCAGCAGTTCTTTGTATCGCTCCCATGCCTTTGCCAGCGGTTCCCCTTGCTTCTGTTTGAAGGCGGTGATTTTCTGGCGGAGATGTGCTGTTTTGGCGGGTGGGAAGAATTTATTTAGAAATTCTTGCTCTACTTGGGACCATGTTGTTAGGGACCTTGGTTTCAGCCCTTCAAGCCACTTTAGTGCAGGTCCAGCGAGAGATTAGCGAAAAGCCTTCATCTTGACATATTCCAAAGTTGTACCTTCAGCAAGAGTACGGCACATGTCAGAAAAATTTCTAATATGTTCAAGAGGACACTCATTAAATCTACCAAAAAAAGGCATTATTTTTAAGCTCTATAAGAAATTGAGTGCGAATTTCAAAAGAGTTTTCAGGGATAAGAATCGCCGATTCAGGCACGACGAGAGTTGGGTGCATATAGTCCTTTGTCGTGGTTAGGTATTGGGCGAGCTCAACCTCTGCTTGTTCCCTTGCTGCTTTCTCAGTGGCGATAGCAGCATCTTTAGCGGCCAAATCCATTGTAAGCCTTGCGATCAGCTGTTCCTGTGTCTCCGCAGCTGCCATGGCTCTTTGCAGTTTAGCTCTGATGTGTAGAAGGCGCTCTAGTTCGTCTAAGCCGTCAAACTCAGGTGGTTGACCAGAACGGCGCATACACCTATAAATTAACTCAAAGAAAAAGTGAGATCTGACTACCTAAGGTGCGAATGATAGCTTCCCCGGCAACGGCGCCAATTTGTTGTGAGGAGGAAATCAAGTATGAAATATAATAAAATAAATCAAACCAGATTTAGGCACACGCAAATAAATACAAGACTCCTCCAATGCAGTAAGAGAAAGTCAGGATCGAATCCACGAGGAAGCGTGTCAGCGGATCCTAGGTAGCTGTAAATCTCACAGAAAAGCAAGCAGAGGACAGAAACAAAGAAAGACAGAAATAAAACAGAAAAGAATAAACAGAAGTAGAAACAAAAGCGAGGACACAGAAGTTACTCGATATCGACTAAATGTCCTCGATATCGACTACAGATGTCGACAACAGAAACTCAGCAAGCAAGCAGACAACTCGATATAGACAAGCCAACTCGATCTCAACCAGTGTCTACTCGAGATCAACAAGACTCCACTCTTATTCGACTAAAAACTCAGAAAACGTAAATTGCAATTTCTCGAAACCAAAACTCAGAATTCCGACAAAATAAATCGATATGCTAAAAGACTTCCAAGGCCAGGGTATCAACACCACAACGATAACCATGCAAAGTAACACATAAAGGCATAAAAGATCATGCTTTCCATCAAACAACTTTCGTTATTAACAAATAGGCATATAGAGGCTTTCGCATAAACCCTAATTGCTACTAACCCTTTTCACATAATTAACCCAAGTTGCATTAAGATCACTTTCACTTCAATAACACAAACAAGGGCCACCTTCAACTCTCGCAAAAGAATCATGCTCATAGGGATAGAAGATGAATTGAATAACAAGATCTGACCTTGACCGCATCCCCTCACATGGCCACCGTCGGGCTCACCCCAGCCCCAGAAGTGGGTGGACTACTCGCTCTTCATCATCAAGAAAGACATCAAATAACAAAAGAAACTAACTTGCATTGAATTAAATAAAGAAAGCTTACAATCCACAAGACAAATCCGCTTTCGCCTTTCCACCTTGCTTTCTACAAACTTTCTTTCTCTACTCCTACTTACTTGAATGGAATTGATTGTGTTTCTGAATGAATGAAAAACCAGCCCCTTGGGCTTTATTTATAGCCTTCTATTCCTTGCTAATCAAGGATAGAATCTTCTATCTATATCTACTTAAAAGTTTAAAGATAAATAAATTGCTAAAGGGAAATAAATCTTTAAAGGAAACTATATCTAAAGCTTGCAAAATATCTCCAATGTAGGTAGAACTTCTCTTCATAGATAGACTCGATCAAATTGGATAGAATCTCGGCCAACTCGACTTCCTTCATGCCCAAGGATTCCCAACTCGACAAAGATTGCTCACGGCGACGTGTTTTCAGAAACTGGCCTACTCGATATCGACAAGAGTACTCGATATCGAGTACCATGGTTCGTCCACTATGGTGGCTCGGCTTATCGGGTAGATCTGCTCGACATGGCTCGGACTTGTGGGCTCCTTGGCTCCTCGATATCGACAAGGCAACTCGAGATCGAGTTGGGTTGGCGTCGAGGATTCCTGCCTGGTGTGGTCGAGGGCTCTTCCTCGGCATGGCACAGCTTCTTTGACCCCGGGTGTGGCGTCTAGGCTTTGTCGATCTCGACAAGCTGTACTCGAGATCGATTAGGGTCCCCGGAGTCGGGTTGATCTGGCTCTCGACACTGCTCCTGGTCGACAAGGCCTGTGCTCGGACATCTTCGTCGAGGTCGACTAGCAGTACTCTAGATCGAGTACACTCGTGCTCCAAAGCTTGATTTGACTGGTTCCGCTGCTTCTTGACCTTGGACTTCTGTAGTTGATTTTCGAGCTTTTCTGACCTTTCTCAGAACTGCTGTAATTTGTCTCGAATTCTGCGAAATTAAACAGAAACTAATGTAGATTCCCTAATTTGGCAAATAAACATAAATTACATAGATTCTGTACTATCCTAGCCCAAATGAATGAAATGTATGCAGAAACCGATATAAAAGTTACTGTAAAACATAGCAGATTCAGCTCACAACAACGGTAGTTTTTAACCACTTTTGAGATTAGTTATACATTATGGTTTTGGTATCTTAGCTATGTTGTTGTGATTGAATATTTCAAACTTTGATATTTAATTGACTTCCGCATTATTTTATTCAATTGCTTAAAGTACTGTCTTGTTTATGGGAGCTGATGTGCATGGTTTTAGTCTTATTTTTCCATGTGTTTTGTCATTAATTTGAGTCATTTTTATAAGTTTTGCATTGGGTTTATTGTCTTTTGCATAAGTTTTCATATTTTATCGAGAAATAGATGTCTTCACTAGTTTTTATGCATTTTACAGGATTTTGGAAGATATTTTTGAAGAAATTTTCAAGAGAGAAAAGATGCGGAAAAGAATAAGGAGGGCATAGGAAAATGAACGGAAGCAATCGGAGTTATAGCGAAGGAGATACGAACGTTTTAGTGAGCCAAACCGAGCTGAAACAAGACATAACGAGTCGGTACATAAGGATACCGAGTCGATACCATCCGTCAGAGAAGTTTGAGATGAAACACCGTCATACCGACGCCCCGCCCCCCCCCCCCCCCCCCGGGTCGGTACCGAGGCCCTCCGCGTCGGTATGGTTCCCAGCGGACCATATTTATCCGGATTTAATTATTTTTACCCTTTTCCTTAGATGATAGACTTTAGATAACATTGATATATTTATTATTTCCTAATTTAGTTTATGGGCTATTAAGTATAAATAGGATTTTTAGGGTTGGAGAACTCTCTTCTTCGGACCTCTTTTGCAACACACGTTTAGAATTTTCGGCGAAAGCTGGAGAACGTTTTGTGAGGCTTTTTGGGACGCTTTGTTGACATTATTCTCAGGTTTTTATGCAATTTGAATTTCTGATTTTTATTTATTTAATGAATTTTGCAATGTCTACCATGTTTATGCGTGAGTAGTCGCCTTTTCTAGGGTTGGGGTGATCCCAACGATAGTTATGCTTGCAATTTTGCTTTGAATTGATGAATTGATTGGTTTTATCTATTTTATGTGCTTAAGTACTCAATGAAAATTGGGAAAATTCTTTTTTTGCAATTAAATTGAAAGATTGAATTGTGAATTGGATAGTAATTAGGATTTTGAACGCAAGTTTGATAAACTAATTAAGATTGTTAGTAAAGTTAATTAATTTGTGAAAATAAATTGATTACTTTGCTAAGGTTGATGCAAGTTGACCTAATTAATAGATAAAAACATGATTTTTACTTGATTCATTGCAATGGTTGTATGATTATCGTTGTGGTGATCCCTATGCCCTAGATCTTTCATATTATTGATTTTATTCCAAAATTTCAGCAACTTTAAAACCCAAAAAAATCTCTATATTTGTCATTTCTTCTTGCTATTTCTTGCTCTTTAGTAACTAGAATTGAGTCACTGACTTTCTCCCTGCGGACGAACATGACTCTACTATACTATAGCGGGGTTTCGATCTTATAAATTTATTTGTTTGAAATAAACCCTTCATCAAATTGGCGCCGTTGCCGGGGGGATTTCAATTGTGCCAAAGTTTTAGTTACTATTAGAATTTGGGAATAGCCCATCTCTTTTCTTTTGTAAATATTATTTTATTTTATTCTCTTTTCTTCTATTTTAGTTAGTTTTTATTTTTCGAACAACCCACCTCCCACCACCCGCCTCATCGGTACCGACTTGGTGCCAAACCCTTGCTATTTGATATGTGCACTTGTTTGAGTTTTCAAGATTAGGTACAAGATGCAGTACGCATATGATTATTTTGAAACAAGGGCTGAACAAGAAAGACGACAAGCAAGGAAAAAGGAGTATGCGAGCTACCTAGCCGAGGTTGATGAGGAGGATGAAGATTTCATTGATTTTGATACTTGGAAAGCAAAGAAGTCCTCCGAGGATTCTACCAACGCCCAAGAGCCATATGAGTCCTATCAACCAGAGGAGGGGTATTATGTTCAATACGATCATAGGGACCCGTATTGGCCTTGCCAGCCATCTTGGGGAAATATGTATGAACCATCACTGGAAGTTGACGCTGAAAAGTGTAGGCAATCCCTAGATGATGAAACCATCACCTTTTCTATTCGATGTGAAGGCGATTCTCGGCGATCTCGAGCAATCGATAGTCGCATTTAAGTATGGGGTCCTCGCGAAGTGGCACATTGAGGATGAGGCGATAGAAGACAAAGTGGAGGAATCTCTTCCCCCTCCGCCATTGTACACCGAACTCAACAATGAAATACATCTATTGGTGTATGATGGTGAGGAAGCTCGGGAAGCCAATTCAATGAAGAAGAAGAGGATTATTTATGAGGGAAGCACACCTGTTGAGTGCTTTCTAAGAAAATATGAATGGGTGGAAGATTGGAGTGTCCACTCGGGAAGGTTCAAGGTCATCCATAAGGAAAGAAAAAGAGGTCTAAACAAGTACAAGGAGCGAGAGTCATGTCACCTGAGGGCCTATTATGAAGTACCACCCAAGGACATTCCACCACCATCTCCTCCAGCTGAGCCACCAGATTCACCACCTCCTCCCGATCCGGATTGAAGTTGAGGTAACCACGTCGAGCTAATGACGTTAAAGGTAGCGGTTACGGGAGGCAACCCGCTTTAATTTTCTTTCTTTTTAAGTTGTATTTTTAATTTCTTAGGGTTTAGGATAGGTACAATAGTCGGGATAGAATATTGCATTAACCACACAGGTCTTAGAGAGAAAACCGCGGTGGAAAAGGGAGAGAAACGACAAAAAGAGAAGGAGCAGAATCTGTACCGAGGTCATACCGATGCCTATAGGTTCGGTACCGACCTTCTGGGAGTCCAGGTAAGTATTTTTCGAAAAAATTTCAAAATCCAGAAGGTGTACCGACCCCGTACCGAGATCACTAGGGTCGGTACAGACCCCTATGGATTTTCCGAATTTTTATTTTTATTTATTTTTTCCTCTCTTCTCCCAAGCCCAAGCCAACACCTACCCGCCCCGCCTCCCCTTCTCTCTTAGCCACATGCACCGCCCATGCTCACCTCCGGCCACCGCACCACCTCCACTCGGACTACCATTCCCAGACGCATCAAGCAAGCCCGACCTCGGCCTGGTTCAAGCCCTGCAGCCCCCACACCGAGCCCCCATCTATTGTTGAACCGAGAGCACCGCGCCCAGCCTCCTCTTCTCTCTTCGCCTCCCAGACCACCCACGAGCCACCTCCAGGCCCTCCACCACCAATGGTCGAACCACCACTCTCGGCCGCACCCAAGGAGCCCTGAACCACCCCGGTTCGTGCCGAACAGCACCCTAGCCGAACAACTTTTGCCCAACAGCCCTATTTAGCCTTTTTGGCTCGTTACACCTTCGAAATCCCAAATTTTCTTCCTCTTTCTACTCGATTTTGGTATGATTTCTAACCCTAAACTGGTTATTTCAATTATTTTGATTGGTTTGATGATTTAGGTCGAGATTGAAACATAGGGTTTGATTTAGGAGCGGAATTTGGGGCTTTTTGTCGAAAGCCAAATTGGTCAAAATTGATGACATGGTTGTGTTGTTGGGTTGAATTGGAGCTATTTTCATGTTCATGGCAATGTTAAATTCTTTATGGATTGTGAGCTAATTGAATTTTAAGATTTCATTGCGATCCGTTTCAGGCTTTGATTTGTGAATTGATTTTTATGCTTTAGGTTGATTAGTTTCTTTTATTTTAGCATGAAAATTATTTTTGCATGATTTGACATATGCAAACAAGTTGTATATATTTTATCTTACTTGTTTTGAACTTAAGTATGGGGTTATGGTGGTTGACTTGTTCATATTGATTTACATTACTTATATGGTTTATATTGAGCATCTTTTTATAGGTAATGCATTATATTTTATATTGTGGTGAGTTATTGTGCATTTGAGCTTATTGGACTTGTTTAAGAACGCACTTGTTTATTTATGGAGTTTATTTTGAGCTTATATTATTGCACTTGCTTTCTATGCTTATATGATTTATTTAGTGCATACTATTCTTGTTATATATATATATTACGTGGTTTTTTTTTTTGATCTGTCGCCGCCCTTTCCATAGAGAGCTTATTGATCTTCAGCAGCTTTTGAATCTTGATTTTGTGAGTTTCTGAATCTTTCCATTTTACTTTGATTTTCTTTTGACAGTGGGGACACTATCTATTTTTAAGTATGGGGTGTGGATTCAGAAAACTTATTTGTGTCATTTTTATGTGTTTTGGATTATGTTTATGTTTATGTGTTGCATTTTACTATAGTTGGATTATCTTATGCATTCATGTTTAAGTTTTTATGCATTTGAGTCTTTTGTCATATTTTAGTCACTTTAGTCTTTCTTTTAGTTTCATTAAAAAAATACAAAATTTTTTTAAAAAAAATGTCGAAAAAAGAAAAAAAATGCATGTTTACTTTTGTTTTGTCTTATATTTTATTGAGTTTTTATACCCTAACTTAGATGTCCTATGATGATAAATAATGACTAAACTGATCATGTAAATCCTATGACATGTTTGGAAGATTTAGCCTAAGTCCTTGAAATTGTTTTTATGTGGATTGTGAACTTGTGATGAAATTGAGCACATATGATCCTAGGCTAAAGGTTGAAATCCAACAAAATTTGTCATAGTGAGAATTTTGGCCTTATAAGGAGAACATATAAAAATCCATCTGCTTTCTTGAGTGTATTTGCTCTTCCTATACATCTCTAAATGTTGTGATAGTTATTCAAAGCCAATGCATTTATATGTTTATGTGAATGGGAATTAAATGATGGAGGTATCTTTTAAGCCAATTTTATCCTCTCTTTACCTACCTTGCATTATCTCTGCTTGAAGCCATAACATTAGCCTGAGACCTTTATTTATAAGCTCCATAAAATTATCCCTAGCCGAATTAAGACTGACCCTCATTTGGGAATTAAGATTTAGAGTTGGTTGGAATGATTATTTGTGGAAGGAATGAGCTTGTGTTTCATTTCAAGTGAGAAGGATTCTTGAATATATTGAGATATGGGTTGGTTTTATATTTTTATCTTGCTATGCATATTATGTAAAATGATATTTGGCTCACCATATAAATGCACTATTTTTTTTTATTATGTTATTTTTCGTTTTAAAAAAAAAAACGAAATTCAGAAAAAGAAAAAAAAAATCAAAAAAAAAGAGAAGGAATGTTTGTGTTTATATGTTTGTGAATAAAGTGCATGAGCCAAATTTACCTTATTTCCTTTACTTTTGCAAGATTCATATTGTTGAGAGGTTTATTGAGTTTGAGAGGTTGTGTTCTTCATTGAGATGAGCTAGAGAGTTTGGTTGATTCATATGATTGAGAGTTATGGTTTTGCTGAGTTGTGTTGGAGATATAGGAGTCTTGATTCCCGAATTTTATTAAGCACCACATAGCCAAATAATTACATGCCCTTTTATTTCTTACCAAGCCCCATTACAACCTCGCCGAATGGAGTCTTCTTTGAAGTCTTCCATTGAGCGAAGTCCTCTTGATGGTTCTTGTTTGCATTTACATAATTGGTTGCGAAGTGGATTTACATTTAAATTGCAATCTTTATGAGTTTGTATATGGAATTGAGTTGAGAGTTGATCTTCATAGCCTAAACACATTGAGAGTTGAGTGTAAACACACTATCCTTGTGAGGTGGGATTTATATTGCCTATGCCTTGGGATCGCTCATATATGTGTGATAACGTTAAATTCACTTGTTTTACATTGCTACTACTTGAGATGTTGCTTTTGACAAGGGTGAAGACTTGAAAGATGTGTTGTAGATATTGGTTATTGCGTGGTTATTGCTTGAGGACAAACAAGTCTAAATATGGGGTATTTTGATGTGCATGGTTTTAGTCGTATTTTTCCATGTGTTTTGTCATTAATTTGAGTCATTTTCATAAGTTTTGCATTGGGTTTATTGTGTTTTGCATAAGTTTTCATATTTTATCGAGAAATAGATGTCTTCACTAGTTTTTATGCATTTTACAGGATTTTGGAAGCTGTTTTTGAAGAACTTTTCAATAAAGAAAAGATGCGGAAAATAATAAGGAGCGCATAGGAAAAATAACGGAAGCAATCAGAATTATAACGAAGGAGATACGGACGTTTTAGTGAGCCAAACCGAGCTGAAACAAGACATACCGAGTCGGTACATAAGGATACCGAGTCGATACCATCCGTCAGAGAAGTCCAAGATGAAACACCGTCATACCGACCCCGTACCGACCCCCCCTTGGTCAGTACCGAGGCCCTCCACGTTGGTATGGTTCCCAGCGGACCATATTTATCCCGATTTAATTATTTTTACCCTTTTCCTTAGATACACTTTAGATAAAATTGATATATTTATTGTTTTCTAATTTAGTTTATGGGCTATTAAGTATAAATATGATTTTTAGGGTTGGAGAACTCTCTTCTTCGGACCTCTTTTGCAACACACGTTTAAAATTTTCAGCACACGTTTAGAGAGCGTTTGTGAGCGGATTTGGGAGCTTTTTGAAGCGATTTCTTCGGCGAAAGTTGGAGAACGTTTTGTGAGACTTTTTGGGACGCTTTGTTGACATTATTCTCAGGTTTTTATGCAATTTGAATTTCTGATTTTTATTTAGAGTAAATTACACATAACCACCCTTAAATTAGGCTAGTTTTCACATAACCACCCATAAAATTATAAATTACAGAAAACCACCCATAAATTACATTTCTTTTCAAAATACCACCCATCCATTAAACCTCTATTTGTTTTGTTTGAAAAGACTAAAATACCCCTAATTCAAACTTATTTTTTAAAGGAAAGACTGAGGTGGCAATTGGGCGAGTCGGGTCGGATTCCGTTAGTCGGGTTTTGGGTAATGTTTAATAATTTGATCATTTGGTTGGGTCGAGTTCGGGTTTCGATTGTCTCGGGTTTCAGGTATTTCGGATTTGGATTGCCTCAAATTTTCATTATTTCAATATTCATTTTAAAATTTTTACTAGAATCTATCTTCAAATTCGGGTTATATCGGGTTTCGATTATAACGGGTTCGGTTCTTAATGGATTTCGGTTGAATCGGGTTCAGTTCATTGGGATTTGGTTGAGTTTTGGTTATCGCCGATAACCAAAAAACAGGACACGGACACGGGAAGACACGGGGAAACGGCAATTTCAAAAAACATAGGACACGGACATGGCAAAGATATATGATATATATATCATTTTAAAGGTCTTGCAAAGATGTATACATTTATACTAATAAGAGCCACTTAGATGTTAAGACCAATGAGATATAAATAAATAATTATATAACATTTCAAATCAAAATATATACAAATAAACATTGCTAAGTCTAAAAATAAATCAAAGTATAGAGAGGAGGTGGTCCACCATCATGTCTTGTTACCTCCCTCCCGCTGTTCTGCTAACTATATCAAGTTATCAACATAATCCCAAAGTGGTCCACTCCACCTCCACGTTCTGTTTCAAAGAAACACCCCCTCTGCTACCTTCATTAGTTTGTGAGCCTGAACCATCATCAATTTCTAGATCTTACACCTACATTTCATATAAATTGAATTCAAACATCACTCAATCAAAGTAACCCTAAATCTGAAAATAAATCAAGGTATAGAGAGGGAATGAGATAGGGAGAGAAGAGTTGAAGGAAGATTGACATGAACGACACTCGTTTGTGTTCAGAAAGCCCGACGATCGACGGTGGCTGGTGCAGATCGAAGAACGGCGGTGGCTAGTGTAGAACAACGCTCGGCGGTGGTTAGTGCAAAAGGACGCTCAAGAAGAAAAGGGCAAGGGTTGATAGTTGGGTTTGCTTTTTTCTTTTTTATTTTAATTATGAACCGGGTTTTTTTAAATTCCAAACCATGTCCATTATTTGTGAACCGTGTCCAAGGCGTTTCCAGCGCGTTTCCATACGTGTCCGAAGTTTGACCGTTTATTGACCGTGTCTTGACCGTGTCCAGGCGTTTTCGAGGTGTTTCGTGTCGTGTCCGTGTTTCCGACACGATACTGTGCCCTACATAGGCGTTTCCGTGCTACATAGGTTATCGGTTATTTGAATTTCGGGTCCAGAATGGGCCGGGTTGGGTCGGTGTTCAGGATAATTGGTTTCGGGTCGACCGAGTCTGGTTTTCGGGTTCGGGTCGGGTTTTGCCAGCTCTAGGGTTATTGTATGTATTTTGAAACCGATTGTCCTGAACATCGACCCAACCCGGCCCATTTTGGACCCAAAATCCGAATAACCGATAACCGAAACTCACCCAAACCCGAATGAACCGAACCCGATTCAACTGAAACCCATTAAGACTCGAACCCGTTATAACCGAAACCCGATATAACCCGAATTTTAAGATAGATTCTAGTAAATTTTTTTAAAATGAATATTGAAATGATGAAAACTTGAGACAATCCGAACCCAAAATAACTGAAACCCGATACAATCGAAACCCAATACAACCGAAACCCGAACCCGACCCAACCAAATGATCGATCAAATTATTAAACATTACCCGAAACCCAAATGACCCGAAATCTGATTAACCGAATCCGACCCGACTCGTATAATTGCCACCTCATTCTTTCCTTTGAAAAATATGTTTGAATTAGGGGTATTTTAGTCTTTTCAAACAAAACAAATAGAGGTTTAATAGATGGGTGGTCTTTTGAAAAGAAATGTAATTTATGGGTGGTTTTCTGTAATTTATAATTTTATGGGTGGTTATGTGAAAAATAACCTAATTTAAGGGTGGTTATGTGTAATTTACTCTTTTATTTATCTCATGAATTTTGCAATGTCTACGATGTTTATGCGTGAGTAGTCGCCTTTTCTAGGGTTGGGGTGATCCCTACGATAGTTATGCTTGAAATTTTGCTATGAATTGATGAATTGATTGGTTTTATCTATTTTATGTGCTTAAGTACTCAATGAAAATTGGGGAAATTCTTTTTTTGCAATTAAATTGAAAGATTGAATTGTGAATTGGATAGTAATTAGGATTTTGAACGCAAGTTTGATAAAATAATTAAGATTGTTAGTAAAGTTAATTAATTTGTGAAAATAAATTGATTACTTTGCAAAGGTTGATGCAAGTTGACCTAATTAATAGATAAAAACATGATTTTTACTTGATTCATTGCAATGGTTGTATGATTATCGTTGTGGTGATCTCTATACCCTAGATCTTTCATATTATTGATTTTATTCCAAAAATTCAGCAACTTTAAAACCCAAAAAAATCTCTATATTTGTCATTTCTTCTTGCTATTTCTTGCTCTTTGGTAACTAGAATTGAGTCACTAACTTTCTCCATGCGGACAAACTTGACCCTACTATACTATAACGGGGTTTCGATCTTATAAATTTATTTGTTTGAAATAAACCCTCATAAGGAGCATGGTTGCATGTCCCTATAAGCCTCATGTGAATTCAAATACATTAAAGTCTGCGAATTCACTGACGTTGTAACGTTCCCTTGTGATTTAAAAGGGGTGTTACAAATCTGATGAATTCAAAATCAATATACCCAAATCGGACTTAGCCTAGGCATACAAAAGCTGATAGTTTCAAATTTCTACCCAATCAAAATCAGCCTTTTGCAAAGGTTGCAACTTGATGAAATATAAGAAAAGAGGAGAAATTGGCCTACCTAAGCCCTTGTTCTCTCAAATGCTCAAAGAAGGAATTCCTCTGGTGGCTCCTCAACTTTCCTGAACTCGGAATCCCGATTACCCAAAACCTGTAGCCTTAAAATTGCAAATTGCAAGGGAGAGCCAGCCAAGCCTGGAAATTGAGCACCCAATTGGAAGCGGTTGTGAACAAAATTTCAAGATTCGAGGCACAAATTGCTTAGACCCTGATTGAAATAGCAAATCTGGGATAAACAGAACAAACGAGAGGCGAGACTCACGAGGCTGGCGGTGAGCACCGAGTGTTGGTGCGCTTGGTGTTAGACAATACTTAGGCCTCGATCTGAGTCTTCTCCGACCGTCGGCCTTCGAACCCCCCCCCCCTCCCGGATCCCACTCAAGTTGGCTCGATTTGTGACTTTTCCTCCAGGCTAAACTACGAGTTGTACATGCTCTTCTCTGCCGTCAGGTTAAAGATGAACAGAGAGCAAAGAGTTGTAGCTCTGTTGAAAGAAACAAAGAGTTGGGATTGAATAGATAAAAAATATTAAGTTAATTGGAGTTGGCCTTAAGCCCGTTGATCAAAAGAATGGGTTATCGATCCGAAGTGATCGGTGTATCCTTACAGGTCCATGTACATGAGCATTAAGTATTTATTTGCAATTGGCAACTATAATACTAAATGCATACATGTAAATTGAAACAAAAATCAAAGAGGATGCATATGCCTCGACAATCGGCATATTTAAAATATATAAATATGCTTAATTGCAAAATTGACCCATTATATAATATAATTAGAGTTATAACTGACACAAATTAAGAATTCAAGTTTGATCAAAATATAAAATTAAACTCGTCAAATATTCTTTGTCAATTAATCTCAAATATTCTTTGTTAATTAATTCTAGTAGGTCAATGTCAAAACCAATTCCTCAATAAAAAAAGGAGTCAAAACCTCAAATCAAGTTTAACAAAATATAAACTTGGTTTTTTTAAGAACTACATAAGATTTTATTCCGCTTCGTCGGATATGTAAGAAACTCGATGTCAAGTCAAAGCCTTTAGAGTTCAATCACAAATCATCCCCCCCCCCCCCCCCAAAAAAAAAAAAAATACTTACTTCGTTTCAAAATGAAGTTAAGTCAATCAAGCAAAATTTGCCCTTCAAAAGAACTACGGGTGATTTGATCCCGCTCAAACGGGTACGTAGGACACTCGATACAAAGCTTCTGCTCGTCGAGTTCAATCACCTCTCTCAAATGGTCTTATGATCAAACCCAATCAAATACAAAATTTATTTTTTGTTCCGAACTACGGTGACTTGATTCCACCAAACTAGTGGATACGTAGGAAACTCGGTGTAAATCAAATTCTCACTGAATTCAATCACACCCAAACTTCCAATCAAGTCTCTCCAAATTCATTTGTCAACTATAAGTCGTCTCAAATATCAAATTTTCCATCAAAGCCAAAGTGTCCACTCTAACTCGATACAAAGCTTCTACTCGTCGAGTTTGGTCACATCAAAAAATCAAAAAATCAAAATTCCACCAAATTCAAATTTGTCATTTTCAAGAACTACACGTGATTTGATCCCTTCCAAAAGGGTACGTAGGAAACTCACAAACGAGTTCAATCACAACCCCAAATTGACATTTAAGTCAAGACAAGTCAAATTCCAAATCAAACTTGACATTAAATTCAAATAGTTTCATGTGCAAATGATAGGCGGGTTAATTGAGTTACCCTTCCGAGAAGGTGGGCTCAGGTTACCCAGGTGGAGTATTGTTCGAGCTACCCTTCCGAAAAGGTGGGCTTGAACATCATCCTATGATGCATATAAGAAAACGAAATCATATCCAAACCAAACCAAACACAAAATCCAAAAACATTATGAACTACGTGAGGCTTGATTCTCTTCCAAGAGATACGTAGGCAACCTGCTAAAATTCGGGTGTAGCCCAAATCACTAAAACCACTCAAATCTTGGTATCGATACGTCTTCGAATCAAAAGGATAACCAAAAGGGGTCGAACTCAAATATTAAAAATTAAATAAAATGTGTTGTACAATTATTTTCGCATTTTTGTTCAACAACGAAATAAACACTAAAAAGGCCTAGATTCCAAACTTGAATACTTCACAAGAAAGATATAGAAATAGACCAAAACATATGCAATGCCACTACCTAAATGCAATAAGAACTACCTATAATGTCTATTTAAAATATGCATTATCATTCACTTAGGTTTATAACCGAAACGAAACCAAACCGGTTGAAAACCAAACCAAACCTATTAGTTTCGGTTCGGTTTTCGGTTCACATTTTTTGAAAATTCGATTTTCGGTTCGGTTCGGTTTGGCTAGGTTCGGATCGGTTTTGGGCCGATGAATAGCCCTACTAATTTCCTATTAGATGGTTGCTAATCTGACGAGTGAGCGTAAGTTACAACAGGATTTGGTCTGAAATGGGATTCAAGTCCATCCCCACCGTCAAGAACAACTATGTTTATTAGAGATAAAATCTGGGTTGGTGGAGGAAATCCGATTGAAACAAGTGGAGGACTTGACCTTGTGACGTATATGTGAAGAAATGCTCTAGGGAAAGGCCCCATGATTTGTGATGCACGAGGTTGGGATCTTGAGATTTTGTAATCGTCTTTGCATTCCTGCAAATGGTGAGTTACGCCAACGCATTTTGAAGGAGGCTCATTCTTCGCCTTATTTATGTCACAACATACCTATACAAATTGTAGATGACAAAGGCAAATCATGGTTTGAATCTTTGATCATTTGAGGTGCAAAGATTGGTTGCTAAATTATGAGCTTAATGCATTAGAGTATGAAATATTGGTTAACACTTCCAGCTTTTAGAGAGAACAATCTTGCTTTACTTGTATTTGGAATCATGTGTTTTGATACAGGTTGGAAGTAAGAGATGTGATTCTTCGGTATGTAATTCTATATTTGCTTCACCCTTATGTTTGCATATGCTATTTGTGTAGCATTCTAGCATACTAGTTACTAGTAAAAAAATCACACAATGATTTGTAATGAGATTTAAAATAAATATTGTAGGTCAAGGTTCAGTGACAAGTGGATATTATATTGTATTAGTGAACTTATTGGCTAAATATGACTAAGATTCCTTAAAGAACTCATATATTGGTAAAAGGGGAATTTCGACCAAGATCTAGATGCCTTTATTTCGACTTTGGTGACTCTGATTGAATACTGTCTATCACCTATGATGGGATGACTGATGACTCTGATTGATGCCTTTATTTCGACTTTGATGACTTTGATTGAATATTGTCCATCACCTATGATGTGATGACTGATGACTCTGATTGAATATTGTCCTTTGATGTGATGAGGGATGACTCTGATGATTGGAGCTTAGGAGCAATTCCTTGTCCCAGATACACCCAAGCCGAGTGACCTCTCGCAAGGTGGGGAGCAAATGTCGTGAATGAAGCCTTAGCCATCTCTATTTGTGTGTTGGATCGTGAAATGAAAGTACAAAAATCCTAACTCTAGAGGATATATGGCATTCCAATTGAAACTCAAAACTATTGAAACCCAAACAAGACATTAATGCATCCAACATGACATGCTCAAAGGAGGAGGTAGCGCAATGGCATTGGAGCCAAGTCGCCAACTGATAGAGGGTTATGCGATGATAGGAAAGTAGTGAGTTTGTTATTCTCCAAAAATGGCTGAACAAACACATGAAACTGTGATGAGTGAACCATAAACTTGCCATGGAAGAATATTTTTATTTCAAAAAATGGATTAAGATCATAACATCAAAGGCCTCAAAGGCTTTTCATAAACACTCTATACTGTCGACATTGAAAGGGAAAAACAATAAACCACAAGGCTTTTCATAAGAAGAGACAAAGAGTCCACATGGAAGAACTTCACACTAATTTCCTTGACTTGCTTAGATTTTCAATCCCTAGTTAAGCCATTCCTCCACTAGTTGCCGTCCTGATGATCTGAAACAAAGCTGCACAAACAGACACAAAACAAACACGAATAAGCATGATTTTAAAAGCTAAAGTAACATGTTTTTGAAACCGTTGCAAAATATGGATGTGATGAAGAGAGGAAAACAAGAGAGCAAAATCACTCTTTCAAATTCCTTGAAAACATTCAATCCAGATAAATCATCCATTAATAGTTCCACATCCAGATAATGAACCAAGCTAAAGCATAAGGGTGCAACTTATGTCATCAACTGCTAGCTCTCTTGACTCCTCTCTTCCTTTTCCAAACAAAAAGTGGAAGTAAGAGCAACCAACTTGAACTAAATGCAAAATAATGGTAATACTGGTGATGGATGATTTAGCAACCAACTTGAACTAAATGCAAAATAATGGTAATACTGGTGATGGATGATTTTTTGACAATAATTTAGAGTAGAAAAGCATGCATATCAAAGCATTATGGATTGGAATTTGCCTATTATATGATAAAGTCAAGCAAGGGGAAGGCGGAGTCAGAACTTACAAGAACCAATCACAACGAATATGAAAAATCCAAGAAGTATAGGACCGACGGGATAGTCATTTCCCTTCTTGGCGGTTGTTTCAGGGACTAGACCCCTCTTGGTGATGTTCTTGTCAAATTTGTTAACCTTCCTGTTAGCCAGACGTCTCGATGTCGTCTACACAAACCACAAAGAGAGTTAGTATTATATTTGTTGAATCATGATTAGCTAAGCAAATGATATTCACATATGAAAGAGGGAATGAGATAAACGACTAAAAACCAATTGGAATGACATGCACAATTAGGCTGCAAACTGGATCAGCAAATGCTAGAATCTTGAAGTTCCTCTTAATTTGTAGGTAAAAAAGTTCTTAAACACATAAAATTGCATTATCGAATCCATGTAAAGGCACTGTGGAAAGTTGAACTTATAATCCTGGCAACCCCAATTGAAACTACAAGTTCAGAAACCCAAAAAATCAAATCACCTTTCACTATCCCTTCTCATTGTCCGCACTAATCCAGAATCATCCACCGGTAAGAAGAAAACCACAATAGATCAGACAAACTACGAGTAATCAAATTTAAACCTCTATAGGCTATCTCCACTGAAAGGCTAATCAAATTAACCAGGGTCTCCATCAGATTCAAGCACAATTAAGCAGACAATAATCAACCTCCAAAATAGGGGAAAAAGAAAACAACAATTCAGAGAGGAAGAGATACCATTATTAGCGATGAGATCTAACAGGCAACGTGAGAATTACAAAGAAAAAACCGAACGACGAACGCGGTTTCTATCCCCACAGAAATCTTGTATTTTCGCCTTTGCGTCAATTGTCCCAGTTAGCTACTTGTAGATCCGTCTACTACTCAAAGGTCAAAGAGACCCACGTCACTTTGCCACGTGGCGTCACCCGATTGGCTCCTTATTATCCACGCAGGTTGACACGTTCTCCTATTAGGCCACGGGCGACGTCAAACGTGACGGCCACTACTGGGAATTAGTCAAACCACCTAAACCAAACATTCTCAGGTATCGAACTCGGGCCTTGACCATCAATGTGGGCCAGGACCCATTGTTTTTGGGCCCTTACCGGGTCCGGATCTGGACCCGAACCGGCTGTGATATTTTTTATTTTTTTTTTTGATTAGGTAAAAATTCAATGGCTGGACAAACTTGGCTCATCGAGAGGCCGACAAAGTCGGCAGACGGCGAACCGTCAAACATACAATCTAAATAAAAATGGTGCAACACAAAGACGGCCAACAAACAAACACTAGAAGAACAAACGAGCCTAATCCATAAAAGCCGAGGACGGCGAAGACAGAACGGAGCCAAGCGCCACCAAGAGATAACACCGCTGGCCAGCGGTACATCAGGAGTCTCCCTGTGGGCGATGAAGACGAACCTCCAAGGAAATTTCCGTACTATGGAGTCGCCCTTATACACACCGCCACGACCCCAGCCAGACCCGACACCGGACGCACGAGCCCCAACTCGGATTAGAACCGCCCAGAACAATCAGAACAACTGCCGTAGACCACCCTTGTAGAGAGCGCACCTGCAAGCCCTTGCGAGATTTAATCTTAACCCTTTCGGGTAGGTTTACACAATTCCTTTCGGGATATAGATAAATCTCTTTTGAGCAAATATATATATATATTTTTTTTAAAGCAAATCCACAAACTTGGCGTGAAAGGATCGACCATATCCTTGCACGCCAAGCATCTGACACACAGTGAGGCAAGTACAGGCCAGGGAGAAAGCTGGACGTGCACGCCAAGCAAAACAACCCGACCGCAACACCTCGGAGATTGGCCGACCACCAGGCGGCAAGATGGACGCCGAAGCCAGCACCGAGCACAGTCGGCAACGACGAGCACCATCGAAGGATCGCAAAGGCATCGGTAAAAGGGCCCGACCGAAGAAGGGCTCAAAGGAGTCTCCGAGGAAAGGCTAAAGGCCCAGGAGAGCTAATTGGAAAATAGAGGTCAAGAGGAAAAGCCGGATTGAAGCCCCGACTCACGACAGCCACTATGACTGATAGACCAAGGAGGAAGACGAGGGGAGCAAAGGTTGAAGGAGGAGGCAGAGAGGAGATGATTTGGAGGTGATGGGGGATACAAGGATAAGATTGGAGACGGTGAGACAAATTTGGGATACACAAATTGAAATTTCAAGAGGTCCAAAATGGCAGATTTCATCAAAGGATAGGATTAGGAGGGGAAATCCCCTGAGATTCTCGAAGGAGATTTGGGGATTCTAGAGAGAGGAGAGAGCCCCTCTCTCTAGAATTTTTGTATCCGGCTGTGATATTAAGGTGCTAGCGTGTCACTTTTTTCCTCCTCCTTTTTTTTTTTTTTTGGTAATCTCCTTTTTCCTCTTCCTAACTCCCCATTTTTGCTCTTCTTCATCCGCGTGAATCGGACGCTCGAGCCACAGAGCGACGAGAGAGATGGATCCAGACCAGGTCTCAAAGGCGTTCGTCGAACACTACTACACCACCTTCGACACCAATCGCACCAGCCTGGCGAATCTCTATCAGGACTCGTCTATGTTGACCTTCGAAGGGGAGAAGATCCAGGGAATTCACAACATCGTCGGTAAGCTTACCTCTCTTCCGTTTCAGCAGTGCAAGCACAACATCACCACAGTGGATTGTCAACCCTCCAGCGCCGGCGGTATGCTTGTTTTCGTCAGCGGCCAGCTCCAACTCTCCGGCGAATCTCACTCTCTCCGGTTCAGCCAGGTACGGCTTTCTTGTTATCGTTTTTTAATTTTAGATTGATTTCTTTGAAGTCTGTAAAATTCTTAGATAATTAGACTTCTAGTTTGTTTGCGATGCTGTTGTTTTGATGGCCCTTAGGGTATAGACATGATAATTTGGCTTTGATTTGTAACCTAGGCTTTGTGATGGCATGATCGTTGGAAGATTTGAGGTTTTCTTTGCATATGTGCTTGCCAGTGTCTGATGCTAGTTTATAGCTGTTATTTAGAATTCAAAATTGGCGATTAATGGAATGTGATATTGAATTATTACTTGATTCAACTCGGACTGGTAGATCTAGGGTGCTTCTAGTGCCTGATGTTTCAGTTGCTGCTCAAATGGTCGAGGATCATCTCATTCAAGATAATCTTGAACTATTTACTTGTATTTTCTAGGCTGGATCCCTTACAGGTCAATAACTACTTTAAGCTCTTTTAAAATTGTACTGGAACTTTATTTAATAAACATGTGAACTGTATGGTTTGCAACTTCCATGTCCAAGATTCACCTTACAATGAAGTGAGATGTTTGTTTGGGATATCAATGCAGGACTCAATGGATTGGTTATGTATTGTAGATAATAGTGCTTGGGCAGATGCAGAAGCACTTTTAATAACTAAGAAAAAGGAATATCTATATTCCAGCTTCTCAAAGTGCTTCTAGTGGAAGATATAGGAATCTAGTTTATTGATGGCTCGTGTTAGATATGATAATTTAGGTATGGTTTGTAATAGGATTTTTGATGACATGATCGATGTTAGATGATGGATAAGGTCTTCTTTGTATTTATGCTTATCATAATCTAATGCTAGTTTCTGGCGGTGATTTAGAATTCAACATGTGCATAAAAGGAATGCCATATCGATTTATTACTCAATTCAATTCTTATTTGTAGATCCAGGTTAGTGTTTTCTTGTAGCCACTGTTAGTGCTTGTTGGTTGTTCCTGCTCTTATTTTTTTATGGCATTTCGTTCAAGATAATCTAAACTATGTATTGTGTTTACTCACTTTACTCCACTAGATCCCTTACTGACATTTTTTAATTAACTACAAATAAGTCCACAAAGTTATCTGTTACAAGAACTTGATTTGATATATAAACTTGAATTCAGTGGTTTACTACTTCCATGTAAATGATTCATCTTAACATGAAGCAAGAAGTTTCCTTTGGTTACCAATGCAGGTCATGAAAGGAATAGTTATATATTGTAGATGTTAGTCCTAGTCACAATTCCCCCGCCGTGGCATAAAATGTCATATGTCACCTACAACTTATCATAAAAAGCAATTTTTTGATTGATTATTACTATTATCTCAAGATTGATTAAGGTGGATAGAAATTTATAATCATATCAAAGCACCATTCTAGAAGAGCAAAAGCAATAGATCTTCCATAAAAATTATGATTAAACTCCTCCAAAATTATATCCATATCTTAAAAAAATTGGGGAAAATATATTAACAAATATTGAATTCCATGAGTTGATAACCTTTACATGGCTAAGTATTATTTCAATTTCGTCAAAATCTTTTATGTTCTAAAATATGTTCATATTGATAAAGTTATTTAATTAGTATGACCATGTAATTTAATATATTGATAAAGTTATTATCTTCGAAAAATATATTCATATATAGCGAAAATAGGTAAAATCTTATCTTATATAATAGTATTTAAAATTGGTTATATATCCATATCTAATCAAATTGGGTCAAATTTTATCTTATGAATATATAGATATATTCATTAAATAGAATTAGAATAAAATTTTAACTTATGCATATATTGATTATTAAATCTTATCTGAAATAATAGTATTTAAATTTGGTTAATATCTTCTAAAAATATGGTTGCCAGGAAAAAAAAATATTATTGTAACTTAGAATTAAGGAATAAAATAGAAGGAATAACTAAAATAGAGGAGGTGGTGACACACAAGTAAAATTGTTTCTAAATTAATATAATATATATAGATATATAAATATAGATAGTTGAAAAAACTTAATATTTTTGCAACTTTATTTAAAATATTATATTATATTATATTTTGAATTTGAATTAATTTCATTGGTTGCTAAAAAAATTATTGTAACTTAAAATTAAGGATTAAAATAGAATGAATAAAGATGGATTGGATGGAAGACCTAAAATAAAGGAGGTGGTGACACGTTAGCAAATATGCTTCTAAAAAGAGAATGAATAAAGATGGATTGGATGGAAGACCTAAAATAAAGGAGGTGGTGACACCTAAGCGAAGATGCTTCTAAATTAAGTTTGTATATAGATATATAGATATATATTCTATGATTGCTAGAAAAAAAATATTTTTATAACTTAAAATCAAGGAATAAAATAGAATGAATAAAGGTGATTGGATGAAAGGGTTCGAACAAAATCCCGAAAGGGTAATTGTACAAATCCCGTAAGGGCTTCAAAAATATCCAAAGGGATTGGACAAATCAATTTAAAAAACAATCCGAAAGGGTTGGACCAAAATCCTGAAAAGGTTGAAAATATCCTAAATGGATCTGGAATTTTTTTTCGGTCCGGATAAATACACCATAAATCTTGCACGTCGAAAAGGACGTGAAAGGGTGAGGTGAGTTAATTAATTGGAAAAGAGTGTTAATTAATCTTGCAGTGTATCTAACAACACTCTTTTTTAAAAAGAATTATATTATATTATAATATATTTTGAATTTTAATTAATTTCATTGGTTGCTAAAAAAGAATTAATATGGCTGTAATTTTTTTAAAAGAAAATTAGATTTTAAATTAATCTCATTGGTTCCTAGAAAAAAAAATTTATTGTAACTTAGAATTAAGGAATAAAGATGATTGGATGGAAGACCTAAAATAAACCTTTTTGTTATTTGCACGGCGTTATCTCGCCATATGCACGGTGCCATATGGACTCCCAGATCGGCAGCGTCGGATGTCGGTGCCGGACTCCCAGATCGGCAGCGTCGGATGTCGGTGCCGGACTCCCAGATCGGCAGCGTCGGAAGTCGGTGCCGGACTCCCAGTGTGGCATCCAGGATGCAGGTGCCGGACTCCGAGTGTGGCATCCAATGCCCGAGGCAAAGCTGCAGGGAATCTGCAGCTTTTTCAGTCGATTTGACTAATGTGACCGAACCGAATCCGGAGTCCGGCACCGGCATGCAGGTCCCGTGCCAGCTTTTCCAGTCGATTTGACTGATGTGACGAAAGCTGCAGGATTCCCTCAACCTATGCCGAATTGGGAGTCCGGGTCCGGCATGATGTTCTGCCGATTTGAGAAGCCGGTACCGGCACCGTGCCGATGGCGAGAACTTCGCCGTGCAAATATCAGAACCGAAAATAAATGAGGTGTTGACACATAAACAAAAATGATTCTAAATTAGTATAGTACTAGTGTGGATCACGTCCCGTGCACGGAAAATACATGAATACAATATTATAAATAATTTAGATAGATTCAATTAAATAAAAATAATAATCTAATAAATAATTTTTTCCACCAAAAAATAATATAGATAAAAAAAAATTAGTTCGATAGATTATATATAATCTAAATATCTTTTATTTAGATTCTCTAAAAATATAAACAAAATTTACATTATAAGGTAAAATGTTATTTTTTCTAATATAACATTAATTGAATCTCATGTAATTTTATAGATAATATATACAAATATTTTAATTTTTTTATTAAATATATATGATATACTTATTATGTTAGTTTACTAAAATATCTATTCGCGGATGGACCGTGGCTACATAATATTTTTATAAATCATTTTAGGCTAAAAAAATAATATAGATATAAATAAAATAGCCCTTATCAAATACTACATATTTATCAATTATTCCCTCCGTTCGGCAAAACTTGACGTTTTACTATTTACGCACGTTTTTTTAGGAGCTCAAAACTATATAAAATATCTAGTTTTTTAAATAATTTTTTAACAATTTCGTAGTTATTATTAATAAGTACAAACTTGTTAAAAAAAATTGAAAAAAAATGAATATTTTATATAGTTTTTATCATTCTAAAAAAGCGTGCGTGAATAGTAAACGACAAGTTTTGCCGAACGGATGGAGTAATATTTTTGGTAAGTATGACTGTGAAATAATTTATATTTATATATGTTTTTCAATCAACTAAAATATATAGATAGATTGTGACTTGCATAATTTTCTATAAATTATGACAACATATTTTTTTATTAATTTTTATCCTAAAATCAACCACGACGCACCATATAGAAATTTTTATCCTAGAATCAACCACAACGCTCCACATAAGACGCTATGTATCGGTTTTAGTATATGTATATAGATAGATATAGAAATATAGAATATAGATATATAGATGTGTAGATATAGATACAGATTGGTCCTAGGGCTGATATAGAAGCACTTTTTCATCATTATAAAATGTCTTTTCCACAATTCGGCTTCTGAAAGAGCTTATAGTGATATAGGTATCTCTTTTATTTATGAGACGATAATGCTTTTATCATGTATATATCCTTTTCTTTTAGTATTTCTTGCTCTAAAGACCCAAATAAACTGATTTTTCATCCGTTGGTTTCGATTTGGGTCCTATTGCCTCTTGCTGGTCAGTAGATTGGTGATTTGGCTTTATCCTCTGTTTATGTTTTTAACTTGCATAAATTATTGTATAACTTTGCCCAGCTTGAATGTTTCTGTTTCTCATCTAAATTATCTTGCTAACCCATATATGTGGTGTGACTTGTGGGTTAGTTTTAGTCTAATGCAGATGTTTTATACCTTCTTTTAATAGTCTAATGTGTTTATCTATGATGGCCAGATGTTTCAATTGATGCCAACACCACAAGGAAGTTTTTTTGTGTTGAATGACATATTTCGGCTGAACTATGGCTGAGGCCAGGGTATCCGGCTTCATCATATAAGGAGGGCCATAAGTACATGTCGTTAGATCCACAACCCAGATTCGTATTGTTTCAGCTATTGGTCCCATAATTTGGTTAAATATTGGTATTGTGTCTCATCATTTGGTTAAAAACTGGGGATTGTTTCATTGGTCATGCTTAAGGTTTAGAAGATTTATTTTTAGTTTTCTTGAGTCGGGTATTGCATTCGGACCATTTTGTCGAGTGTTACTTTGATTGCAACTTTCAACAAGTTGAGATTGAATTTTGCAGGGCACCCTTTACATTGCTTCCGTTATGTTTCTTTTGATATGAAATTTTTTGTTTTTGTCAGGATTCAAACAAAATTCCTTATATTGAGGAAATTGTATATTGGTCAGGGCTTTTTGCTTGTATCTGGATAACAACTAATTGTCTGTGATCTTTCAACGGAGCACCTTCGAATCTCTGTGAAGATGTGCGGCATGTCAAAGCAAGTGATGCTTACTGTTGCTACTTTAGCAATGTTACCTGTACTTGTGCGGCAAATCAGACATTTTCACATCCACCCCTTACACTTATTATTTTAGAAGCAAACCCTGTGTAAAAAAATGAGCCACGTGTCTCCTTCTTTGAACAAAGTTAAGAAGCAGTTTCTCCTTCTCATCCACGTTCTTCTGGCCGCCAATACCAAAACTGAAATCGAACTGCACGAGCACGACTAACCTAATAATTCCAATTTTTAGTCGTTCTCTTCTTCAACCGTAGCAACCCAAGAAGCCCCAAATTGTCTTCTTCAACCGTTTGTTCACAATACAATAATCGTGGAACAATACAATAATCGTGGATTTCTCTTCCACGTTCTTCAACTTCTCCCTCAAAATTGATTGGGCTTTTTCGTTGTGGAGGATTGGCGCGATCAATGAGTGGTCGGAGATATTGGTGGGCGGCGCAGTTATCAGTGAGTAACGTGTGGTAGAAGACGAGGGTCGCGACGGCCGAAGGCGGCTCAATCGTTTGGCGACTCGGGTGTTGGCAGGTGAGGGTAGCGACTGCGGGAGCATCCATTCAGTTTTCAACTCATCTGTTTGAGAAACCTGAACGACGATGCCCCGCTGAGGGAGGGAGGGAGAGGGAGAGGGAGGGATGCGGGTGCCGACAAAGCCAACTACGTCGGTGACGAGGGCAGTGAGGTCGGCAAGGGCGAGAGGAGGCGGTGGTTGAAGTGTGTAGGTAAGTGATTGAGGCGACGATTTTGTACCAATTTTGTTGTTTTCGATTTAAACGAAGGCCCTAGCCCTCAACAATTTCATTAATTTTGTTCATAATTGACGATTCTTAAATCTCTTTTATATCTTCTTTCACAAGGCTATTGAGATGTGATTCTGCTTCATGGGGAATTTTTGGTGTCGGTGAGGGGTTGGAGTATCCGACGAGTCACAGAGGTGGTCTGGACACTAACAAACCCAATGATCCTCTACAACAACGATTTAGTAGTTTTCTAGCTCCGTCGACGTTAATTGACTCAGGTATGTATCTTCAATTTGATCTAGAGCTGGTTTGATTTGGGAACTAGGTTTCCGATTTGAGATTAGGTAGGTTTTTATTGAACATGTAGTTTGATTGCTTTGGTGTGGAAATTATTTTTTCAATTCGTGATTGTAAATTTTACCAGTTTCATTCTTCCCAATTGGTTTGATGTTGCAAATTGCAATGCACGTGCTTTGCATTCTATATTTAGAGAGTGGGAGATTGGCTTTTTCATTACAAAAAATGGTTGGGTGGATGTTTGCAGGCTCAAGCAAAGAGTTAGGCTTAACTGTCTTTGGTAGACCACTTATGCAACTTCTTTGATTGTTGAATATTAACCCAAAGGCATATAACATACAGATTTACTTAGGTAGAGTTAGGGTTGGTTGAGAACTTTGATAGTAACCATATGTTAATTTGCAGAGTTCGATTCAAACCTATGGTTGTTATTTATTTACTTGCATTTGATGACATCTAAAGATTAATGGAATGAAAAGCCCTTCAAATGTAAGGTTTAAAAGTGTAATTCAGACATACACTCTACATGTTTGACAAAATGTCATAGAGTAGATAATCATGAAATCCCTCCTTAATTTGCATGCCTTTGTGGTCACATTTACAAAAAATCATGGCACCTTTTGGAGTTTCATTCTTACACAAGAATAGCTTAGTAGTACATGAGCAAGATGACCTTAATTACTTTTCTCTTTAATCACCGAGTAGAAATTGCATTGTAACCAATCCACCCATAATACTAATTAAACTAGAAGCAAAGGCTTCACAAGAAATTGCATTGTAATCAATTCTAGGGTTTTGGTTGATCCTCTGATAGTTCGGTACCGCCAATCATTAATTCATTCAGACATTGCATAAAAAGGTATCAATTTCATTGCCTTTGATATGTGTAGTGTTTGTTTAGAATTTTGGTTATTTGGTTGTTAGCGGTTGGATTTGTGCATTATCTGAAACTATGCGGACTCGGTTTTTTTGTTTTTTTGTTACATGTGAAAATTAGGGAATCTGGAATTTTGTTTCCGATGTAGGAAGGAATGAGTGTTGTAGTAGTGGAGTCAATTCTTCAAAACAATGAGATGAACCAAGGAGGAGATCGAAGAAGTTGAGAATAGTCAAGGTTACGAAGTTCGATAGATTCAGATTGTCGATGAAGAGGCCGAAATCCAGGATGAGCCAGGGGGTGCTTCTCGCAGATGACTCATTGGAGATGAGTTTGAACCAGAATCAAGAAGGAGAATAGCAAGTTTCAAGAAGCTGCTCTGAATTTCATGAAGGTCACCAACTGTTTCAATGTGAGGAGAGGTCCTTCGCAGCCGAATCCAGGTACAATCTCAGTACATTACCTCTTGATGCCTTGCAAATCAGGAAGTGAATTTCAGTTAGGAAAATAATGCTAAATGTTGGTGGCCCCCTTTTGACCATCAAGGGATATTCCGGAAGAACATCTGTAGCTGCATTTGCAAAGGGAAGTGGTGACATGGAGCCAACTCGAGTAAGTTCATCAATTTATTTTCATTACCACAACTTAGTGTGCAACGTGCAACAACCCTTTGGATTCATCCTTGAAGTGATAGAGATCAGCAACTATGGTAACTTGCATTCATCATATGTCCGTGACTTTATGTTAATCTATGTCCAAATATTACAATTCAGAAAGTATGAGGACAACTCAAATATGAGGTGGAGTAGCACTTGCAACAGAAGCAAGAGCCCAAGAAAGAGCATAAGGTATGATATTGTTTATATGTACGATGTTCTTAGGGTTACGGATGAATCTATGGTATATATAAAATCAGAAGCATATGTATCCTATGCACTTTTTTTTATTCATGTAATTAAAGTTGTGGTCAATTTAAAGTTGAATCTCATAGCTCTAATTTGGTGTTAGGATTAGGTAATTGCAATCGAAAATGTTGTCGCATTCTTGCTTGTAGTGTTTATTCTTTTCAGTGATTTACACAGGTTTTATTTTTTTAAATAAAAGTTCGTATTTTTATGTAGTGTTGTCATCAAAATAACTGAGTTTGTCTACCAAATTTTGACTTTTTTTTATTTGATATTGCACATAGTAGGCATTTATAATTGCTTTTAATCTATTTTATTTCTCTGTTTGCTTTAGGGTCTGATATTTGGTGTGTTTGCTCTTAATCTAATTTATTTCTCTGTTTGCTCTTAACTATTGATGATGATCTGATTAATTGATTCTTGCATATCAGTTTGTAGTTTATTCTTTGTGCCTTGTGGTATTGTTGGGATAAATATTCATTCCCTATTGATCCCATGTTTTGAGTTTGTGCCTATTATTTTTAGACATTTTAAATAAAGTAAATAAAATGGGGGCCTTATCGGAGAAGTTTTGTGACAATTTGATTTGATTTAAGTTCTTTTGACACAGGTATGGCTGTACCAAGGGATGGATGAAATTGTTTGGATTAATACATGACTATTAAAGCTTCCTGAAGGATGATACTAGGTGTTAATAGCCTGACATGTATGGTTACGATAGATTAAGAGATGATCCTAGGTGCATCCATACAAAAGATTTGATTAGATTTAACCCAACAGGTATGGTTCCAGTTGATTAAGAGATGATCCTAGGTGTTAATAACATGAATGATCCGCTCATATGCACTTACTTCTTTGGTCATGTTGACATGTAAGGGTTTGTCTCTCTTTTTGTGACCCTTTTCCCTGAAGTTGCAACTTTTATGGTTATTCGTTGAATCACTTTCATCAACTTTTAAATCTCAATTGTGATTTTGTTTGTAATATATATGTTGATCACCTTTTCTATAATTCTGTATAGAACTCTGGTCAATTTCTAACTGTATAGTTCGGAAAACTCAAAACGGACTCATTATCTTATTCTGCAGATACGGAGTCATTCTAGAGAATATTCAGAAGCAGGATCTTTTGTTGACGGGCAGAAATAAGGGCTGCGTTGTAGATTCTTTCCTAACCTCCTAAAACAGAAGGGAAAGAGGAGGTTGTTGCTGCATTCTCACCTGCTCATTTTCGGACCAATCTCTGCAGATATTATGGTTTAGGTAAATTGGAGGAGTTTTATGTAGAAACTAATATATTTTATTATCCTAATTAAATATTTTGAGGTAGGAAAAATGTAATAATACAACATCAAGTGGGTGAAAGCAGTAACCTTTGCTTCATGTAGGCTTAATATATGCTATTTTCTTTCTTTTATCCTTTTCAAAGATGAAAAGAGAGGATAATTTGAAGACGGAATGTCTTGATTTCTGATAACTTGTTTGTCTGTGTAGGTAATTGAACAAAAGGGTCTTGATATGGTTCGACGTGACAAGAGCTTGCTATCCAAGGAAATGGGAGATTTCTACATGAGTCAAATTTTATCTGGAGGGTATTACTCCCTTTATCGCTAAAAGAGTATTTGGACAGTTATTAGCTCTAATAAAACTGAGTTTGATTGCATTCTATCTATGGCAAACTGAGTTTGTTTACTCTTTATTAAAATTACTTCTAGACGCTTACAATGAATTTGAATTCTCGACAGATACAAGAAGATATGTGAAAGGGAGAAGTGGCACTTGAGAAATATGTCATCACAAAGTCATTAACTAAACCACTTGAAGCATATCCCGATGCCAAGAATCAACCACATGTTCAAGTGAGTAGTGGAACCTATTCAAATCTCAGTTTACCACCAGTGAATTCCTACCTGAATTTCACTGTGTTGGGTTTTCAAGATCTGGTATAAACTCTCATCCTCATCGTATCACATATTTCCTTGGCTTTTATTTGTTCTTCAGGTTGCACTTATTTTAAGGACTGGGTTTTATTTGTCTCCCTCTCCAATCTCTGGTGGTCTTCAGGTCTTAAACCTTATTAGCTCCGTTCACGTGGCTTCAGGTGAAACTCATTGAATGGTAATCTTCCTATGATTACCCTATGATTTCCTCTCATGCCCTTAACTCCCTTCTCATCCCACTCCATCCTTCACTCAACCAACTCACAAAGAAATAACAATACTGAATTAAACATATAATAATCTGTCTTCTAGAAGCATACAAGTCAACTGACTAAGTGGCTAAAATAAGACGAAGTATGCAGGCAGGAGGAACCGAAAGATCAAGGCGAAGTATACGGTGATATCAAATTGTCCCCAACTTTGAAAGGTTCCAAGGGTCAATTCTGATTGCACTGCCAAGATCTTGAGTCTGCTATGTAAACGTGTAAGGACTTATTTTTCACATTAGTATATGTCCATAGTTTTCAATAAATGCCAATTTGACATTGTTGTACTTCAAACTAAAATGTAGGAGAGTTTGAGAACGAAGGGAGCCAACCAAGGAATACATGGAGGCACATCGGAGAGTGATGCCTTGACGAGAACGTGGAGATAATGCAGTGCAAGAATAAGAATGAAAACCCTGAGAAGTGCATTGACAAGGGCAACTAGGTGACTCGCTCGCTGCGTATTTGGCCTGTAAGTTATTCGTCCTCCAAACTCTACATTGATTAATTGTTCCTTCTTTTCCCAAATTGACCATTTCGGAATGTTTTACCTTCTCTTGCAACTGTCTATCGTAGTTGCTTCATCTTGCCCTACATTTTCCTGCCTGCATTTGCTCCATTTATTGGGAGATCAACAATGAGAGGAGTTTAATAGATGAAAATAAATGTTTTAGCTTCTCTGAATTCTGAAACTAACAACAATGGTAGCTCCATTGATAGGAAGATCTCTGATTATGCATCCTTGTATATGAATCTGTTTTTTTGGTTGTTGCATTAGATGAATGTTTCTTCAATAGAGGATGCATTATGATTGGTGTTTGTTTGTGTACTTATTGCTCTGATTCTTGCTTGCCTTTGCTCATGGTATTATGAATGGATCAGATTTAATCAAATTCTATTCCATGACCAAGCACTGCTGGATTGATAGTATTGTTTTAACTCTTTTCCACGAATGCTTTGTTTTCATTGTCTAGATGGTCCTTTTGTTGATAACTGCGCAACTGAAGTAGTTTTATGTTGGCAATGGAGGTATAGCCGAAAACAATCATAAATTGAAAGCTAAGTGTTTTTTTTTGTGAACTGCTAATGGTTATTAGTTCAATTACAAATGAATCATCGGAGTACAGAGCTTGATTTCTTTAGTATTCAAAAATATTGGCCATGTCATATTTTGGTCAAGTGTTTTCAGTCAGTGCCTCTTTTTTATGGCCTCATTTTGTTGACTCCATTCCCTCATGATAGATTGACAACTTATTTTTCGTAATAAGCAATCAACATCAATTATCTGACGTATCATATAGGATGAAGAATTCTTTTTCGAGGGGGATTCGCTCATAGACGAGGCTGTCAAGAAGGCCATGGTGCCTGAAAAGCTCGCTGCACGTGCTTAATCCCAGGAGAGCTAATAGGTGTGAATTCATTAAAGTCGATTCCTTTCTTTGGGATAGTTCCTTTTAACCCTAGAAAGAATGCTACATTTTTGTCTTTTTGCTTTGTTAAATTTGATTAAAATTTCATTTGTGATCTAAGCTCTTGTGAGAGTTGATGACATTATTTATTCCAGTCATTTGATAAACCTTAACAGATCACAAATATTTAATTTTGAATTATAAGTTATTGAAGGAGATTCTTGTGTTGGCTTGGTGACTTTTGATAGAGGGATAATAGAATCTTATCTTACTAAGATTGCTTATGGATGTAGTATATGATGCGTTGTTGTCGGTGATGATCATTTTCGTCTTCTAATACCGGAGTCTTACAAATCGACAGTATGCAATACACAAGGAACATAAGGTGCATTATACGGCCAAGCTGGTGATGAAAGTGGAGTCTCTGCAAATGGAACTCAAGGGTCGGATCACATTGCTTTAGGTAGGGTGTTCGTGTTTCATGATGAGGAGTTCTGTAAGATTATTCTCTGGTTGCCTTCATATTGCGAGTGCTCAGGTTGTAAGATGAAGGACGTTATAATATGATTCTTGATAATGAAGAAATTTATATTGAAGCATTGATGGTGTTTTTGTTGCATATTAATGGTTGGTTTATACATGATAGTTTCTCACAACTTTTTAAAATAGAAGCTAGATTTATAATACTGGATTGTTAGAATGAAATGGATATCTTTGATGGAGTTTTTAGTAATGTTCTACTATTAGATTGTTGTGCCAAATCTCAATTGTTTACTTGGATGAGCATCTTGAGATCCCCTCTTTCTTTGAATATCTCCTATTCTATTTCAATCGCGGATCTATAGGTGGATCAGCAGCCGGTCTGGGTACCTAAATCATCTGTTGTTCAGGGGGCTGCTGTTGCTGGGAATTGGCATGAAAGTAGTGAAAAAAGAAGGGGAAAAAGAATATTGTATGTATGATAGCAGCAACCAGCAAGTCAAGGAGCTTCAAGTAGGCAAACAAAGGTGACTGGGATGGGCTGGTGGCCTAAATATGGTGCTAATTTTGTTGGAGTGGGTGTAACTGCTACTGGTGAGGTTGCAACAGATAATGGAATGAGCAATTGTGCAGCTGAATTGATTGCTGTTGATGCTGGAATGGATGTAACAACTACTGTTTAGAGTGTTGAAATAGAGTTTTTGTTGTCTCCTGCTGCACAAAAGGGGGGTGTAAATGAGGAGGGGGGTATTGTAAGAGTGCACACGATACAAGGGATGACGAAGAGGAAGGAAAAACAAGTAAATTAGAAAAATTAGCCACAAACTTAACCACAACACCCACAAAATCAATGCAGTGTGAACATGAACTGAAACAAAAAATTAAGGCTTTTGTGCAGCGGGATAACACAACAGACGAATGAAGAGGCGTTCCCTCCAAGTGAGTGCAGCGAGGTGCATAAAAATCAGATGTTAAATGGGACTTGGAGAGGTAAATCAATCGTGACAGAACCGACGGTTGCATCCTTCAGTGGTAGAAAAGGGAGGAAAAATAAGAATAAGAATGTTGAGAAGAATGGGGCTCCCGTACAGATGCCCAGTCCAAGACCCTTTTTGTATTCTTTATCATCCTTTGTGGGTGGCATAACACCAAATGCTTACCCTTTTGTTTATCCATCTTTCCCTCTACAAACCGTTTCAACTAATTCCAGCACTACAGAGAAGGGCTTCGTCCAGCAACAATAGTATATACTATATATCACAATTCCAGTTGCAACAAAGTTCAACTGCTCAGATTCGATGCGCCTGTGTATCTTTATTGCATCAAGATTAAAGTCTGCTTTTCTCTATTTGTCACTTATTGATAGAGTCAACCATCAACTAACCTTTATAGAGTCAATTTGTATAACTTCTACATTTAAACTTCGATTCTCCGACTCTAATTCAACCATCAACTAACCTTTATCAAATTATTTTTTAAAAAACTTCATATTTTATCCAAAAAAATCTCCTTAATTAGATTATATTAAATTTTATTTGTAAATAATTTCAAATAAATATATCTTTTTTATTATTTTTTTTAAATAACAAACTATCGATCATTACTATATTGTCGATGTAATTTTCTTACTTATAACTAACTATGTATGATATATTAGCAAAATTATATATATAAAAATACAATACAGTATATGCATATGTATGATGTTTATCACTGCTTATAATAAAATTGATAATTTTATTCAATCGCAGATTAAAATTTTATTAAAAAAATGTTAAGGAAATTTAGTTTAAAATAAAACTAAACGGTTATTTGACTTATTTCTAATGTCAATCCCACTAGGCCACTACCTATTTTAAATTAAACTTAAGTTTTTTGTTTAATTTATGATTTTAAAAAATTAAAACAAATGGCAACCTTTGATTGGAGGTGTAAAAATTTACACATACACCTGGTGTATGTGTATCACCCTTCAGATTTTTACCAATGAGTTAAAATGATCAAATATCAAATTTGAGTTAAAACTATAAAATGATCAATATGATAGATTTTTACCAATTGTTTTTTAATTTTTAATATTACACTCAATCCCAATTACCCCACTAACCAACCGTTGGCATCCAAATTATGCCACTAATTCACCCAATCAAATGATCCGATTGGAGCCATTGTTGCTGCAATATATCCTAATGTATCATATCATTTGATGGATTCTACTTACTTCCAAGAAAGAGCCATCCTAGCCCCAATGCATGAAGTCGTGGATAAGGTAAATGACTTTGTACTCTCATTAATCCCTGGAGAGGAGAATGTATTTTTGAGTTCAGATAGCCTTTGCAAGTCGGATCTTAATATAGAAGGACAAGGAGCTATTTACTTGGCCGAATATCTGAACACTATCAAATGCTCAGGGATACCTAATCATAACATCACACTGAAAGTAGGGGTTCCTGTGATGTTACTTCGCAACTTGGATCAGTCTATTGGCTTATGTAATGGAATTCGGCTAATCATTACACGATTGGGAAATCGTATACTAGAAGCAAAAATTATGTCAGGGACGCATGCTGGGGTCACAAGGTCCCTATACCTCGCATGGTGTTATCACCTTCTGACACATTGGTGCCATTCAAGTTTCAATGCCGACAGTTCCCATTAATGGTTTCATTTGCTATAACCATTAACAAGAGTTAGGGACAATCTCTTTCACAGGTCGTTCTCTTCCTACCGAAGCCAGTGTTCACCCATAGACAATTATATGTAGCTGTGTCTAGAGTTACTAGCAGAGCTGGATTGAAAGTCTTAGTTTCTGACAATGAAGGTAATGCTTCATGTGCTACCACAAATGTAGTGTATAAAGAAGTTTTTCAAAATTGTATGAGGAGTAATATACAACCTTTTGATCTCATCATATCCCAACGGTCATGTTCTATGAGATGGTTATTGATTTGGCTAATTTATCGTTATTTTCTCCTCATCCATATTTATATGACATTTCTTATTTATTTTCTATTTATATGACATTTCTTATTTATTTTCTTTACTTTTAAGTAGGGCGGATATTATAAGAAGTGTGAACACAACTAATCTACTATTCTTTGTGAAATTCGAATTATCATCATATCGATATAAGACTTTTTCATGACAATCGAAAACTTCAAATAAGTGCATGTTGAGGAGAATCAAATTTCATACCAGGCTAGATACTTACCAGATTATGACTATACAAGATTTCTCCTCTTTTTTTTTTAAAGCTTTAACTATACAATGTTTATACATTTAAACTTAAGGTATCTTTATCAAATTGGTTTATAATTTAAACCAATTTAAGAGATGTAATATGATGTGTAATAGATAAAGTATCATAAAATATCCGAACTTCAGTTTTCTTATGCCAAAAACTATAAAGTTTCTTTTCATTGCCTTAACGTAGAGGAAATGTGGAAATGACCAATCCACCATACTTTAATTTGAAGTATCGATCGTCTCAAGAAAAGACTTCACCATGATACCCAAATATTTTGAAGAATGACAAGGCAAGAAGCATAAGCAAAATGATATATTACTAAAAAAAAAATTGATGAGTCAAGTATTTATTTAAAATGTCAAACTTGACCAAAAATATTTTGAAAATGAAGTATCGATCGTCTAAAAAAAAAACTTCACCATAACAACCAGAGATTTTAAATAACATCCCGGTGAGGGGCATGAGCAACAATTCAAATGAAATATACTCATGGTATGAGGGGAACTAAAACGGAAAATTTCATAAAAAAAGACTCACCCGTACAAGGTACTAGAAAAGTACTAGTTTTTATTGAAAGTCATGTGGGTAAAGCATTTCCTGAATGTTTTATAGGTTTTATGGTACATATGATGTACGTCCTTAAATTCAGAGGCTCCCAGTAGAAATATGACAACTTTCTACCTTGTTTTGATGCTTAATTCCTGTCATGGTGGTGCTTAATGAACTCTATTCCTATGGAATTGGATCGATGTTCCAATTTTGAACTTGAAGTTGAAGCACAATAATTGAACACAAACATGGAGCAAAATGATACCCTAACTAGTCGCATACATCAAACAGTGTAGGAGATGGCGATCGTGTGCATCATGTGTATGATGTGATTTGGGAGGTAGAAACAAAGGTGTACATGAAGAAACCAAGCACAGAGGACTGGAGGAATGTCATTTGTCATCACCATGAACCAAGCTTAGGACTTACATTTGAAGTTCCAAATTCATCCGATAGATATTTCATTAGTTTGAAGTGGCAGGGACATTGATTCAATCAAATGACCTCTTATTGTTGACGACGGAGACCTCAGACAACTTCCATGTGACGACAAGGAAGATTAGACCAGAGAGCAGCCAGTGAGTAGTTGTGTTTTGGGCCACCTCAAAGTTATTGAGCTCTTCCCCAATCTCTTAAATACCATACCAATCACGTACAGACTGTGTTAGTAACCATTTAGTGATAACCGACATGGTGGTAACCATGTGAAATTGGTACGGCAATGGTAATGATATATTAAATACCATGGTTACCGAGCGTGTGTGCGTGTGAGTGTGTGGGGATTGGATCAAATGTAAAGGTGTCTTAAGGGGTAAAATATGTTTAAGGTGTAAAATTTATAAATTAGGACACGATACTCCTAAAATTAGCAATTGTTGAATGGGCAGACCTATTCAACTATGCGTTTTTTGTTTTGTTTACCTCTCTCTCCTCTCAATCCATGGCGAAAGAGAGCCCATCGTTACTCTTGGCATCCATGGCTACCTTCCCAAATTCCCGACCCCATCTCTTCCTCAACCACGCCACAGCTCGAGAAAGAAATTTTTTATTTCTATCAAGGCCTAAAAGTGATATGATCAAACAATTTTCTTCGAGATCATTGTATTCTTTGCAATAATCATTTCTGCCAAAAGTGATATGAATTTATGAACTCCATATTTTTCATTATATTTTGAAACCTCTTAGAGAAGTCAATAACTCAACGGTCATCTTATATACGTTATCTTTTGTGAATACTTACGTTCATGCAAGAATGATTTGAATACATAAGAATTGCTAGTTGTGTTTGTCTTTGGTTCAATTTCCATTTGAATACATATGCCGAGAGTCACCAGCCAGAGCAATTTTTCTGCTATGGTATTCAAGTGTTATTGGTTGGTGCAAATGATGATAAACAGACAGGGAAACCAGAATTCGTGGGTTCAATTTTTCTGCTATAGTATTCAATTTTTCTGTTAGTTGTGTTTGTCTTTGGTTCAATTTTCATTTGAATATATATGTGATGTGAGCTTACTTGTAGGGGTGAGACAGTCGTTAGAATCAGCAATAGCTAAGGGTGTTGAAGATCAGCAATAGCTAGGAGGACCTCATGGGGTTGTTTTGTTAGTTTGGATTCTCAAACATGGTCAAGACTAGAAGAAGCAATTATTTCCATGTGAAGAGGACTTGTGTTGATCGAGTCTTATTGGCTAGAGGCTGCAAATGAAGAAAGTTGATTTTGTGGACAGTGGGAATATGTTACAATAGTAGCTCCTAGCTACTACAAAAGAAGAACGTGGCTTCTACATGGTCCAGTGATGTTTGATGGCTGATTTAGCTGGCTTGCAACCACTACAAAGGAGGCACAAGAACAATGATAGCTCAACATTTAGTCTGATGTGTCAAGTGATTCAAAGGGCTAATGGTGGCTTATGCAATTTAGTGGTTTTGGAATCAGTCGAAGGCAAATTGATTGCACCTAGTTGTCATAGTGATAAATTCCGGTGGGCCATACAACCGTGGGGGGTCCACACGGCAGAGCGCATCATGCGCACCCAAGCCGAGCACACAAGACCAGCGGGGTTTCATCCTAAAACCAATTGGCAATAGGAGGAGTGGCCCACTGACTTATATACAAGGCTCGGGTTATCGTGTTTTTCGATGTGGGACAATCCCAAGACATCACAACACGCCCCCTCAAGTGCAACTGCCTGGCCTCACAATTAAGCCAGTTGCACTTGACGTCTTGAGCCTTAAGGCCGGCTAGCCCAATAGATCGACGACCAGGGTCCCGGACCGCACCATCTCTGATACCATGATAAATCCCGGTGGGCCATACAACCGTGGGGGGTCCACACGGCAGAGCGCATCATGCGCACCCAAGCCGAGCACACAAGACCAGCGGGGTTCCATCCTAAAACCAATTGGCAATAAGAGGAGTGGCCCACTGACTTATATACAAGGCTGGGGTTATCGTGTTTTTCGATGTGGGACAATCCCAAGACATCACAACACATAGCAAGCTGGTGAGCCATTAGGTCAGTGGAAGCATTCTCTCCTAAGCATTCATGGTGACATATTGAACGTGGATCACACACACACACACTATTGTTTTAGTGGGCACATGAAGCTTACTATTTGCTCTGTTTAATTAACAACAAAATGATGTATGTCGCTCTGCTTTAATCAAATGCAAAGCTATGTTAGATGTCTTTTTTTTTCTTGCCAAAAAAGTGATGTGATTTAAAGCCTATTAGCTCAAATTGGTAGAGCGATGTGTCATGCACGAAAATGCTGGTTCAAATCCCGCATAGGCTATTTATGGTTGTCTTCTTTTTTGTTTCCATCATTAATAAGATTACAAAGTGGAAGAATAAAATGATAAAGTGCAAAAATAAGATGACAAAGTGCAATAACAAAATGATGAAGTGTATATAATAATATGAAGTGTATCAATAAGATTCAGAAGTGCACAATTAAGATTATAAAGTGCAAAAGTAAAATGATAAAATGCAGGAATAAAATGATGAAGTGTATAAATAATGATACGAAGGGCATGAATAAGATTATGGAGTGCACAATTAAGATTATAAAGTGCAAAAATAAAATCATAAAGTCCAAGAATAAATGATGCAGTGTATGAATAATAATAATATAAAAAAAAATCATATTTAAGCAAAAAAATCAAATTTTAGATATCTAAAAAAAATCAAATTTATGAAACAAATATGTCTTAACTGAATTGACAAAAAAATAGAAGTTAACTAGTTAACTGAATCTAATCTTGCTAATTCATCACAAACCAAAATATCATTATTACAAGGTTAATTTTCAAATCAAAACTATGTTATTAGAGTATGTTTTAAAGTAGATTCAAGCAAGAATTATTAAATTATTCCAGCATAAGTAAAAATATACCTAGATTATATATTTCATATTTCAGCAAATATTGCAGATTTTAGCAAAAATTACATAAGTGCAAACATAACATTTTGTCCAAATATAACATTATACTGTGCAAATATAATATTATGTTGTGCAAATCATATTTAAGAGAAAAAAACAGATTTTAGGCAGAATATACATTATATAAACATTAGCGGATACAATATAATGTTATGGTAGCATACTAAAATGCTTTGAGAGAAAGAAATGCTTTCAAGATTATAAGTGCATTAATAGTGATGTGAAAATTTAACATAGCATAGTGCAACAATAATGTGTAAATGTGCATTAATAACATCAGTTTATGCTAGCAGACCGAAATGCTTTAATAGGAAGAAATTCTTTATGATAATTTCGATTGATTTCAGAAATTTGATCGTTTTTGGAATTTGTTTAGCAAGCTTAATCCTCTTGGTAGGAGTATATGTGAACAAAATTTTATAAATCTCAGGAGCATCTATGTAATGGCCCGGGATTATGATTCCCGGGTTACGTTTCGAGGGATGAAACCTCTTGTTGGGATCTTGCGCCCCGAGTACAGGTTGAAGGTTTGCAATTCAACATTAGTGTTTTCAGAGCGGGATTTCATACCCAAAAACCGAAGGGATCGTTGGAACCCCCGGGGAAATCCCCTTGTACTTGTCTTAAGTCTAAAGCATGGGAAAACCAATAAGTCAGATGAACAGAGGAATCCAAGGTAATACACAGTGTGCTGCGACAGAGCCGGGTCAAACGGAGTATAAAGCGTAAATCCAAAAAACGAGTCTGGTGAAGTCATATGTCTCAAGCTCTCACTCTCCGCCATACAAAAGGACCCGCTCAAGAAGGCAATCAACAACAATAATCATATGCATATAAGATACCTATATATATATATATATAGTGGGCGAGATCATATCGATGCCCACTTTGGCTCTTTCCCCACATCTAAGTACACACACGCTAAGCCTAATAACATGCTTCTAGGTGCAAGACGGGAATATTAACACACTATCATGCTCCTAGTTCACAGGTGCAGAATATTAGATAGGGCCCTAGTAAAGAATACCAAACGGTATATCCCTCTTCCTACCACCGCCCCCTTTCCGATAGGGCAGAGACCAGCCAACTTATGAATGCATTTCATTACATTAATGGAGTCAAGCTCATATTGGGGCCCAATCCCATATATCATGCTTATCAATTAATCATATATGAATGTGGTCTTAAAAAGAGAAAATAAGAGTAATGCGGATAATACTAAAGTGTTGTAATAAGGTTGTTGCCATGACTTGAATGACTTAGGACGAGACTCGATGAAACTGGATCTTCATATGACCCTAGCAAAGACTCTAAATACTTCACAGATAACAGCCGTTTTATTTACATACGCATACAGAAATAGAATGCTCAATTGTCAATGCAACCTAGCATGATACTACATGGCGTGCTGATAATGAAATACAAGCATCTAGTATATCATGCACGTATAGCATGAAGGTCTATTCAATCTAAGTAAGCTTCGAAGAGACTTACCCGGCTCTACATGACAACATAATAGAAGGTCCGACACACATCAATCATAATCACAAAGTATCACCTAGATGGATAACGAGAATATAAGAGTCTATATCTAAGCCACTCAAGCATCCATAACATACAAATCATTCAATGAGAATAACAAACATATCGCAATTTCCATTACATCATGCTCAACCATTCATCATATCACAACATTCCATAAGACCGCATTATTCACCACATTCCATTCAGCCACATTCGCATGCTCATAATAACATATTCGCATATATAAATATCTCATCAAATCATCATAATCATAAGGTATAATCATGTGATAACATAACTTTAACATCTCATCATACCATTAGTCATTCATACATGCCATTAGTTCACACAATCATGCTATTAGTCAATCAATCATATCAACATACTAGTTAGTCATCGAACATATCTAATTCCCAAGTAAACCTCGTAAATCATTTCGAAAAACGAGTTAATCATTTTAGAATCTCTAAACTTGAAACACGTGTGAAATTTGTTTTCCAAAACTCCGAGTTAAATCATTAGGTCAGTCCTTTAAAATCTCAAAATCGTTGAAAATGAACCACGAAAACGGTTGTCAAATATCGAGGAAAACAGACTTAAAACCATCGGCCAGGGAGCAACTCGCCGTGGCGAAAGTGACTCTCGGTATCGCGAGAGGTCCCAGCAAGCACCCTGCGGACAAGGGGTGTGTTGCGGCCGCGAGAGCCTCACGGCCGCGAAAGCTCGAGTCGCGGCCACGAGTCCGGGGTGTCCCTTAGGGCATCCTTGTTGGGCCCCCTCACCACCGCGATTTCCTTCTCGCAGCCACGAGAAGAATCACTTTCCACTCCCATTCATTAATCAGATGCCAGAGAGGCTTGCTGGGAGAGCCTACTATTGCTTTTTGGATGGATACTCGGGTTACTTTCAGATTGCTATTGCACCAGACGATCAGGAGAAAACTACATTTACATGTCCTTCCGACATTTTTGCATATCGCATAATGCCATTTGGATTATGTAATGCACCAGGAATATTCCAAAGGTGTATGGTCAACATCTTCTCTGAGTATATTGACAACTTCATTGAGATATTTATGGATGATTTCACAGTTTATGGCGATGATTTTGATTCATCTTTGGCTCATTTGGCACTTGTATTGAAGAGGTGTGTGGACACCAACTTGGTTTTGAATTATGAGAAGTGCCACTTCATGGTTGAGCAAGGTAGTGTTTTAAGCCACATCGTGTCTAAGAAGGGAATTGAGGTTGATAAGGCTAAGATTGAGATCATTCAGTCCCTACCCTATTCTACCAATGTGTGTGTGTGTGTGTGTGTGTGAGAGAGAGAGAGAGAGAGAGAGAGAGAGAGAGAGAGAGAGAGAGATATGATCTTTTCTAGGCCACGTTGGATTCTATCACCGATTCATCAAGAAGGTTGCTTTTGGGTTTGATGAGAAGTGCAAGGAATCCTTTCATAAATCGAGAGACCGACTTGTTTCTGCACCGATCACCCAAGCTCCTATTTGGACACTTCCTTTTGAGTTGATGTGTGATGCGAGTGACTATGTTGTTGGCGTTGTACTAAGCCAGAAGATTGACAAGGGTTCCCGTGTGATCTACTATTCCTCCATGATGTTGAATGGAGCGCAACGGAAGTACACCACTACGGAGAAGAAGCTCCTAGCGGCTGTGTTTGCACTTGACAAGTTTCGCTCATACATTTTGGGAGCCAAGGTCATCATCTATATTGATCATGTTGCTTTGAGATACCTACTAAAAAAGAAAGAGGCAAAGCCATGCCTCATCCGATGGATTCTACTCTTGAGCGAGTTTGATATTGAGATCAAGGATAAGGGCGCGGAGAACTGTGTAGTTGATCATCTCAGTCGATTGATGCATCCAGATAGTGTAGGGGAGAACTCTAGGAGATTAGGATACTTTCTTGATGAGACTTTACATGCCATCTCACCCATCACTACAAACACACCCCTATCCTTGAATGGTCATAGACTCAAGTGCTATTTTGATGGCTTTTTCTTGTAGAGGGAATCCAGTCAAGTAAATAAATATCAAATATAAACGAACTAAACCAACTCCTTGTCCAAGCAAATAAAATACAAGAATCCCTCACGCTGTAGTGGTAGGGTTTCAGGATCGTATCCACAAGGAAGCGGGTCAACGCTCGCCTAAATAGTTCCAAATTCTACCCTTATATTGACTACAGAAGATTACTCGACGTCGATTGGATGACTCAACGTCGACTGCTCACTCGATCTCACCTGCAAAGCTACAAAACAGAAGACTAAACGTACTCGACGTCGAGCAAATGTACTCGATGTCAACTTAGTGTACTCGATGTCAACTAAAGTAGTCGATGTCGAGTGTGTCTATGTAGAAAAATCATAGCTTGCAAGAAAATAAACGATGTCGAAAAAGATGTCTGAAGAATAAAGGATGGATGCGAAGATGATGAACAGAAATAGCACAGATTGGGGCTTTGAATTCAATAATATAAAAGACTTCCAAGATCAGGGTTTCAACGCCACAACGATAACCATGTAAGAATAATGCTAAGATGTAAAAGATTATGCCTTTTCATCAAATAACTTTCGTCATTAACAATTAAGAATATAGAGGCTTTCGCATAAACCCTAATTGTTACAACCCTTTTCACATAATTAATCCAAATTAATATTAAGATCACTTTCGCTTCAATAAAACAAATAAGGATCACCTGCTACTGTCGTAGAAGAATCATGCAAATAGGGATAGAAGATGAAATCGCAATAAAAATCGTACCTTTGATGCATAACCCTAAATGGCTACCGTCGGGCTCACCCCGACCCTAGAAGTAGGGTGACTACTCGCTTCTCATAATAGTAACAAACATCAATAATATAAAAGAAACTACTTGCATTAAACTGAAATAGAGAAAGTATAAACTGAACAAACACAGATCACTTCCGCTCTCTACCTCCAATCGGCCTCTCTCTCTCTCTAAACTCTCTAAATTGCCTAACTAGTGTTTGCTCAATTGCTTGAGAATAGAATGAAAAAAACGCAGCCCCTAGGGCTTTATTCATAGGCTACAATCCTTGCTATCCAATGAAATAACAGTTCTATCTAATTCCTATGATAAACGATTTACTTGCTTATGATAAAATGTTCCAAATAAAAATAACAAAACAATTAAAAATTCCCCTAAGTAAAAGTGGGAATTACTAAAGTGGATAAATCTTCTTTCAACTTGATAGAATCTCGTGCCTTCCAATGTAAGCAAAGCCCCTTGGAATTCGAACTCGGATTGGCTCGAAATCGGCTTCAAATGTTTACTCGACATCGACTAAAGTAGTCGACATCGACCAGTTTTCTTAGCTTCACTCGATCTCGTCTTCAGAAGTGGATGTCGACCTGTGTTCACTCGACATCGACCAAAGTAGTCGACGTCGACCTCCTTCTTCTTGTGGTCGATTTTTGGTCTTGAGGTACTCGACTTCTAGGGCTCTGTTCTACTAGACATCGAGTAAGAAAGTAACACAAATCTTTATTATCTAGGGCTCTGTTCTAGAGCCCTAGAAGTCGGGCTCACCGCATCAGCAACAGAACTACTTTCTAAAGATAAACCTTTATCGCATTACCTTACATGGCAACAGTCGAGCTCAACCCGACCCTAGAAGTTGGGTGACTACTCTCTCTTGATCATAGAAACACAAATCAATCATTCAAAAGAACTACTTTGCATTAAATCAAATCAAAACTTACAACCGATTGAAGCCAAATCCGCTCTCGCTTTCTCCAACTCCTACTCGGCCTAAGCTCTCTAACTCGCTATCTATGTAACACAATTGTTTCTGGCTTGGATTCCTCCTAAAATCAGCCCCTAAGGCCTTACTTATAGTATTCAATCCTCGCTAATCTAGGAAAGAATAATCTATTTATATCTAAAACTATCTATCTAAAGCTTTATGATAAATTTGGAAATAAAACAAATAAATCCTTAAATGAAACTATCTAAATTGGATAAATCTTCCTTGCACTTGATAGATCCTCATATCTTGATAGAATTCAACGTGACTTGCATGGTATGTAATCACATCTACTCGGACTCCACTCGATTTCGACTCGGAATGGCCCTGGGAAGTACTCGACGTCGAGTAAATCTTCTTCTCCTCAGATTGCTCTCGAGCTCGGGTAGAATTCGGACTCTCGATGGGTACTCGACATCGAGTAAGAGTACTCGACGTGGAGTAGTTCTGTCTTCTTGAGTGTTGCTTTGCTCGTGCTCGACTTGCTGAATTCGACTTGAGGTACTCGATATCGACCAGTTCTGTCGAGTGTTGTCTCTTCTCTTCTGCTTGATGTGCTCTGGTTCAGCTTCTACTTGATATTAAACTTTCTGTAGTTGACCTCGGGCATCCTAATAGTTTCCTTCCCTTTTTCAAACAACTGTAAAATGCCTCGATTTCTACAAAATTAAACAGAAACTAGTGTAGACTTCTATATTTGGCAAATAAGCATAAACTACATAGATTATGCATAATTCTAACCCAATGACATGAAATGCATGCAAAAATCGATATAAAAGTCAATGTAAAACATGGCAAAAAAGGCTCACAACAAACACCCCATACTTAAGCATGCTTGTCCTCAAGCAATACTTAATTTTAATGGTCATACAAGGGGAGAATCCAACTCTCAACATCATAGATTCATTGACATATGTCCCTGCAATCAATTACCATCCTCGAAAAGGTACTAATGTCACAAAATCCATGCATGTAAATAAAAGCAATTTCGCACACAAAAGGAGGGTTATGCAAAAACAACTCATGAGCGACAAAGCATTAATAATCAAGAGGACTTTAATTAAGTTCAATAAGGAGTAGATTGGTAAAAGGCTAAAGGTGGGCAATTTTTTGCCATGTGGCGCTTGATGATCCGGGGAAATTGAATAATTTCAAAACTTTCATACCACATTCCTTCTTCATAAGATTTCTCCCCTTTCGCTCATCGCTCAATGCTTTTTTCACTATAATGCTTTTACCTCTCTAACCTCAGCACTGCCTTCTCGCGAGTCGTAAACATGAGTGTCATGAATGGCCCCGGATACTTAGTGCTTCGGACTCCTCACCTTGGTGTCCCATCCTGCGAAACTAACATCTCAACGCTGGCAGGGTCGATCAACCTTTATCTCCTAAGGTGGCCGGATTTTCTTTCTCTCATTAAATTTTCCAGAACATGATCAATTTCCTGCCAAACTCCAATAATGATAACAACAACAACACAAACACCATATAATATCTACAAAAGTAACTTCCACTCTCAACATAATCTCCGTATAGGAAATAAGGTAAAAAATGTGCAATATTTAGATTATGTGGAGCAAAAATAGGAAATAAGGCTCAATATGGCTCTTGTGATGCAAATGAGCATAGGTATGGCTGAGAATATAAAGAATATGAGCATCATATCGAACATATAAAGTCCTCAAACCTCTTATCATGCAACATGACAAAAGAAATATCAAAATTTACCTCATTTTATGGATTTTAAGAAAATAATGCACTTCATTGTGACTTCCCTTTACTAGGCAATTTCATGTTATATCTCTAATGAATCAAGTTTTGCATCGTAGAGTTCTATTAAAGCTTCCAAGACACTAATAAAAAAATTTCAATGGGGGTGATAAAAATAAACTTTGGAAAACAACATGTCAGCAGATAGATGAATAATAAATCCAAAGTAACCATGCATGAGGCAAATGGAAAATAATTATAAATATGCACAAAGTAAGCCTTTCCCCCACCCCATACTTAGAAATTACAGTGTCCTCACTGTATAAAAACAAGGGTAAAGAAAGAGACTTACTAAACAGATGTGCAGAGCGTAGGAATCGAGTGCTGAAGTTGCTGCAGAAGTGGTCGATTTCGAAGAGAGTAGTCAACGTCGACTAGATCTACTCGATCTGGTAAAATTTCACGAATTTAATTATTCGTGACTTTATGCTTAAATTACCAAGTTTAATTATTTATTTCATGATTAAATTTGGTGACAAACAATTTGGTGGAAATTGTGTTAATGGGCACAAAAATAAAAAGTAAAGGAACCCAATTCAAAGTAGTCCAGAGTTAAATTAGTTGGATTTACAAATGGGTTTCTATGAAACTGAACAAAATTAAAATACAGCCCGGCCCAAGTGAAGAGAGGACAATCAATGCTGAAATCTGCTCAGTCTTACAGTTATTAAAAAAAAACTGTATGAGAGAGTGGAAGAAGAGTAACCGTAGGGTAACTGCCCCTATTGCTCCTATGACTCTCTATAAAATAGAAAAGAAGTAAAGCTGCTGGAAGTTTTTGATCTGCGTGCTTCCTCTCCTAGCTGGTTTTCTTCTTCCTATAAAAGGGACTTTCTTTTTCTTCCTTTTTGAGGCCATTCAATTGCAAACCCAAGGAAAACAGTTGGTACTCTCTTTCCTGATTTTCCCCTTCCTGCTGGCCCTAAAGCACCTTCAAACACGAAAAGAGAGGTGCATCAGCAAACACAAACACATCTGTGAGCCTCCAAATACCCTCACAACACAAACAAAATTCAGCAGCAGGAGGAACATCAAACAAGGTAGATTTCATGGCTCTTGAAATCCCCCCTTGCAAAGCATTGAGCTTTAGTAAGGGTTTGGGTTTCGGAATCATAAATTTGCCTAGAAGAGCCCAATCACTGCAGAAGCTCGATCCTCGGAACCCCCTCTCATAAAGCATTGAGCTTTAAGAAAGGGTTTGGGTTCCGGGATCATCAAATCGCTCCAAATCATGTCAAAGTGCTATCAAAACGGACTCTCGAAACCCCCCATTGCAAAGTTTTTATGCTTTAAGCAAGTGGTATGGGTTTCGGAGTCCCGATAGTGCTCCAAATCAAGGCGAAACTCTGGCGAAATTTCACCAGCCAAGCACAGGAAACTCTAGCTTTTATTAGGTTCAAGAAAAGGGCCTTAAACACTAACTAGAGATCACCAAAGAAAAGAAAATCATAAAGCAGCAGCAGTGCAGTTTGAAGAAGGCTAAGTCAAGTCTAAACAAAGCCCTAAACAAAAAGATAACTGTAATTGCAGAGCATCAACCAGCAGAACAATAATGAATTAAACAAATTTTGCTGGCTAGGTGCAGTCACCAGCAAACACAATACCAAACTGAAATCCACTTAGCATAAAAAAAAAAAGCTTAAGTTGGGTTTCATAAAAAAGAAAAATCATCAGCTACTATAATTGGGAGAGAATCAAAATCACTGCGGAATCCTCAATCAGCAGGCTCAGCAAATCAGTCTCAGATTGAATTGAATAAGCAGGTTTCAAAAGGAAAAGTGATGATCCGAACATACCCAATTCGAGAGGTGAAGGTTGTGATCGTTCCTGAGGCTGCGATGGCTATATTCGACCCACAGTTGGCTTGATTAAGAACGCCTCGTCTTGTGACAGCCTTGGCTAGCGGCAATCGAAGATCTCCGGCGCCCTCTTAGTCGATTGCTCAAAAAAAAAGGATCCACATTAGAAATTCCCAAACACAAACCCTAGATGATTTTTCAAAATCCAAATCCCTCAAATCGGGACAAATTGAAGGGGAAAGGAGGAGAACAAACCTGTTTCCTGCACCTCCGCCCTCTCTCCCGGTTGCCTAGGCCGAAAATCCCAGAGCTACCGGTAGTCCGGCCTCCCCGCATTCATGCGATTGCCTGGTCCTCCTTGATGTTGTCAACCTTTGATTTCATCTGCTCCCTAAGTCCCGCCGTCCTCGAATGGTTGCTCCGATCACCGATCTTCGCAGCCTAATCCCCAATGGATTAGGTATTGGACACCTGCAAACGCAAACTCCATCTGCATAAATTGACGGAGAAGGGTTAAAAAATGGACCAGATTGATTAACCCAAAATTGGGCCAAGGTCCAACCCGAATCCAATGTTCGGTTCGGTGGCTATTCGGATGCAAAATGTTTTAACGGCACATTAATATCAATGTCTATATATGAATACATATACATTAAAAATTTTGAGCTCTCAAATTGCTAGTATTTAATGTATGTGTATAACAAAATTACAAAGGGAAAGGAGGCTATATATTATCTATATACGTTTCGACATATTTGAATGAAGTGTATTTAATCACAAAATTTACCCACAAAAATATATGAATTATAATTGGTGCAAATTAAGAATTCGAGTTTAATCAAAACATAAAATTATGGCGATTAATTCTAGTGGGTCAATCTCAAACCGGCTTCAATAAAAACGGAGTCAAAATCTCAAATCGAGTTTCACCAAATATAAACTCGGTTCGTTAAGATCTACGTACAGACTTGACGCCTCATTCCGGCTACGTAGGTAACCCGATATTAAATTCTAAAAATATATCGGGTACAGTCGTCCGCCTCTAAATTCTCTTTAAATGAATATGAGGTCAAAACCAAACAAATTAAGTTGGTTCGTTAACGAACTACGAGTGATTTGATTCTCTTTTAAGAGATACGTAGGAAACCCGATACAAAGCTATAGCTCGTCGGGTTCAATCACACGATCCTCAAACGATCAAATTTGTTTTCCTTAAGAACTACATAAGATTTGATCTCGTTTAAACGGGTATGTAGGAAGCTTGACATAAAGCTACGAGCTCGTCGAGTTCAATCACGATCCTCAAACGATCAAACTTTCAAAATCAAATCAAACGGTTTCAAAAGAAAAGAACTACGTAAAGACTTGACGCCGTAAAAACGGCTACGTAGGTAACCCGATATTAAATCTCAAAATATGTCGGGTACAGTCGCTAATCCCTAAATTCACTTTTAAAATGAAAATGGGGTTAAAATTAAATCTAAATTAAATACACATGATTTTCCGTGTAAGTGATAGCCGTTGAATTGGAAAACCCTTCCGAGAAGGTGTGCTCAATTTATTCGGGTGATACACGAGAAACTCTCATGCATATGATAGTGTGATTTATGTTAGGGTTACCCTTCCGAGAAGGTGGGTCCTAATACGATCAAATGATGCATGAAAACCTTAAAGGTGATAAAACACACAAAACCCAACCACTCTAAACTACGTGAGGCTTGATTCTCTTCCAAGAGATACGTAGGCAACCCGATAAACCTCGGGTGCAGCCCAAATCACCAAAACCACTCAAATCTTGGTATCGATACGACTTCGAATCAAGAGGATAATCAAAAGGGGTCGAACTCAAATATAAAAAATCAAATAAAATGTGTCGTACGATTATATCGCGCATTTTTGTTCAACACACTTCATTGTGACTTCCCTTTACTAGGCAATTTCATGTTATATCTCTAATGAATCAAGTTTTGCATCTTAGAGTTCTATTAAAGCTTCCAAGACACTAATAAAAAAATTTCAATGGGGTGATAAAAATAAACTTTGGAAAACAACATGTCAGCAGATAGATGAATAATAAATCCAAAGTAAACATGCATGAGGCAAATGGAAAATAATTATAAATATGCACAAAGTAAGCCTTTCCCCCACCCCATACTTAGAAATTACAGTGTCCTCACTGTATAAAAACAAGGGTAAAGAAAGAGACTTACTAAACAGATGTGCAGAGCGTAGGAATCGAGTGCTGTAGTTGCTGCAGAAGTGGTCGATTTCGAGGAGAGTAGTCAACGTCGACTAGATCTACTCGATCTCGAGTACAGTTGAAGTCTCAGAGTGATCCTTCCTCATCCACAGGCTCTATTGCTCGTCATGTGTGGTCGACGTCGAGTAGACTACTCGACATCGAGTACTTCTGCAACTCTTTTACCTGCAAAATCTGTTAGGCAGTGAATATCCACAATAGAAAAATCCAAAAATAATGTTTCAAAACCAAAAACCAAAAGCATAAATGTCTAAAAATCCTAAAAACTTAGTATTTTTGTTACAAGCTCTAAACTTTATAGTCGCTAGGCCGACTTCTTCTTTGTGAGCTCAGGGTGGCATCTGCAGTGCCCATGTAGCTTGGGCTTCAAACAAGACTCCTTTCTTATCCATCAGTTGTAGTCCTCCTGAATGGATCTTGTGCACCGTGAAAGGTCCCATCTTTTTCTCCTTGAACTTGTTAGGGAACCAATGATTCTTGGATTTGGAGACATAGACCTTGTCTCCTACTTCATATTCCTTTGGATCGTCATTGGAAACCCTGCCTAATCGCACATTCCAAGGAAAATCTCTCCCATTTATAGATAAATCTTTAATTGAAATAGGGGAAGAGATGTCCGTACCTCGGCTTACCTTCGCAGAATAACAGTTTGGGACCTCGGGATCTAGTCGATGTCGAGTAAAAGTACTCGACATCGAGTACTTTTCTTCGTCTAGCGGTTTGCTCGTCGAGGAAGGGGAAGTCGAGTTGCTGGAGGACTGGTCGACGTCGAGTAATCTACTCGACGTCGAGTACTGCTCGGCTCCGGGTAGGTTACTCGATGATGGTGTACTCGATGGAGGGCTCTGGATCTGGTCGACATCGAACCCATACTTAAGACCTGGTAACGATTATGAATAAAAGTTAGTCGACGTTGACTTACCTTGGTCGATGTCGAGTAGATCCTCTGTCTCTTCGTTCAGAATCGCCATGATTTTCTCCACATGGGCTTCCATAGCTCGCTTCTTTAGTTCCTCGGCGGTCATATTTCTTACCTTAGGCTCCCCGCAAGTAATGTACCTGGTTGAAATAGGCTTGACCTCCTCCATAGGGCCTGTATGAATTTCAGTTTTATTAAAAGAGTACTCAATTACCTCATCGCTGATGTTGAAAGTGATTACTCCCTTCCTTACGCTTATATTGGCATCCACGGTCGCTAAGAAAGGTCTCCCTAGAATAATTAGACAAGAAAGGTCCTCTGCCATCTCAATAACTAAGAAATCAGGAGGGCCAAAGAACTTACCTACCTGTACTAGTACATCGTCCACTGTTGTGAGCCTAATTTGCCATGTTTTACACTTACTTTTATATCGATTTCAGCATACATCTCATGCATTTGGGTTAGAATAGTACAGAATCTATGTAGTTCATGCTTATTTGCCAAATTTTGGAGTCTACACTAGTTTCTGTTTAATTTCGCAGAAATCGAGGCAATTTACAACAATTCGGAGAAAGAATGAAAAGCTCGAAGTCAACTACAGAAAGTCCAAGGTCAAGGAGCAGCTGAACCAGGAGAAATCGAGAAGAAAACAAGAAAAGATCAACTCGACAAGGCCACTCGATATCGAGTAACTCTAGTCGATATCTAGGACTTCTGATTACAAATTCACACGAAGTCGACCAAAGTCACTCGAGGAGCCCAAAGCTACTCGATGTTGAGTAACTCTACTCGATGTCGAGTACACATCGAACGCCCAGATAGTACCTGGGCTCGAGTGCAACATACGGAGTCACAACGCTAGTCGACGTCGAGTACCATCCAAAAGTTGTCTGAGTACCATCCAGAAGTTGTCTAAGTTGAGACCGAGTGGAGTCCGAGCCTTATGGATTACTTGCAAGTGAAGATATGTGGAATTATATCCATCCACATGAAGATCTATCAAGAAAAAGAAGGATTTATCCACTTTTGTTAGTTTCCCTTATAGATTTAATTGTTTTATTTCCAAGTTTTATCATAAAGCTTTAAATATATAGTTTTAGATATACATAGAGTATTTTTTTCCTAGATTAGTGGGGATTGAACACTATAAATAAACCCTTAGGGGCTCATATTTAGGATATCTTTCAATTCACCATTCATAGCTTATAGCGAGTAGAGAGAGAGAGAGAGAGGTCGAGCGGAGCAAGGGAGCGAAAGTGATCTGGCTTTGTTCGGTTTGTACTTTCTTCAGTTTTATTTAATGCAAGTAGTTATTTTCCTTTTATTATTGATGAGTTTCTTGATGATGAAGAGCGAGTAGTCATCCAACTTCTAGGGTCGGGGTGAGCTCGACGGTAGCCATGTAAGGTAATGCAATAAAGGTACAATCTTTTGATGCGATTTCGTCTTTTATCCCTATGAGCATGATTCTTTTGCGAAAGTTGAAGGTGATCCTTGTTTGTGTTATTGAAGCAAAAGTGATCTTAATACAACTTGGATTAATTATGTGAAAAGGGTTAGTAACAATTAGGATTTATGCAAAAGCATCTATATTCCTACTTGTTAATAACGAAAGTTATTTAATGAAAGGCATGATCTTTTATACCTTTCCATGAGTGTTATATAGTTATCGTTGTGGCATTGAAACCCTGATCTTGGAATTCTTTTAGTTTATTTGATTTATTCCTATCAATTTCGTGTTCTGTCATTGCGAAAGGTAAGATTTTGGATTCTGCACCACTCGACATCGACTGCACCTATTCGAGATCGAGTAATCCTTGTCGACGTCGAGTATTGTTTACTCGAGATCGACTACTTTCTGTTCGTTTCTGCATTTCTTTGCTTCTGTTTTGCAGTTTTACTCGACTGAGTGGTCGACGTCGAGGACCTTAGTCGACGTCGAGTACTTCCTGAGTCGGTTACGAGAAGGTTTGGAACTGAAAAAGCGGGCGCTGACATGCTTCCTCGTGGATCGATCTTGACTACCTTCTACTACAACGGGAGGAAGTCTTGTATTTATTTGCTGGGACAGGGAGTTGGTTTGCTTTTATTAAATTTTATATTTGCATACTAGACATAATCCTCCTGCAACAACAAATTGGCGCCGTTGCCGGGGAAGCAATCAATCGCACCATTTTTAGTTCCTTTTTACTCTTTTATTTTTGTTTTTGTTTTTTAGGTGCATGCGAAGAACTGATCGCACACCTATCGATCCACTTCTCAAACCAGGATGTTTTTTCCACCTTCGACAAAGTTTAAGGAGGATGCCGTAAGTCAACAACGAGAATGAGGTCCAGCTCACACCAGCACAGGAGCTTGAGCAACTCTGACGACGGATTGAGAATCTCACCACCAGAGAAGCAAAACACGCCCGACGAGAGGCGGAATATACATAGAATCAACAAAGGTGGGAGGAAAGGGTAGATCGCAAAGTAAATGCCAGAAGGGGACTTGAGGAGCAGATTGGGAACGTCCCAGAAATCGCAAAGTAATATCTGCATCTTACTCTGGAAGTTCCAGAATCACCGATCGTTCTTCCCCCTGTTAATTATTATGAAATTCGTCCTTCTTTTATTACTGAATTTAGGAGAAGTCAGTTTAGGGGAAGGCCCAATGAATGCCCTTTAGAACATGTTACAACTTTTCTAGATTTATGTGAAACTATTGCAGATGGTGCTAACCTAGAATATCTTAAACTAAAGGCTTTTCGTTGGTCCCTTGCAGGAATAGCATTATAGTGGCTGGAAGGATTGCATGCATGATCAATTCGCACATGGAATGAACTACAAGATTTGTTCCTCAACAAGTTTTTTCCTCCTGCAAAGACAGGATCACTCAGACAGCAAATCACGGCTTTCAGAAAAAGCCAGGGGAAACACTTGCACAGGTTTGGGAGCGCTACAAAAGGCTTCTGAAATCCTGTCCTACGCACGGAAAACCACCCTACGTGATCCAAGAGATCATCTTCAACTGCCTAGATGCACCTACAAAGGAGCGGATCAACAACTACACTGCATATAGGTATCTCGAGTACACCCCACGACGTTCTTGGGAAACCTTTGAGACGCTGGCCAACTATGATAACACCAAAGGAGGTTGATCCGGATGTCAGGGACCAATTCGACAATGACCAGGTACGTCATCTTACCAAACAAGTCAAATTCTTATCTAAAAATCATCCTTGTTTGGAATGTGAGTCTGTGAGGCACAATACTACTGCGTTCCCACACATCGATCAAGTACACCTAGTAGAAACCCACGAAGAGGTAAGGTATGTAGGGGGACACTATCCAGGGCCACATCAGAACCAGAAATGGAGCTATTATCGCCAGCCCCTTACAGAGCTCTTGGTCACCCTGACAGAGAAGGTAAGAAAGATTACTTGCAGCTTATACTTGAGGAGATGCGAAGGAACCATGCAGAAAGCAAACAGTCCATCAATTCCATCATCACACAACTGCACGGTGTCAATTCAAGGCTTGGGGAAATAGATATCTGGAGGAAATCTATGGAGACCCAGATGGGTCAACTAGCTTCATCAATCCCCAAACCATCAGGTACGCTCCCTGGATCCTCTGAACCTAATCCTATAACTAAATTTACAAGAGAGGTAGCTGCTATGAATCTCATGAGTGGGAAACAGACACAAACACCCGAATAGAATACAGACGAGAAAGCTGCAGAGAAGTACTCGACGTCGAGTAACCCAGTCGACGTTGACCAGCATCTACTCGACGTCGAGGACTCACTAGTCGATGTCGACAAGAATTCACAACCTACACAGAAATTGACTATTGTAGTCGATGTCGACCAGCACCAAATCGATGTCCACCAACCTGTACTCGACGTCGACATCACTCCAGCACCTCCGACAAAGAAAAAGCTACCTTTCTCGATGAAATCTTTGAAGGACCCAGCAGAAAAGAAGTTTCAACGATTTGTGAAGCTGCTTCAGAGGCTCAACGTCACCATCCCTTTCACAGAAGCTCTTAATGAGATGCCGTCATACGTCAAGTTCCTCAAGGAGATTATAAGCAAAAAGCAATCAATGGATGAGATCGTAGAGGAATGCAGCTAGATGGACGTTCTAGAGAAAAGGCTGGATCCAGGTAAGTTTGCTATAACCATTGGATTTGGTCATATAAATTTAATGCTTTATGTGACTTAGGAGCCAGTGTAAGTATTATGCCTCTATCAATCTGGTCCAAAGTCAATATAGGTGTTCTAGAGCCCGTGGATGCAAAATTATACATGGCGAACAACACTGTGGTCATCCCAACAGGCATAGTGGACAATGTACCGGTGCAGGTAGGTAAGTTCTTTGTTCATGCTGATTTCTTAGTTATTGATATGGCAGAGGACCCTGCTTGTCCAATTATATTAGGAAGGCCCTTCTTAGTGACAGTGGATGCCAACATAAGCGTAAAGAAGGGAGTGCTCACTTTAATCATCAGCGATGAGGTAATTGAGTATTCCTTTAATAAAACCGAAAGGCATACAGGTCCTATGGAGAAGGTCAAATCTATATCAGCTAGGTACATCACTTGCGGGGAGCCCAAGGTAAGAAATATGGCCCCCGAGGAGCTGAAGAAGAGGGATATGAAAGCCCAGGTGGAGGAAATCATGGCGATTCTGAATGAGGATACAGGAGATCTACTCGACATCGACCAAGGTAAGTCGATATCGACAAAATTTTATTCAGAATCGTTGCTAGGTCTTAAGTACGGGGTCGGTGTCAACCAGAAGTAATCGACGTCAAGCACTCTAGTCGACGTTGACCAGATCTGACCATCTCCATCGAGCACACCACCATCGAGCAGCCCACCCGAGCTAGAGCAGTACTCGACGTCGAGTACCTTACTCGACGTCGACCAGACTAGGCACTTGACTTCTTCCTCCTCGACGAGTAGTCTGCCAGACGATACGCACCACTCAACGTCGAGTACTTCTACTCGATGTCGAGTAGATCAGGAGGTCCCGAATATTGAATCTACGAAGGTAAGCCAAGGTAAAGATGCCTCTTCTCCTATTTCAATAAAGGATTTATCAATACATGGGAGAGGTTTGCCTTGGTATGTGCGCTTATGCAGGATGTCCGATGACGATCCTAAGGAGTATGAAGTAGAAGACAAAGTCTATGTTTCTAAATCAAAGGATCATTGTTTTCCCAACAAATTCAACAAGAAAAAGATGGGACCTTTCACGGTGAACAAGATCCATTCAGGAGGACTACTGCTGATAGACAAAAATGGAGTCTTATTTGAGGCCCAAGCTACATGGGCCCTGCAGATGCCACCTTGAGCTTAAACAGAGAAAGTCGGCCTAGCGACTATAAAGTCTAGAGTTTGTAAATAAAATACTTAGTTTTTTGGACTTTTGGATATTGTTGCTTTTGGTTTTTGGTTTTGAGACATTATTTTAGGTTTTTCTATTGTGGATTATTTCTTTCTAACAAATCTTGCAGGTAAGACAAGTTGCAGGAGTACTCGACGTCAAGTAACCTACTCGACGTCGACCACCATCACGAGCAAAGAACCTATGGCTGAGGAGAAAAACCATCATGAGGTTCAATGTTACTCGATATCGAGTAGACCTAGTCAACGTCGACCAGTCTACTCGAGATCGACCACTTCTGCAGCAACATATGCACTCGATTCCGACGTTCTACATACCTGTCTAGTGAGTTCCTTTCTTTACCCTCATTTTTATATAGTGAGGACACTGTTATGTTTAAGTATGGGGTTGGGGAAGGGCTTACTTGATTTATAAATTGATTTTATTTGACATTAAGTGTGCATACTTTAAAGTTTATTTCTTGAATTGCTTATGAATGACCACTTTGGATTTCATATTTTATCTATGTGCTTATATGCTTATATGCATGTTTTCCAAAGTTTATAAAAAGCATCCCCATTGAAAAATTGAAATTTTTTTAATAGTGTCATGGAAGTTGTATTGAACTCGACGATGCAAAATTGGATTCATTAGAGATATAGCATGAAATTGCCTAGTAAAGGGAAGTCACAATAAAGTGCATTATTTTCTTAAAAACCATAAAAGGAGGTAAAATTTGATATTGCTTTTGACATGTTGCATGATAAGAGGATGGAAGACTTTATGCTTTCCATATAATGCTCATCTTGTTATATTCCTAGCCCTACCTATTGATGTCTCCAAAGTAGTCATGTCTTTATGCATATTTTAGTTCCATATTCTATACATTTTGCATATTTCGGGTTGGGAATATGCCGAATTTATGTAGTATATGCTTAATTGTCAGAAATGGATATCTACATAAGTTTATGTTCAATATTGCAGAATATGGAGCCATTTCGGGAGAAAACCAAGAAGCAAGGATGGAGGCCCAAGTCTACTAGATGTCGACTAAACCTAGTCGATCTTGACAAATCATGCCTAGACACCTGCACTGATCGAGGAACCCATGTCGAGAAGCTGAAGACGAAGAACCCGACTCCCGAACCTTCCTTGAGATCGAGTACCCAACTCGAGATCGACAAAGCCTCGGAGACAACCCGGAGTCGAGGAGAGCATGTCCGAGGATGCCGAGGAAAGACTACCCGACCTGGCCGGACATGCCGGACACAGAGAAACACACTCCTCGATGTCGAGGAAACTCCTCGAGGTTGATAAGACGGGAGACCATGTCCGAGCATGTCGGGAAAAGCTACCCGACACTGCCGAGCAACCTAGTCGACGAGCCACCTTTACTCGAGATCGAGTAAGGTCCTCGAGATCGAGGACACCCTGAAGCCAGAGTCCGAGCAACATTGAGGACCAGCAACCCGAGACGTCGAGCCAGCCAAGTCGACGCCAGTTCTACTCGAGATCGAGGAGACTTACTCGAGATCGAAGAACCTTCCAGAAGCTGCGTAACGCGTTGTGAGCTGTCCTACTCGGATTTGGATTCCTTGGGGCCGAAGATTGTCGAGTTTTATCCGATTCTATCAAGGTACATCATGAAGGAGAAGATTTATCCACTCGAAGACTTTAGATATAATTTCCCTTTTTAGATTTAATTATGTTGTTGCTTTTATTTATCATTAAACTTTTTAGATATAGTTTTAGTTATAAATAGATATTTCTATCCTCGAATAGCAAGGTTTAGAAGCTATAAATAAAGCCCATGGGGCTGATTTCTAGTCATTCAATCACAAAAATTGTTTTGATCTATATCTAAAACTATGGCATGTTTGGAAGGTTTAGCCCATGGGGCTGATTTATCCACTCGAATCCTATGGCATGTTTGGAAGGTTTAGCGTAACTCCTCAAAAATTGTTTTTATGTGGATTGTGAACTTGTGATGAAATTGAGCACATATGATCCTAAGCTAAAGGTTAAAATCCAACAAAAATCGTCCCAGTGAGAATTTTGGCCTTATAGGGAGAACATAAAAAAATCCCTCTGCTTTCTTGAGTGTATTTACTCTTCCTATGCATCTCTAAATGTTGTGATAGTTATTCAAAGCCAATGCATTTATATGTTTATGTTGATGAGAATTAAATGATGGAGGCACCTTTTAAGCCAATTTTATCCTCTCTTTACCTACCCTGCATTATCCCTGCTTGAAGCCAGAACATTAGCCTGAGACTTTTATTATAAGCACCACAAAATTATCCTTAGCCAAATTGAGCCTGACCCCCATTTGGGAATTAAGACTTAGAGTTGGTTGGAATGATGATTTGCGAAAGAAATGAGCTTGTGTTTCAATTCAAGCAAGAAGGATTTTTGAGTTTATTAAGATATGGGTTGGTTTTATATTTTTATCTTGCTATGCATACTATGTAAAAGGATTTTTAGCTCACCTTATAAATGCACCATTAGTTTTATTTTATTTTCGTTCAAAAAAAAAAGAGAAAAAAGTATATATGTTTGTGAATAAAGTGCATGAGCCAAATTTACCTTATTTCTTTCATTATTCACAAGATACATACTTTGGAGAGGTTGATGAAGTTTGAAAGGTTACATATTTCATTGACATAAAATGGAGAGTTTGGTTGATGCCTATGATTGAGAGTTATGGTTTGGTTGAGTTGTGTTGAAGATTTAGGAGTCTTGATTCCCGAATTTTGTTAAGCACCACATGGCCAAATAATTCCATACCCTTATATTTCTTACCGAGCCCCATTACAACCCCGCCGAATGGAATCTTCTTTGAAGACTTCTATTGAGCGAAGTCCTCCTGATAATACTTGTTGCATTTTCATAATTGGTTGCGAAGTGGATTTATATTTAAATTGCAATGTTTATGAGATTGTATATGGAATCGAGTTGAGAGTTGATCTTCATAGCCTAAACACATGGAGAGTTGAGTGTAAACACATTATCCCTATGAGGTTGGATTTATATTGCCTATGCCTATGGATCGCTCATATATGTGTGATGACGTTAAATTCACTTGTCTTACATTGCTACTACTTGAGATGTTGTTTTTGACAAGGGCGAAGACTTGAAGGATTTGTTGTAGGTCTTGGTTATTGTTTGGTTATTGCTTGAGGACAAGCAAGTCTAAGTATGGGGTGATTTGATGTCTCCAAAGTTGCCATGTCTTTATGCATATTTTAGTTCCATATTCTATACATTTTGCATATTTCGGGTTGGGAATATGTCGAATTTATGTAGTATATGCTTATTTGTCAGAAATGGAGATCTACATAAGTTTATGTTCAATATTGCAGAATATGGAGCCATTTCGGGAGAAAACCAAGAAGCAAGGACGGAGGCCCAAGTCTACTCGATGTCGACTAAACCTAGTCGATCTTGACAAATCATGCCTAGACACCTGCACTGACCGAGGAACCCATGTCGAGAAGCTGAAGACGAAGAACCCGACTCCCGAACCTTCCTCAAGATCGAGTACCCAACTCGAGATCGACAAAGCCTCGGAGACAACCCAGAGTCGAGGAGAGCATGTCCGAGGATGCCAAGGAAAGACTACCCGACCTGGCCGGACATGCCGAACACAGAGCAACACACTCCTCGATGTCGAGGAAACTCCTCGAGGTTGACAAGCCGGGAGACCATGTCCGAGCATGTCGAGAAAAGCTACCCGACACTACCGAGCAACCTAGTGGATGAGCCACCTTTACTCGAGATCGAGTAAGGTCCTCGAGATCGAGGACACCATGGAGCCAGAGTCCGAGCCATATCGAGGACCAGCAACCCGAGACGCCGAGCCAGCCAAGTCGACGCCAGTTCTACTCGAGATCGAGGAGACTTACTCAAGATCGACGAACCTTCCAGGAGCTAGGGGTGGGCAGAAAAACCCAACACGACTGATACGACACGAAAACACGACAACACGACAGGAAAAAACACGAAACCGAAAAAACACGATACGATAATGACACGAACCGAGAAAACACGACATTAAACGGTTCGTGTTCGGATCGGGCATATCCCCTTGTCGGATACCCGACACGAACCGTTTAAATTTTTTTATTATTATTTATAGGTATGAATAGATATAGTATTAGTATTATTACAATCCACCATGTATCAATATGCTTCAATAGCCCAGTTGTTATTAGGCCCATCATGCGTGTCGTATGTCTCCTTGTCCCAAGTTCAATTCCAGATGCTAGCATATTAATTTTTATTGTGAATACTAGTCTCACAATAGGATAGTACTAGTTTAATTACAATCCCATGTGTATCAACAACACGTAATTGCCCAGACGGTATGAAGCCCATGCGTCTTCTGTTCTTCCTGTCCATCCTAGGTTCGATTCCCAACAGTAGCGATCAATTTTTGCTGTGAACAGGTCCATCTTGTACGACTGTTGGTTCGTGTCGGATAACCGCTAACCCGACACGGATCCGATTACCTTTATCGTGTCGGATACCCGGACGTAAATGGTTCGTGCACGGTTCGGCTGTTTAGGCCTAAACGGTTCCGGGTACCCTACACGATTAACCGGTTCGTGTTGGGTACCCGGATATGCACACCCCTACCAGAAGCCACGTAACGCGTTGTGAGCTGTCCTACTCGGATTTGGATTCCTTGGGGCCGAAGATTGCCGAGTTCTATCCGATTCTATCAAGTTACATCATAAAGGAGAAGATTTATCCACTCGAAGACTTTAGATATAATTTCCCTTTTTAGATTTAATTATGTTGTTGCTTTTATTTATCATTAAGCTTTTTAGATATAGTTTTAGATATAGATAGATATTTCTATCCTTGAATAGCAAGGTTTAGAAGCTATAAATAAAGCCCATGGGGCTGATTTCTAGTCATTCAATCACACAGCAATTAGTAGGAGTGGTAGAGAGGAAGAGAGAGTGAGTGGCCAAGAGGAGTTGGTGAAGCGAGAGCGGAATTGGCTTCGTTTGGTCGTAAGCTCTGTTTGATTTAATGCAATTAGTTTCTTTTCAATCAACGATGTCTAAGGTTGCGATGAAGCGCGAGTAGTCCACCCACTTCTAGGGTTCGGGCGAGCCCGACGATAGCCATGCGTGCCTGAGGTAAAGGTCCGACTTTTATCATGTTTTGAGCATCTACTACTTGTTATGTGTTTATTACCCATCTAATGGAGGTCCATGCTAACAACTTGGACTGTAAACATAAAATCAGTAGAGACAATTAGGGTTTCTTGAAAGAGTTGTCTAATTGTTGGAAAAGGCGAAAGCTTAGTCCTTTGATGCGATTCACATGATTATCTGTTTTATCTCTTCCTTATGCATGTTTGGTTATTGTTGTTGCAAACCCCAATCTTGGAAGTCCTTTTTTATACAGTTTAGTTCGAAATCCCAAAGCAATTGCCTTTACTTTATTTTCTTTCGTTTTTAGTTTCTGTTTTCCTCGAGATCGACTAGCACTCCTCGATCTCGAGTTACTGATCTTCGACCCAGGTCGTTGTAGCTTCTGTGTGCAGGAAATCGACCAAACCAAGCCGACATCAACGAAGACCCAACTCGATCTCGAGTAGAGCTTTGTCGAGATCGACGAGAGCCTGTGCTTGCTGTTGCGTTGTGTTCGACTATCCGATCTTGTAATTATTTGCATGGGCAGAATCTGGTTTGATTTATATTTTATTATATTTCATACTCGATTTCCTCCTACAACACCTATGCTTACGCATCACAAAAGCCATATTATGCCTTATTTCATATTTTCTCCACTTGATCTAAATATTGCCCATTCTTTACCTTATTTCTTTATCCGGGGATTATGTTGAGAATGATGTCATATTATGTTGTGTTGTTATTATCATTATTGGAGTTTGGCAGGAAAGTTTCAAAGTATATGGAAAATTTAGTGAGTGGAAGAAAATCTGGTCACCTCAGAAGATAAAGGTAGATCGACCCTGCCTGCGTCGAGATAATAGTTCCGCAGGATGGGACACCAAGGTGAGGAGTCCGAAGCACTAAGTATCCGGGGTCATTCATGACACCCGTGTTTGCGACTCGCGAGAAGAAGGAATGTGGTATGAAAATTTAGAAATCACTCCATTTCCCCGGATCATTAGCACCACATGGCCAAATATATCCCACCTTAAGCCTTTTACCAATCTACTCCTTATTGAGCTTAAATAAAGTCCTCTTGATTATTGTTGCTTTGTCACAAGATGATTTGTTTTTTGCATAACCGTCCTTTTGTGTGTAGATGTTGCTTTTATTCACATGCATGGATTTGTGGCATTAGTACATTTTCAATGATGGTAATTGATTGCATGTTTATATGAGAATGAATCTATGATGTTGAGAGTTTTAATTTATTCCCATGTATGACCGTTAAAAGTATTGCTTGAGGACAAACAAGCTTAAGTATGGGGTGTTTGTTGTGAGCCTAATTTGTCATGTTTTACACTTACTTTTATATCGATTTCAGCATACATCTCATGCATTTGGGTTAGAATAGTACATAATCTATGTAGTTCATGCTTATTTGCCAAATTTTCGAGTCTACACTAGTTTCTGTTTATTTTTGCAGAAATCGAGGCAATTTACAAGAATTCGGAGAATGGATGAAAAGATCAAAGTCAGCTACAGAAAGTCCGAGGTCAGGGAGCAGCTGAACCAGGACAAATCGAGCAGAAAACAAGAAAAGATCAACTCGACAAGGCCACTCGATATCGAGTAACTCTAGTCGATATCGAGCACTTCCGAGTACAAATTCACACGAAGTCGAGAAAAGTCACTCGAGGAGCCCAAAGCAACTCGACATCGAGTAAACTACTCGATGTCGAGTACCATCCAGAAGCTGTCCGAGTTGAGATCGAGTGGAGTGTGAGCCTTATGGATTACTTGCAAGTGAAGATATGTGGAATTCAATCCATCCACATGAAGATCTATCAAGACAAAGAAGGATTTATCCACTTTAGTTAGTTTCCCTTATAGATTTAATTGTTTTATTTCCAAGTTTTATCATAAAGTTTTAGATAGATAGTTGTAGATATAGATAAAGTATTTTTTTCCTAGATTAGCGGGGATTGAACACTATAAATAAAGCCTTAGGTGCTGAGATTTAGGATATCTTTCAACACACCATTCATAGCTTATAGCGAGTAGAGAGAGAAAGAGAGGCCGGATGGAGCAAGGGAGCGGAAGTGATCTGGCTTTGTTCGGTTTGTATTTTCTTCAGTTTTATTTAATGTAAGTAGTTATTTTCCTTTTATTATTGATGAGTTTCTTGATGATGAAGAGCGATTAGTCACCCAACTTCTAGGGTCGAGGTGAGCCCGACGGTAGCCATGTAAGGTAATGCGATAAAGGTACAATCTTTTGATGCAATTTCGTCTCCTATCCCTATGAGCATGATTCTTTTGCGAAAGTTGAAGGTGATCCTTGTTTGTGTTATTGAAGCAAAAGTGATCTTAATACAACTTGGATTAATTATGTAAAAAGGGCTAGTAACAATTAGGATTTATGTGAAAGCCTCTATATTCCTACTTGTTAATAATTAAAGTTATTTGATGAAAGGCATGATCTTTTATACCTTTGCATGAGTCTTATATAGATATCGTTGTGGCATTGAGACCCCGATCTTGGAAGTCTTTTAGTTTATTTGATTTATTCCCATCAATTTCGTGCTCTGTCATTGCGAAAGGTAAGATTTTGGATTCTGCACCACTCGACATCGACTGCACCTAGTGGAGATCGAGTATGCCTTGTCGACGTCGAGTACTATTTACTCGAGTTCGACTACTTTCTGTTCGTTTCTGCGTTTCTTTGCTTCTATTTTGCAGTTTTACTCGAATGAGTAGTCGACATCGAGGACCTTATTCGACGTTGAGTACTTCCTGAGTCGATTACGAGAGGGTTTGGAACTGAAAAGGAGAGTGCTAACACGCTTCCTCGTGGATCGATCCTGACTACCTTCTACTACAACGGAAGGAAGTCTTGTATTTATTTGCTGAGATAGGGAGTTGGTTTTCTTTTATTAAATTTTATATTTGTAAACTAGACATAATCCTCCTGCAACAACATCCACCATGCTTGTTGGGATGACAACAATGTTGTTTTGCCATATAAAGTTTAGCATCCACAGGCTCTAAAACACCTATCTTGACTTTGGACCAGATTGATAAAGGCATTATACTAACGTTATCTTCTAAGTCACATAAAGCATTAAATTTGTATTGACCAAATCCAATGGTTATAGAAAACTTACCTGGATCTGGCATTTTCTCTAGTAGGTCCATCTTGCTGCATTTCCTCTGCTATCTCAATCATCGATCGCTTCTTGCTTAGGATTTCTTTGAGGAACTTCACGTATGATGGCATCTCATGAAGGGCTATTGTAAAGGGAATGGTAACATTGAGCCTCTCAAGCATCTTCGACGTCGACTACAGACTCCTCGACATCCAGTAGATCTTGGTCGACATCGAATGGTCTGGTCGACGTTGAGTAGTCCTTTGCAGTTTCCTCCTCTGTGTTCTGCTTGGGGGTTTGCAGTTGTCGCCCACTTTTGAGATTCATGGCGGCCACCTGTCTTGCAGATTTACTCTTAGGGTTAGGTTCAGAAGACCCAAGGAGCGTACCTGATTGTTTTGGGACTGATGTAGCCAGTTGACCAATCTGGGTCTCCATGGTTTTTCGCCAGATGTTAATCCCCCAAGTCTAGAGTTGATGTCGTGCAGTTGAGTGTGGATGGAATTGATAGATTGCTTGCTTTCAGTGTGATTCCTCCGCATCTCTTCAAGAATAACCTGCATGTAATCTTTCTTACCTTCCTTGTCAGGGTGACCAGGAGCTCTGTAGGGTGGAGTCAAGAGTGTCTCTGTGGTACTAGGGTTGGCGATAATGGCTCCATTTCTGTTGTTGATGCTGCCCTGAGTAGTTTCTCCCTGTGTAGCGCGCCTCTTCGTGGGTTGTTGCAAGCTGTACTTGGTCGGCGTGTGGGCACGAAGTAGTGTTGTGTCTCACAGATCCACACTCCAAACAAGGTTTATCATGGGTAAGAAATTTAACTTGTTTGGTAAGATGATGTACCTGATCATTATTAAACTGGTCCCTGACGTCCGAATCAACTTCCTTAGGTGGCTCAGATAAGGGCATATATGGGGCAGACCTTTCATACCTTTCAACTGAGGCCACAAAAGTCTCATATGTGTTGTCATAGTTAGCCAACGTCTCAAGGGTTTCCCAAGGGAGAAAGGCCGACCGACGGGTTTGAGCAGATCAGAAAGAAATCCACGCGACCAAACGACCCAAACGGAAGATAGAAGGATGGATTGCACAAATCAGGCCAAACGATTGCAAGATTTGGGAGCAGGAGACACAAAACTAAAAAAGCCCCAAATTAATTTTTGGATTTGAATGAAAGCGAACAATAGATTGCCATGGCTAGCGTTTACATGAGGTTTTAAGTAGGAGGTTCTTGCTACCCACACAAGGACGAGGGAAGAGCGGGCGGCCACGGACCGACGAGGGTAACCGTGGAGGCGGTGAGCCGGTTGTTATAGACGCTCCCGGAGGAAGCGGGTTGGAGGCTCCGTGTGAGCAGGTTTGAGGATCCCGAAACCATATATTTCAAGTTTAATATATCAAAACACAAAAAGAAAGAAAAAAAAATGTGGTCTTCATCAAATTTATGGTTAGGGAATTATGTCGAATAGGTGGTGGGCCTCCAAGTTGAAAACCTATTTCGATGCATCATTATTGTATTCCATTTAAACCACAATATTTCTTCTTTCATTTAAAAATCAAAATAACACTTAGATTAAAAGAAGATATGATGTGGCTGCACCAACCAATTTCAACACAAATTGAACAAAATTTTCAAAGGATAATTCAGACAATTGTCAATTGACACAAATTGAGAAGGAATTTGTAGCAGAAGCGATGATGAATGAAGCTGCATCTTCCTATTGTTCGACCAGCACCCAGAGCCGGCCTTGTGCACTTGCTCAGGGCCTCATATTCCATTGGGCCTCCAGATTCTTAGGCTCAAGGGTATACTTCTATTATTAAAAAAAAATTATTTTGTCCCACGCGTCTATCTATCTGCCTGGTGCACACCTCCTCGCCTCTTCATCTTTCCCAATTAATATCTCAGACAGACTGTGTAGAGTATAAGGGATGTTTACATAGTCAAGGGCATTTTGGTCATTTTGGCTTCTTTCATTTCTGTTACTTTTCTGTTAGAGCTTCTATATAAATACAGCAAGCATGTAATGTACAGTGTATGTTTTCAGATTGATCTAATTGAGTTTGTTAGAGTGTTCTTCATCCAAATTGAGAGTTTCTCAAGTCTTAAAATGGTATCAGAGTGAGTTTGATCTCCTTGAGATCAAGTGTTGCGTTTTCTGAGATCTGTGCATCTCTCGACGATTATCGTTACTTTCTGCTTCAATCAATCTCTTGACATGGCCGGGAGAGGATGCAATCAAGTGAATAAAGGTTCGGGATCTGGAAATGGCGGTGTCGGATCCGTAAATGGAGCTGGAAGAGGCATATTCGTTACACCTCCAGCTAACGGATTTGGAAGAGGAATCAACAACCTCGGAGCTAATGGAATTCCAGGAATTGGTCAGAATCCGATCCAGTTTGGCGAATTCGTTCAAGGTATGAACCCTGTGCATATCAATCCTTATTTCTTGTCAAATTCCGACCATCCAGGCATGCAGCTGGTGTCGAATTTGTTCAATGGCTAGAATTTTACCAGTTAGAGTAGAGTTGTGCGAATGGCGCTTGGCGCTAAGGCAAAATTGGGATTTATAACTGGATCTTGTGTCAGGCCTGAGGAAGATAGTGCTGATTTTGAGAATTGGAGTAGAGCCGACTATATGGTCATGTGCTGGCTTGTAAACTCCATGAATAGCGAGATAGGAGAACATTTTATGTATGTTCAATCCTCGAAAGAGCTTTGGGATGAAATTAGGGAGAGATTTTATGAATCAAATGACCCTCTCATATATCAGCTTAGGCGTGAAATTGGATACCTAAGGCAAGAGAATTTGTCAGTTCCTGCCTACTATGGAAAACTTAAAAAGATTTGGGATGAGTTACAGTTTTTAGATCCTTTGCCAATCTGCAGTTGTGAAGGTATTGGTCATTGCAGTTGTTCTATTCTGAAAAAGATTGTTGATAGAGAGAACAAAGCCAAAATCATGCAATTCTTGATAGGATTGAATGAGGCTTATGAGCATCTTAGGAACAACATCCTATCTATAGATCCAATGCCAGGGCTGAACAAGGTTTTTCAAATGGCAGTTCAAATTGAGCGTCAGAAAGGGATTACTGGGATACAAACTGATGTGAATGCCTTGAATGTGGGAAGAAATGATCAAACTGATAGCACTGTGTTTGCAGTTGGGAATAGAGCACCACAGGGAAAGGGATCTGAACAGTTCAAGAAGGATTATAAGAAAGCCAAGTTTGATAGACAGTGTGACTATTGCAAAGAGAAAGGACACACTAAGGATTACTGTTTTAAGCTTGTAGGCTATCCAGAATGGTTCAAGGGTCCTAAGGAAGGTGAGAGGCACTATGAAAAAGGAAGTACTAGCTCCAACAGATTTGCTGCTAACACTGAGGGACAGCAAATGGAGTTTGATAGCCCTCTGAACAGTGAAATCATGAAGCCAGATCAGAACATGGTCAATGTTGTGTTTCATGAAATTGTCAAGATGATGAAAGGCAAAGCACAAATGGATGAAGCTGATAGCTCTGTCAATCATTCATTTGTCAACTTTGCAGGTAATATGAGCTTATCTTTCTTAGTTGGAAATCATAAAGCTGATAAGTATTCATGGATTGTGGACTCGGGTGCCACAGATCACATTGCTTTTGATAAAACTGTCTTTTCTGAGTTGCATAGTCTAGGGAAATTGGTTTCTCTTGGTTTGCCTGATGGAACATCTATTTTGGTTAAGATGTCAGGCACTGTTATTCTTTCAAAGGATTTACAGTTGAAGAATGTGTTATTTGTACCTCAGTTTCAGCACAACCTTATGTCTGTGTCTAAACTGTTAAAGGATCAGAGGATGAACTTCAGCTTTAACTCAGTCTCTTGCATATTACAGGACCTTACAACTAGATCCTTGGTTGCTAAAGGTGTTGAGAGTGGAGACTTATACTACTTGAGAGCTGGAGATGGCAGTGCTGTTGCTGGTTGCAGAAATTGCTGTGATTCAAGTTCATTTGTCTCTTTAAATAAAGCTCATAGGAGCAGTTGTAATAAAATCGAGAACCTGGATTTGTTCCATGTAAGGTTTGGGCACCTTTCTGTGTCCAAGATGAAACACTTAGATGCTTGTAAAGGATGTGATTTCAGTACTTTTACATGTGATTCTTGTGATAAGATTAAGATTCACAAGCTACCTTTTTCTACAAGTGAATCCATTGCTCCTTCTGCATTTCACTTGGTCCACATGGATATTTGGGGACCCTACAGGGAAGTTGCTTTGTGTGGGGCAAGATATTTCCTCACTGTTTTGGATGATCACACTAGAGCTACTTGGGTATTTTTGTTTCAAGATAAAACTCAGGTGTACAGATTGATTGTTGCTTTCTTGAATATGGTTCACAATCAGTTCAGTACTTCAGTTAAGGTAATTAGAACTGATAATGGTACATAATTTACTCAGAGATCTTGTGTTGAATTGTTTGAGAAATATGGTATTATTCACCAGAAATCTGCACCAAGGGTGCCTGAGCAAAATGGAAGAGTTGAAAGGAAACATAGGCACTTGATAGAAACTGCTCGTGCCATAAGACATTATGCCAACTTGCCCATTAAATTCTGGGGTGATTGTGTTTTGAGTGCCACCTATTTGATCAATAAGATGCCTTCAGCTGTATTGAACTGGAAATCACCATTTGAAATGTTGTATGGGAGGCCTCCTTCTTTAGATAATCTCATAACTGTGGGTTGCTTGTGCTATGCCTATCAACCTAATGATCCTAAGGATAAATTTGGGGTTAAATCTAGGAGGTGTGTCTTTCTAGGTTACCCTCCTGATCAAAAGGCTTTCAAAGTTTTTGATTTAGACAAGAAGTCTATGCTTGTTAGCAGACATGTCAAATTTCAGGAACATGTGTTCCCTTACAGAGATTTGCATAGCAAATCTGGGATGCCTGGCCAGTGTACTGCTCTCCCTCGTGTTAATCCTGCTTCAACTGAGTTCACATTGCCCATTCACAGCCTCCTTCCTAGTTCTGCTATCAGCCCTTCCTCTATTCATGATTTGCATCATGATACTGTTGTCAGTAATACTCCCACAGTAGCTTCACAGGACAGTGCTCCCTCTACTTCTCTTATGCCAAATAGCATTCACTATTCTCCCAGTCCAGTGATTCATGATTTACCTCCAAAGAGAATCATTCACAGGCCTCAGAAGTTCAATGACTACATCTGCTCAGATATGCCAAGCAGAAGTGAGTCTCAGTCACAATCTTTCTCAGTGTTCTCTACTCAACATCTAGCTCATTTGACACCCTCTTATGTACAGTCTCTTGTTAATGTGTGCACTGTGTTTGAAACTCGAACCTACAATCAGGCCAAAGATGACGAGAGATGGCAAGCTGCTATGGATGCTGAGATTGCTGCTCTAGAATCCAATCACACTTGGTCAATCACAGATTTGCCTCCAGGCAAAAAGGCCATTGGTTCTAGATGGATTTTCAAGATTAAATACAAACCTAATGGTGAGGTGGACAGATTCAAAGCCAGACTTGTAGCTAAAGGCTGTAATCAAGTAAAAGACAAAGATTATAAGCAAACATTTTCTCCAGTGGCAAAACTCTTGACTGTCAGAATTGTATTGGCTCTTGCAGCAGCTAAAGGTTGGAAATTACATCAATTAGATGTAAACAATGCCTTTCTTCATGGGTTTTTAGATGAAGAAGTGTACATGACTCCTCCTTTAGGATACAACAAGACAGCCCCTGGTCAAGTTTGTAGACTTCTCAGATCATTATATGGATTAAAACAGGCCAGCAGGCAGTGGAACATGGAACTCACAAAATTCTTAGGCAAACTGGGGTTTGTTCAGTCTTTGCATGATTACTCTCTTTTCACCAAGACAGCAAAGGGTTCTTTCAAAGTAGCCTTGGTGTATGTTGATGATATGCTGATTATGGGAAATGATGGGGATGAAATTGTGTCTACAAAGCTTGCACTTGATAAAGCCTTTACCATCAAGGATTTAGGGACAGCTAGATATTTCCTAGGAATGGAAATTTCTAGATCTTCTACAGGCATTCTTTTGAATCAAAGGAAGTACATTTTGGACATTTTGAAGGATGCTAACATGATGGAGTGTAAGACTGCTTCTTTTCCTATGCAAAGAGGTTCCAAGTTATCTGCTAATGAGGGGGAATTGCTTCTTGAGCCTGAATTGTATAGAAGGCTAATTGGACGATTGCTTTACCTCACCTTCACTAGACCTGACATATCTTTCACAGTTCAGCAATTGAGCCAATATATTCAGTGTCCAAGACAACCTCACTGGAAAACTGCCTTGTATCTCCTAAGATACTTAAAAGGAAGTGTCAATGCTACTCTTGCATATCCTGCCATCTCAGACCTCAAACTATCTGCATTCAGTGATGCAGATTGGGGCAATTGCCCAGACTTAGGCAGGTCCTTATCTGGCTACTGTGTTTTTCTTGGAGGGGCTCTGGTGTCTTGGAAGTCCAAGAAGCAAAAGGTCGTATCCAAATCCTCTGCAGAAAGTGAATATAGAGCAATGTCCTACACAGCAAGTGAGTTGATATGGATTCAAGGTCTATTGTCTGATCTTCACATTTCCATACCTCTTCCTGTCACATTGTATTGTGATAACAAAGCTGCCCAGAGTCTTGCATCCAATCCAGTGTACCATGAGAGGACTAAGCATGTTCGTATAGACTGTCATTTTATCAGAGAACTCATCCAACAAGGCTTCATGGCTACAGCTCATGTCTCAAAACAGCTTCAAACTACTGACATAATGACTAAGCCTCTTGGAGCACATCAACACCATGTCTTGTGTGTCAAGCTTGGCCTTGTGGTTGCATCCATAATTCCAGCTTGAGGGGGGTATGTAGAGTATAAGGGATGTTTACATAGTCAAGGGCATTTTGGTCATTTCGGCTTCTTTCATTTTTGTTACTTTTCTGTTAGAGCTTCTGTATAAATACAACAAGCATGTAATGTACAGTGTATGTTTTCAGATTGATCTAATTGAGTTTGTTAGAGTGTTCTTCATCCAAATTAAGAGTTTCTCAAGTCTTAAAAGACTGCTTTCAATATTCTTTCTTTCTTCAAGATTTTTCCAAATCTAAACCAAAATAATGGTTGTTCAATGGATATGCCCTACAAATTGATGTTCCGGCTGTTGGAGGTTCAAGCAAGCAGTCCAGCTATTGCCTGTTGGAGGTTCAGTCATTCACGGTGCTCACTAGCAGCGGCGACTTGTTCCGGCTGTCGGAGGTGTTCACAGTTCGCTATTGGCGGCATCGATGCTGGTTGTTGAAGTCACCGGTTGCAGCAGGTTGCCGACTATTGCCCATTGCAGAGCCCGTTCCGGCTTTGTTTCAGCCCATTCCGGCCCTCTCAATCTCCACTACCTTCAATTCTTCTTCATTTGGTTTCTATTCAATGACAACTGGTTTCGATTCGATTTCTCATTCATCGTCCTCCATCATCTACATCTTTAGAGAATGAAATTTCGATTTTTTCTTTTGGATTCTAGCATTTTTTTTTTTTTTGAATTCCATATTTACAAAACTTAATTTAAGGGTGGGGTTGAATTTTGAATAATTAGAAGCTAGGCTTAGTATGTTAGGGGAATTTGATTAATTGAAGCAATTCGTTTTCATATCTAGTTCTGCTGAATCTATCAATCTAGAACAATTGAGGGATGTTCTTATAGACTTATACCAATTACAAGGCTAGCTCATTATTTTGGTTGTTCATTGAGCTACTGCAACGCACAAAATGCCAAAGTTGTTCCTTTTTTAGATTAGAATTTAGAAGTGATGAATCAGGGCAAAATCAGTACTTAGAACTTTGATGGTTTTTCTGTATATTACCTGATTGGCATTTTTAGTTATTCTTAAGGTGTAAAACCAGAGCAAACTAGGGGTGTTTGCAAAATCTAACCCCATGTGCTGTCCGTGTGGCATGCCATTTTTCTAATGTTGACATGTCAAATTTTCATATGGGGACTTGCCGAAGATTTAACAAAGTCAGTAATCAACAATCAAGTTCTTGTTAATTGAAATTTATTAACTAAATTTGGGGACTAACTGCCTGACTTGGAGATTGTGTTAATTGAATTTTTATTATTTGAAATTTACTAGATTTTTAATCCCCGTTTCCCTTTTTGGATTTGTTAACTTGATTCAAAATATAACTGATTAATTTTATGGGATTTCAATTGTATTATAGGAATATCATTACTTTGTTATTAGGCACCGTTTTAGGTTAGCACAAGGTCACCGAAACTGATTGGACGGCCCTGCTAGCACCACATGATCGAAAGCATAAAACGGACGCGTGTGGATCACAACACTTCTCATCAGACTGATTATTTCTCACTTAGAGCATGTGCAACCATGGTTACCTCTTTCCTTTTCAATTTTTATCCCCTTATTATAATTTGACACCTCATATATTTTTTCTCTAAATTATTTTATACTTTTTCTACCTCTTCTTTAGTAATTACCCTTGCAACCATGAGGTTACCTTATTCCTCACTTGTGTGTTTAAAAAAATATAATAACATGTAGTTACCTACTTGTGTGTTAAAAAAACAAAAAGGAAGAAGTTATCTTAGTAGAAAGAGGTAACCCCTTCCAATCAATAAAATAATGTAAAAACTCAATTTTTTTTATGGGCCTATTAAAAAACAATGACTACAAGTTGCACACCTGCAACCCAGGCCGAATCCTCTAAGCCCCTCCCTACTACCTTTTCTACTCCACTATTTTTTTTAAATGATTATATAATTTAAAAAAAATTGAAATTATATTTATATTCCTAACATATATTTTTATATATTTGTAAAATTTTATTTTAAAAAATCATGTTTTAAAATTTTTAATAATTGTATTTTGTAAAGTATTACCTTTTTTATTTTTCAAAATTGTAAAATATAGGTTTTTAAAATTAAGTTTTATAAATATATAAAAATAGATATTAGTAATGGAAATATAATTTTAATTTTTTAAAAAAAAAATAAATAAGTGTTAAAATATTGAGGGAATGGTAGTAAATGACCTTTGCCCCGGTCAAGTTTGCTAGCCTAACCCACTATCCACAACAATTGCAAAGGTTAACCCCCCCCCCCCCAAAAAAAAAAAATTGCAAAGATTCCGGTTATTGTGGATGAAAATAACCGGGACAGAGGAGAGAGAAAGTAAAGGAGGAGAGAGAGAGAGGAAGCGGGGTAGAGAGAGAGAGGCAGCGGGGAAGTTACTGTGGAGAGAGAGAGAAAGCGGGGGAAGTTAATGTGGAGAGACAGAGAGGAAGACAGTTTAATTTGAAAACTGTCGAGTCTAACTGCCTCTCACGGCTTACAAAAGAGGAAGAGAGAGAGGGCAACAGTTGCTCATGCAAACATGAGGAAAATAAGAAGAGAAGGAAGAAGAAGAGGAAAAAGACGACAGAGCGAGAGAGGAAAAGAAGAAGCCAACCCGAGGAAGAAGACTACAGAGCAGGAGAGGAGACGAAGAGGTCGATTTTAAAGTAAGTAAACCCTCACAATGTCGATTAAATACGTTTTGCTTGGATTCGTAGGGGAGGAACCGATTGGAAGAACCTAAACTGGTTTTGATTGTGTGAAAATGGAAAGAAGGGGTCGAATGGGTTCACAGTGCGCAATATCGCCTTGGCATGTAGTAAGTAATCGACGTCGAGTTAAAACCAACGGTTGGAATGTTTGGGAACTGGGGTGTGGGCGTCTGGGAGAGAAGCGCATTTTTGGGAATGGGGAGATTGGGTAACTTGTGTGCAATTGGAGATGTACAGATTGAATTAGTATACTGTCATGTATTCACAAGTATATGTCGTGTGTACCTGTCTTTGTGTCATGTGAACATTTGATATTGATATGAAGGGAACCGTGGGTTGGGGGAGACGAATTGATTTGTAGAATACTGAAATTTTGGTCTCCCATTATGCAGGATATCTGGTGAATATTAAAAAATGTCGCAGCGAAGTGTAAAGAAGATTGTAGACCGTAGAGCTCAAACCTCCGGCGGGGTAAGATGGCTTTCGTTCGAGTAATGTAAGTTGTGATTGTTGTGTTGCAGTGTGGCTGACATGTTGAAGTCTGTATAGGTTGTGTATGCCGTCGAGGAAGACAGACACTTCAAAGCAAAAATTAACCAACACTCAAGGATGCAGCTCCTTGTAAACATTGACAACCGGTTGGGCGAGTCCAATTGGAAGCGCCTGACGGATAGCCCGTTGGGGGGCGTTGCAAGACTGGGCACAAGGTTCCGGTTCTTGGGACAGCTTGTACACTACGTTCTCCAACGACAATTGGAGACGAAGAAGGAGAATGAAATGTGGTACAAGATCCATGATGCGGTCGTGAGGTTCTCAATAGCTAAGTTCGCCCTTGTCACCGGTCTCAACTATGGCTATGACGAATAGCCCGAGGACGACGCGGCGTTCGAGAAGGCAATGTTTGATTTCTTTGGAGTTTCAAAGTTGAAGATGTCCGAATTCGAGGTGCAGTTCCGTCTGGCAATGACATCTGAGAAATCGTTAACCAGAAAGTTCAAATTTGTCTTGCTGATGCTGGTCGAGGGAGTATTGTTCGGGAAGGAACCCAAAAACTACATTCACGGGTGGGTGGTCGACCTTGTCAGCGACATTGACAAGTTCGTGGCGTTTCCGTGGGGTCGGCTTTGCTACGAGCGAACGAACGAGTTCCGGAACCGTGCAATCGAGAGGAAGCTCCAACGAGATGAGAGAAGCTCCAATGCACGCCCGACCTATTGCCTGCTGGGTTTCCCTCTCGCCTTCCAGCTTCGTACACAGATCTCACTGGATGTCGTATACACGTTTACTAAGAGTCCAATATTTACTGACTGGACAGAGAGTGAATATTTACTGAGCAACATTTGTTTGCAGCTATGGGTGTACGAAGCTCTCCCTCCAATGGCCGACCAATTCGCGAACGTCATAGATGAGAAGTTGTACCCCAGGTGTCTGCGATACAAGTTTAGTGACCCAAACCTCGAGTATGCCTCCATCGAAACCCAACTGCATGAGGCTAAGGAGCTCGGGCACTTCAATGACCCTGCAGCCGTGAGACCGCTTCTACTCCCCGGTGAAGTGGAGGGAGCTACCCGTTTGTACCGCGATGCCCGAAACACTCACGACAAGCGGGACAACTTCTTCGACGACATTATCCGGGAGTTCGTATTCAAAAATGTCAAACCCCCACCAAAGAAACAACCAAAGGGAGCATGTGGGTCGACGTAAGAATTAGGGGAGGGCAAGCAGACACAAGCTACCCTATTAGAGATCGAGTCACGGTTACTGGCAAAGATGGACGAAATGGTGAGGAGTACAACCGCGGAGGTAGCCTCGAAGATGGCCACGCTTGAGGAGGCGATTGAAAACATGAAGAGGGAACTGAGGTGGAAGGGGACTAGGGAGTCGGAGGAGCAAGAGGAAGATCTGGAGAAGGAGGTAAGGTTATCCTGGTATCAGATCAGAATTGTAATGTCATTTTATTTTACTGTCATGTTGTTCATATTGGATGTCCTGTGCATGTCGGTACATGTCATGCCAATTCCAGTATATATCAATTTACTCAGAGGTCATGTGCTTAGGTTCAGGGATCAGTGAAGGACAAGGATAAGGGCAAGGAGAACGATGAGAAGGACAAGGACAAGGGCAATGACAAGGGCAAGGAGGAGAGACAGCCCACGAAGAAGGGAAAGGTCAAGGTCAAGGCCATTGAGGTTTGCGCATGAGAATGTCATGTTAAGATATATTTGATGTCATGTCAATTGTTTTTACTTTCATGTTAAACGCACCATGGGCTGCAAGTTGCAGGAGGAGTTGGTGGCACCCGGTGCCTCCGAGGTTGAGGCTGAGTTTGAGGTGCCCCTCCTACGGCCGAGAAGAAGCACCTGTCAACATCCTGATACGTTGTCCTAGGCGGACGAAACTCAGCCAGTGAAGAAGCCCCGTGTGGGCAAGAAGCCAGTGGATGCCGCCAAGCTAGGCATGGCAACGAGGGCAGATGTTGATGCGTTCGCTGCGTGGGTGAAGGAAGGAAGTGATCTCGTTTGGTCGGTCGAGGAAGGCACCCTACTAGTGAAGCAGTTCTTTGGGACACTTCAATCACCGACCATCTGGGTGTCATCCGACGTTAATTACATTCCCACATCGTGGTTCGATGCATCACCTTCTTCCTGATATGGTCTTCCATATAAATGATTTTTCCTTTGCGTCCAGCATATTGAGCAAGCTTGCGCCCTCCTGCGGAAGGACATCAATGCAGGTGACAAGTACGAAGGGGTCGCCGTTCTTGATTTCATCTGGGATATCTGTTGCAGAAGCAACTGGCGGATGCGAAAGGGAACCTTGACGTGGTGAAGGGGGACTACACGGTGACCCAATACTTCGACGACAAGTTTCCGCAGATGTTTCCGACGGGTTGGGCCGATGTCGACCGGTTGTTGATACCTTGGAATCTGAAGAACGAGCACTGGGTGGCCCTTGACATCAACTTCGCGGAGTGGAAATTGGACGTCTACGATCCCGACATAAGTCACGTCGTTGAGCACCATATGTCGGGCCTCCTGAAGCCGGTGACCAACCTCCTCCCCATTTTGATGAACACCCACCCCGAACTTTGAGTCAAATGGGTCGGCAAAGTCCCGAAACCCTTTGCGTACAAAAGGGTGAAGGTGATTCCCCAAAACAAACAATCGTAAGTCATTATTGCCACTTTATTTATAAAAAATTGTCACAGGTTGGGTGAGCATATTTCGTTATTGTGATGTAGGGCCGACTGTGGTTCATACGCCATCCGTTACCTGCAGCTCCTCGCGACCGACGACACCAAGTTCCGTGGCCTAGATGATCAATTTATTGCGGCGTACCGCCAATCCCTTTGTATTTCCATCTTTCACGGACGTCTTACAACCCCATCCGATCCTTAAAAAAACTCCCCCATTGATTTTATATACATTGTTGGTTTGTGTAGACTTGTTGGTTGGTTTAGACCGCATATTGGCTGGTATGTCGGCGGTTGTTGCTTCATTTGAAACTGATGTTTGTTGGTTTTAGACATTTGGTTTTGCAATTATTGGTGGTCTGTGGTATTTGTTCATTTTTAATTATGACATGTCAATTGCAATAAATGTCATGTCAATACGAGGATAATGTCATGGCAAAAGCGGATATTGTCATGTCAAAAGTGTGTAATTTCATGTGACATTCCGTTATCATAATAGAACAAACTAAAACTAGAACAAAACCCCCCATACGAAGTTACAGAAAGGCAACATACTTCATTGCGAAAGGCGTCTAACCAAAATGGGCTAACTATGTACTTAATTGCGAAAGGCGCCGCAATTGGAAGTTCCTATGCCCCCGCTAGGTGCGGCGGCGCTTCTGTAATTTCCCAGCCACACCCGTCCACTCTGTTGGTTCAAGTTTCACAATCGTCGAAAACGCTCCGGTCTTCCCTTTTCCGCGTTGGTATGCTTCCTCTACTTCCCTTACCGCTCGCTCCGCCTCGTGATCCCACGGGCTGACTACATCCTCGACGTCACTGCTCACAGAAATTACCTGCTTCCCACGGCCATAAGAGAATGCGTTGTCCAACTCATTGCTTGGTTCTAAATGGACACGTGGATATTCTAACTAGACGATTGAAGTTTCTAACTGGACACCTCTTCCTTCTCGATCGACACCTTGTGCTACCAAAACTTCCAATTCTTCATCCCCTGCCAAGCGGGGTTTCGTTTTAAACTGTGGGTGATCTTCTTGGGTCAAGAGTGGGCCACCCCCGAGTGAATGGGTCGTTGTGGATCCTTCTGTAGTGGTGAAATCTCCGCCAACCTTGCATACCAGGGAGACATGGAGGTCGATAGGCCAGAATCGTTCACCGGAAAGACCGTTTACGAACTTGTAGGCCTACAAGTCTTCGTCATCCCCAATGGAAAAAGGTATGCACCCTTCCTTCTTCGGCTTTACATATGTGAGCTCGACGTCATGCCTCCTCCCATCGACATTAAACTTGGCCATCAGTTGTTTCTTCAGGGAGACGTAGTCAATACTTTCGTCTACCAGTACGGCCTTCTGACTTCTCGACGACTTGATGACCCAGGTGCCCTCTTCACAACCCCACCATCCGCCAAACAATACAGTGATACACATGGACGGTTTCTCCCCTGTTCCATTAGTTAGAGGAGGGGACATTCAGTTCTATAGGGAGAAGAACATATTGTACGGAGAGACATATCGCATAACCTAAATGGAAGGAAGACTTACTCATTTCCTCCAAAAAGTCGGTGTGTGTCCAGTTAACCCCAATAGGTGTCAAGCGCGTGAATGGGTTTATAGTCTCCCCCCCCCCCCCCCTCCTTTCTTTCCATCTTATTCTCTACAGGCGCAAGTGACAAGGCGTGAGATTTAATCTCACTCCCCCCCTCTCTCTCTCCCTCCCTCTCCTCTGTCTTACCAACTATCCTTCTCTACCCTCTGCAAGATTCCCCCCCCCCCCCTTGGTCTCTCTGAATTTTTTATTGGGTCAAATTTTATTCATTGCTTTGAACTTCATATGGTTTGAAAATGTATTTCGTGGTTTGAAATTAATATGGGTATAATTTTCTATGGTTTTGCATTTTATGAGTATTAAGTGTGAGTGGGAAACCCAGTTTTATACGAAGGTCAAACTTTTACTAAAACCCCTTCAAAAGGTGTCCAGTAGAAAACTGTTTGTTAACCAGTTGGGAATAATTGACCGGGTAGTTGGTTTTAAGGGGCGTCATGTATCGCCTAACGACAAGAAGTAAATCCCCTTCATTTATGTCATGTCAGAAATGACACGTGTCATGTATACATCAGAACATTGTCATGTTAATTGTAGACAACAACAAAACACTGCAATTTAATCCCCATTGCTTTTTTTCTTTTTTTTTTCTCAACGGTCACATGCTGAAGAATGTTGATATTTCCCAAACATCCCACTTATATGATAGCCATTCACCATCCATACTCCCCACAAATTGGTGAAGTTATATCTCCATTTCCATTTAACATCCTCTCCAACAACCCTTCAACGAAGTGACATCCTCTTCACACCACCGCGGCTCCTCATATGGTCTCCCTCTCCGACCTGTCCCCATCGTTATATCATCCGACGAATCGGACGATGGAGGTTTGTCGATCACTTCATTCGTCTAGATTTCAGTTGTGCTACTTGTATCATTATACTACCTTATTTTTGTTAATTTATGCAGGACCAATGTCGCCGCCGTCGTACCAACGACATCAAAGAGTAGAGATTGTCGACGGTGAGTCTGGGATGCTCGGGTCGTTCTACGAGGCGACCCTTGTACGCAAACTGGACCCTAACCACTGGGAGGTCGAATATGTGACCCTCATACGCAACAACAGAAGAGAGATGTTGAGGGAGGTCATCCCGGTGCAACGAATTCGTCCCCGGTCGCCTCGTATTTTGTACGACGCCTACATGCCCGAAGACCGAGTCGACTGCCACGACAACGATGGGTTTTGGGCCAGGAGGGTCCTTAGTGTGTCCGGTTATGGGAGTGACCGAGGTTTCACGGTCAACTTCCCACTGAGTGACGAGACGTCTGATCATCGTGCCCGCAATATGCGCCCACACTTCGACTGGGATGGATACAGATTCACCACGCAGCCACAATTTCGCTTCTTGTTACCGTAAATTTCGTTTTCACTGTCTTCTATGTTGCTACTCTCTCCTACTATCTTTTAAATGCTCGCTCCTGTGTTGTATTTGATTAATGCAAGTGAATCTGTCTTTGAGATATTGTGTCCAGTATATTTCAATTTCTGTCATGTCGTATTCATGTTGTGTCCAGTTACAACTACGCGATTACTAGTCCGCCCACGAATTCACCTCCACCCACTTTATTCTTATTCCATGGTTTTTCTCTTCAACTTAACATGTAATTATAAGTATGTTTATGCCCCCTCACTGTCACTCTTATCCATTCGATTCCAATATGGGTAACGCATACTAGTGTCGACCGGAGATAACGAAATCATGACATCCAAATATGGGTAAATGACCTGTGTTTTTCATAGTTACAATCGTGTCCAGTGAAATACAATATGTGACATGTGTATCTAATATGGATGTCCAGTTACAACTTACTGCTTACACATGATCCTTCAAATAAACCCCCCGGACCCTTCCTTCTTCAATTGGTTTTCTCTGAAACTTATAATTTAGTTGAAAGAAACTTTTCTCCCATCACTTACACTCTCACTGATCTCTCTGTCTTCTCAGCCTGCACTTTTCTATTTAACCTCTCTCTCTCCGTCTTTCTGTCTCTCTCTTCTGTCCTCTGCCACTGCAACAGCTACTTTTTCCCTCCTCTCTCACCGGTCTTTGCTTTTCAGGAGTAGAGATGTCTCCCTCCCTCTATCTTTCACTGTACATGAAACCGAGATGAAGTCCAGCTATACCCCACAGGGTGACCTGCTACCGGCTACCCTTGACAAGTGGATATCTGCTTTTTAGCAATTTTTTTCCGGATTGGATTACTAATGCAAAGCTTTCGGGTAATATGATTATTTTAGCAAAAGGCCTAAATTATTTTTAGGTTGCATAGAAGGTTGTAGGGAGAATGAAGCACAGGATCTCCGCTGCCTGCAACCACTACAAGCAAAAGTATACATCAATAGCTAGGGTTCGTATGGGACGAGGTTAATAAACCGACTAAAATTATAAACAGGGTAAAAATTTATAAACTGTTGGTAAAAGTAGTTAAAAATTTATGAAAAAATATAAACTCCGTATGGGACGAAAAACAGTTTATTTGTAAAAAAAATGGAGTTTATTTGGTTGTTATTAGGGGTATTGTGGTACTTTCAAACCAAATAAACTATTAAAACCACAAAAAAGCTTCCAAAACAAGCTTTTAAAATAAGCCTCCATTTAAACCAAAATCTCCTAAAAAATTGTAGCCATACAACATTTAAGCTTTTAACCGGTTGAAAATAAAATTTTCAATCGATTGAAATTGCCCCCATAGAGGCCCCTAGTCTTCAATTTCCAAACTTGGTAAACGAGCCAAGATCTTTGACTCCACACATAAAAGATCTTACCTAATAAGTGCCTTCTGATATATCATAAATTTGATACATCATATATACATAATCTTATAAAATTAGCACTGTGTTGAAGAAGAAGAAGAATTAAAAAAAAAAAAATTGAGTCTTGCTTTAGGTAGCTGATGGGTTTTCATCTCTCGGGAGGGTTTTGCTTGATCGAAGATTTGATAAATTTTCAAAGTGGTGTAGCTGGCAATCCCAGCCAATGTCCTGTTGCGCTGGCGGGCCCACTTGCAGAAACCGCGTAATTTTTGCGTTTTGGGGTTTCGTACGGGGAAACCGACATTAACCTGCACCCAAATTCAACTTTTAATTGTTTATATTTATATTGTACGAGTATTAATTAATTTCCACACGACACAAAAAAAAAAAAAATTGAGAACATGAGAGTACGAATATATTCAGACGAAATTACAGGAAATCACCTATTTATAGGGTAGGTTATAGGAAATCACTCTTTAAATTTAATTTTATAGAAAATCACCCTTTAAAATATATTCATTTAAAAACATCATAAGATATATACTACTCCATCCGTCCAACAATACATGGATTTTTAGAGGTAAAATTTTGTCCAACAATAGATTGTCTTTTATGTTTTTTCTAGATAGGAAGTTGTAATATTTTGTATTGGTTTGTATGATGTTGACTTTTTAAAATAATTTGATTGGTTAAAATGTGTAGTGGGTGTTAAAAAAGGGTGATGATATCTTCACCGCTAATTTTTACTATTTTCACCGTTAATCACCGCATAGATATGCGGTGGGTTTAATGACAGTCAACGATCCCACCGCATAGGTATACGGTGGGTCACCGCAATACTATACGGTGGGTCACCGTACACATGCCAAAAACCATCGCCATAACGGTTTAAAACCGTCGCAATAACCTACCGCATAGGTATACGATGGGTTTGAACCATCGCTATACATCTCAAAATCGTCGCCATAACAGTCTAAAACCGTCGCCATAACCCACCGCATACCTATGCGGTGGGTTATGGCGACGGCTTTGGATAACTTCTACAACCCTTTCCAATTGCCAAAAACCCAACGCATGTATACCGTCGCCATAACCCACCGCATAGGTATGCGGTGGGTTCGTATACGGTCAACGGACCCACCGTATGTATATGCGGTGGGTCTGGGAAAAAGTGGATTAAGACCACCGCATACCTATGCGGTGATTAGCGGTGGAAATAGTAAAAATTAGCGGTGGAGATATCGTTTCCGGTTAAAAAATTATACTCCCTCCGTTCGACAAAACTTGTCATTTTAACTCTCCACACAACTTTTAATAAAGCTAATAATTACACTCTTTTTTTACTAATTTACCCTTATTTATTACTCTACTTTTTACTTTATCAAAAACTACAACTCACAACACATCAATCAAATCAAGGGCGTTTTAGTAAAGTAGAAGCAAAAATACCTAAAATGACAAGTTTTTCCGAACAAAAACAAAACTCTAAAACGACAAGTTTTGCCAAACGGAGGGAGTAAATTTATGAAAAAGTTAGTGTAATGATGATGTTTTTTTAAAGTAAAGTATTTTATTAAAACTTGTGCAAAATGCTAAAAGACAATGTATTTTAGGACGGATGGAGTATTGTATTTCAAGTTTGTTAGAAAGAAAACAAATTGTACTTTCAACTGCAATCTAATGTCATTATATTTGAAATCTATTCTTTTTGTGGACCGTGAAAATGTGAAAACCCCATTACTAGTTGAGGTGCAAAAAACGTGAAGAATGTGAACTGTACATATGGCATATACAGTGATTCCTACTAAAGGTGAGTGATGAATTGAAGATGGAGTTCCTTGAGAGCATCACCACTCATAGGGTAACCCCATCTATCTCTCTTCGTAATATTTTGATACCTCATTTTCCACTAACTCTACCCCATCTTTTAAGAATTTATAACTTTTATCTCACATCCATAATTTTACCCCATTACTATTTTTTTAACTATATTTATACTCCACTACATATTTTAACCAATCAAAATTTAATCCATTTAATAAAAAAATATATAACACACTTTTATAATATTTTTTTAAAATAAAAAAGAAATGAGGAAGGATTAGGGTTACCCCATGGCACTAAGGTTGCCCCTTCCCTTTTTCATAATGGGTTTTACTTTACATCCATAAGGGAGAAATAAGGTAAGGAAAGAGGTGAGTTAAACCCATCAATGTTGATGCTCTGAAGATGGCCACCAACAGAGATAAGAGAACAGATATCTTACCTCTCTTTGCGCTTTTGGAAGAACCTTTCAAGTGATTTCCTCCTGGCATGTGGTAAACCTGCAGTAGGGAGAAACAGATAATTTATTGTTACCTGCAAAAATATTCTTCCTACATCTTTGTTTAATTCTCACACGAAAAAAAATAAAAATGATGATTTTTAATATTAATAAATCAGCTTGCAATAAATCTTTGAAAAACTCCCAACACAAATTGCTTCGTTTGAGATCATACTCTGGAGTCCATGGGACATAGATTGTGTTCCCCGTAAAAACAAGACTCACAATAATTTTTTTTTATTAGGAAATAATTCGAGAGTCAGCATAACTGACAATTCGAGAGGCCGACGAAGTCGGCAGACGGTGAAACCGTCACTACATATAAAGGTGCAACAACAACAAAGTGAGAGACTTAAAACCCCGAACGAGCAAGCGAATTCGACCAAAACCAGCCATATATGCATCAGAGAACGACATATAAGCAAATTCGACCAAAATCCGCCACATATGAATTCATGTCTTTGTTTTTGTATTTTATATATATATATATATATATATATATATATATATATATATATATATATATTTATTTATTTATTTATTATATATATATATATATATATTTATTATATATATTGAAATTTTCACTCCATTTTTCCCAAATAAATAAAGATTAAATTTAAAAGTAAAAGAGAAAAAGACAATAAGATCAACATTTACTTAGTAAATAGTGGTAAAAGTTTTTAGAGATGTGTAGATATTATACTCGTATTTAAACATCAAAATGTACACATTTAAATATTTACTTGTGAGATATCGAAAGTTTGACCACAATAAGTTTTAGTATAATAAGTTGGTGAAAAACTATTTCTTCTATTATCGGTTGGTTTTAAGATAGAGTTTCACTCAACTTGTGTCCTGAGCTATTAGTGCATATGCTCGTCCGCAACATGATATCACACTTGTGGACAGTTGTGGTGACATATTGAGATATGTGAATGAGATGAAATAGTCCCAAGTCAAAGGTTTGAGTATAACAAATCTTAATATATATATATATATATAACCCGAAATTACTTAAGAAACATAAAAATTGAATTAATGGATCAGGCATAAGTTTAACTCGCTTTTGAACTCTTGAATCAAGAATAAATAATGCATAATTGGAAATAAAACTTCATAAAAGGATTGATTTGCATGTTTTGACCGTTGAACTCAGAATAAACTAGAGTTCCAAGTAAAGTCAATTTATTTGACATCACGTTTTTTTTTTAATAAATAATAAATCAATACTAATAACAAATGTAGGGAACTCTTCAAATTTCAAACATGATGAGCAAGAACTTGGACTCAACAAGTGGTTGAAGGAAAACAAACCTTCTTCGAGAGCATCTCCTTCCGGATTGGAAGAAGCAACAACTTTGTCTGCCTCCAAAGTTTTGGCGCTTACAGCTTTCGCCATCTTCAAAATGCTTTCTGCCTACAATAACCAATAATCAATACTATCACAGTTCAGACAATTGATTTGAAAGCGAAATAATTAAGACAAACAGCTACGGAGGCGACACGGAACTTGCGAGAAGATGACTCGGACCTGATCCTTGGTAACATCAAAGACCGCAACGGTTCCATTGTGGAAGATCGTCAGAGGAGCAATTTCTTTCGCCGTTTCTATTCTAGATCTGTTCGTATCCGAAACGATTTCAAATTTCAGTTTCAAATTCCATCCGAAAAAATACGCAGAATCAAATTCAAAGCAAGTTGAAAATCGCGCCAAGTGCACTTCATCAGATTTTGAATCCAATTGCAGATGTAGATAGAATTAAACTAACCTGAAAGTAGAAGTAGCAGAGATCGGTACGGCAGGAAAGAGAAATCCATCTCCGGAAGCGGAAGCAATGACGCTCTTCACAACCTCGGGATTGATCTTAGAGATTGCATTCTGGAAGCCTGAGATCCAAATGATTTCAGAAATCGAAAAGCAAAATCGATCTCCGCATTCAAAGCGATCGAGCAAATCAAAAGAAACGTACCTCGGAAGCACCGGCGGCGATCTATGTTAGGAGGAGCGGTAGGTGCTTCCTTGTGGACGCCAAGGAAATCGAGCTCCACCGCTGGTTGCTGTGCGGCCATCGGCGAAGACGAACTGTGAGATCGGTTGATGAGATTCGGAGGAGAGAAAACTTCAGAGATAGCGAAGTAGTTGCAGAGGTCGGAAAACTGTGTATTTGGAGGGAATTGAAAGGTGAGGCACGAGATATAAATGAGAGAGGGAGCCGAGAAATTAAATTGAACTGTGTTATTGAGGCGATTGGACTTTCCCAAACTTTTTTTTTTAATTAAAAATTTTTTAATAAGAAAAATCAATAAAGAATAGTATTAGGCACGCCTTTCACGCGGCCCCTTTTTTATTATTATTATTATTATTATTATTATTATTATTATTAAAATAGAAGCTTACAGAGAATTGGTGGGGAGCCGAGAGACAAGCTGTACCCCCACACCTTTAGCAATAAAAAAACCCCACCCTATTGAAAATATGAGCTGTATTATGAGCCCCTATATCGTGAGTTTGAGCAAATTTCTGGATCCTCATTAGAAGGCCTATGGCGTCTGCATCAAGTTCCCCTAGAGCAGAAAAAGAGAAGGGTAAGAAACCATAGCCAATAGCTTTAAACTTATCTTGATACTTGACCCGCTTACGACGAGCCGCCTCGACCACCACATGTCCTGGAACAAAATCAACCATCCTAAACTGAGTCAAAGGGGATGACTGTTGTGAGCCTAATTAGCCATGTTTTACATTATCTTTTATATCGATTTCTGCATGCATTTCATGCATTTGGGTTAGAATAATACAGAATCTGTGTAGTTTACACTTGTTTGCAATATATGGAGGTCTACACAAGTTTTTGTCATATTTCGCAGAAATCGGACGCATTTTGGAGCTTAATGGAAAGTCATGGAGAAGCCAAGAATGGTGCAGCTGGAGAGAAGGCCAATTTCCGGTTTACATCGTTCTGAATCAGGCTGTGATGTCTTCATGAGAGTTGTAGCCCTCGGAAAGAGTTTTCCAACGCATGGTCATATGCGTCAATCCGACAACCGAGGCATCGGGAAAGTGCGTTTTACGAACAGAGCTGGGAGCTGAGGAAAGTTATCGATATCGACAAGATTTGTCGACATCGAGGAGTTATCAACTCGACATGTGTTCTAGACGTCGAGCACGAGCACCAGACGAAGAAACTTCTAGACATCGACAACTTTTGTCGATATCGAGGAGACATGTCGAGAAGATTGTCGAGGAGTCCAGAAGCCGAGATCGAGGAGAAGTCCGAAGAGAAAGGAGATTACTTGCAAGCCAAGATTCGACGAATTCTATCCGATTCTATCAAGATCTATCAAGACCAAAGAAGATGTCCACACATTAGATATAATCCTAGTCTATCTATTTTATTTAATTACACTTATTTATTTATTTATCATTAAGTTTTAGATATAGTTTTAGATAAAGATAGATATCTTCTATCCTTGATTAGCAAGGATTAGAAGCCTATAAATAAGGCCCTAGGGGCTGACTTTTCATTCATTCAATTTCAGTTAGATTCAATTTTAAGGAGAAATAATTCCATTCAAGTAGAGTAGTTTAGGAGTTCTAAGGTTTTTAGGGTTTTGGCGATTTGCGAAAGTTGATTGCCGGAATTGTAAAAGCTTTGAATTTAGTTTAATCCAATTTATTTCCTTTCGATCGAAGATGTCTTTTATTGCAATGAAGAGCGAGTAGTCCACCCACTTATGGGGTTGGGGTGAGCCCGGCGGTGGCCATGTGAGGCGATGCGATAAAGGTCAGATCTTTTGTGCGATTCATCTTCTATCCCTATGAGCATGATTCTTTTGCGAGAGTTGAAGGTGATCCTTGTTTGTGTTATTGAAGCGAAAGTGATCTTAATACAACTTGGATTTATTATGTGAAAAGGGTTAGTAACAATTAGGGTTTATGCGAGAGCCTCTATATCCCTATTTGTTAATAACGAAAGTTATTTAGATGGAAAGCATGATCTTTTATGCCTTTATGTGTTACTTTGCATGGTTATCGTTGTGGTGTTGAAACCCTAGCCTTGGAAGCCTTTAGTTTATTGATTTATTTCGTCAAATTTCGTGTTCTGAGTTCGAAGCATTTGCACTTTACTTTTCTGTTTTTCATCGACATCGAGTTCTTTTTCGACGTCGAGTTCTTTTGTCGAGATTGATTGTCGAGAGCATCTTGTCGATCAGCTGTTTGTGTCGAGTACTTGTCGATATCGATAAGACTTCTGTGTCGACAAGACTCGGTCGAGTTCTTCTGTCGAGTACTCTATTGTTGTCGATTAGCTTCTGTCGAGTTGCTTTGTCTTTGCTTTTGTTTGCTTTGCTTTGTTTCTGTCTTTTCCTTGCTATTCTGTCTTGTTTGTGAGAATCTGACAGCTACCTGAGAACTGCTGACGTGCTTCCTCGTGGATTCGATCCTGACTTTTCTCTTACTGCAACGGGAGGAAGTCTTGTAATTATTTGCTGAGACAGGGGAGTCGTTCTAAACCATATTCTATTCTATACTTGACTTACTCCTGCAATAACAAATTGGCGCCGTTGCTGGGGAGGCTATCAATCGCGCCTTAGGTAGTCAGTTCTCACTGTTTCTTTGAGTTACTTTTCAGGTGTATGCGCCGTTCTGGTATCCCACCTGAGTACTACGGTTTAGACGAACCAGAACGCCTTCTACACATCAGAAATAGACTTCAAAGAGCCATGGCAGACGCTGAAACACAGGAGCAGCTGATCGCTAGGCTTACCAGGGATCTAGCCGCCAGGGATGCTGCTCTCGCCGCTGAGAGAGCAGAAAAGGAACAAGCACAAGCTGAGCTTGCCCAATATCCAACCACTGCTGAGGATTATATGCATCCCACGCTCGTCGTGCCTGAATCGGCGATTCTAATCCCTGATAACTCTTTTGAAATTCGCACTCAATTTCTTATAGAGCTTAAAAATAATGCCTTTTATGGTAGATTTAATGAGTCTCCTCTTGAGCATATTACCAACTTTTCTGACATGTGCCGTACTCTTGCTGAAGGTACCACACTGGAATATGTCAAGATGAAAGCTTTTCGCTGGTCTCTAGCTGGTCCTGCACTGAAATGGCTGGAAGGGCTGAAAGCAAGATCACTGACAACCTGGGCCCAAGTAGAGCAAGAATTTCTGAATAAATTCTTCCCACCCGCCAAAACAGCATATCTCCGCCAGAAAATCACCGCCTTCAAACAGAAGCAAGGGGAACCGCTGGCAAAGGCATGGGAGCGCTACAAGGAACTTCTGCGATCTTGCCCTACTCATGGACAGCCACCCTATGCCATTCAAGAGATCTTCTTCAACTCTCTTGATCAAGGCACCAAGGACAGAATCAACCATTACACTCGCTATGAGTTTCTAACGATGCCACCAATTGACGCCTGGGGTGTGCTGGACAAGCTCACCAACTATGACAACAAATATGGAGCTACTTCAAACTATGATGAGAACTCCTGCGCCAGGCCAGCACCATCTATGCCACTTTATGAGCCAGCAAAGGAGATCGACCCAGATGTCAGGGAGCAATACTACAGAGACCAGAATAAGAAGCTCCTCAAACAAGTGAAGTATCTCTCTGTCAACCAGCCTTGCATAGAATGCGGATCGCAAAGGCACACCACTACTGAGTGCCCACATACAGAACAAGTCAGGATGGCAGAGCATCATGAGGATGTAGCTTACGCAGGGGGTCCCAATCGCTACATGGGGGACCAAAGGTTTCAGCAACCACAATGGAACCAAGGCGTCCCTAGGAACCCCCCGCCATACAGAGCTCCAGGACATCCGGAGAGGGACTAGCAGAAGGATCAGCTACAGATAATCCTTGACGAAATGCGCCGAAATCAGGGCACCATCAACCATCAATTCCAGAACATCAATACAAAGCTTGGAGAAATTGATGTCTGGAGAAAATCAGTAGATACTCAGATTGGCCAACTAGCAGCAAGTGTCCCTAGACAATCAGGTGTACTCCCTGGATCCTCTGAACCTAATCCTAAAGGTAAATCTACTGGACATATAGCTGCTATAAAGCTCAGGAGCGGACATCAATTACGCGAGCCAGAGGTCGGAAAGCAGCAGGACAACGCCGAACAGCAACTCGATGTCGACGAACATCTTGTCGATGTCGAGAACCCTCTTGTCGATGTCGACAACTCCTCTGATCGACCAACCTCTGCACTGAACAACAACTCGACATCGAGGAAAGTTGTCGATGTCGAGGAGCTTGTCAATGTCGAGAAGTCCCATGTCGATGTCGAGAAAACTACAGCAACTCCGACGTCCGTTCTGGCTCCGAATCAGAAAAAGAAGCTGCCTTTCCCCACGAAATCTCTAAAGGACCCGGTGGAGAAAAAGTTTCAGCGCTTCATCAAGATGCTTCAGAAGCTCAATGTCACCATACCCTTCACAGAAGCTCTCAATGAAATGCCGTCCTATGTCAAGTTCCTAAAGGAGATTCTGAGTAAAAAGCGATCGATGGCGGAAATCACAGAGGAGTGCAGCCATCTGGACATATTGGAGAAGAGGCTGGATCCAGGTAAGTTTGCTATAACTATTGGATTTGGTCCATACAAAATTAATGCCCTATGTGATCTTGGAGCCAATGTTAGTATTATGCCTTTAACAATTTGGTCCAAGATTAAGATAGGTGCCCTGGAGCCTGTGGATGCTAGACTATACATGGCCAACAACACAGTGGTCATTCCAACATGCATGGTAGAAAATGTCCCAGTACAAGTAGGTAAATTCTTCGTCCCTGCTGATTTCTTAATTGTTGATATGCAAGAAGATCCTGCTTGTCCAATTATTCTAGGGAGACCATTCTTGGCGACTGTGGATGCCAACATAAGCGTACGGAAAGGAGTGCTCACCTTCAACATCAGCGATGAGGTAATAGAGTATTCTTTTAATAAAACTGAAAGGCATACAGGTCCAATGGAAGAGGTCAAATCTATCTCAGCTGGCTATATCACATGCGGGGAACCCAAGGTCAGAAATATGACCCCTGAGGAGATAGAAAAGAGGGACATAGAGGCACAGGTGGAGAAAATCATGGACATCCTAAAGGAAGAAGCGAAAAATCCACTCGACACAAACCAAGGTATGTCGATTTGGACTAACTATTTTTTGGATGCCTTGACAGGAGCTAAGTATGGGGTCGTAGTCGACCAAAACTCCTCGAGATCGAGTAGTTTAGTCGACGTCGACAAAGATCAGAAACTTCCACCAGCCTCGTCGAGCAGTCAAAAAGTCGAGAAAGATTCCTCGATATCGACAAAGGTTGTCGATGTCGACAAGATCTTGACATCCTCGATCACGGCCTCCTCGACACCACCTTCCGCGACGAGAAAACCACTGGATGTTGAGAATTCCTCGACGTCGACAACTCTTGTCGATGTCGACAAGATTAGGGTTTCCTCGACTTCGCCGTCTTCGAGCAGTCCACCACCTAAAGTTGAAAGCAACTCGATGTCGAGTAATGTTACTCGAGATCGACAAGATCCAGTGGTTCCCGAATCCGATTCTGCGAAGGTAAGCCAAGGTATGAATCTTTCTTTTCCTATTTCAATTAATGATTTATCTATACATGGGAGAGGTTTGCCTTGGTATGTGCGCTTATGCAGGATTTCCGATGACGATCCAAGGGAATACGAAGTAGGAGATATGGTCTATGTCTCTAAATCAAAGGATCATTGGTTTCCTAACAAATTCAATAAGAAGAAAATGGGACCATTCACGGTGAATAAGATCCATTCAGGAGGGATTCAGCTGAAAGATAAAAATGGAGTCTTGTTTGAAGCCCAGGCTACATGGGCTCTGAAGATGCCACCTTGAGCTTAACGGAGAAAGTCGGCCTAGCGACTATAAAATTTAGAGCTTGTAAATAGACTTTTTTGGACATTATTACTTTTGTTTGTTTTTTGTTTTTAGATGTTGTTTTTAGGATTATTCTATTGTGGATATTTTCTGCCTATCGAATCTTGCAGGTACGAAGAAAGCTACAGATCTCCTCGACGTCGAGAAAAGAACTCGACATCGACAAACCACATCGAGCAAGCCTGTGGTCGAGAAGATCACCCTGGAGGCAACAGGAAGAACTCGATGTCGAGGAGATGTTGTCGACGTCGACAAGCACTGCAGCACTTCTTCTCTCAATTTCCGACGATCCGCACACCTATCTTGTGAGTTTCTTTCTTTACCCTTGTTTTTTATACAGTGAGGACACTGTAATGTTTAAGTATGGGGTGGGGGAAGGGCTTACTTTATGCATATTGATCATATTTGACATACTTGTGCAATATTTCTTAAGAATTGCTACATGGCTATTTTGGAATGCATTATTGATTTATGTGCTTATATATGCATGTTTTCCAAATTTTAGAAAAATGACCCCCATTGAAATTTTGAATAATGTGATGGAAGCTTATATTGAACTCGACGATGCAAAATTGGATTCATTAGAGATATAGCATGAAATTGCCTAGTAAAGGGAAGTCACAATGAAGTGCATATTTTGATGAAACCCATGAAAGGAGGTAAAATTTGAAGTTGCTTTTGACATGTTGCATGATAAGATGATGGAGGACTTTATATTTCCATATAATGCTCATATGTTTATAATCCTAGCCTTACCTATGCTTATGCATCACAAAAGCCATAATATACCTTATTTCAATATTTGCTCCACATGTTCCCAAATAATTGCCATTCTTTACCCTATCCGGGGATTATGTTGAGAATGATGTTACATTATGGAGATGTTATATGGTGTTTGTGTTTGTGATTGTTATCATATTTGGAGTTTGGAAGGAAATTGTTTGAAATATATGGAAAATTTAATGAGTGAAAAAAAAAAATCCAATCACCTCAGGAGATAAAGGTAGATTGACCCTGCTCTCTAAGATAATAGTTTGGAGAGATGGGACACATTGTGAAGAGTCCAAAGCACTAAGTATCCGGGGCCATTCATGACACCCATGTTTGCGACTCGCGAGAAGGCAGTGCTAAGGTTAGAGAGGTAAAAGCATTATTATTGAAAAAAGCAATATGAAAGGTGATGAATCAAAGGAAGAAAGGAATGTGGAATGAAACTCAAAGTTTGAAAGTGATCCATTTCCCCGGATTAAAAGCACCACATTGCCAGAAATTGCCCACCTTTAGCCTTTTACCAATCTACTCCTTCATGAGCTTAAATTAAAGTCTTCTTGATTATCAATGCTTTGTCACGAATGAATGTTTTGCATAAACCTCCTTTTGTGAGTAGATGTTGCTTTTGTATAATTGCACATGCATGGATCTGTGACACAAGTACCTTTTCGAGGATGGTAATTGATTGCAGGGTTATATAACAATGAATCTGATATGTTGAGAGTTTTGAATTCTTCCCCTGAATGACAATTAAAAGTATTGCTTGAGGACAAGCAAGCTTAAGTATGGGGTGTTTGTTGTGAGCCTAATTAGCCATGTTTTACATTATCTTTTATATCGATTTCTGCATGCATTTCATGCATTTGGGTTAGAATAATACAGAATCTGTGTAGTTTACACTTGTTTGCAATATATGGAGGTCTACACAAGTTTTTGTCATATTTCGCAGAAATCGGACGCATTTTGGAGCTTAATGGAAAGTCATGGAGAAGCCAAGAATGGTGCAGCTGGAGAGAAGGCCAATTTCCGGTTTACATCGTTCTGAATCAGGCTGTGATGTCTTCATGAGAGTTGTAGCCCTCGGAAAGAGCTTTCCAACGCATGGTCATATGCGTCAATCCGACAACCGAGGCATCGGGAAAGTGCGTTTTACGAACAGAGGTGGGAGCTGAGGAAAGTTATCGATATCGACAAGATTTGTCGACATCGAGGAGTTATCAACTCCACATGTGTTCTAGACGTCGAGCACGAGCACCAGACGAAGAAACTTCTAGACATCGACAACTTTTGTCGATATCGAGGAGACATGTCGAGAAGATTGTCGAGGAGTCCAGAAGCCGAGATCGAGGAGAAGTCCGAAGAGAAAGGAGATTACTTGCAAGCCAAGATTCGACGAATTCTATCCGATTCTATCAAGATCTATCAAGACCAAAGAAGATGTCCACACATTAGATATAATCCTAGTCTATCTATTTTATTTAATTACACTTATTTATTTATTTATCATTAAGTTTTAGATATAGTTTTAGATAAAGATAGATATCTTCTATCCTTGATTAGCAAGGATTAGAAGCCTATAAATAAGGCCCTAGGGGCTGACTTTTCATTCATTCAATTTCAGTTAGATTCAATTTTAAGGAGAAATAATTCCATTCAAGTAGAGTAGTTTAGGAGTTCTAAGGTTTTTAGGGTTTTGGCGATTTGCGAAAGTTGATTGCCGGAATTGTAAAAGCTTTGAATTTAGTTTAATCCAATTTATTTCCTTTCGATCGAAGATGTCTTTTATTGCGATGAAGAGCGAGTAGTCCACCCACTTATGGGGCTGGGGTGAGCCCGGCGGTGGCCATGTGAGGCGATGCGATAAAGGTCAGATCTTTTGTGCGATTCATCTTCTATCCCTATGAGCATGATTCTTTTGCGAGAGTTGAAGGTGATCCTTGTTTGTGTTATTGAAGCGAAAGTGATCTTAATACAACTTGGATTTATTATGTGAAAAGGGTTAGTAACAATTAGGGTTTATGCGAGAGCCTCTATATCCCTATTTGTTAATAACGAAAGTTATTTAGATGGAAAGCATGATCTTTTATGCCTTTATGTGTTACTTTGCATGGTTATCGTTGTGGTGTTGAAACCCTAGCCTTGGAAGCCTTTAGTTTATTGATTTATTTCGTCAAATTTCGTGTTCTGAGTTCGAAGCATTTGCACTTTACTTTTCTGTTTTTCATCGACATCGAGTTCTTTTTCGACGTCGAGTTCTTTTGTCGAGATTGATTGTCGAGAGCATCTTGTCGATCAGCTGTTTGTGTCGAGTACTTGTCGATATCGATAAGACTTCTGTGTCGACAAGACTCGGTCGAGTTCTTCTGTCGAGTACTCTATTGTTGTCGATTAGCTTCTGTCGAGTTGCTTTGTCTTTGCTTTTGTTTGCTTTGCTTTGTTTCTGTCTTTTCCTTGCTATTCTGTCTTGTTTGTGAGAATCTGACAGCTACCTGAGAACTGCTGACGTGCTTCCTCGTGGATTCGATCCTGACTTTTCTCTTACTGCAACGGGAGGAAGTCTTGTAATTATTTGCTGAGACAGGGGAGTCGTTCTAAACCATATTCTATTCTATACTTGACTTACTCCTGCAACAACAATGACCCTGTCAAGTCAACACAGACATCCAACCCTTCATCCCACGCATAAAGAAGCATGTCCGCAGGGCGGAGGGGTTTCCTGTCTCCCCCACATAAGCCAATATCAACCTCTTTACCAGCTGATACGACAAAACAGAAACCTACAAAACCTAGAACCAAGACAAGGCTTGTTGATCCTGCAACACACAAAGATAAGACTAAATGGCTCAAACCTAAAGCTGGTTGGTATAAGCTAAATTTTGATGGATCCTCCTTGTCTGATAGAAACAGCTCTACCGGATTCATCATTAGAGATTGGTGTGGTCAACCCATCTTCTACTGGGGTGAGCGGGTTGGGAAACAAACTGCAATTATGGCTGAGGCCTTGGCTCTGAAATCCGGAATCGCAAAATCCTTGGAGCTTAGGCTTCCAAAAGTCCATATTGAGGGTGATTCCCTCATTATTATTATTAATCACCTTAAAAAGGGATCTCCCTGTCCCTTGGAAATTGAGCTTATTATGTCGGATATCAGAACTCTTCTAACAAATTTCAATGAGATCTTTTACTCTCATGTGTCCCGCATTGGCAATCGAGTGGCGGACAAGGTTGCACACCTTGGTCACTCGGCTGGGGCGTCTGGTTTCGTTACTGATCATGGTCTTCTGGACCTCATCCGCAAGGATGCTATCAGTTAGTCTCCGACTTTCTGAATTCTTTCCTAATAAAAAAAATAATGGAACCATCGGGCCAAGGGTCACGGGTTACCATGACTCGTTTGGTCGCGTTGGATTGACGATCCATCGAGTCTGTGTTGGACGGTTTGGTAGATTGGATGATTTGGCAGGTTCGGGTGGATACCATGCGACCCACCGAGTCGACCCATAAACTATACGGAATATTTTTTTTATAAATACGTACTCCCTCTGTTAATTAAAACTTGTCGTTTACTATTTATGAACGCTTCTTTAGAATAACAAAAACTATATAAAATATTAACTTTTTTTTACATTTGTTTTTGTAAATTCATACTTAATAGTAATAAGTATGAAATTGTTTAAAAAAATTATTTAAAAAATTATTTTATATAGTTTTTAACACTTAAAAAACGTGCGTGAATAGTAAAACATCAAGTTTTAATTAACGGATGGAATATCTTTTAAAAAATTAAAAAGGGAAATTACTAGTAAATACCCCACTTTGATAATTGTTTTACAAAAATACCTAGGTTTGAAAACAATTGCATCTACATTTGAAAATTTGCAAAAATACCTTATTCAATTATCAAAACCACCCACCACCCCAAAAAATCAAGAAAAAAAGGTTAAATATTTTTGGTATTTATCCTTTTTCTCATATTTTTAAATTATATTAAATAATTAAACAATAAAAAAATCTATAATTTTCGAAGAAAAAAAAAAGTCGAGCCCCGACCCGAATCCCTAACAGCAAACCCTATTCGCTAGGTTAAAATCGTATCTTTACTTTATCTCCCGCCGATTATTAAACACATCCTGTCAATGTTCATAACTGGCATTGTCAATAATGATATTCATCCTGTCAATGTGATAATATTATAGTTTGAAGAAATATATTGACAATCCTTTTGTAAATATGGTTATAATAATCCAATAGATATGATTTACTGTATCTTTAGTCAATTTTTCCGCGATTATAACTTCAATCATGTCAACATAAACTTATAGTCTTGTCACTATTAACATTCATCCTGTTAGTGTAAATAAATAACTTTTTCATTTTGGACATGCCTTTAATTTCTAGTTATGGTGTGGATAAAATCGTATCTTTATTCTCTTTCCGATTATAGGTTTCATCCTGTCAATATTAATTCCTAGTTTTGTCATGAAGAACATATATCATGTCAATGTAAACATGGTAAGTAGATTAATTTCTAGTTATGTTGTACTTTAACACAACCAATTATGAAAACATGGTAAATAGATTATTGCAATTCCTCAATGCTGAATGTGTAACTATAGTCATAAAGTACTCCAAACTGCATCAAGGTTGTTAGCTTCTTTGCTTTCTTCTTGAATTTTTACAAAATATCTGAAGTTAGAAATCTTAGTTAGAAAAAGACTTTGATTGGAAATTTGATTGGGGTTCAAGACTTTTGATTTGAACATAATTTCAAGTTAGAAAATCCAAAAACTCATCTCTAATTTATGCTTCCTTTTTTATCGAGGAGATTACTATTGTACTGCATAGTGTTTCGTGACACTTTTTATATTAGCCTATTAGCTCAAATGGTAGAGCAATGTCACACATCGATGTGTGTTCGAATCCCTCATAGGCTACTGTAAGTGCAAATATCTGCACCATAGATGTTGAGGAAGATTGAGCTCTGTGGGCGAGATTCAATCCTGCAAAATGAACAACGAACGAGGTCAGAGTGGGGGTTGGCTCCCCGGAGACCCTCCGACGCTCAAGTCAGTGATCGTCAATATAAGAACTTCCTTCTCGTATTTATACTAGTTCATAAAAGAAACGGTCAAGACATTAATTAAAGGAATTGAAACGATTACCTCATTAATGCTGGTCAAGGTGTGATTAATGTTTGAATTGATTTGGATACCACAAAATAATTGATGTCGTTTCTATTCGTTGTTTGGAATAAGCTCGGATTTTCCCTGTTACAATTGCCCCTCGAGTTTCTTCATCATGTATCAATGATGAGGGAAGCCGACAAAAGTTATGATTCATTGGCCTTAAGTGACGATTGGCCTTGAGTGACTATCATCGACCGTAATTGGTTGTTGGCCATAAGTGGCTATAGTTGGCATTAAGTGGCAATAGTTGGCCGTAAGTGGTGATTCTTTGGCCGTAAGTGGCGATAGCTGGCCGTAAATGTCGATAGTTGGCCCTAAGTTGTGATTTCCGGTGGCCGTAATTGGCGATTTCCGGTGGCCGTAAGTGCCGATTTCCCATGGCCGTAATTGGCGATTTTCGGTGGCCGTAAGTGGCGATTTTCGGTGGCCGTAATTGGCGATTTTCGGTGGCCGTAAGTGGCAATTTCCGGTGGTCGTAATTGGCGATTTCCGATGGCCGTAAGTGGCGATTTCCGGTGGCCGTGAGTGGCGATTTCCGTTGGCCGTGATTGGCAATTTCCGGTGGCCGTAAGTGGCGATTTCTGGTGGCCCTATGTGGCGATTTTCGGTGGCCGTAATTGGCGATTCTTCAATTTCTTGAATAGTTGTTGTAGCTTTGAAGACGTTGTTCCATGACATCTATAGGCGTTGGACTTGGTAGAAAAAAACGTTGTACTTCTACATAATTTACATTAGTCAAGCCATTGGAAGAGTGGTCTATTAGTATAGTGCCCCTAGCATGTCATATGCCCCTGCACGCAATTTATATATTTTTGCGGAGAAGTATTATGCTACGAATCTAGCTTGCAAGAGGTACATATTCATCTTTTAGTGAACATTTTAAAGGAGAATATTAATAAACAATCATGTCTTCGCTAAGAAATTTTTCGCAAGCAAGGGGTTGCTTTGAGTAATAGGATTGTCGGTGGCCTCCATTATTCCCAATTTTACTATAGTGTCAATCTTCACCTGGCCAGGAGCTGGCTTTGGGTAAAATACCGAACCTTAATCTTGCCTTTTGTCTCTTTATAGCACTTGATGCCCCAACTCATTTTGGTTGGTGAATCCTGCCCCGATATCGGTTGCGAGACTTGAATTCATGATTTCCGCAGGAGTGCAATCAATGCTTGTTGCTCGTACTATCTCTACGAACACCATACCTATTCAAGAGTACAACACAAGCGGAGCAGACGAAAACAAAGCAAAAGACACAACCCACTATCGAAGCAACAAGAGTAAGAAAATGATTAACTCAATTCAAACTCATTCGTATATTTGCAAAATAGTGATCATGAAAATCCCCTTATCCAGAAAATAACGCAAATATATGATCACACCTTTGTAGATGATCATGCGGTTTGTTCAAATTCACCCGTATGTTTGTACAAGGCGATTACAAAAGTCAAACGGGCAGTTGAAAAATGAGCAAATAGATGCAGTTAACGCATAGAGAGGGAAACAATAACATGCATAATCATGATTAATACCGCACTACCTTAACAGTATGCAAACTCATTCGTATATTTGCAAAATAGTGATCGTGAAAATCCCCTTATCCAGAAAATAAGGCAAATATATGATCACATATTTGTAGATGATCATGCGGTTTGTTCAAATTCACCTGTATGTTTGTACAAGGCGATTACAAAAGGCAAACGGGCAGTTGAAAAATGAGCAAATGGATGCAGTTAACGCATAGAGAGAGGAACAATAACATGTATAGTCATGATTAATACTGCACTACCTTAACAGTGTGCAAACTAGTGTTGTAACAAGAAACTAAAAATCAACAACTAAAGACCAGTCTGTGCATCCTAGTTATAAATTAATACTCATTCCCATAAGAAGTTGCCCTTTAGATATGCTCATGATTTCATGACCACAATCATATATGCATCAATTTTGACAATTCAAAAGATTGCATCACAATTAATCCACAAATTCAGCAGTTTAAAGAACATTAGCTCTAATGATTACCACAAAGGCTCGAGACCTAGAAAGATGTCCTAGAAGCCAAGCTAATTGATACACCAAAACCCCCTGAGTTCGACATATGCAGCAACAATTAATTTCTTATTCCAATCAAACTCCCTCATATACTATTCTACTTAGCCAACATAATACTTTTAAAGTAAAATATATGAGTGCAATTACGATCATCTACCTTGCTTTCAACAACCAATAAACACTACTACAATTAGGACCTATTGTAACACTTCATTGCAGCGGTTGGTCTATTGAAGCGGTTGTTGTGGCGGTTTTATCTATTGTAGCGGTTTTTATTATTCATTATATTAAAGTGTGTTATGATACGTGTAAGAATAAGAGTAGAGAGGAGTCATAGAAAAGAGAGAATAGATCTCTATTGATTGTGTGTCTCTCAAAGGAGAAGTACATAAGAATAAGGAAGCCATAAATTGGGACTTCTTGATTTCCACCATGTGGGGGTTATAGACATGGTAATAATAGTGGGGGTTATAGAGAGGTGAAACATCCACTTACATAATCTATGGTTTCATAACACTCTCCCTTGGATGTACACCTCCAATATTACAAATTGTCTCGTTAAAAACCTCGCCTAGAAAAACTCATTTGGGACAAAAACTATGGCTAAGGGAAAAAAAGAATACAAATGTCGTTTGATACACTTTGGTGATACTGCCTCGTTAAAAACCTTGTCAGGAAAACCCAGTGGGACAAAACTTGATCGAAGGAAAAAAGAGTGCAGTGCGTATATTCTCCCCCTGAATTCAACATTATTCTTGCAGTTTTCTCATTCCGATAAGCTCGTCGAATTTCTTGATAATTCTGACTTCATGAGCTTCATGGTCGAGTCTGAACATTGTCTTTGATGTGTAGAAGCCAAAATGTCTTCATATATTGCACTTGACATCGACTCGCTTGAACTATATGTCTTGGTGTTAAGCTGCTTTCAACGCACAATCATAAGGTACTTCAGGACCTAATGTGCACTTCATCATTTGATCAGGAGGATCTATTGTATTGAATGGTGCATAAGTTGCCTCGTTAAAAACCTTACCTTGGAAAAAACCCAGTGGGATAAAAATCAAGTTTAAGGAAAAAGAGTACAACTTTGTATAGTACTTCGGGACCTAATACAATGTCACCAATTTCACAACTATAGGTACTTCAGGTACTATTTATAAGGATCATTAATCAATTGCATGTGACGGGGCTTTGACATTAATGCTTCAATCATTTTCACTTGATCCTTTCATTTATTGGTATACACCTACCACATCCATCATTTCCATTTAGATCCAAAATTATATTCACTTCTAGTGAATAGATTCTCCATATAACCTTTGATAGGTTTTTGTGCAATCCATTTGGCTTAATATTTTATTTTGTACGAACACCCACTTAAAACCAAATGATGTTACGCTTTTCGGTGTTGGAACTACAGGTCCAATGCCATCATGCTCTTTCCACTTCTGGGGAATCATATACAAATAGCCTAGTGATCTCCAACACTTCTGGTGTACTTGAGAACCACTTGATATTCATTGAGTTAGAGTTACTTCTGGAACTTCCAAACGACCTAGTATCTATGACTTTGTCACTTTCTTGGCCTTTAGTAAATGCCTTTAATGGTATATTTGCTAAACCTTATAATCATTTCATATATTTGAACTTCTGGTTCACTTATATTTATCTACGGATATGAAATGATAGAGAAGTTGCTTCCGTGCAATCTCTTTCTTAATTGTCTCATTTCCTCTCCCCCTAAATACCGAGCATTTGATTACAATTATAACGCTCTAGGTATTTGATATCAATAGGGACTCAAACCCCATGTATCTTCCAACTTCTTTGTGGTCTCATTGTAGTTCATTTTTGGGGGAGGTACGTCTCGGAACATGTGTTGCTCATTCAATACCTTTGAATGACATCCTCTTTTCTAGAGATAATTAGGGAGATGTTATTGTGTCAAATTCGAAATGCAAACTAGCTTGCATGGGCCCATTTGACTAACGACTCTTCTGGGTCGTCGTGAGCTACCTTATGCTCAACAATGTGTTTGATAACATTCTCTACCTTATGTTTCATATGACCAAGTGTCGAGGCATCTATAATATTGGAATTACACTGGTCTATATGGTAGTGTTCCGTAGGTGTCTCATTGTATCCAATCAAGAGACATTAGAGACTTTGCATTTACTCTCAATATAGATAGTCTTATTGTTGATTTTGCCAAGATAATAGATCATATATGTTCGGTCACCCTTATTGAGGATCTTCGGGTCATAGGATCTTCTAGTCCCTCTTGGTGGGTGTCTATGTGAATTTCAATGATCCCGCACATCATCAATTCACATGAGTGACCGGATGCCACAAAGAAAAAATATGTTATCATTAACTAACTTCTGGTTAGTGATAAGTTTCAATGGGATAAATGAGTGTCAAATAAACCATATATATACATTCTCATTTCTATAAGACTTGCTTATGGCTAGTCATATGAGATATTGGTGTTCAATACCATATCAATTCATATGTATATGTCATTGTCATTGTTACTTCAGGTAACAAGATCAATGCTCTTTTGGAGCTATATGGTATTCATCTTGGTTTTTCCATTCAAGATTGTTTGAGAAAACTTCAGGTTTTCAAAATTGTTTGACACTTATAAAACCATAATATTCAACCATTGAACCTTGTATATGGTGATCCATTTAATTTAGATGCCATTGAATGGGTATTGTCAGAACTTTCATTTGTGTCATACTTCAGGTATGAGTCATTTATAATGTTCTTTAAGACATTTAGAATTAACCGTATAACAGCTACGTGGCTATAAGCCACAACAATAACATCGGTTGCGCACTTAACCTTAACCTCTTTTGTACCCTCTACTGGCGAGGGGCATGCTTCATGCTATGCTTAGATGAATGTCAGAAAGTGGCGTTGTTAACCGGATTGTGTTATGTGGTTACTTCTATTGGTTGTACCAACCAAATGATAATCGTTTTGAACTTGATAAAAACCCACATTCCATGTACTTCTTCAAGAGTACAAATTATAATATTAGAATGATATACTCTTTTGGAGTTTATAAGAATCATATACTCTTCTAGAGTTTATAAGAATCATTCACTCTTCTGGATTTAGATAAAAATCCACTAGCAGAGTCTTCAAGCTTTAAGGTTGGTGTTGAAAACTTCACAATCTATGAGATTGTGGTAAACCTTTCTCCCAAATGTTCATTTGCCAATCAACACTTCGTATTAGACATTCATGATAAGTTGTTTCTTCGGGAAACACTTTGAGCTTTGAATTACAATAAGTAAAATCATAATATAAAGCAATGAACAAAAATAAATAAATAAAATTTGTATTTGTCCACTTCAGGTGGAGTCATGGAGAAACTTTTTAATTTATAATTTTCTTCAAGAAATGATTTTATTCATAAAATGATTCATTTATCAACCTCGAGTGACAATTAGTTTTTATTATGTATAATTCGATCATATACTCCAAAAGATGATAAGTTGCATTAAAAAATATAGTAAGTTGTCATATCAACATTGACCATACTCTTCAAGAAATGGTATGATCGATTAATTACTCACTTCAGGGAGAAGACAACTTGTATACAACCACTTCAGGGGTTATATCTATCTTTACTTACACATCGCTTCATGGATTATTTGTGCAACTTTAAAATAAAACTCATACACTTCTGGGTATGATTTTAAATAATCTTTAGGAGGTTATACAATATATCTCTTATCATTCATTTACTTCAGGAAATGAATATTGTCACTTCAGAGACAAATTTGTGTTGATGAGAGAAAGATACATTTTATGAATTTTTCTTTTCATATACAACTCTTCGGGAGATGATTGTCGTTACTACATGAACGATTTATGATTATGTGTTCATCCACTTCAGGGGATGCCTTCATATATTTCAAGAGATAACGAACATATGCAAGAAAATGAACATATGCAAATATACATGTTCATCTACTTCTGGAGACTAGTGGAGAAACCATAATTTGCTTGTTTAGCTATAAAAATCATCGGTACAGGGACGATTATGAATTTTATCTGCTACGGGAGATAAATTTCATCATGATATATAAGCTAAAATATTTTATCTTCTTTAGGAGATAAATAAGAATTTCATCTTCTTCAAGAGATGCATATATTTGTTTATTTTATCTACTTCAGGAGATAAACTACCACTTTTGGAATGATATGCAAATTTAACAATTTATATCTACTTCGGGAGATAATGTTTGTTCATCTACTTCGGGAGATGATTTCGTTCATCCACTTTGGGACATAATATATAAATTTAACAATTTTATCTACTTCACGAGATAATTCATCTACTTCGAGAGATGAAAAGTAATTTTAAAAAAACATAAAAATAAGATAAATAAAATAAATAAATAATTCATCACTACAGGGATGATATTTGGTCGTTTATCACTTTAGGGATATAATAAAATAACATCCATACGACCGATTGATCCAATCGCTTCAGGGATTAAGATTAAATTACTTTATCCGCTTCAGGGAATACTACAACTTCGATTGATTCAATCACTTCGGGGATTGAGATTACTTTATCCGCTTCAGGGATACTACAAATTCGATTGATTCAACTACTTCAAGAGTTGATATTACTTATTCGATTCAACCACTTTGGGGATTGAAATTTGTTCAATTGATTCAACCACTTCGGGGATTGAAATTTGTTCGATTAATTCAACCACTTCGGGGATTGAAATTTTATAGAAAATTAAATAAACTATAATTTTATTGATTCATCCATTTCAAGAGAGAATTCGATAAACATCACTACGGGGATGTTATAATTCTTATATATACCAATTTGTCTTTTCAATGACTATTGTCTATTGCCTATATATATCCTCTTCGGGGGATAATTCGATACTAATTCACTACTAGAAAACGCTTATATACCCTCGAAACTACTCTTGAACATAGCCTCAATATTAGCCTCGAAAACATATTACCCCCAAAAATGCCCTCGAATTCGACCTCAACTGACATTTTGAGGCGTAGAGGAGGGAGGTTAATGTGGCCTCGAATGTTAACCTCGAATTATTATTTTCGAGTGTAAGATAACCTCCAAATAATTTCGAGGGTAATTTCGAGATCATTAGTATCGAACTATTTCGAAACTAAATTCAGTGCTATTTAACCTTCAAATTGCCTTCAAATGAAACCGGTAGGTATTTTCGAGGGTACCAACTTCGAGGCTAAATAATATCGATTCATAGCCTCAAAATAATTTAAGTGCAAGTGCGAGAGTAAAATAACCTCCGATTTAACCACGAAAATATTTTGGAGGCTATCGTACCAGGATTGGCATGGTACGGTAACCACCAAAAAATGGTGATTACCGCGTACCAACGACAAACTGGTGGTACGTAAATTTTCATACCACGTACCAACCACAAGTTGTGGTTACCGTATATGTGGTAACCACGACTTGTGGTTACCATCGGTACATTACCATGGTTACCAAGGTGTAATTCTGTTTGTAATTTTTTTAAACCCCTTGGCTATACCTTTCGGTAGTCATCAAAGTTATCGAACGAAAAAATATGGTTATTAAAAATAATATGATTACCGCCTATTAAAAGTTCAAATAAATCAAGTTCACAACTTAAAGTACAAACCAATTCAAACCAACCAAGTTCAAAGTTATGAAACAAATCAAGTTCAATTGTTCAAACATTCAAAATGTCCGTGTAAGTTCAAACAAAACAAGGTCAAAGTCTTCAAACATTCAAAATGTTTATACTGTTTATAGTAGAAAATGTAGAAATGACCAATTTAGGTCAAAAGCAAAACACAAAATATAAATAAAAAACTTAAAGATAATAACAATAAAACATTAAATAATAAAATAATATATATACTTGGTAACCATGGTAACAATGATATTCATATTTTATTACCATTACCGTACCACCTTCATGTGGTTACCGCTAAGATGGTTACCACCATGTTGGTTACCACAAGTGTGGTTACCAACATAGTCGGTTTGTGGTTGGTATGGTAATTTCCGTACCATTTGCCAGCCGGGGATTGAAATTTTATAGAAAATTAAATAAACTATAATTTTATTGATTTATCCATTTCAAGAGAGAATTCGATAAACATCACTACGGGGTTGTTATAATTCTTATATATACCAATTTGTCTTTTCAATGACTATTGTCTATTGCCTATATATATCCTCTTCGGGGAATAATTCGATACTAATTCACTACTAGAAAACGCTTATATACCCTCGAAACTACTCTTGAACATAGCCTCAATATTAGCCTCGAAAACATATTACCCCCAAAAATGCCCTCGAATTCGACCTCAACTGACATTTTGAGGCGTAGAGGAGGGAGGTTAAATGTGGCCTCGAATGTTAACCTCGAATTATTATTTTCGAGGGTAAGATAACCTCCAAATAATTTCGAGGGTAATTTCGAGATCATTAGTATCGAACTATTTCGAAACTAAATTTAGTGCTATTTAACCTTCAAATTGCCTTCAAATGAAACCGGTAGGTATTTTCGAGGGTACCAACTTCGAGGCTAAATAATATCGATTCATAGCCTCAAAATAATTTAAGTGCAAGTGCGAGAGTAAAATAACCTCCGATTTAACCACGAAAATATTTTGGAGGCTATCGTACCCTCGAAAAAATATTTTCAGGTTAATATTCGTTACCACATTTAACCTCCCTCACCTACGCCTCGAAATGTATCTTGGTGTCGTATTCAAGGGTAATATGTTTTCGAGGGCATCCTATCAACTCATTTTATAGACAATTTGGAGGTTAAATTTAATATTTTGATTCCTAAAGTGTAGGTTATATTTTGTAAACTTTATAAATTTTGTAGCAAAATTTGACGTTAAATTTATTAGCATCAAACTCTATTTTATTCTTCAATTTATGCATACATAAAACATAGATTTTACTATGAATCCACAACAGTTTACAACAAGAATCCACAACAATTTACAACAAGAATCCACAACACATTCAATAGTTGCTCAAAGAATTACAACTCCCAAATTAGGCATGAAATCGCCATCAAGACTATGTACAACCCTAACGAAACTAAGTGATCAATTTTTTTTTTTAAAAAAAAATCCTAATTTGAGGCGACAGAAATTCGGTGTGGAAAGGTTCTCACTTCTCAATCCTCTAATTCACCCAATAGCAAAAGATGTTTTAGTGGCTGCGAGTGAGAGAAATGGAGGTTGCAATCAACAAGAGTATCAAGTCAAATACTAGAGCATCAAGAGGAATGTTGTTGGATTACAAAAGCACCAGTAATACACTAATACAGATTTGTAGTTTTAGAATTTCTATCACTTTCCTTTCATGGCTAACAAAGCTAATTCACTAATTTGAAGTGATAACCAGAAAGGAAAATAACAATAAACATATCACAAGAAAATGCAAATCAATTGATACATGCATCAAAGAAAACATAATCACAAACTAATGGCATCCTTTCAAAGAGCTAAATGTACCGAGGGTAGATCAAAAAATAGTTGAGCATTGTTGCTCCATATCATAATTCCAACAAAGCCAGATATCTTAAGCTTCATATCATAATTCCCTTCAATGAGCTAAAATATGCATATTTTTATGAAGCACCTTTGACATAATTGAAAGATGAAGGGGAAGGATTAATTTCTTTGATGCATATTTTTACCTTTGGTAGATAGAGGAATATGTCCTCAATGTATCCTTCATATTTATTTTCTAATAGCTGAATTTATTTTTATTTAAACAAATCACCTTCCAACACATACCCAAAACAGTTCCTTTACCTTCCAAAGGACACAACACAAGCCAAAATTTTATATTGCCTCCCAAATTTTAATAACCGGAAAAGTATAAATTTAACTCTTAGTCTAAATTTATAGAAACAAATTGAAATCAACCTGTAGAAATCGAATACAAAGTGAAGAGGGAAAGGCTGGAGAGAACCTTACAAAGCTAAAGTCATCGGAAGAATGAAAAAATTGCCATTGATTGGCAGCCCAAGACAACACCAAACTAAACTCATAGGAAGCATGGAAAAAAAAAATGCACTCAGGAGGTGTTTGTAACAAATTGGAGATGACAAGGTCATGTCTAACAGCCCTAAATCAGCCCATACATAGCACAAATGCACAAGCTGAAAGCACACTGCCGAAAAATACAAACAAAGGGGAAAATTTAAATTAGCGTACCTAGACCAAACACGCTCCCCTTTCGGTCGGTTGTTCGAAGCCTAGGTTCCTGTGCTCCTCCTCAAATATCTTGAGCACTCAGTCCTCCTACTCCTTATCGATCGTCCCTAATTCGAAAAAACTTGAAATCAAATCAGTTGAGCATTGCAATTGAACACTCAGTTGAAAGGGGATTCGTTTGAGAATATGAAATTTAAGCTGAGAATCGTCTAAAGGCGAGATTGAATAACAAAATTAAGGGCTGAAATAACCTAGGGTCAGAATGTTACTCGCGCTTTTTGGGTTGTTGGAGCCCGACTCACCTTGCCCTCCTGGTTCGAGAGCCCTCAATTCGCGCTGTAAGAGGGGTGTTGTTGCTGTCGAAGGTTGCCAGTGCAGATTGTCGTCAACGGTGGCCTATCGATAAGCGAAAGAAGGGAAGCCGGAGTCTGTACAGAGATATCTTCACTTCATCTTTCTGCCTAGTGGTCTTCTCTTTCTCGTTCTCACTGAGAAGAAAGAGAGAGATATGTGAAGGGGAATTGGGGGAGGTGCACTAGGGTTAGAAAGCTTGAACATATCCTTTTATACCACCGCCTTATTCACCTTTCACAACGCATCCAAATATATATATATATATATATATATATATATATATATATATATATATATATATATATATATATATATATATATATATAGAGGTTGGCTCCTGTGTAAGCAAGGCTTATGATGTAATTTGTGAGCAATTCTAAGCCCTTAGATGATGAAAAATTGATGGACAAGATTAATTTCAAAATTTAATTAATTCTTGATTAATTATGATGGGACCCATATCAAAATTTAGTTCACTCTCTACTAGAGAGAGTGGCTTCCACTCTCCACGCAGAATTTTGAAAATATAGATAATGTATATCGTGATTCGTATATAATATTGCGCATGACGTTTATTCGTATTTAGCTAAACAATTATTCGTATGTAACATCACATTACGGGGAACAATATTGCATATATTACGTATGACATTTATTCGTATTTAGCCAAACAATTATTCGTATGTAATATAACATTACAGGAAACAATATTGCATATATTACGTATGACATTTATTCGTATTTAGCCAAACAATTATTCGTATGTAACATAACATTACGGGAAACAATATTGCATGTACATACGAATAAAATTGATCATTCATATGAATAATTCTACAATACAATATCATTGAACTTTATACGTACATTTGAACATATATCTATAGCTACATACAAATGAATAATCTCCCAAAATCAAAATTAGAGCATATATCATTGGAATCATACGAATATATAACATCGGTATCCTTGTGCACACAAAGGGATAATTGATTACATATACATGAATAATATCCATTAACAATTACATGAAACCCTCCAAAACATTATATACGTATGAATAAACTCCAATTTATCAAAAAGGCAACTCCAGTATCATCGCAACCTATCCGATCCAAGATCCTCCCAATCCCCTAGTTGACAATAACCTTTCCACCAGAGAAATTTAGTTGAAGCGGTCGTTCAATGATGACAGTACGGTCGGCTACTCGATCGATTCTGTTTTCCCGATCAAATTTCAGTCGGCTACTCGATCGATTTCGTTTACCCGATCAAATTTGATATTCAAAAGCCTTGCAGGAACAAAAATATAAACAAAAAATTACCAAGGAAAAATAAAAAATTTCAAGTCAAAGTAGCAAACACAGATCCAAAGAATGTTTTAAAAAAAAATTCATTTTCCCGTAGCACCGCAAGAACCGATTAATATTCTACCCAGTTTCCCAAATTCATCACCAAAAGGATAGAAAGCAAACCTAATTGAAGGTAGATCAGTATGGTGGATGAAGATGCTCGAGCGGTGGACGCCTGGACGGGTGGTAGATAGCGCGGCCAATCAACGCCATCGGAAACTTAGGGCAATCGGTATACATCTTTACCGAAACATCTCCATCGATTTCGGTCTGAGAACGGGTTATTCAAACCATTATAAAGAGATTTGGGGGCTAGGGTTGAAAGAGGGTAAGTTCTGCGGTTGGTTGACACGCTCCATATAATGAGATTTGAGAATGGCTAATGGTGGGCCCCTGTTTAATTAATTATTAATCAATTAAAATTGGGGAGCAATCTGATCCGTCCATTTAAACTCATCATATGGTCAAAATTTGACCATATATTACACGGTAAGCCTTGCTTATAAGAAAATTATTTAAAATCATAAAATATATAATAGAAAAAATCCAACATACTATTCTTTTTATTAACAAAACACTACAATTTTATTTATTTCCAATAAACTCTCCAAAACTTTATTTTCTTGTGCAAAAGTTATCCTAAATTAATTACTTTTATTTTCTTTTCTTCCTCTACTTTTATATTAATCCATAAGAATTATTTTACTAATTTCATGGCCTAAATTAGGTAGAGTTAGTTTAATCTTTTCATGAGATTTTTGATAAATAAAATTATATATTTAAGTAAAAATCCTATCATTTAGTGAAAATTTTATTTTAATCCCTAAGGATTTTTAAAACTAATATATAGATGACTTTTAATTAATTATATTTATTAATAAATATGGACTTGTGAAATGGGATCAATAAAGTGAATCCATATTACATAGGTTTGTTTTTATATAAATATATTTGACAAAATTTATCATCTTTTCAATTTTAATTTTCTTGGTACACGTCTATTTTTTTTATTGTAGTTATTTAATATTTTCTTGGCATGTACACATCCATTTTTTTCCTAGTAGTTATTTAATAGTCTATTAATTTATATAATCAATTGATCATCATACTTTCATTTACATTAAGGCAATATTACATGATTAAAAAGTAAGGTTTTTTTAAATTAGAGTCATCAAAAAGTAAGATTTTTTAAAATATAATTAAAAAATCGAGCAAAGTTATAATGTAGTTGCATTGTAAAAAAGTAGAGGTAATTTAATTTGTGATAAATAGTCTTACGATCCGTTAAATAAAAGGAGAAATAATATATGTATACTCTACTTCTGTATCGGACTATGAAGGAAAATCTTCTTCTTCATCTTTATTTTCAATCTCAAAATTATTATCATCATTGGATTGTCATTATATCCTCCTTCATCTAGACATCGTGGAACATAAAGATTTGCATGTAATTGATCAACATTTACACCTACAAATTGTTCACCAATGACCTCATTGTTATCTTGTTGTAACGGTTCATCGCTGATTTTCTTCATTATCCACTTCTCCTCTACTATTCGTTGAGGGTTCGTCTTGCACACAACTCTCCAATCTTCATTATCCACTTCTCCTCTACTATTCGTTAAGTAAAAAATCAAAATTTTAATTCCCTCCTAAATTTTAATAACCGGGAAAGTATAAATTTAACTCTTAGTCTAAATTTATAGAAATAAATTGAACTCTTAGTGTAAATTTATTGAAATAAATTTCGACCAAAAACTTATAGAAATAAATTTTGACCAAAATCTTTTTCAAAATAAATAATCTAGGTATACTATTTGTCATTTCTAAAAGTGAAAATATATGTAAATTAATAATACCTTAACAAAATCCGTGAATGTCATCCACATACTCTGCTTCTGTATTAGACTCGGTAGAAAAATCTTCTTCTTCGTTCTCATTTCCAAGCTCAAAATTATCATTCTCATGAAATACCCCAAATTATTTTTTGGTATTTCTATTTTAAGTTAAGTAAATGAATATATAGATACAATTTTGAAATAAAATAATTTAAAAGATTATTATTATTATTATATATCTTATTATTTGATTCTTATTAGTTATTATTCAGAACAGAAAATTTGGTTTGACATTATTATTTTAAGAGTGGAACCAAATACCATTCAAAATATGATGAACAATTTCTCGAATATATCGGGATTAACGATAAATTACAATAATAGTTCAATTCAATTCTTAGCAAATGTGAATCCTAATCTTGCTAAAGATATATCTCAACATATGAAAATTCCTATATCTAAAACAATAGAAAAGTATTTATGAATTCCATTAGTAAATGGAAGAATAAAGAACTGTGTTTTTTAAGAGGCCATGAAAAAACAATTATCAAAATGGAAAGCCTCCTCTCTCTCGTAGGCGGGTAGAGTGGTTCTTATCCAAGCTGATTTGAGCTCCAAAACAAACTTTAATGAAAAATTTTCTTCTTTCAAAAGGCATTCTACATCAAATTGACCAAATTAATAAAAACTTCCTCTGAAATAAGATACAATCTGAAAGATACACTCCCCTTGTCAGCTGGGATAAGATCTGTCAACCTAAACAATACGGCGGACTAGGTATAAGGAAATCAGAAGACCTTAACATGATTCTTCAATTAAAACTTTTATGGAAAATACACTCCGACCAGAATAATATCTCGGTTAAAATCATCACGGAAAAATATTTTACAAATTGAAATTATTAACCAAAAATCTAATCTAAACACTTCCTGACAATTTGGGAGACTCCTCTCGCTAAGGGAAAAATTTAATAAGGGACTTATTTGGATCATAGGTAATGGTAACTCGATAAATGTTTGGAATGATCCTTGGCTCGATAATCATAAGTTAGATGAATATATGAATGACCTGAACCCTAATATGAAAGTTAGTCAATTGCTAGATGCTCAAAAGCAGTGGAACCTAATATTAGTCCACAATCTATTTCCGACCAATATAGTTAGAAAAATTACCGAAATCCACATACCACAATGGGAAACCCCTGACACACTCATTTGGAAACTAGAACCTAATGGTTCCTTTATGACTAAATTAGTAAAACTTCTAGATAACAATGATCATCAAAACAATAATGATTTGGATTTGGAAACTGAATGTGCCACCCAAAATTAAAAAAATCTCTTATGGAAAGTGTCAATTGATGGACTCCTTACTAAACATAGGCTAAACAAATATTTAAATCGGGTGTCTAGCCAATGTTGCATTTATGGTTCATCTAATGAAGACTCTACCCACCTTTTCCTTCACTGCAAATATACCAAAGAAGTTATAGCACAATTTTAAAGAGTAAACGGTAAAAAAATATTGGAAGTGGCAGAAGGCATAACATGGATATTTTAGATTTGCTAAACTCTAGAGTTAGCTCCTCTATGCTAGAAGATTTGGGCTTTGTCTGGCAAGCTATCTAGAAAATCAGAAATGAACTCATATTCAGGGAGAAAAATCCGCCATAGATTTCGAACCTAGTCCAAAATTTGGTGATTGATATATATTTAGAATTGGAAAACATGTATAAGAAAATCTCTACCTACCAAATCAAATAGAAAGAGAAACAAGGCTAGGTGGATTAAACCAGAATAGGTTATCTACAAAATTAACGTAGATGGCTCGGTGAAACCCACGGGTGTTTGCCAAGTGGGGGGAGTCATCAAAGAAACATATGTGACAATAAGGACATATGTGGTATGCTGGCTTTTAGAAACATCTGTGACAACCAAACCATGAAACATATCGTCCATGTTCTAGTTGAAAGGCTTGTGTGAGTTCCGTACAATGAGGACATGCAAGTTTTATAGCAGTACTCCACCCGACAACATCTCATATGCTGAAAAGTCATTCAATTCACTCTCCATAAAAGAACTACATGCATCCTAAACTTTTCCTTTGCATAGGCATCATATGTCATGACACCTTTATTCCACAACAATAGGACCTCATCAATCAAAGAGTTGCAAGGAAATATCTATTAGCCATTTTGGATTTTTCGGGCCTCGAAAGGATAATTTGGAGTTTATACGCAACATCAAATTTGTCCTCGAAATCATAATATTGTTGCTATTGAGGAAGAGTTCATGTGCTTGCTTACCCTCGAAAATAATAATTCGAGAGTATTGAAGAGGGTCATCATAATAGTTTAACCTCGAACTTATGAACTTGAGGGCATGTCCGAGGTTAATATTTGCATACTTTATGACTACATTTTCATCTATCTCTCACATATTTTCGCCCGATCTTGCCCTCGAAGAAAAATTCAATTATTTTATATTCCTACAAATATACCATCGAATATATAATTTGAGGTTATTTAGCCTCATTGTTAGCTCCCAAAAAAATCGTAACTATTTAGGATCAAACTTACCCTAGAAATTAGCCTCTTAATATATATTAAGTTGTTACACCCTCAACTCTACCCTCCAAAAAATATTCGATCCTATATGCCCTCAAATTTAGCATTGAGTGTACCCTCTAACAACTTCATGACTAACACCGCTTGGCAATATAGCTTCAAAAAAGAGCCCTCGAATTTTATTCCGAGGCTAATATACCCTCGACGACGCCCTCGACATACACATTCGTGGTTATATAGCATGGAAAAATAGCCCTGATTTTATGTCAATGGTATTTAGGCTCCAAATATTTTTTCGATCCCAAATTCGAGGGTATTGGCTACGATGATACCCTCGAAATAATTGGTAGCCAAACACTTCGAGGCTATATAGCATTTTTCTAGTAGTGATTAATCTTTTCAAAAGATAAAAAATTAAAAAAAAACTAACAATAGTATATAGATCATATCATACGAGCGAGTGGTGAACTTAATAGAATTCCACCGATAAACAAACCAATATAGAGGACAGGGTATATAAAAAATCTTAGTCAAACAAACAGCAAGTGAATCCGTAAACAAATAATCAATATTTAACATTTCATGCTAGCTGTAAGCAAATCATGTAACTCACCGTAATATTTCAATCATGTAGTAAACAGGTAAAGGAATTCAACCAAATTAATGAATCATGTGGGTCGAGGCATGCAAATGGCCGGGTAGAAAGCAAAATCGAACCATTATAGCATAAGCAAAATTTATATTTCTAATAAACCATTATGGGCATGTTTGGCATGCACATTTTTTAATCTAGCTTAAGATTATAATCTAGGTTCAGATTATAATTTAGATGAAAATTTCAATCTAGTTTAAGATTATAATCTAGCTTAAAATTGAACATCTTGTTTGACATGTCTATTGATTGTCCAAGCTTTTTGGAGATGAAAGGGTAAAATTACCAAAATGGATCTATTTTATTTGATACATGACTTTAGAGTCCGATCATCTTTGACCTGGGCTATAAAGTTTCTTTATAAAAAAGAAACAATACATGACTTTATAGCCTAGTAACAAGCCCGGGCTATAAAACCAAAATCATACGTTGTCAATTTTCATTAGGACTATTGGATCATTTTTCTGCAAATCAAAGCTATAAACACCGGGATTTTTTAATTTTTTTAAACCACCACCCATGAGCAAAAAGATGAACACCAGGATCTGATCTACGACAACACAAAATAACATTTTCCATTTTTCCATTTTTTTCCTGGAGAAATAAGTAAATGAAATTCAAGAAAGCATGATTTACATTTTGTTTCTGAAGCCCTAAAGATCATCATCATCTAGATCAGGAAACAAAAACCTCCCTCCCCAAAAATAACATATTTACCCATCTTGGATTGGCAATGAACTACTTATTTTCTTTCCTACCTTAGCAATGAATGGGAGAGCTATATGCACAATGATGATACTGCTTTCAATTATCCCGATCAGAGCCATTGAACAAGGCGACACAGGCGATTGACCGTGATCGAGTTCAGCTTACCATAGAGAAGCTAGATGCCATAATTCTTTTTTTTTTTAATCTCTAGTGTTGTGATGTGGTTGAGTACTCGAAAATAAGGCGTTTGGAGGGAGCAGATTGTAGAAGCACCCGAAGGCGGCTTGTCAGCTGATAGATCAATGTCCACTGCATTGCCATTTTGGAGTCCTTCATCTGTCTCACCATAGATGCCTAAATAACGAAACGAAAAAAGTCATTACCATCACATCCCATATATGTTAAGTCCTTCATCTGACAACTTTACCTCTTTCTATACAAGCACACCCAAAACATAGCCTTAAAGTCTAACAAGAGGGAAAATTGACACAAACCTGAAGACGCTTTCCGAGCTGAACCTCCACTTCGGTGCCAAATGATAGGTTGTTGGCAAGGGACTTGAGAGGGTCTATAGTCGGGTCAACTGAAAGCAGTCTTGGGATTTGGGGCGCATACACCAGCCTCCATCTAGCATGCCCAATCTCTCCCTTCCCCTCTATTTTTGGCATTAGAGACTCCACTGTTGCGGTTGCAAGCTTCTTTAGTGCAAGCTGGCCATTTCCTTCTAAAATGGACTCTGCTACCTGACTCTCGAAAACTCTTGCCACATCTCAAAAGTTCCAATGTAAGAAACGACATGAAAACATTGCACAATCAAAGAATGGAAGTGGTCAAAACATCCAAACTTTTTTAAACAAGTGTTTTATGCAATGTTAAGAAGACTTATGGCTATTATCTGTTTCCACCTTCTTCATGGAAAAGGCCTGAAAGAACGCATTGGCCGTTGAAGTTCACACAGACTACATAATATCTTTGACTTTCTCTTATCTATCTCAATATAATATCTAGAGGATCTTCCATGTACCAATGGAAGATGCAACATTCATATAACCACTCCAACTGTAAATTAATTGAAGGATCTCCCAATGCCTCAAACAGCTAACCAGAAAAATGACCAATTAGCTAGAATTTGATTAATTGCTGGTTGTACACAAATTCTTGATTTATTTTTTTTTAATGAAAAATGTGAAGATCAGACTAGAAGAAGCTTAATAATCAAGGTTATGAGGCAACAACGAGACATTAACCATTTTTACAAATACAAATTCAAAGGTTAAGAATTATGTTCACACACATAAAAAGAAAAAAAATACAAGACTTCATTTTTCTCGATATTGGAGACAAACATCAATTAAGATCTTCATGTTTGCTTTAGTCCAAATAAAATTGGACCCTTTGGAACTTGCATCCATCTACTTTTATGTTGCCAGCATTGACATACCGAACAATTAAAAAATTACAAGCCAAAAAGGCTTATGCAGAAACAAATTACAGGGCAAAGTGCATCCATCCATATATGTTAAGCATAGATATATCAATATATATGTAACTTGAAGAACATCCACTAACTGCTGAAATGCAATCTGGATACAACTAGATTAGCTAAGTTTGAACCTAACATGCTTCCTTAAATACATCAATTTAAGTTCAGTCCATAGCAGAACTGAGGGATTTTTTTATATATATAATAAAATCTAAGAAATATGCATCACTAGTTGGTAAAAAATATTCATGTGTTGCAATGGAAACCATCAAAGCTAATAAATATTTAAATAAATAATACCCATGTATATATCAATCTTATTCATAAAGATGAGTAGTTAAGGCATGAGTGTCAAAGAACTAGCAGGAATCACCCTTTTTGTTGCCCAGGTCTGCCTATGGGACAACAGCCATACCTAAAGGCACTACAGCAAGTTGGAAAAAAAGACCTCATCATTGGGATATATAGCATGAACTAGGCTGGTTTTTATCACCCATTGGTTCATTTAGAGGTCTGAGCTTAACCTAGAAAAGTTGTATCACATGGAAACTAGGCTGGTTTAATCTACATCTCTTATGGAAGCTTTTTTTTTTAAAATTTTTTTATTGAACTTGCAAAATCCAGCCATAGACACAAAAGCTACATCATCAAGGAGTAAAGTAACATGATATTTACCTGAGAGAGAAGCATTTAAAGGGGCAAAGAACAAATCTAGTTTTCAACTCAAAATCCTTGGAAAGATAAACTACATTTAATGGGAACACAGAAGCTGTCATTTTACTCAGCTAATGCATAAAGATTTCCGATCCAATCCTTGTAAAGAAGCTGAAATCTGATCCTATTATCACATCATATTTTCTTATTTTATGTTTATGAATGTTGAAATCTGGATAAGGTGTCCACTTTACTTTCATAATCTGTAAGCTATTCCTGATATTTTATACTATTATCTAATCCTACAGGAATTCTCTTCAGCATATCTATTTAATAAAAATTATATAGATCAGTTTTGGAGTTGTAACAAGGCAATCTGTTTTTACAGAAATCACATTCTGATTTTTACAGAAATCTATTTTTACAGAAATCACATTCTGATTTTTACAGAAATCTGTTTTTAAACAATCTCCCAGCTCACTTGCAATCATAACCACATATTACAAAATTCAGTTCACTTTAGAGAAATCTGTTTTTAAACAATCTCCCAGCTCACTTGAAATCTGTTTTTAAATAATCTGTTTTTAAGAAATCTGTTTTTACAACTCACTTTAACTAGGAAAGAGACCACATTATTTTTTATATATCAACTATCCAAAAACACATGACAGAAGATAATCAACAACCAAGCTAGCAAACAAAAAAAACATGGCAGTGACTGACATATATCAAGTAAAAGCATGCCATATGATACTTGATAAAATTCTCATCAAGAATGTATCCAATTCAAATATGAAACTCCTCTAATGTTAGCCAATAAACCAAAACAACATGGTAGTGACTCACATCCAAGATCTGTTTTCATTTAACCCATAAAAAGAAAACCCAATTTCATTCTTGTTTATTTATGCAACAACACTCATCTTCATTCAGTAATTCAAATAAGTCAGACCATGAAAATCAAAAGTTAGGGTTTTATGTAAATCAAAATTTAGGGTTAATGCAAATCGAAATTGAATCAAAGTGGGCAACAAAGAGCGAGAAAGAGGAATTTCACAATTACTTGAAGAAAGTTAAAGCGAAATTGCTTGGTGGAGAAAGCGAAATGGAACATGTGAAGAGCCTCTGTCAACAAAAGGAAGTGGATATCAGTTTTTTTCACAAGCAAGCTGAGAAATCGATCGATTGCAAAGCTTGCAAACCTTACCGCGAGATCGAAGTTTGTCGCCGTGGAACTCTCATGGAATCGATTGCAAAAGCTCCTGCCAAGACGAAAATGAAGATTGTTGAGAGGAGAGGAACTGATGATAGGAGAGAGATTCCATCTTCTTTTCACCGTGGAGAACGCTCCTCCAAATTTCATCGAACGCTTCCAATCTGGAGCGGCCGAGGAAACCCTTCCCAAGCTTCCAAGGGAGATGAACGCAAAGCATTTCTGAAAACACTAGGACTGACTGTCAAACTACGTTTTTCTCTCACGCTTGAAGTCTCTACAGTAGCCATGTAGAAATGCATATTTTAGTTCCATATTCTATACACTTTGCATATTTCGGGTTGGGAATATGTCGAATTTATGTAGTATATGCTTATTTGCAAGAAATGGAGATCTACATAAGTTTCTGTTTAATATTGCAGAATATGGAGACATTTCGGGAGAAAACCGAGAAGCAAAGACGGAGGCCACACTTTACTCGATATCGACTTAATTTCCTCGATATCGACAAAAGAGCCCGGACACACCCTGATCGAGTAGCACCATGTCGAGAAGCTAAAGACGAGCCAACCCGACTCTAGAGAGTTCCTCGAGATCGAGTACTCTACTCGAGATCGACCAGAAGTGAAGATCATACCTGGAGACGAGGACACCCTGATCGAGGATGCCGAGGAGAATTACCCGACCTGACCAGACAGTCGGACACGGAGCAACACCCGTACTCGAGATCGACGAACATCCTCGAGATCGACAAGCCTAGAATCACCTGTTCGAGCAGTGTCGAAGAGAGGCTACCCGACATGCCAAGCCACACAAGTCGATGAAGCCACACTACTCGAGATCGAGTAGGATCCTCGAGATCGAGGAGAGCAGAGAACCAATGTCCGAGCATGTCGAGGAAAAGCAACCCGACATGCTAAACCACTGAAGTCGACGACACCATTTTACTCGAGATCGAGGAAACTCTTCGAGATCGAGGAAACCTTCGAGAAGCCGCGTAACGCATTTTGAGCTGTCCTACTCGGATTTAGATTCCTTGGAGCCGAAGATTACCGAGTCTATGCGATTCTATCAAGATCCATCATGGAAGAGAAGATTTATCCACTTGAAGACTTTTAGATATAATTTCCTTTTTAGATTTAATTCCTTTATTGCATTTATTTATCATTGAGATTTTAGATATAGATTTAGATAAAGATAGAGATATTCTATTCTTGAATAGCAAGGAGTAGAAGGCTATAAATAAAGCCCATGGGGCTGATTTTAGATTCATTCAATTCAGAAGTTAGAGAAGTAGTTCATATAGACGTTTATGAGTTCAAAGGTTTTAGGGTTTTGGCATTCAACGAAAGTTGGACTGCCGGGATTGTAAATGATTTGAATTTAGTTTAATGCAACTTTCTTTTCATACACCAATGTCTGAGGTTTCGATGAAGCGCGAGTAGTCCACCCACTTCTAGGGTTGGGGCGAGCCCGACGATAGCCATGCGTGCCTGAGGTAAAGATCCGACTTTTATCATACTTTGAGCATCTACTACTTGTTATGTGTTTATTACCCATCTAATGGAGGTCCATGCTAACAACTTGGATTATAAACATAAAATCGGTAGAGACAATTAGGGTTTCTTGAAAGAGTCGTCTAATTGTTGGAAAAGGCGAAAGCTTAGTCCTTTGATGCAAGTTATATGATTATCTGCTTTATTCTTGCCTTATGCATGCTTGGTTATCGTTGTTGCGAACCCCAATCTTGGAAGTCTTTTACATACATTTTATTTCGAATCCCAAAACATTTGTCTTTACTTTCTTTTGTTTCGTTTTAGTTTTCTGTCTTACTCGATCTCGACCAAGTCTGGTCGATCTCGAGTTACTGATCTTCGATTCTAGAATTGTCGTAGCTTCTGTATGCAGGTGATCGACCAAGCCAACTCGCAGTCAGCAACTTTACTCGATCTCGAGTAGCCTTAGTCGAGATCGACTAACACCTGTCACTGCCGCCTGCTTTGCTCGACCTGTCCGATCTTCTGTCGATTAACCCTAGTCGAGATCGACAACCTGTGGTCGACTTCTGTCCGTGAGATTTCTCTGCTGCCTAGGATCCGCTGACACGCTTCCTCGTGGATCGATCCTGACTTCCCACTACTGCATCGGGAGGAAGTCTTGTAATCATTTGCAAGGGACGGAATCTGGTTTGCCTTAGTTTATTTACATTCTATTTGTATACTCGATTTTCCTCCTACAACAAATTGGCGCCGTTGTCGGGGACGCTATCATTCGCACCTTAAGTAGTTAAAATCTCACGTCTACTTTGAGTTACTTTATAGGTGTATGCGCCGTTCTGGTCAACCACCTGAGTTTGATGGCTTAGACGAACCGGAACGCCTTCTACACATCAGACCTAAACTACAAAGAGCCATGGCTGCGGCAGAAACACAAGAACAGCTGATTGCGAGGCTTACAAGGGAACTGGCCGCTAAAGATGCTGTTATATCCACTGAGAAAGCAGCAATGGAACAAGCAGAAGCTGAGCTTGCCCAATACCCAACTACTGCAGAGTATTATATGCACCCGACTCTCGTCGTGCCTGAATCGGCGATTCTAATCCCTGAAAACTCTTTTGAAATTCGCACTCAATTCCTTATAGAGCTTAAAAATAATGATTTTTATGGCAAATTTAATGAGTGCCCTCTTGAACATATTACCAATTTTTCTGACATGTGTCGTACTCTTGCTGAAGGTACAACTCTGGAATATGTCAAGATGAAGGCTTTTCGCTGGTCTCTCGCTGGACCTGCACTGAAGTGGCTTGAAGGGCTGAAACCAAGATCCCTCACAACATGGGCCCAAGTAGAGCAAGAGTTTCTGAACAAATTCTTCCCTCCTGCCAAGACAGCACTCCTCCGACAAAAGATTACAACCTTCAAACAGAAGCCTGGGGAGCTGCTAGCAAAGGCATGGGAACGATACAAAGAACTGCTGCGATCTTGCCCTACTCATGTACAACCACCCTACGTCATTCAAGAGATCTTCTTCAATTCTCTTGACCAAGTCACTAAGGACAGGATCAACCAGTATACTCGCTATGAGTATCTGACGATGCCACCAATTGACGGCTGGGGTGTGCTCGACAAGATCACCAATTATGACAACAAATATGGGTCTACTGTAAACTATGAGGAGAACTCCTATGCCAGGCCAGCACCATCTATGCCTCTTTATGAACCTGCTAAGGAGATGGACCCAGATGTCAGGGAGCAGTTCTACAGAGACCAAAATCGTAAGCTCCTCAAGCAAGTCAAGTATCTCTCTATCAACCAGCCTTGCATCGAATGCGGATCACAGCGGCACACCACTACTGAGTGCCCACACACGGAGCAAGTCAGGATGGCAGAGACGCATGAAGAGGTAGCTTATGCTGGGGTCCCAATCGCTATATGGGGGATCAACGGTTCTATCAACCACAGTGGAATCAAGGTCCTCCCAGGAACCCCCCATCATACAGAGCTCCGGGACATCCAGAAAGGGATCAAAAGATGGACGATCTGCAGCTTATCCTCGAAGAGATGCGCCGAAATCATACACATAACCAGCAGGCTACAAACACCATCAACAATCAGCTCCAGAATTTCAACACAAAATTTGGAGAGCTAGACATCTGGAAGAGAGGCATAGAGACTCAGATGGGTCAAATCGCTGCACAAATTCCATGACCTTCCGGACAACTCCCTGGGCAAACAGAACCAAATCCTAAGGGGAAGACCGGACACGTAGCAAGTATCAAACTCAGAAGTGGGCACCAATTACATGAGCCAGAGGTCGGGAAACGCAAAGACAAAGCAGAGCAGCAACTCGACAACGAGCAACAGCAACTCGATATCGAGGAGCCTGCATTCGATCTCGACAAACATCTCCTCGACCAAGCCCAGAAGCCCAGCTCGGACTCCACTGCGCAGCCCAACAACTCGAGATCGACAACGCAAGTCGATATCGAGTACCCTTTAGTCGAGATCGAGGAGAAGCTGGCCGACGTCGAGGACTCTGCAACACCTCCGACGTCTGATCTGGCTCCAAAGCAGAAAAAGACATTGCCTTTCCCTTCCAAGGCGCTAAAAGATCCCACTGCAGGTAAGTTTAAACGCTTTGTTAATATGATGCAAGAACTAAATTTCTCTATTCCTTTTACAGAAGCTCTGGAAGAGATGCTTGGATATGTCAAATTTCTGAAGGAAATCCTGATTAAGAAGCGATCCATCTCAGAGATCGCCGGCGAATGCAAAGTACTCCACTTCCCTGAAAAGAGACCTGACCCTGGTAAGTTTTCTGTTACTGTGGGTTTTGGACAATATAAATACAATTCCTTGTGTGATTTAGGAGCAAGTGTGAGCATCATGCCCTTATTAATCTGGCGGAAGGTAAAGATAGGATGTATAGAACCTGTGGATGCCAAATTATACATGGCAAACAATACAGTAGTCATCCCTACATCTATGGTTGAAAATGTTCCTGTCCAGGTTGGTAAATTCTTTATCTCAGCTGATTTCCTTATTATAGATTGTGCTGAAGACCCTACTAGCCCTATTATTCTTGGTAGACCATTCTTAGCTACTGCAGATGCCAAAATAAGTGTCAAACAACGATCGCTCACCTTCACCATAGGCGACGAGGTCTTAGATTTCTCCTTTGGCCCTGCAAAAGAGGAAATTTCATGGCTGGAGGTAAAAAGCATCAGCAACCATGGGACCAAGAAAACAACGGAGGAAGACGCCATAAGCCAACTCGAGATCGACAATGGCTACTCGATCTCGACTAAAATGCTACTCGATCTCGACAAAACTTCATCGACATCGACTTCTTCCTCTGCTGAACACCAGACTTGACAAGAGCCTAAGTATGGGGTCCCTGTACTCGATGTCGACCAGTCCTGCCCGATATCGACTAACCCCAAGCCCGAAGATTTCTGTTCTGGGCCCGAAAAGGTAAGTTCAGGTATGAATCCTACTCCTCCTCAGTCCATTAAGAAATTTATAAATAATTTAAGGGGATGTAAGGCCCCGTGGTGAGAGAATCTGCGGAAATTGCAAGCTGGAAAGAAAAAGAAGAAAGAGAAGGAAGATTATGCAAGCAACCACCTGTCAGCTGAGCTTGCATACTACCACTAGGACCTAGATGATCCAGGAGAAGGGCCAAGCACAAGCGGGTCCCACATTAATGGTCCTTGAGCGCAAATGGAGAAGTCGGCCTAGCGACTCTAAAATCTAGAGCATGTATATAAAACTTTATGAATTTCGGGACTTTGGAACTTTTGATTTTGGTTTTGGTTTTGGTTTTTGTTTTTGGTTTCTTAGAATACTTCATGTGGAAATTCTTGTTTTTGTGTGTGCAATCTAACACTTTTAGGTCGGCAAGAAAGGATCGCGAAAGGTGGAAAGAAGAAGTCCCTGAAAAACAGTCAGAATCGACGAAGGCCAAGTCGAAATCGATGAAGAGGAGCAGCCCAGAAGTTACTCGATATCGAGTAGGCCAACTCGATATCGACCAAGCCCAGAAGCTCCTCGACTTCAGAAATTCACTGGACGCAGATGGCTACTCGATATCGAGTACTGTACTCGATATCGACAAACAATTTACTCGACCTGTACTGACCTGCCTTCCTCGATGCATTATTTGGTGAGTTCCTTCCTTTACTCTTGTTTTTTGATTTTATACAGTGGGGACACTGTATATTTTAAGTATGGGGTGGGGGAAGGGCTCATTATCATTATTATATGTTTTAGTCTTGCTTTTGGTTTTACATGGTGAAAATTTTATTTTTATGCATTCATGTTTAAGTTTTATGCATTTAAGTATTTTGTTATATTTTAGTCTTGTTTTTAGTTGCATAGAAAAATAAAAAAAATAAAAAATAAAAAATAAAAAATAAAAAATGTCGAAAAAAAAATAAAAAAATGCATGTTTAATTTTTTGCATTAGTTTTTATACCCTAACTTAGATGTCCTATGATGATAAATAATGACTGACTTGATCATGTAAATCATATGGCATGTTTGGAAGGTTTAGCCTAAGTCCTCGAAATTGTTTTTATGTGGATTGTGAACTTGTGATGAAAATGAGCACATATGATCCTAAACTAAAGGTTGAAATCTAATAAAAATTGTCCCAGTGAGAATTTTGGCCTTATAGGGAGAACATTAAAAATCCCTCTGCTTTCTTGAGTGTATTTACTCTTCCTATGCATCTCTAAATGTTGTGATAGTTATTCAAAGCCAATGCATTTATATGTTTATGTGAATGAGAGTTAAATGATGGAGGCACCTTTTAAGCCAATTTTATCCTCTCTTTATCTACCCTGCATTATCCCTGCTTGAATCCAGAACATTAGCCTGAGCCTTTTATTATAAACCCCACAAAATTATCCTTAGCCAAATTGAGTCTGACCCCCATTTGAGAATTAAGACTTAGAGTTGGTTGAAATAATGGTTTGTGGAAGAAATGCGCTTGTGTTTCATTTCAAGTAAGGAGGATTTTTGAACTTATTAAGATATGAGTTGGTCTTATATTTTTATCTTGCTATGCATACTATGTAAAAGGATTTTTGGCTCACCCTATAAATGCACTAGTTTTAGTTTATTTTCGTTTTTCAAAAAAAAAAAAATCGAAAAAAAGGAAAAGTTAGCAAGTATGAATAAAGTGCATGAGCCAAATTTACCTTATATTCATTTTCGCAAGATTTATACATTTGAGAGGTTAAGGAAGTTTGAAAGGTTACATACTTCATTGAGATAAGTTGGAGAGTTTGGTTGATGCATATGATTGAGAGTTATGGTTTGGTTGTGTTGGAAATTTAGGAGTCTTGATTCCCGAATTGTATTAAGCACCACATGGCCAAATAATTCCATGCCCTTCTATTTCTTACCAAGCCCCATTACAACCCCGCCGAATGGAATCTTCTTTGAAGACTTCTATTGAGCGAAGTCCTCCTGATTATTCTTGTTGCATTTTCATAATAGGTTGCGAAGTGGATTTATATTTAAATTGCAATGTTTATGAGATTATATATGGAATTGAGTTGAGAGTTGATCTACATAGCAAAAACACATTGAGAGTTGAGTATAAACACATTATCCCTGTGAGGTTGGATTTATATTGCCTATGCTTATGGATCGCTCATATATGTGTGATGACGTTAAATTCACTTGCCTTACATTGCTACTACTTGAGATGTTGCTTTTGACAAAAGGTGAAGACTTGAAGGATGTGTTGTAGGTCTTGGTTATGGTTTGGTTGTTGCTTGAGGACAAGCAAGTCTAAGTATGGGGTGATTTGCTGTCTCTACAGTAGCCATGTTGAAATGCATATTTTAGTTCCATATTCTATACACTTTGCATATTTCGGGTTGGAAATATGTCGAATTTATGTAGTATATTCTTATTTGCAAGAAATGGAGATCTACATAAGTTTCTGTTTAATATTGCAGAATATGGAGCCATTTCGGGAGAAAACCGAGAAGCAAAGACGGAGGCCACACTTTACTCGATATCGACTTATTTTCCTCGATATCGACAAAAGAGCCCGAACACACCCTGATCGAGTAGCACCATGTCGAGAAGCTAAAGACGAGCCAACCCGTCTCTAGAGAGTTCCTCGAGATCGAGTACTCTACTCGAGATCGACAAGAAGTGAAGATCATGCCTGGAGTCGAGGACACCCTGATCGAGGATGCCGAGGAGAATTACCCGACCTGACCAGACACTCGGACACGGAGCAACACCCGTACTCGAGATCGACGAACATCCTCGAGATCGACAAGCCTAGAATCACCTGTCCGAGCAGTGTCAAAGAGAGGCTACCCGACATGCCAAGCCACACAAGTCGATGAAGCCACACTACTCGAGATCGAGTAGGATCCTCGAGATCGAGGATTGCAGAGAACCAATGTCCGAGCATGTCGAGGAAGAGCAACCCGACATGCTGACCCACTGAATTCGACGACACCATTTTAATCGAGATCGAGGAAACTCTTCGAGATCGAGGAAACCTTCCAGAAGCCACGTAACGCGTTTTGAGCTGTCCTACTCGGATTTAGATTCCTTGGAGCCGAAGATTGCCGAGTCTATGCGATTCTATCAAGATCCATCATGGAAGAGAAGATTTATCCACTTGAAGACTTTTAGATATAATTTCCTTTTTAGATTTAATTCCTTTATTGCATTTATTTATCATTCAGCTTTTAGATATAGATTTAGATAGAGATAGAGATATTCTATCCTTGAATAGCAAGGAGTAGAAGGCTATAAATAAAGTCCATGGGGCTGATTTTAGATTCCTTCAATTCAGAAGTTAGAGAAGTAGTTCACAGAGACGTTTAGGAGTTCGAAGGTTTTAGGGTTTTGGCATTCAACGAAAGTTGGACTGCCGGGATTGTAAAGGCTTTGAATTTAGTTTAATGCAAGTTTCTTTTCATATACCAATGTCTGAGGTTGCGATGAAGCGCGAGTAGTCCACCTACTTCTAGGGTTGGGGCGAGCCCGACGATAGCCATGCGTGCCTGAGGTAAAGATCCGACTTTTATCATACTTTGAGCATTTATTACTTGTTATGTGTTTATTACCCATCTAATGGAGGTCCATGCTAACAACTTGGATTATAAACATAAAATCGGTAGAGACAATTAGGGTTTCTTGAAAGAGTTGTCTAATTTTTGGAAAAGGCGAAAGCTTAGTCCTTTGATGCAAGTTATATGATTATCTGCTTTATTCTTGCCTTATGCATGCTTGGTTATCGTTGTTGTGACCCCCAATCTTGGAAGTCTTTTACATACAGTTCATTTCGAATCCCAAAGCATTTGTCTTTACTTTCTTTTGTTTCGTTTTAGTATTCAGTCTTACTTGATCTCGACCAAGTTTGGTCGATCTCGAGTTACTGATCTTCGATTCTAGAATCGTCGTAGCTTCTGTGTGCAGGTGATCGACCAAGCCAACTCGCAGTCAGCACCTTTACTCGATCTCGAGTAGCCTTAGTCGAGATCGACTAACACCTGTCACTGCTGCCTGCTTTGCTCGACCTGTCCGATCTTCTGTCGACTAACCCTAGTCGAGATCGACAACCTGTGGTCGACTTCTGTCTGTGAGATTTCTCTGCTGCCTAGGATCCGCTGACACGCTTCCTCGTGGATCGATCCTTACTTCCCACTACTGCATCGGGAGGAAGTCTTGTAATCATTTGCAAGGGACGGAATCTGGTTTGCCTTAGTTTATTTACATTCTATTTGCATACTCGATTTTCCTCCTACAACAACGCTGTATCTAACGCAATAAAACGCTATCTCCAAACAGGCCCTATAGCATAAGCATATTAGCATCACATGTTCAAAACAAGTAGAGAGTGAGTAATCCGAAACATAATCGATAATAAGTAGAGATCCAAACAAGAACGACGTACCGAGCATAGCTAGAAACCGAGGGGAGATTCTTGAAGCTGATTAGGATGGGATTCTCCCAACGCCATGGATATAACGGAACTTTAATTAAGGATTTTGTTTGTATCGTTGAAGCTATCGTGCTGATAACGTGTTATAAATATACGTGTAAGAATAAGAGTAGAGATGAGTCATAGAAAAGAGAGAATAGATCTCTATTGATTGTGTGTCTCTCAAAGGAGAAGTACAAGACCTTATATAGGCATGGAATACATAAGGATAAGAAAGCCATAAATTGAGACTTCTTGATTTCCACCATGTGGGGGTTATAGACATGGTAATAATAGTGGGGTTATAGAGAGGTGAAACATCCACTTACATAATCTATGATTTCATAACAAAGTGACTATTGTGGCAGTTTTAAAGGCTATTGTGGCGGTTTTTGAAACACTTTTTTCCATATATATACTGCAACGGTTTTAATAGTGTAATGAAGCGGTTTATTAAAGTAATAAAACACAACTAATGAAGCGGTTTTAATATTAAAGCGACTTTTTAAAATAAATGGGTCTAGTTCTCTCTCTCTCTGTCTCTGACTTTCCTCCAAATCGGCCCTTTCCTCCGTCCTCGACTCCTCCCCCACTTCCTCTCCAAACCCTAGCTTCGTTCTTTGAACTGTCAGATTCCGACCACCCTCGCCCTTTCTTCCGTCTCCGATGTTCGGCGCCGGCCTTGCACCCCATTCCTCCGCCGCTCCTCATGATATTCCATTTTCGCATGTGTCGAGAGTTTGGAGCATCCCCCATGATCTCTCTCCTTTGTTTGCATGTGTCGAGAGTTTGGAGTTGAGCCGGTTTCGATTCCGCTTTGCCTAGGATGACCTATGCTCCTGTAGCCTGAATCGAATCATGTATTCTCTGTCTCCTTTCTTTTATTTCCTCATGTGGTATTTCCTTTATGAAATTGAAGATGCCAACCGCGAATTTCAATCATATGGCACATAGTTTAGCATATGCGCGCTCAATGTTTTGAATAGATACATCTCTCTCATTCTCGCTTTGTAGTGTCTAGGGTTTATTCATCATCATCCTATATTATTATTAGACTTGTCGAGGCAAAGAAAAAGGCGAGATTTCTCCCCTTCGTGTTTCAAAGGTCACTGGGATGTTAACTTTTGTGGTTTCAACAATGACTCTTTGGAAATCCTATTTCATCATCAATTTGTACTCTGTTTTACTCTATCGGACTTCTAAATTATGATGTGAATGGAATTTCAGGTCCTATTTCACTCCTTTCTTGGAACAAAAATATATCCCTAATTTACCAATTGAGTAGAAGATGTGGCATGGCCTTTTGATTTTGATCTAACATGTTTGTTTAATTCTCTCCTAGATAGTTCTTATTTTTATACTTCTACTTTTTCTGTATGTTTACTTGCTTTAGCTCATCGTGGAATTATATGATTTGATTCTTTTATGAATCAACCAGTCGCTTTGGATGGTGATTTTGAGAATAAATGCATTTTGTGTTTATGATTAGAAGCTTATAATTCCTTTTAAGTAAAATGAAAAATTAGGATTTGTTCAAGATAATTTGACGATTACAGCTATTTGGATCACTCATTGGCATATGTGTTCTATTGATAAGTTAGTTAAATGCAATGTACACAAGTTGATAAGCTTGACTATAAAAACATAGGTATTCCATTATTTTTTTGGGTAAAATAGTTCAGAAAGATCATAGGAGTTGAACACCATGTATGTGCTTTCGAGGCACACTTGTGGAAGTCTCTTAATGCAATGCCTGATGGCACACACTCAAATCAATTTTCTTCTAATATTACCTTTTGGTGCCTTTTCTATACTTCCACCCATCTTCTCCCTCACCTTTAACATGACCAATATATGATAATGCTTTTTAGTAATAATTCCTTCATATTCGTAGTTAATCCACTTGAAAGGTTTTTCCTTCGGTTCTAAAAATGCTGCAAAAGCTAGTAAGGAATCTAGCAGTGAAAACGTGACATCATTTGAATGTGATCAATTTATAGGTTGATCTTTGTAAAGGCAAAAATTGGCATTTAGTTTTCTAACTATCTTATTGCTAACTTATCCGTTATTTTGTATTGGCTATCAAAACTCTAATTATCTTATATCGAGGAAGCTGGAGGAACTGCTTAAATTGATGATAGAAGATATGCCTAAATGCCATTCTTAATCCAGTTCCTATTTACCAAAATTTATCGTCCACTTTAGTCAAGTCATGAGCTTATTATATCCTGATCGTAACCCCTTTCTTGCAGGCTAATAAGAAAACAAGAAACCGGGCTTTTGATATTTTGGTTCAAATTGGCCATGCTTTTGCTGATGAATAGCAGGGTGGAACAAAAGAAAATTACTAAAATATTTCTACATGGTGTTTGTTTTTTCCTCTTCATATTCACTTTGGACTATCATTCACATTTATACCTTCATGGTTCCTTTCTTTGGTTTTAATGCCAGACAACTGCAGTTCTTACTTTTTATAAGCTAGTTTAGGGTGGAGCATGTGTCAATCCCAGATAATTGCAGTTCTTACTTTTTGGCTGGTTCCTTTCTTTGGTTTTATGTATGACTGATAGTTAGAAGTTATAGAAAGTTTGTATACTTCTGCATTGTGCTTGTAGTTGTCATCCTAGTAGACGGTTATAGAGTTAACTTTGTAAATGTTCAGGTAGCTGGAGGCTTAGCCGGTATAAACCCTAATGTGATAAGTGCGGCAGTTAAAGGCCTTGCTTGCTTGGCTTATGTGTTCTCTGATCTCATCTTCGATTATCAATCTCAAAAGCTCTTGTGTTCTTAATATTTTCGGCCAACACCATCACCATCACCATCACCATCTTGATTCCTTTGACATCAAGAAACCAAACCACCAAACCCTAACCTTGAAACCGTCGCAGCCGAGGAAGCACAACCCTTGGCGTCGCTCGCAACCAGGCTCGCTCCCAGCGAGTGCGGAAGCCTTAGCTTCGCGTGCGCAGACGTCCCGGCATTCCCAGCATCCCCAGCACTCGCTCCCGCGTTCTCGCTCTCGCGCTTGCGCTCCTGCTTCCGCTCGCCAGCGCCTTCGCTCCCAGCGAAGCACTTCCGTGTCCGCGTCTGGCCTTCGCTCCCAGCGAGTGAGGCTCCTGAGACGTCATTGTTCCCGCACGCTCGGCCTCGCTTCTCTCTCGCTCTTCCATGCTTAATTTTTGTCGCTATTACCTAGTTAAACTTGCTGGAATTTTATTAAGTATAAAACTGTCGCTATTCCAGAATTTTAATCAATTGCTTAAATTGTTCCAAATTCAGGAGATATCAAAGAGCATTGCAAGATCGGGCAAATATACGGCGTGGTTCTTGATCTTGAGCCCACATGCGAAGGATCGGGTATCCCAAACGTATCAAGGCCTGAAAGTGCAGTTCCCTGGGTGCATGCATAAACAGGCAAATCTGTTGAATGGCGTAACTGATGTCTGGTCGAGTAAACGTAAGGTACTGCAATGCACCGGTGAGGCTCCGGTACAACATCGGATCATCAAACAGAGGACCAGAGTGAGCAATGAGCTTGTTTGAGGTATCCACAGGGGTGACGACGGGCTTGCAGTTGCTCATCTTGGCCCGATCAACAATTTTGGCAGCATACTTACTCTGAGAGAGAAACAACCTAGAGGCAAATCTGTTGAATGGCGTAACTGATGTCTGGCCGAGTAAACGTAAGGTACTGCAATGCACCGGTGAGGCTCCGGTACAACATCGGATCATCAAACAGAGGACCAGAGTGAGCAATGAGCTTGTTTGAGGTATCCACAGGGGTGACGACGGGCTTGCAGTTGCTCATCTTGGCCCGATCAACAATTTTGGCAGCATACTTACTCTGAGAGAGAAACAACCTAGACACATGACGCTGCAAAACGAGGCCCAAGAAGTAAGACAACGGACCCAGATCTGACATGGCGAACTCGTCGCTCAACTGTGAAATAATAGACGTCTGAAGAGCATCAGAGGAGGCGGTGAGGATGATGTCGTCGACATATAGTAACAGAAAGGCCATGTCTGTGCCTCTGCGATAGATAAACAGAGACGAATCCGAGCGGCAACCAAAAAAGCCCAAGCGCAGTAGGTGAGAGGCAAAACGCTAGAACCACGCCCGCGGAGCCTGTTTGAGACCATACATAGAGCGCTTCAGGAGGCAAACGTGTTTGGGATGATCAGCATAAACGAACCCTAGCGGTTGAAACACGTAAACTGTCTCATTCAGATGGCCATGCAGCAAGGCATTCTTGACATCCAGCTGATGAATAGCCCAATGTCGTGACAATGCTAGGCTCAGTACCACTCGGATAGTGGCAGGCTTGACTAGGGGGCTGAATGTCTCATCACAATCAATACCTGACTGTTGAGCCCGACCATTAACCACAAGGCGAGCTTTATACATTCCAACGGCCCATCAGAGCGGAACTTGTGACGGAAAAGCCACATGCAGCGAATGACGTTCGCCTTAAGGGGGCTAGGAACAAGAACCCAAGTACCATTCCTTGTAAGGGCCCTGTATTCATCGAGCATAGCCGCCTGCCAATTCGGGTCGAGGAGGGCTGTTTTGTGGGATGTGGGAACGGGGGAAAGGGAGGCCGGGGTTGAGGAATGAGGAGCCGAAGGGGCTGTAGGGGATGTGGGGGCGGACAGGGAAGGGGCGGCGGGCGCGGCACTGGGCTGCGGCCGCGGCAAGGGCGAGTGTGCCGCGGGCGCAGCACCTGGCTGCGGCCACGGCAAGGGACGTGAGGGGAGGGGGCGCCGGGAATGGTGAGGGTGGGTGGTATCTGGGCTATTAGAGGTGTGCATAGAGACAATATGCCTCAGTTTGAATACACCGGAGATGCTACGGGTGTGCGGTCTGGTGGTAGGGGAGGCGGTGGTGGGGGCGGTGTAGGTGTAGAGACAGGAGCACCGGGAGAGCTGTGGGGAAGGAGGAAGTGTGGGAATGGAGGCTCGGACTGGGAGACAGAATTTGTACAAGATGGAAGAGGAGGGGAAGAGAAGGGACATCGAGACTCATCAAAGGTGACATGACATGATAAGCTTATGGCTCTGAACATCGAGGCAAAGGTAACCTCGATGATCAAAGGTGACATGACATCGAGGCACAAGCACCCGAACGTACGAAGGTGATCATACCTAGGCCAGGTGCAATATAGTGCCTGAGTGGGCGAGCGGTGGTGTAGGGTAGTAGATGGGAGAATGTTGAGGAGATAGCATGTGGTTGATAAGGTGTGAGGCCAATAGGTAAGGGGAATAGATACGTGAAAGAGGAGAGAGCGCATCATGTTGGTTATGGTTCTAATGATTCTTTCAGCCTTGCCAATCTACTGGGAAGTATAGGAGCTAGACAACCGATAGGAGATCCCATTTGTGGTGAAGAAAGTGTGAAAGTCTTTGTTATCACATTCACGGTCATTATCACATTGGAAACATTTGATGAATGTTTGAAATTGTGTTTTGATATAAGCATGAAATTTGACAAAGATAGGATACACTCGAGACTTGAAATGCAACGGGAAAACCATAAGAAATGACTGTAATCATCAAGAAACAAGAGGTAGTACTTATGACCCTCCTTGCTAGGCACATGAGAGGTCCAAATGTCACTATGAATTATATCAAAAGGTGCAAGGTTGGAGTTCAAGGAATGTTGGAACCGAAGTCTTGCATGTTTGCCTAACTGATAGGAAGAGCATAAACTAGAGTGTGCTCTTTATTACAGTTGATAAGACTCTGAGAACGGAGGACATCTAGAATGGCAACACTGGGATGGCCCAGGCGTGCATGCCACAGGCTGGACGACGATGCCGAGAGGGCGACCGAGCACGACTGACTGGACGTAGGAGGTGGTGTGACAGGGTAGAGCTTCCCGGTGCTGTTACATCTCATGCGAGTAACCCACGTAGTAAGATCGTTCACAGAGAAACCAAAGGGATCAAACGCAAGAGAAGCGTTATTGTCAGTAGTTAACCGACGGACAGAGATAAGGTTTTTAACAATCTTTGGGGCAATGAGGAAATTCTTAAGATGTAGTGGGTGGGTTGGGGTCTGTAATTTGGAGTGGCCAATCCCCGAAGTAGTAAGACGACCACCATTGCCGATGATAATAGAGTGTGCAGGAACTTTAATGGAAATAGAAGAAAGGTTACCTGAGTAGTTCGTCATGTGGGAGGTGGCACCAGTGTCCATGTACCAAGAAGAGTCGGGAGATGTCGGCTGTATAGAGGAGAACACGTGATGCCCATTAGGCAAAAGATAGCATTGATCAAACGATGTCAGATAGGCCTGAGGACCGACATGTCGAGGGGCAGGAAAACCGGATTGCATCCAATGAGGGTTGAAGCCAGACAATGGGGACCATCGAGGGCCACCAGTCCACATATGATGCGGGTGTGGCCGAGAGCTGCGGCTGCTGCAGATGCTGTGGTCGCGGCCGCTGCATATGTCGCGGCTGTCGCTTATGTTACGCATGCGGCCTTGCGGCGGAGAGAACTCGTGATCGCGACCGAAGGCAGGGGGCGAGTAGGCGGCCATGGTGCCGAGAGAAGAGGGAAAAGAGAGAGAATGACGAGAAGGGCTTGTACCAGATCGTGAGGTATTCCTTCCGCTTCGACCAGAGTTTCGAGGACACGGCAAAGCCAAACACCACGTGCGAGATGTTCGGCGGCGGAGGCGATTCCTTAACTTGAGGGGCCTCCGGGAGGTCTGAATCAGACACGGCAGCGGCAGATTGAGAGGATCCGGCGGAGACGGCGGCGAATAGGGAGGAGGGAATGAAGAAGTCGGGAACGGGGGAGCAATCGGGGGAGTGAGGGAGGACAACGGCGGTACGAGGCCGGCGGCGGTAAGAGGAGAGGTGAGGCGGGAGGATCAAATTAGGGTTATGTGAGGAAGAAAAGGTTGTCATACCATGTAGAAACCTAGAATTGATGTAAAGTCCTCCTTGAGGGTTTCATTCATTAGACAATCATATATATAGGTTACAAGTGATTGGGCCTTTTGGCCCACTATACAATATGTCATATATGTAATCTACAAATCCTCGCTTCTATCTTCTCCGTTGCACACGCCCACGGTGTTCCTGCGGCCAGAGATGTACGGATGAATCGGCAATGGAGCACCGACGGCATATCCTCTTTGGCGGGTGACGAAGTCGTGGCCCTTGGCGTGGATCTGGCGAGCATCGACAGATTTCCACCGCATTCGGCTCGAATTCGATCGCTTAAAGGAGATTCATTGGCGATCACCAGTCCAAAATCGCCGTCGAGGAGATACCTAGATCTATTTCCCTCTCTCGCCCTCCTTCGATTTCATATTCAATTTTCAATCCAAGTCCCCCCTTTCTCATTGTAGATCGATTTTTTTCGAGATCTATGATTCGCGATATGGCTGATGATGAGGCGGAGGCGTTGCATCCGAAGTCGCTTAGTAGCGAACAAACGGCACCTTCGGCCAGATGCGCTGATTGCGTTGGGCTTTACATGCGATCAAGGACTCCGGCGGTGTCGGTGAGAACGTAGGAGCCTCCGGTGGCACTGGGAGAGAGATGGAAAAAGGGCGAATCATGTCTGTCTGGTGAGCCGCGGTGCCTCGGCCTTGTGGTCCAATGTCGACGGCGCCCTCCCCTAGGGTTTTTGGGCCAAAGCCGAGCCTCCAACGCCTCCTCCTCCCAACACCAGTCCAAATCTTTCTTTTTCTTTTTTTTTTAAGATTTGGAGATCCGATCTCATGGCTTTTTGATCAAATTTCCCACAGACGACACCAAATATAAGTGCAAATATCTGCAGCATAGATGTTGAGAAAGACTGAGCTCCGTTGGTGAGATTCAATCCTACAAAATGAACAACGAATGAGGTTGGGGCGGGGCTTGTCTCCCCAGATGAACCTCCGACGCTAAAGTCAGGGATCGTCAATATAAGAACTTTCTTCTCGTATTTATACTAGTTCATAAAAGAAACGGTCAATGCATTAATTAAAGGAATTGAAACGGTTACCTCATTAATGCTGGTCAAGGTGTGATTAATGTTTGAATTGATTTGGATACCACAAAATAATTGATGTAGTTTCTATTCGTTATTTGGGATAAGCTCGGATTTTTCCTATCACAGCTACAAGTTTTTTTGTTGCCATGATTGGGGTGTTAAGTTCATGCACCTATTAGATAATTGATTTTTTGAGATGATGTCAATATGTGGTGTTAACTCTCTTTTGAGGAGTATGTTCATGCATTCTCTATTGCTGAAATTTTGATCTAAATTGGATGTTTTTTTTTTCTCTTGAGTAGTTATAATTGCCTACAACTATTACTATATTTTCTACATTTTTTGTTGACCAGTTTATTCTATTCATTCAATTTCGCTATGATTTTGATGTTTTTTTTGCTGTCATAGCATTAAATGATTTTGTCCATTTATTCGATCAAAGATACAAATGGAGAAGAAAATATAGAAGCTACATAATTTTGTTTTTGAAATCATTTTAAGATGTTCATTGTGGTATAAATATTTGCTATAGTGGCTATTAAAGTACTTACCAATTCAACAAAGTTATCTATGTTATCTAGTAGACAGCCTATGTGGGATTCGAACACACATCTTGCGCGTAAGCGCAATGCTCTACCCAACTTGTTGAGTTGCACAGTAGTGAATAATATAAGAAGAACAAAAAAAAAGGGATAGAAATGTAAGTGTTACATCACCCAACTTGTTGTTGAGCTGCACTTTCTTCTTGTTCTTCTCGATCATTGAATGCATCAAGGGCTTCTGGCATTTGCATGTTTTTCTTAAGTTAGCGAGCAAGTTCAATCTATGTAGTACACACACACATCAAGGGCTTCTCTATAGTCATTTTCCACCAAAGGTTGAAGCTCATTAGTCATTTAGACACACAAATCCTTTGAGATGAATTGAAATAACAACAAGAAAGCAAACCCCTAAAATACAGGTTGAATTTGGAGTAAGCTGTTCAAGATACCATTCTCAAAATGACCTATAAGATTTTGAAGTTATGAACACAATTATCTTAAAAAAAATTGTCATATATATTATTGCTAGCTTTGTATTAAATAAAGACGAGGATGGGGATTTTATGAGCACACGATTCGAAATGTGCATAAAGATAACTAAATAAGTTAATCATAGCAAATCTAACAACAAGTGATATGTCACCTAGTTCATATGCCTTTGTAGCAAATTTAGCTTCCATATGGGTCGATATCTTCCTGATATTGGAGATCGGCGGATTCAAAATTCGCAAATTCACATTACAACTTAAACCCTAATTTTTGTAAAAAGGGAGAAATACTAGAGATGCCATGCCTATTTTTGCCCATTGTCGAGGCCATCATCGCTGGACGTACTGCATTCTCCTCTCTCAGAGCAGGGGTTTCAACCTATGTTTGAATTTAATAATTTTTTTAACAAATAAACGACGGTTGTTAAGGTTAACGGATGGGAGGTGTCACGTGAAATAGATATAAAATTGTAGGTTACCAGGCAAAATAGGTTAAAGTCTTGTACACCTCGTGAAATATCCCTTACCTCACGGGTACCTTGATGTGCGCTCATTCTACCATGTTTTACCTTTATTTTCAGTTCGATTTCTGTTCATATTTTATACTTCAGGGTTAGAAAGGCATGAGATTTGTGTAGTTTATGTTTATTTGCGATATATGGAGGTCTACACAAGTTTCTGTTTAATTTTGCAGAAATTGGAAGCATTTTTGGAGCGATTTGGAGAAGAAGGAATGAAGCTGGACTTTCACTCGAAATCTACTGAAGTTCACTCGACGTCTATTGACTTGACTTGACGTCTAGTGAAGCAAGCCACACTTCGAGCCAAGATGGAAGAAGACCACTCGATATCGACCCTTTGACTCGATATCGAGTGATCTTGCAAAGCTATCCGATGCGCTTGCCGAGTCCTAATCTGAGGGAGATTGGTTAAGGGCTAAGTTGAAGATCTTTTATCTCCCTTTGAAGACTTCTATCCTATTTGGTTAAACTCTATTTTACCTAGGGGAATTTTATTCCTTTCGTATTTATTTATTAGGAATGCTTTATCTTTTAGGAAGTAGATAGATCTTCTCTTTCCTTGGGTAGCAAGGATTGAGCACTATAAATAAAGCCCTAGGGGGCTGGTTTTTCATTCATTCAAGCACACAAGCAACTGTGTTTGCATAGTTTAGGCAATTTAGAGAGAGATTTGACCAAGTGGAGTTAGAAAGCGAGAGCGGTTTGACCTTGTTCGGTTGTAATCCTTAGAAGTTTATTTCAATTCAAATTCATTCCTTTATGTCAAAGATGACATTTTCTATGATGATGAGACGGGAGATGTCCCTTTACTTCTAGGGTCGAGGTGAGCCTGACGATAGCCATGTGAGTATACGCCTATAGCTATGTTTTTTATATGAATTTCTTCTTCTATCCTATATGCATAATTCTTCTACCAGAGTAGTAGGTGATCCTTATTTATAATATTGAAGCGAAAGTGATCTTATTATGAATTTTGATTAATGATCAAAAAGGGTAGTAACACTTAGGGTTTATGCGAGAGTCTCTGTATTCCTAATTGTTAATAACGAAAGTTATTTGATGAAAAACTTATATCTTTCATGAATTTGACATATTAATTACATGGTTATTGTTGTGGTAAATTCCCCGACTTTGGAAGTTATTTAGTTTATTGATATTTATAACCACCCCTTGCTTTTTTCCGTTCATTATTTCTCATCCATCCTATAATTCTTCGGACGTTCTTTTCCGACACTTAGTTACATTACTGTTTTTCTGCAAGAAGACTCGACATCGAACCATCTGAGTCGATATCGAGTGAACACTGAGTCGATATCGAGTTGCCCACTCGACGTCGAGTTTGCTTCTATTGTTTTGCAGGTTTTTGTCCGAGATCAACTACTCTCTAACTCGACATCGACTGATATAGTCGACATCGAGTGAGCTTCTGAGTCGATTCAGAGCGTGATTTTACGAGCTATCTGAGATTCCGCTGACACGCTTCCTCGTGGATCGATCCTGATTCCTTACCACTACAACGGGAGGGATTCTTGTATTTATTTGCTTGGAGAAGAAGTTGGTTTGATTCATATATTCTTATATTAATTCGACTAGTTTTCCACCTAACATATCTCGCGAAATTTCCCTTAAAATGTTTTCATATAAATTTATAAATTACATATTAATGTATATTTTCCCCATAAAAAATTCACATTTTTGTAAATGATTTTTTTGAAAAAATATAATATATATATATATATATATATATATAAATGTAAAATATTCTTAAATTGTTTCAGGAACCCAAAAAATTATATTTAATTCATTAAACCACTTATATTTAATTCATTGAACCACACTATATATTGAGTCACTTATATTTAATTCATATATATGCTGAACCAATCTCTATATATGTACTGAACCGCTCTCTATATATTTAATTCATTGAACCACTCCCTATATACGTGCTGAACCACACTATATTAATGTAAAATATTCTTATATTTAATATAAAGACCGAGATTATTTTAATATTAATTTAATTAAAAATATATGATTTTCTATCCGAATAATTAAATTTTGAGAAAACTAGTCCTCGAGTAATTTTCAAAAAATTTTTTTTTATAGATAATTCAAGCATCATTTTAAAAACTAGATTTTGATGTATTCTATTTTCGCTTTCGAGTTCCGAGTTTGAGAAATTTAATTTGTTTCAATCGTTTTGAAAATAATTTGGAATTTCGATTAGAAAATTTTAGCATCAAGATTTGAATATTTTTTTTTTTACAGTGGGCAAAAATTAGAGTGTCTTCTAACAAGAAGAACGATCTTGATCATCCTTGCAGATGATGTTATAAAAAACCCTATTCATAGGAAGGGAATTGAGATTACAATCAGATTCAAATCTAGCAATAAAATTTGCGGCTGCATTTGCTTCCTTGAATATATGTCTGAAACTGATGGTGTTAACTTGAGTCTTCATTCTTCTAATGCTCTCAATGATCCTCAGAATTTCCCATGGTATGTTTGCATCTCCCGTGATAGCTTTGATCACTGATAAACGGTCTCCTTCAATGATAACATTCATTCTGCCAGCCTCTGCTACAAGCTAGCTCCATCTACATTAATTTTGTAAACTCCATGAGCGGGTCTCGTCCATTTTATATGCTTTCCTCTTCGTTTCTTACCTTCCGTTTTTGTTTTGTTGCTTGCTTCATGCCAATCAGCCTTGCATTTTAGAAATTTTTGTATAATTCTGGCCATGTCCTCCATTCTACCATTCTTAAAAATGATAGAATTTCTAATTTCCCAGATGTTCTGTCAGATTATACATAGATCTTCAAAGTAGATATTGTTTCTTCTAATCTGGCACAAGTCATCCTGTAAAGAGTTTGAGTTCCAAAGAAACACTTGCCGGTGGTTAATTTGTATTTTCTGATTATGGTTTTAGACACTGGACAATTAAGAAATAGATGTGTGTCATCCTCGTCTTCCATATTGCAAAGACAACTTAACATTGGGAGGGCACCCTATTGTAAAATCTGTTAAGTCTCATCTTAGTTGCTAAAGCATCCATGTTGATTTTCCAAATAAGATTCTGGGTTCTAGGGGGAAGTCGAAGATTCCATATCCAATCATGATTGGTATTCGAAAGGTTATTGTTCCTTAAAAGGTCATAGGCTGATTTAGTAGTGAAATCACCATCTTTATTGATTTTCCAGATTAACTTATCAGGTGTATTAAAATTAGGGATGGGAATTTCTAATATTTGTTTGACTATTGAAAGAGGGAAAACTTGAGTAAGCAATTGTACATTCCAGCTTTTATTGATATTTAATAATTCCGAAACCTTCATGTTAGGATCATGATTTGGAAAAGATTTTAAAGGTTAGAAATTGATTTTATAAAATAAAAAGGAAGATTTTGAAAATACCCTAACCTTGTCGGATTTTTTTTGAAATAATAAAATAAGTTTATTTAAGGAGTAATGTTTTGTAAATGGATTCTTAGGTCAAGTATGATTTGGAAAAATGTTTTGGACAATGATTTAATCTGACCAGATATTTAAAGGGTTTTGGAAAATCTTGGGAAATTGACATACCTTGCATAACTTGATGAATAACTTGGTAACTTATGCGAGTCTAAATTATGATAAGTTGATATTGCTAGGATATGTTATGATATACGATTTACGTTGAGTTCTTGATCTGATAAGCATGTTATGATGTGTTAATATAGAAAAGCATGTTATATAATATGATTGAGAAGCATGACTGTGGATATGTGCTTAAGTATGAAAGTCTGATATGTTATATGATGGTTATCCACATTTGGTCACAGATTAGAACATGGTTGGGCATTTGGAGAGAGATTAATACCTTACAAGGAGCACTCAAATGGATGAAAAAAGAGGCCAAAGAAAGAAGTTGACAATCCAAGGCAAAGAGAGTTGGACTAGCTACAACAATTTACTAGATCTTGATGGACAGAAATGAGACGGTTTTTGAAGACATTACTAGGAGCCCAGATGAGATTGTGCATCTCATAAAAATTCACATCCATAGGGTGTTGAACCACTCTCACTCTTTACATTTTCACTCAACTCACATCCTGCAGCATGGGCTAATGTTGTGAGCCTAATTTGCCATGTTTTATAGTTACTTTTATATCGATTTCTGTATACATTTCATGCAAGGCTAGGGAAGAAGAAGAACAGCTTAGTTGATATCGAGGAATTTACTCAATGTCGAGTAAAACCCAAGTCGATATCCACTTCTGGAGCCGAGATCGTCGAGCTGAGCACCTGGAGTCGACAAGAGGAGCTGAGAGCTAAACAAGTTCCTCGATGTCGAGGAAGAATCACACCGACATGCATCCTTGGAGCCAACATCGAGTTGCTGAGCGGAAGACGAAGAAAGTGCTACTCGATATCGAGGAATTCTACTCGATATCGAGGAAATTCCAGAATGTCCGACGTCGAGTTATCCGGATCTTGTTAAGTTTCTATCCCGAGTCCAATGGTGATATTTTCGAGATGAAATTCTATCAAGATCTATCAAGTGCCATCAAGTCAAGAGAGAAGATATTTTATCCACATTAGATATAGTCCTAGTTGATTTAATTATTTATTTCCTTTATTTTATCTTAAGTAATTAGATAGATAGATATAGATATAGATAGGTAATTCTTTCCTAATAGAGAGGGAATGGAGCCTATAAATAAAGCCTTAGGGGCTGATTTCTAAGCATTCAATTCTAGAGAAGGAGAAGAGATAGTAAGTAGAGAGAGAGAGAGAGAGAGGGAGAGAGAGAGCTTGTAGCCGAGAAGAGTTGGAGTTTGCAAAAGCGGTTTTGGATTCGATCGGTTGTAAAATTTGGTTATTTACATGCAAAGTTATTTCTTTTTTATTATTGATGATTTTCTTGATGATGACGAGCGAGTAGTCCACCCACTTCTAGGGTCGGGGTGAGCCCGACGGTAGCCATGTGAGGTGATGCGGTAAAGTTTTGAGCTTTTTATGCAATTCGTCTTCTATCCCTATGAGCATGATTCTTTTGCGAAAGTTGAAGGTGATCCTTGTTTGTGTTATTGAAGCGAAAGTGATCTTAATACAACTTGGGTTAATTATGTGAAAAGGGTTAGTAACAATTAGGGTTTATGCGAAACCTTCTATCTTCCTATTTGTTAATAACGAAAGTTATTTGATGAAACGCATGATCTTTTATGCCTTTATGTGTTATTTTACATGGTTATCGTTGTGGTGTTGATACCCTGATCTTGGAAGTCTTTAGTTTATTCAGTTAATTTCGCATTTACATTCGTTTTCGTTCGATAGAGTTGCAATTTAAAGTTTCTGTGTTTTACTCGATCTTGAGGAGTTTTTTTCGACATCGAGGAGTTTTTGTCGATATCGAGGAGTTTTCTCGATATCGAGGAAGGGTTGTCGACATCGAGTTGATTTTTCCGAGTTCTATTTCTATTTGTCGAATTCGAGTTCTGTTCGTCGATATTGTTACTCGATATCGAGGAACTTTAGTCGATATCGACCAGTTTCTGTGCTTTTGTTTTCTTTTCCGCTTTTCTTTGTTATTTCTGTCTTTCTGTCTGTGAGATTTGTTGCTACCTGAGATCCGCTGACGTGCTTCCTCGAGGATCGATCCTGACCTCCCACTGCTACATCAGGAGGAGGTCTTGTAATCATTTGCGTGGGCGTAATCCGGTTTGATTTATATTTCTATATTTTGAACTCGATTTTCTCCTCTCGTCAACTAATTAGAGAAGACTTTATGAAATGCCCCTGCCGGTTGTTTAAAGATAGGACATCAACCCTTTTTGAGCTTGGAGCTATGCTTCATATATAGAGCATCAAGATATAAGGGCAGCATGAAGATAGTCTCGGTAATCTTCTGTTGTGGCAACCTTTTGAACTTGTTGCCCACACTATGTAATAGGCTAAATGGTTGTAATTTTGGACAAAGGCTATGAGATTAGTAGGATGGGCAGTATATGTAGAATCAGGGTCCTCAGTGTTGTTTATTATATCCTCCTTGATGGCATAGCCGAAGGGGAAGATATAGTAGACTACACTTGAGATGTGTGTTCGACTTCTGATAGTTGTGGCTTAAGGAGACATGATCTGTAAGGACCTCAGGTTTCCAATAATATTTTAATAATAAATTTTTCAAAATGGATTTATGTCGAAAAATTCGGATAGTTTGAAAATTCTGGCCCTTTATATAATAATCCCATTTTAAAATCTTTAAAGCGGATTCCGACCCAATTTAAAACTTTTGGAGATAAATTCCGTCTTTTCACTTTGGGATTCGGAATTTACTTCGGATGTTGATATCCTCGTGTTTAGAAACCTTATTTTGATCGAGTTGGGATAAGATCGAGAGAGCGGACTTTGGGAATTTTTATTTCGATTATTTTGAATTTTGTTTTGGGGATTACACACACACACATCACTTCCTTGTCTTCTTGCCTCCCTCATTTAGATTACAGCTCACCCATGTTTTCCTTTTCAATTTAACCCAACACCCACCTCCCTCTCTTCCCCCCTTGAAGGTTCGATAATGTATAACAAAGTAATCTAAAGATACTCTAGAAGGGGGGTTGAATAGAGTATGCTGGATTTTCGCAGATAATCTCAAGACTTTTGAAGCTCTTGCAAAATCCTTTGAGATTAGACGTAATTCTTTCTTTTGGCAAACCTGAATCACAACAGAGTTATTCAATTCGAAACAAGTGCGGAATTATGGTAAAGCAGTAAGTAAAGGACGCAATGAATTGCTTACGAGGTTGGGCACGAACTTGGCCTACGTCCTCGCCTAGGGTTCTTCCACAACCCTAGGATTCAACCGACTTTTATTGATTCACAACACTTAGGATCCTAATAGCTCACCGAGAAGCCTCTCTCCTATACAATTTCAATCTAGTCAACTCACGTTCCCTTGGAGTCCTAGACCAATCTAGAAGAGCCCCACCTCTCTCAGCTATCTAGTACAATCCTCTTACACTTAGTGAATCAATCGCCAAGTGTCCACTTCCCGAGTTACAAACTCTCGAGTATAACACTCACTGGAAATATATCCTATAAGCTCACTGTGTAACTCTCAAATGCTTTGAAACAAAATAAATGACTCTTAAGAACTAGCAGAGAGCACACGAAGAAGACAGATTTAACGTGAAGGCTTGAGTGTATGAATGCTTGTGTTCAGCGAATGTTTGTCTGTCTTCCCTTCTTCCTTTTCTTTATATTGAACAAATCGGCGCCTAAGGATCTTCACCAATGGCTAGAGCAGATCATGGCTTTAGATGGATTCTTCACGATCTTCTATTCTTGAAAACTCTAAAGCCATAATCTCCGATTTTATTCTCCACGTTATTCAGCCCAAGAAAGGAGATATTATTCAAAAAATTGCGGCATATGTTAGTGTATAAAATATATAATAATATCTGGAAATAACATATAATAATATTCAGACATAATATAACAAAAAAAGTACATGTTTTGTGTTTCATCAACACAGCTGTAGCTTCAAGACCTTTGACACAAACTGTCTGTCAAAGCCTTTGAAATTAATTCCGATTTTCATCAAGGGAGTGGAGTTATCAATCTCCCCCTTAGTGAAAGACAAAACCTGGGCATCTCTGCAACTTAGTCAAGCAATTATATCATAAGCAAAATCGGACTAAGTACCTGCATGGGTTAGACAAATGTTGGATCATAAGATTTTAAAGGCGAAGAAAACATCCAACCAAAAACAAAACAAGGTCTTCTAAGACCTTTGGTTCACAGCAGTCTTAACGTCTAAACCATCAACAGATCATCTCCCCCTTTTGTCTTTCAACAACGGGAGGAGGGTAAAACAGTAACCAAAAGTTTTAAAGTAGTATCCAAAACCAGCAGTGTTCAAAAAAGGGGTTAGGGTAGGGTAGGGTAGGGTAGGGTTTAAGATTCATCTTCAGGAGCACCATCCGTGAACAGCACTCTTAGCTCGTGCAACAGCTTGGACACGCCGCTCATCTCCATCGAAAACTCTCTACGCAGCTCCTTGATGTCTAGGCGAACTTCCTCCAAACCCAACTCCAGGTTGTCCATGCGCTCATCAATGTCAGAGGCAGTGCGAAGAGTTTTTGAGGGAGAGGCAAGACTCCAAGTCCCTTGGGGGGACTGAGTGATGTCAATCTTCTCAAAGCTCTTGGAGTCGAATTTACCCATGTGATGCTGTTGTTCTTCATTTTTGAAATCGGTATCAGAAGCTTTGAAGATATGGGTCAAAAGGTTGGCAAAGGGGAGGGGAGTTCTTTTTCTGGCTTTGCGAGTGTGAGCCATGGATCCTAGGATTGTGTTGGCCAGATCAAGATCATGGTCATTCAAAATTCGGTATAGAAGGACCATAGCGTTATCAGTTAGGAGGGAGCCATAGTTCATTCGGGGCAAGAGGCATCTCACAATGATGTTGAAGATGATTTTTGCCTCAAGAGTAAGAGACGAGTGGGTAAGCTGTTTTGTGGTGCTATTGGATGCTTCGGGGAGCAGGTATTTGGATCGGGCAAGGGCAACGCACTGTTCTTTTGTGGGGGTTTCAGGAGAGGGTGGACACGGTCTAGGAAGGCCAAAGAAATCAGCGAAGTCAATGGAGTTGAAGGTGATTCTAACTCCCTTGACGACTGATTCCATAGACCAATCATCAGCATTGTGTTTGACTTTTAGGTTTATGTGAAATAGACGGGTGAGTTGGGGATAGTAACCGGATTCAAGGTTCATAAGGGTCCAGGCAGGGGTTTGTTTGAGGAGAGAGATACAGGGTAGGTTCAAAGCTTCCAAAAAGTTAAGATCAATGAAATCAAAACAACATATCTTACGAGTTCTAAACTCATCTACCCACTTTCCAGCCATCTTTGCATTTTCAAACCAAGAGGAGGGCAATGATTGGTTTACCTGGATAAGTGCAGGCGGATCGGCGTTCTTCCTGTGAGCCTTTGTGGGAGCAGTCCTCTTGACAGACGCGTCAAGGCTAGCTTCTGGGAGTGCCTTTCCTTGTGCTCTTGGGAGATGGATGCTTTGCTGCAGGGGCTTTCCGCTTCTTTGGAGACAGGGGAGGAGGAGGAAGAGAAGGAGAGGGAACAAGTTCTGGCTCCTCATCCTCTTCATCATCAGACCCCGAGTCCTCAGCGGACCCTTCAGCATTGTCTCCCTCAGCATGCTCGTCGTCTACAATCTCGTTGTCCTCCTCTTCCTCTTCCTCTGGTTCCTCTTCAGTGGGAACCTCCTTCTCAGTAGCTCTTAGGGCCTTTTCTTGGCCTTCTTTCTGGCTTTCTCCGCTTCTTCCTCGGCTATTTTCCTTTCTCGCTCAGCCTCTTCTTCAACCTTTTTCTTTCTCTGGGCCTCTTCCCCGACCTCCTTTGCAGCATCTCGCTCTAGAATCACATCAAGATCCTCCTCTTCCTCAGCAATGATTTTCCTTTTCCCTTTTTTCTTGGCAATGAGTGATTTCTTCTTCGGGCGCTTTAGAGACCGCTTGATTTCAGCAATGGTGCTCTCAGGAACGGTGCTCGGGACAATAGCTGGGATAATGGCTTGAGGAGTAGGTTCGGGTTAAGGGGAAATAACAATGGTCTGGCGTCCCTTGGGGGTAGTGCCAAGGCGTTTGGGTGTGGAGGTCTTCTTGGATTTGGGTGCCATGGATGGGATTCGGCTAAGCTTCCAGAAAAAAGTTGAAGAAGGAGTTTGAGAGAGGGTTTCGGTAAATCTGGAGAGGTGAGAAATTAGGGTAAAAGTTGTGGTTTAAAAAGGGTGAGAGGGTTAAGTTGATGGGACGGATTTAGGGTTCCAAGGATAGTAATCATCACACTGCCATTTTGAAAAAATTTGATTTCCAAAACAATTCAAATTTCAAACCATCTTGTCACACTTCAATTCAAGAGGGAATAATTCCGAAAATATATTTTCCATAAATAAAAAATACTCGGATATAAGATTTTTTGGAAAATAAGATGTGCACTGCATAAAGAAGGTTAAAAATCATAAAAACTATATTTGATCAAATATCTAATAAGATATTAACCAAATATATGATCCGTTATATGTGCTCCACCATTCAGCTCACAATCTTTGACATAATTCTCAAAGGTCTTGACACTAAGTAGAATTTATCTTTCGTAAAGGGAAAGCTCCCCCTACGAAAGTGCATCCCTGTTAAGCATTCCAATCTCTCGTTTAATGAAGGTGAACCCGTCCTCTACCAAAGGCTTAGTAAAGATGTCAGCCCATTGATTATCTGTTGAAATAAATGATATGGACACATCACCTTTTTCGACATGGTCTCTAATGAAATGATGCGTTACATCAATATGTTTGGTTCTTGAATGTTGAACATGATTCTTTGTGATTCATATGGCACTTGTATTGTCACACTTAATGGGAATACCTTTGAGGTTGATACCAAGATCTCTCATTTGTTGAGCTATCCAAAGGATTTGGGAGCAACATGCTCTAGCTGCTATGTATTCGACTTCGGCAGTAGATAGAGCAACTGAGTTTTATTTCTTTGAGTGCCAACTGATCAAGGATGCTCCTAAGAATTGGCAACATCCTGACGTGGTCTTCCTATCCACCTTATAGCCTGCAAAATCTGCATCAGAATACCCGATTAATGTGAAATCTTTTTGCTTTGTGTACCATAAGCCAAGCTTCTTAGTGCCATTGAGATATCGAAAGATCCTCTTCACAACCACGAGGTGAGATTCTTTGGGGTCAGATTGAAACCTAGCACACATTCAAACACTAAACATGATGTCAGGTCTACTAGCCGTAAGATATAGTAAAGATCCAATCATCCCTCGATACTCCTTTTGATTAACACTCTTCCCAGTCTTGTCTTGATCTAGAGATAAGGTTGAGCTCATGGGTGTCTTGGCTGCTTTGGATTGATCCATCTTGAACTTCTTCAAGAGATCCTTAGTGTACTTGCTTTGGTTGACAAAGATCCCTTTCTTAGATTGATGAACTTGTAATCCTAAGAAGAAGTTGAGTTCACCCATCAAGCTCATCTCAAATTCACTGCACAGGATGTCAGAAAATTCCTTGCACAATGATGTGTTAGTAGCTCCAAACAATATATCATCAACATATATTTGAATAACCAAAATGTCCTTTCCTTTGGTCTTGATAAAAAGAGTATTGTCGATCAACCCCCTTTTAAAATCATTTTCTAAAAGATATTTTGACAAGCGCTCATACCAAGCTTTTGGGGCTTGTTTCAAACCATATAGCGCTTTGTCTAGTTTGTAAACATGATTAGGAAGTTTCGAACTTTCAAAACCTGGTGGTTGAGCCACATAGACTTCTTCCTCTAAGAAACCATTAAGAAAAGCACACTTGACATCCATTTGTTATAACTTTATGCTCATAAAAGATGCAAATGCTAATAAAATGCGAATGGCTTCAAGCCTGGCTACGGGAGCAAAAGTCTCCTCGTAGTCAATACCTTTCTCTTGATTGTAGCCTTGAGCAACAAGCCTTGCTTTGTTCCTCACGATCTTACCATTCTCATCTAGCTTGTTCCGAAATACCCAACGTGTGCCAATGACTGATTGATGCTTTGGCCTAGGCTTCAAGGTCCAGACTTTGTTTCTTTCAAATTCGTTAAGCTCACTTTGCATGGAAAATTCGTTAGGCCTCATCTACCTTCTTTGGTTCTATAAGAGAGACAAATGCGTGAAAAACACAAAGATCTTTAAGTTTAGAACGAGTTTGAACACTAGATGTAGGGTCAGAGATGATATCCTTTAATGAGTGTGATGAGGATTATTTGAATTTTCGTTTCCTAGTCTCAGCTCCTTGATTCGTCACACCAGCAAGATTGATTTGTGGTACATCTCACTCCGTGGATCTGTTAGGTTCAGTTACAACAGTTTTTGACGCTTCAACACTTTTGGATTGGTCACCAAGGGCTTTGGACAAACCTTCAACACCTTGGGCCAATTCTTTAGTGTTGAGAATCTGATCCTACATGTTCCTCTTCTCTGTGTTCTTGATAGCAGCATCATCACCATCTTCGTTCTCTTTATGGATGTTAAGATCTAAATCTGCAACACTTTCACTCAAAAAACCGTCATTGCATTCATCAAATATAACATGTATACTTTCCTCAACTAACTTGGTCCTTTTGTTGAAGATTCTATAAGCTTTTCTAATTGTGGAGTAGCCAAGAAATATATCTTTATCACTACGCGCATCAAATTTCCCAAGGTTATCTTTTCCATTGTTATGAATAAAACAAGTACAACCACAGGGTTTAAAATATGATATAAGTGGTTTGCGGCCTTTGAAAAGTTCATAAGGAGTTTTCTTTAAGATGGAACGAATAAGACAACTGTTCAAAATATAGTTAGATGTGTTAACAACTTCAGCCCAATAGGTTTTAGATAATGCATTTTCTAAAAGCATAGTCATGGAGATGTCCTCTAGGGTGCGGTTCTTTCGTTCCACAACCCCATTTTGTTGAGGTGTCCTAGGAGCAGAAAAATTATGGGAGATGCCATATTTAGCACAAAACAAATCAAACTGAAGTTGATCAAACTCCCTACCATGATTACTTCTAATTGACACTATGGGCTCGTTTCTTAAAGTTTGCAACTCCTTACAAAGTTTTGAAAACTCAAATAAGGCCTCTGATTTTTCTTTTAAAAATGCCACCCAAGTATATCTAGAAAAATCATCAACAACAACAAGCATTTACTTTTTACCATTGGGAGATTTGACTCGCATAGAACCGCATAAATCCATATGTAAAAGTTCAAGGGGTTTAGAAGAACTTACAACCTTTTTGGGGTTGAAAGAGCTACGTGTTTGTTTAACTCGTGTGCATTTTTTGCACATATCAATACCTTTGAAGTTCATCTCAGGTAGTCCTCTTACAAGCCCTTTGGACACGAGCTTATGTAGTGTATGTGGAATCACATGACCGAGTCTCCTGTGCCAGAGCTTTGGATCATTTGTCAAAGCCTTTAGACAGGTTAAGCTTCCTTGTGCCACTTGCTTAGCATTCACAGCATAGATGTTGTTATAACGATATGCAGTTAGAACTACTTCACCTGTATCTTCTCTGTGCACTAGACATCTTTTATTGTTAAATCCAACATCATTACCACGATCACATAGTTGAGAAACAGTAAGCAAATTATAATTCTAACCATTAACAAGATAAACATTTTTAATACTATGGTTAGGATCACTCCCAACACTACCAATACCAACGATATCACACTTTCCTTTGTCACCAAGAGTGATTGTTCCAGTGGATTGCTTCTTTAGATCATGAAAGAGAGAACTCTTTCCACTCATATGTCTCGAGCATCCACTATCAATAATCCATTTTTGCTCCTTCACCTTGGTGATTTCCTGCAAAACAAACATCAACCTTTGTGGCTAGACCAATAAGCAAATTTAGATCCATTATTGGGATAAACCATATTTGGTAAAATAGTGCCTTTGGGGACCCAAACTTGCGTTATCCGTTCTTTTCTCAAATGAACAGGAAATGTATTGCGAATGATATGTGAATCCTTTCTTCTATAGGGGCAGGTCTCTTTTACATGTCCCTTTCTCGCACAGTGGTGACATATAGGAGAGGTTCTGCTTCCCTTTTCCTTTACAAAAGTGGTAATGTGCTGCTTCTTTAAAAACCTTGGATTGTAACCAATACCACTTTTGCTTAGAGAACTTTATTGCTCACCCAACATCCTATCAAGAGTGCCTTTGGATTTGGTAAGACTTAGGAGGGTTGTCTGTTGGTCTTGAATCTTATTATTCAGGGAGATCTTCTCATTCTCTAAGTCATGATTTTCACTTCTTAGAGAGGAGAGATCTTGCTTGAGTTCAGATTTCTCTGAGTCAAGAGTCTTGACTTTAATGTCAAGACCTGAATAAGAAGTTTCAAGACTTTTGACCCTCGTAGATAGATCCTCAATAGTTCTTTCCTGGTCCACAGTTTTCTTAATAAGAGTGTTAGTTTGGGCAATAAGTTTCTCTTCATTGACAATCATATTAGAAAGGAATTCCGATAATACCTCTTTTGGACTTTCCATTAGCTCTCTTACAGTTACCTCAAGCTTCTCATCCTGGGATTCATCTCCTGAGGCCATAAGACAAACATTTGCCTTCTCAACATCGGAGTCTGAGTCAGAATCGCTCCAAGTTGACACCATGGCTTTCTTTTTCCACCTATCACCTTTCTTGGACTGGCTCTTCGTCTTTTGAGGGCAATCTTTCACAAGATGGTCTGTTTTACCACATTCAAAACAAGGCAAAGGTTTAGTCTTCTTGTCATATTTGTTGTACTAAGACTTACCTCGAAATTTAGAAGACTCTGATCCATCCTTGTTGTTGAATTGCTTCTTCATTTTGAGGATTCGAGAAAGGCCTCTTGTGATAAGAACAAAAGGATCATCCTCATCGTCATCCTCTTTTTCAAAATCAGACACATCTTTAAGCTCATCCTTCTTAGACTTGAGCGCCAAGTTCTTAGTGTGTTGTGACCCTATTTTTCCATGTTTTATATCTACTTTTATATCGATTTCAGCATGCATTTCATGCATTTGGATTAGATTAGTACATAATCTATGTAGTTTATGTGTATTTTCCAAATCATGTAATCTACACTAGTTTCTGTTTAAATTTGCTGAAATTGAAGCAATTTACAGCAAATCTATGAAAGGACGAAAAGCTCGAAGTCAACTACAGAAGTCCAAGGTCAAAGAGCAGTGGAACCGGGACAAATCAAGCTGAAAGCAAGGAAATCCACCCGACAACATGTTAGTCGATATCGACTAAAGCTTGTCGATATCGAGTAAAACTACTCGATTTCCAGCAAGGCTGACTAGAATCGAGCAAGGCTAGAAGAAAGAGGCACAACTTACTCGATATCGAGGAATCTAGTCGATATCGAGGAAAACCCAAGTCGATTTCCACCTTTGGAGCCGAGATCGACGAAGCCGAGGACTAGGAGTCGACAAGAGAAGCTGGGAGCCGAGCAAAGTTACTCGATATCGAGGAAATTCCTCGATATCGAGGATACATCCATTCAACATGTGTCCTGAAGGCCAATATCGAGCTACTGAGCGGAAGACGAAGAAGATGCTAGTCGATATCGAGGAACCCCCAGTGGCCGACATCGAGCAGTGTTGTGAGCCTAAAATAATACAGAATCTGTGTAGTTTACACTTATTTGCCAATTATGGCGTTCTACACAAGTTTTTGTTATATTTCGCAGAAATCGGACACACTTTGGATCTTAAAGGAAAGTCATGAAGAAGCTAATGATGGTGCAGCTTAAGTAAAGGCCATATTTCGACATTCATCATTCCGAGTCAAGTTTAGAAGTCTTCATGAGAGTTGTAGCCCTAGAAAAGAGCTTTCCAACGCATGCTCATATACTTCAATCCGACAAACGAGGACTCGAGAAAGTTCGTTTCAAGAACAGAGCAGGATGCTGAGAAGGCTGGTCGATATCGACCAAGCACACTCAATATCGACCAGATTTAGGTCGAAATTCTCCAAATCGACTCAGAGTTGGCCAGAATCGACAAGGCTGAAGAGCGGTGGTCAATATCGACTTAACCATGTCGATATCGAGTTCCCCATACCGAGTGAGTATCCTGGAATCGAGTCAAGCAGCGGAGCAAAGGAAGACGTTGGTCGATATCGAGTACCTCAACTCGATATCGAGTAAAAACGACTCGATATTCACCCTGAGAGCCGATATTGAGTGTCTGAAGCTCAAGACGGAAAATGCCAGGTCAATATCGAGTCATGCTAGTCGATATCGACTGGACCCACATAGGCGGATTCCGAGCTTAATCGGCTTCTTGTTAAGTTTCTATCCAAAATCCGATGGAGATATTTTCGAGAGCAAATTCTATTAAGATCTATCAAGTGCAAGGGGGATTTATCCACAATTAGATATAGTTCTAGTTGATTTATTTATTTATTTCCATGTTTTATCTTTATGTTATAAGATAGATAGAATTAGATATAGATATAGTTTTCTTTCCTTGATTAGCGGGGAATGAAGGCTATAAATAAACGTTAGGGGCTGAGTTTTATTCATTCAATTTCAGAGATACACAAGTAGTTACAAAGAGAGAGAGAGAGAGAGAGAGAGAGAGAGAGAGAGAGAGAGAGAGAGAGTTTGTGGCCGAGTTGAGTTGTGAAGCGAGAGCGGAATTGGCTTCAATCGGTTGTAAGCTTTGGTTGAGTTTAATGCATGTTGTTTTTTTTCCATCAATGATGTTTGCAATTGCGATGAAGAGCGAGTAGTCCACCCACTTCTAGGGTCGGGGTGAGCCCAACGGTAGTCATTTAAGGTGATGCGGTAAAGGTACGATCTTTTTATGCAATTCGTCTTCTATCCCTGAAAGCATGATTCTTTTGCGAAAGTTGAAGGTGATCCTTGTTTGTGTTATTGAATCGAAAGTGATCTTAATACAACTTGGATTAATATGTGAAAAGGGTTAGTAACAATTAGGGTTTATGCGAAAGCCTCTATATTCCTATTTGTTAATAACGAAAGTTATTTGATGAAAAGCACCATCTTTTATGCCTTTATGTGTTATTTTGCATGGTTATCGTTGTGGTGTTGAATCTCCGATCTTGAAAGTACTTTAGTTCATTGATTTATTTCACAAAGTTCCGAGTTTTCAAGTTTCTGCAATCAATATTGAGTTGTCTTGTGTCGATTTTTTAGTCAATACCGAGTTGCTTTAGTCGATATCGACTGAGGTTCTGCACTTGTGTTCTGTTTCTGTTTTGGGTCAATATTTAGTCACTTTGGTCAATTTTTCTACTCAATATCGAGTAACAGCACTCAATATCGACCAAGTTTGCTGTCTTTGCTTTCTTTTTTGCTTTTCACTGTTGTTTCTCTCTGTCTGTTTAATTTACTGTCTGTGAGATTTGCCGCTACCTGAGATCCATTGTCATGCTTCCTCGAGGATCGATCTTGAAAGCATGATTCTTTTGCAAAAGTTGAAGGTGATCCTTGTTTGTGTTATTGAAGCGAAAGTGATCTTAATACAACTTGGATTAATTATGTGAAAAGGGTTAGTAACAATTAGGGTTTATGCGAAAGCCTCTATATTCATATTTGTTAATAACGAAAGTTATTTGATGGAAAGCATGATCTTTTATGCCTTTATGTGTTATTTTACATGGTTATCGTTGTGGTGTTGAAACCCTGATCTTGGAAGTCTTTCAGTTTATTGAGTTAATTCGATTCAAAGTTTTGCATTCGTTTTAGTTTCTATTCTCCTCGATATCGACCAAAACTGGTCAACATCGTTTTAGTTTTGCATTCGCTTGATGTCTTTGCTTTCTTTTCTGCTTTTCTGTGTTGTTTCTGTCTGTCTGTGAGATTTGCCGCTACCTGAGATCCGCTGACGTGCTTCCTCGTGGATCGATCATGACTTCCCGCTGCTACATCAGGAGGAGGTCTTGTAATTGTTTGCGTGGGCACGAATCCGGTTTGATTTATATTTCTATATTTTAAACTCGATTTCCTCCCTACAACAAAATTGGCGCCGTTGCCGGGGAAGCAATCATTCGCACCTTAGGTAGTTAGATCTCACTTTTTCTTTAAGTTTTTTATTTTGCAGGTGTATGCGCCGTTCTGGTCAACCACCTAAGTTTGACGCCTTAGACGATCTAGAACGCTTTATACACATCCACACTAAATTGAAAAGAGCCATGGCGGCCGCAGAAACATAGGAACAACTGATACAGAGGCTTCAGAGGGAACTAGCCACCAAATATACTGCTCTCGCCACTGAGAGAGCACAGAGGGAACATGAGGCAGTGCGAAGAAGGCAAGCGGAAGCCGAGCTTGCCCAATACCCTACCACCGCAGAGGATTATATGCATCCGACTCTCGTCGTGCCTGAATCGGCCATTCTAATCCATGAAAATAACTATAAAATTCGCACTCCTTTCCTTATTGAAATTAAAAATAATGCTTTCTATGGTAGATTTAATGAGTGTCCTCTTCAACATATTACCAACTTTACTGATATGTGTCGTACTCTTGCTAAAGATACCGCTTTGGAATATGTCTTGATGAAGGCTTTTCGTTGGTCTCTGGCTGGTCCAGCATTGAAGTGGCTTGAAGGTCTCCGTCCACGATCCCTCACAACATGGGCTGAAGTAAAGCAGGAATTTCTCAACAAATTCTTTCCTCCTGCCAAGACAGCGCTCCTTCGCCAGAAGATTACAGCTTTCAAACAGAAGCCTGGGGAGCCGCTAGCAAAAGCATGGGAACGATATAAGGATCTACTACGATCCTGCCCTACACATGGACAGCAACCCTGCATCGTTCAGGAGATCTTCTTCAATACTCTTGACCTAGCTGCTAAGGATAGGATAAACACGTATACTCATTATGAGTATCTGACAATGCCGCCAGCTGACGCATGGGATGTCCTCGACAAGCTGACCAACTACGACAACAAGTATGGGACTCCAATCAACTATGATGAGAATGCATATGCCAGGCCAGCCCCATCCATGCCTCTCTATGATCCTCCTAGGGAGATTGATCCAGATGTCAAAGAGCAGTACTATAGAGATCAGAATCGCAAGCTCCTCAAGCAAGTCAAGTATCTTCCTGTCAACCAGCCCTGCATCGAATGCATATCACAGCGGCACACCACTACTGAGTGCCCACACGCAGAGCAAGTCAGGATGGCAGAACACCACGAAGAGGTAGCTTACATAGGGGGACCCAATCGCTATATGGGGGACCAAAGATTTCAGCAACCACAATGGAACCAAGGTGCCCCTAGGAACCCCCTGCCATACAGAGCTCCAGGACATCCAGAAAGGGACCAACGGAAGGATGACCTACAACTTATCCTTGACGAAATGCGCCGGAATCGGGGCACCATCAACAATCAGTTCCAGAACATCAATACAAAACTTGAAGAAATCGATGTCTGGAGGAAATCAATTGATACACAGATTGGCCAGCTGGCAGCAGGCATCCCTAGACAGTCATGTACGCTCCCTGGATCTTCAGAACCAAATCCTAAGGGGAAGACCGGACACGTCGCAGCCGTAAAGCTCAGGAGCGGACGCGAACTGCACGAAATAGAGACCGGAGAAGGAAAAGACGGCACTGCAGAGGAGGTAGATATCGACCAACACCTAGTCGATATTGACCACCCTCAGGTCGATATCGACCCATTTGCATCGGCAAACCCAAAAACGACTCCAGTAGTCGATTTCGACCAACCACCGGTCGATATCGACCATACTAAAGTCGATATCAAGTCCCCTCCAGTCGATATTGACTCATCGGCAGCACCTCCGACATCTGTTCTGGCTCCGAACCAGAAAAAGAAGCTACCTTTCCCCACAAAATCTCCAAAGGATCCAGCAGAGAAGAAATTCCAACGCTTCATCAAGATGCTTCAGAGGCTCAATGTCACCATACCTTTCACAGAAGCTCTTAATGAAATGCCATCATATGTCAAGTTACTCAAGGATATCCTAAGAAAAAAGCGGTCAATGGCAGAGATCGCAGAGGAGTGCAGCCATATGGACATACTTGAGAAAAGGCCAGATCTATGTAAGTTCGCTATAACCATTGGATTTGGTCAATATAAATTTAATGCATTATGTGATCTTGGAGCCAGTGTGAGCATAATGCATCTATCAATATGGTCCAGGATTAAGATAGGTGCCCTAGAGCCTGTGGATACTAAGCTTTATATGGAAAACAACACGGTGGTCATCCCAACAGGCATGGTGGACAATGTGCTAGTACAAGTAGGTAAGTTCTTTGTCCCTGCTGATTTTCTAGTTATTGATATGGCGGAGGACCCTGCTTGTCCTATTATTCTAGGAAGACCCTTCTTGGCGACGGTGGATGCCAATACTAGTGTAAGGAAGGGAGTGCTCACTTTCAACATCAGCGATGAGGTAATTGAGTATTCGTTTAATAAAACTGGAAGGCATACAGGTCCCATGAAAGAGGTAAAGTCTATATCAGCAGGTTACATTACTTGCGGGGAGCCTAAGGTAAGAAATATGACTCCCGAAGACCTAGAAAAGAGGGATATGGAAGCCCAGTTGGAGAAGATCATGGACATCCTGAACGAAGAAGCTGAGAATCCACTCGACATAGATCCAGGTACGTCGATTTGGACTAACTATTTTTCGGATGCTTTGCCAGGTCTTAAGTATGGGGTCAATATCCACCCGGAGAAGTCGACAGAGCCACAAAGGCACTCAATATCGACTACCACAAGTCAATATCGACATCCCTATGCCGAGAGAACCCTACCAGATATCGAGCAAAATGACTCGATATCGACTTGCCCAGGTCGATATCGACCAACCTTTGCCGAGTCGATTCCTCTTGTTGAGCGGAAGCCAGCCAATATTGATCCAGTCAACTCAATATCGAGTGACCTTACTCAATATCGACTTGACAAAATCGACCCATCTCCCTCCATATCGACTGAGAGTCCACCTGAAGAGCAACACAACTCGATATCGAGTAGGCTTACTCGAAATCGACCAGACCCTAAGGAGCTTCCGACATCAGATTATACAAAGGTAAGCCAAGGTATGGATCTTTCCTCTCCTATTTCAATTAAAGATCTATCTATACATGGGAGAGGTTTGCCTTGGTATGTGCGATTGTGCAGGATTTCCAATGATGAGCCTAATGAGTATGAAGTTGGAGACAAGATCTATGTTTCCAAATCAAAGGATCATTGGTTTCCTAACAAATTCAATAAGAAGAAGATGGGGCCTTTCACGGTGAACAAGATCCATTTAGGAGGATTGCAGCTGATGGACAAGAATGGAGTCCTATTTGAAGCCCAAGCTACATGGGCCCTGCAAATGCCACCTTGAGCTTAATGGAGAAAGTCGGCCTAGCGACTATAAAATCTAGAACATGTAAATAGACATTTATTTTTGGACTTTTGGACATTGTTGCTTTTGTTTGTTTTTGGTTTTTGAACTTTTAGTTTTTCTATTGTGGGTATTTCTCTTCTACATTTTACAGGTCTATGGGGATAGAAACAAGAAGCTAAAATCAGACCAGGGCCTTACATCATAAGCACTCGATTCTTGACATCCTGCACATCTGTCTAGTGAGTTTCTTTCTTTACTCCTAATTTTTTATACAGTGAGGACACTGCAATGATTAAGTATGGGGTGGGGGAAGGGATACTTTGTGCATATTTGACATATTTGACATTATGTGTGCATGTTTAATGTTTATTTCTCGAATTGCTTATACATGGCTATTTTGGAATTCATTATTAATTTATGTGCTTATATGCATGATTTCCAAAATTTAGAGAAATGACCCCCACTGAAAATTTTGATAAATGTCATGGAAGCTTTATTGAACTCGACGATGCAAAATTGGATTAATTAGAGATATAGCATGAAATTGCATAGTAAATGGAAGTCACAATGAAGTGCATATTTTATTGAAAACCATGAAAGGAGGTAAAATTTGAAATTCCTTTTGACATGTTGCATGATAAAAGGATGGAGGACTTTATATTTCCATATATGATCATATTGTTATATCCTAACCATACATATGCTTATGCAACACAAAAGCCATAATATGCCTTATTTTATATATTGCTCCACATGATCTAAATATTGCCCATTCTTTACCTTATTTCCATCCGGGGATTATGTTGAGAATGATGTTACATTATGGAGATTATCATATGGTGTTTGTGTTGTTGTTATCATTATTGGAGTTTCGCAAGAGAATGTTTGAAATATATATGGAAAATTTAATGAGTGAAAGAAAATCCGATCACCTTAGGAGATAAAGGTAGATCGACCCTGCTCGCTAAGATAATAGTTCGGCGAGATGGGACACAAGGTGAGGAGTCCAAAGCACTAAGTATCCGGGGCCATTCATGACACCCATGTTTGCGATTCGCGAGAAGGCAGTGCTGAGGTTAGAGAGGTAAAAACATTATATTGAAAAAAAACAATGAGCAATAAGAGAAAGGTGATGATTCTTATGAAAAAGGAATGTGGAAATTCAGTTTGGAAAGTACTCCATTTCCCCGGATTTAACACCACATGACCAAAAATTGCCCACCTTTAGCCTTTTGCCAATCTACTCCTTATTGAGCTTAATTAAAGTCCTCTTGATTATTAATGCTTTGTCACATATGGATTGTTTTTGCATAACCCTCCTTTTGTGAGTAGATGTTGCTTTTTATGTGCACATGCATGGATTTGTGACATTAGTACCTTTTCGAGGATGGTAATTGATTGTAGGGTCATATGGCAATGAATCTAATATGTTGAGAGTTTTGATTTCTTCCCCTGAATGAAGATTTAAAGTATTGCTTGAGGACAAGCAAGCTTAAGTATAGGGAGTTTGTTGTGAGCCTAAATTCACATGTTTTACACTTACTTTTATATCGATTTTTGCATGCATTTCATACATTTGGGTTAAAATAATACAGAATCTGTAAAGTTTACACTTATTTGCCAATTATGACGGTCTACACAAGTTTTTTTTATATTTTGCAGAAACCGGACGCACTTTGGAGCTTAAAGGAAAGTCATGAAGAACCTAATGATGGTGCAGCTGGAGAAAAAGGCCATATTTCGACATTCATCATTCTAAGTCAAGTTTTGAAGTCTTCATGAGAGTTGTAGCCCTCGGAAAGAGCTTTTCAACGCATGCTCATATGCGTCAATCTGACAAACGACGACTCAGGAAAATGCGTTTCAAGAACAGAGCAGGATGTTGAGAAGACTGGTCGATATCGACCAAGCACACTCAATATCGACCATATTTAGGTCGAAATTCTCCAAATCGACTCAGAGTTGGCTAGAACCGACAAGGCTGAAGAGTAGTGGTCGATATCGACTTAACCATGTCGATATCGAGTTCCCCATACCGAGTCAGTATCCTGGAATCGAGTCAAGCAGCGGAGCAAAGGAAGACGATGGTCGATATCGAGTACCTCAACTCGATATCGAGTAAAATCGACTCGATATTAAGCTGAGAGCCGATATTGGGTGTCTAAAGCTGAAGACGGAAAATGCCAGGTCAATATCGAGTCATGCTAGTCGATATTGACTGGACCCACAGAGGCGGATTCCGAGCTTAATCGACTTCTTGTTAAGTTTCTATCCCGAATCCGATGTAGATATTTTCGAGAGCAAATTCTATCAAGATCTATCAAGTCTAAGGAGGATTTATCCACAATTAGATATAGTTCTAGTTGATTTATTTATTTATTTCCATGTTTTATCTTTATGTTATAAGATAGATAGAATTAGATATACATATAGTTTTCTTTCCTTGATTAGCGGAGAATGAAGGCTATAAATAAAGCCTTAGGGGCTGAGTTTTATTCATTCAATTTCAGAGATACACAAGTAGTTACAGAGAGAGAGAGAGAGAGAGAGAGAGAGAGAGAGAGAGGGTTTGTGGCCGAGTGGAGTTGTGAAGAGAGAGTTTGTTTCTTTTCCATCAATGATGTCTGCAATTGCGATGAAGAGCGAGTAGTCCACCCACTTCTAGGGTCGACGTGAGCCTGACGGTAGCCATGTAAGGTGATGCGATAAAGGTACGGTCTTTTTATGCAATTCGTCTTCTATCCCTGAAAGCATGATTCTTTTGCGACAGTTGAAAGTGATCCTTGTTTGTGTTATTGAAGCGAAAGTGATCTTAATACAACTTGGATTAATTATGTGAAAAGGGTTAGTAACAATTGGGGTTTATGCGAAAGCCTCTATATTCCTATTTGTTAATAACGAAAGTTATTTGATGAAAAGCACGATCTTTTATGCGTTTATGTGTTATTTTGCATGGTTATCGTTGTGGTGTTGAATCTCCGATCTTGGAAGTATTTTAGTTCATTGATTTATTTCACAAAGTTCCGAGTTTTCATGTTTCTGCAGTCAATATTGAGTTGTCTTCTGTCGATTTTTTAGTCAATATCGAGTTGCTTTAGTCGATATCGACCAAGGTTCTGCACTTGTGTTCTATTTCTGTTTTTGGTCAATATTGAGTCACTTTGGTCAATTTTTCTACTCAATATCGAGTAACAGCACGCAATATCGACCAAGTTTGCCGTCTTTGCTTTCTTTTCTGCTTTTCTCTGTTGTTTCTGTCTGTCTGTTTGATTTTCTATCTGTGAGATTTGTTGCTACCTGAGATCCGTTGACGTGCTTCCTCGAGGATCGATCATGACTTCCCCCTGCTACATCAGGAGGAGCCCTTGTAATTATTTGCGTGGGCACGAATCCGGTTTGATTTATATTTATTTATTTTAAACTCGATTTCCTCATACAACAAGCAGTCCGAAAATTTTGTTAAGTTTCTATCCCGAAGCCGATGAAGATATTTTCGAGATCAAATTCTATCAACTCCTATCAAGATCTATCAACTCCATGGATGGTTTATCCACATTAGATATAGTCCTAGTTGATTTATTTCTTTTATTCTATTATTTAATCTTTAAGTAAGTAGATAAATAGATATAGATATAGATAGACTTTCTTACCTTGATTAGCAAGGGTTGGAAGCCTATAAATAAAGCCTTAGGGGCTGGAGTTTATTAATTCAATTTCAGAAAGAGACAAGTAGTTACATAGAGAGAGAAGGAGAAGAGATTGTAAGTTTGGTTGAGTTTATTAATGCAAGTTAGTTCTTTTTCATCAAAGATGTCTGCGATTGCGATGAAGAGCGAGTAGTCACCCAACTTCTACGGTCGGGGTGAGCCTGACGGTGGCCATGTGAGGCGACGCGGTAAAGGTACGATCTTTTTATGCAATTCGTCTTCTATCCCTATGAACATGATTCTTTTGCGAAAGTTGAAGGTGATCCTTGTTTGTGTTATTGAAGCGAAAGTGATCTTAATACAACTTGGATTAATTATGTGTAAAGTGTTAGTAACAATTAAGGTTTATGCGAAAGCCTCTATATTCCTATTTGTTAATAACGAAAGTTATTTGATGGAAAGCATGATCTTTTATGCCTTTATGTGGTATTTTACATGGTTATCGTTATGGTGTTGAAACCCTGATCTTGGAAGTCTTTCAATTTATTGAGTTAATTCCGATTCAAAGTTTTGCATTCGTTTTAGTTTCTATTCTCCTCGATATCGACCAAAACTGGTCGACATCGACAACTGATATTCGATCGCCTAGATCGTTGTAGCTTGTGGTTTGCAGGAACTCGACGTCGACAAAAGGTTTACTCAATATCGAGTAAATTCTCCTCGATATCTGCCAAAACCCGGGAGCTGCTGCTTGCTTGTTTCGACTTGCTTGACCTTCTGTCGAGTAACCTTACTCGAGGTCGAGCATCTGTAGTCGACGACCACTTGTGAGATTTTCCGCTACCTAGGATCCGCTGACACGCTTCCTGGAGGATCGATCCTGACTTCCCGTTGCTACATCAGGAGGAGGTGTTGTAATTATTTGCAAGGGACGGAATCTGGTTTGCTTTACTTTATTTATATTTTATTGCAATTCTCGAATTCCTCCTACAACATAGTGCTTGCTGGAAGTTCTCCATCGTCTTCATTGAGAATCATCTCATGAGTGATCAGCTTCCCAAGCAAGTCATCAAGGGGAAGAGTGGTGAGATCTTGGGCTTCCTCTATGGCTGTCACTTTAGGGCCCCAATTGTCTTTTGAGAGACACCTCAATATCTTCCTCAGTTTCTCAACATTCTTAAAGGTCTTGCCGAGAGAGTCAAGGTCGTTAGTGATTTCCGTGAACCGTGTGAACATGACCTTGATGGACTCATCAGGCTTCATTTTGAAAAGTTCATACTTTCGAAGGAAGATGTTGATCTTGGTGCCTTCACTTGGCTAGTTCCTTCGTAGGTGACAACCAGCTTGTCCCAAATCTCTTTAGCTGACCTACAAGATGAAATACGGTTAAACTCATCAGTGCTAAGACCACAGCATAGTAAGTTAATAGCCCTGTAGTTTTTGGAGATGAGTTCAAGATCCACTTGGATGTATTCAGCCTTCGGACCATTCTCTATAATGTTCCAAAGTTACAGATCTTGATCTATAATGAACATTTTCATCAAGGACTTCCAGTGGACGAAGTTGTTTCCTACAAAGAGTGGTGGTCTACGGATAGACATTCCTTGTTCAAATCCTCCGCTTGCTTCACCGGACATGATCAAAACTCACAAGATTGTTAGATCGAAAGCAGTGAGTAAAGCTCTGATACCAATTGAAGGTTCGATAATGTATAACAAAGTAATATAAAGATACTCTAGAAGGGGGGTTGAAAAGAGTATGCTGGATTTTCGCAGATACTCTCAAGACTTTTGAAGCTCTTGCAAAATCCTTTGAGATTAGACGTAATTCTTTCTTCTGGAAAACCTGAATCACAACAGAGTTATACAATTCGAAACAAGTGCGGAATTATGGTAAATCAGTAAGTAAAGGACGCAATGAATTCTTTACGAGGTTCGGCACGAACTTGGCCTACGTCCCCGCCTAGGGTTCTTCCACAACCCTAGGATTCAACCGGCTTTTATTGATTCACAAGACTTAGGATCCTAATAGCTCACCGAGAAGCCTATCTCCTATAGAATTTCAATCTAGTCAACTCACGTTCCCTTTGAGTCCTAGACCAATCTAGAAGAGCCCCACCTCTCTCAGCTATCTAGTACAATCCTCTTACACTTAGTGAATCAATCGCCCAGTGTCCACTTCCCGAGTTACATACTCTCGAGTATAACACTCACTCGAAATATATCCTATAAGCTCACTGTGTAACTCTCAAATGCTTTGAAACAAAATAAATGACTCTTAAAAACTTGCAGAGAGCACACGAAGAAGACAAATTTGACTTGAAGGCTTGAGTGTTTGAATGCTTGTGTTCGGCAAATGTCTGTCTGTTTTCCCTTCTTCCTTTTCTTTATATTGAACAAATTGGCGCCTAAGAATCTTCACCAACGGCTAGAGCAGATCATGGCTTGAGATGGATTCTTCACGATCTTCTATTCTTGGAAACTCTGAAGCCATAATCTCCGATTTTAATCTCCACGTTATTCAGCCCAAGGAAGGAGATATTATTCAAAAACTTACTGCATATGTTAGTGTATAAAATATATAATAATATATGGAAATAACATATAATAATATTCGAATATAATATAACACAAAGTACAGGTTTTGTGTTTGATCAACACAGTTGTAGCTTCAAGACCTTTGACACAAACTGTCTGTCAAAGCCTTTGAAACTAATTCCGATTTTCCTCAAGGAGTGGAGTTATCACCCCTCACCCACATTACATTTCCCTTTAGAGAAATGGAACCCAACATCCCTTATGGCTTCTTGTAGCCCACACCTTCACCTATACCCCTCCTTCTGTTTCACCTGCAACATAAAACAAAACTATAAAGCCCCCCCCCCCTTTTTTTTCTTTTCTTTTCTTCTCTCTCTCTCTCTCTCTCTCTCTCTCTCTCTCTCTCTCTTCCCCTGGGTTTTCTGTTGCACCCACCTGCTGAGAATTGCACACCCTCCCCTGCAGAGATTCACACAGCTCATGTTGTACTATTGCATCTCCCCATTCCTATAAACTCTCTCCTACTCACCAAATCTGATCCACAAAACTGCAAAACCCTCAACCCTTTTCCTCCTCATTTCCATTTCCAATTTAATCCCGGATTCACCACCAACAACAGCTCACCATCACTGATTTTCCAACACCAACTCACAATCCCCGTTCCACTTTCTAATATAACCTTGTCATTTTCAATTTCTCGACCACCAAGGAGGCTTCCTCTTCCTCTATTATAGCCACCGAGCACCACGATCCCCTGCATCTGTCATCCCGAGCATCCAAGCCGACTCCCCGCTGCCTTTGTTTCCCCTTTCTGGTGTCTCGCCTTGCCGGACAGAAGAAGCATCTCCCACCTTTTACTCACGAAGACCAACGCCCGAAGACGAAGACGAGGCCGAGAAGCCCGAGTCGAAGTCACCGACGCCATACATGTGGGTTCCAGGTCGATACTTTGACTCAAAATCAGCTTCTTGGCTCAATTTCTCCTTATTGTAGGCCGAATTTGCAAAAGTGCTCAACGTACAAGTTGTAGGTCTTTGAATCAGCTTTCCAACAATCTATAGAACATCTCGATCCGACTTTCTTGAAACGCAAACGACCCATTTTACTGAGACGTAGTCAAATAGTAAATCTCTGAATTATGTCGATTCGACAATAGACTCTTCTTAGCTTGATTTCTAGCACTTGAGACCACTATGCAAGTCTTTTTCGGTGTCCATGAACATGTAAAAAATGTCTTCAATGAATCTTATTCCATCGTGATTTCAAATTGACATCGATCAAGCTCCAAATCACCTGAAATAAATAAAACACGAGTGTAGACATCTATTCTAAAAACGAAACCAAAAACTATATAAAAGACATGGAAAACATATAAAAATGACTTAAAACTACTATAAACTATTTCCCACAACACAGAGAATATAATGATATCAAAATACCCCATACTTAGACTTTGCTTGTCCCCAAGCAAGACTAATTTTAATCTAACTACAAGTGCAAGATAGAATGTTTGACTCAACTTATTCAAGCTTTAAAAAATAATAATGCAATCAAGATCTCAAGACAATTGCCATCATAGCACGCTTCCTCATTACCGAAGACAAAACAATCAAAAGTCCTAAACCTCACATGGATATTTTATGTGGATCACTCTCACTCAATTGTGTTTAAAGGAATGAAATTTACGCTCGGTCTCAACAATTGCGCTTATCTATACCATAGGCTTGCCCATCGTTCTTCATCTTCACCGCTTGAAATCATGCACACAACAAAAATCATGAGGACTTTTATAAGGGTTGTAATGAGGCTAAGGTAAAGGAAAATAAGGTATGGAAATATTTAGGCAATGTAGTGAAAAAATCCGGGAAAATGGTTAGTCAACAACGAGCATAACACCAATACCAAAAACTTCACAAACCAAACCAAATCACACCCAACTCCATCACAAATAATGCAATCTCAAACGAGCACTTGGAATTCAATCAACTATTTTTTTCTTTTTATTTTCTTTGTTTTTCACTCTTTTCTTGCCTCTCTGGCTTCAACACTGTTTTGCGCGAATACAAACATTTGTAATGAATGCACTCGGTTATTAAGTGTTTCAGCTGCCTCAACTGCATATTTTCCTCCTTGTGTGAATTTTATCCTCCACAAGCAGGATCAGTTACCAACCGTATTTTTTTTTCTTCTTGACTTTTGCCCAGGAGTGAATTTTATCCTCCTTCTGTCCCAAGGAATTTATGCAATTATTGCATATATCATTCAAGGCATAACATATCAAACACATGACACCAATGATCTCCAACCCATACTTGACTTTTTTCCACTTCCTCATCACAACCATTCAATAAAATTAGACCAATTTCCCGGATAGGTAAAAAGGCTAAAATAATATGGCTTGGATAATTTTGTGGAGTTCCAAAGAATAGGCTATAGGCTCAAAGGGGTTTAAAGCAGAGGATCATGTAAAAGGTAGGTAAAGAGAGGGAAAAATGGCTAATGAAATCAATGCCTCAATCATTTTAATGTCATGTACACAAAAGTGAGTGTCACACATGAAAAAGAATAAGAGGACCCGTATAAACGTTAGTCCTTTAGGCTCAAATCTCACAAGGCTTTTGTTTAGGGACTAAAGCATGATTATCTTAACAAATAACTCTATGCTAGACAATTTATAAAAAAAGATAATGATATATAAATATAAGGCGAATGTTAGGATCGTAGGCAATTATCCCATCATTGTGGTATTTATGAAGTTTTGGGATATAATCAATCAATAAAACATTTCCATAGACTCCAAATAAAAGACTCAAACTAAAACAAACATGAAACAAAGATGCAATTTTTCTTTTCCATAGACTCCAAATAAAAGACTCAAACTAAAACAGACATGAGACAAAAATGCAATTTTTTTTTAATTTTATGACATTTGTTTTTTGATTTTTTCATATGCAAAACATAAAAATAAAAGGAATGAATATGACTATACCCCATACTTAAATCCTACACTGTCCCCAATGTAGAACTCAGCCAAGAGATACTACCCTAAATATATGCAAATGAATAAAAATAAAATAAAATAAAAATAAAAATAAAAAAATAGAAAACTAACCTTGAGTTGTCTCCCAAGCAGCGATTCTTTATTGTCCATTAGATTGACCATTCAACACTTCTGAAAACGTTTGAACCTCCCAGAGTGAATGGTCCATGGTTCTATCCATCCATCTAATAGAGTCCTTTTCGAGCAACAAAATATAGATCGTTTAGCGCTTTTGCTCTCAAATTATGTGTTCCTCTTCCTCTCCTTGCCTTTTGGTCCCTTTTTGCTTCCATTGGTACTAACATCTTCACACAATTGGATTTCCTCATGGGGTTTTGTGCGCGATGGTATGTCAAGTGGATGCACAATTACATGTACTTCTTGCAACTTGAAACAATGTGGTGCATCAGTGAATATTTCTATTTGTGGGTCATCTATGTGCCACTTTGCAAGCATCCATGCAAATGCTCCAAATTGTTGTTTCTTGTGTTCTTGCATCACCATTGGAGAGATGGGCAGAGGTGATGGATAATCTGTATGAACCGTAGATGGGTAGTCATGATGTTCCGCAGATGAGTAACCTTCATGGACAACCATTTCGGGCTCTTTTTTGGGCACTTCTTTTGTCGACTCTGTTGTTGTAAGCGTATCAACCTTTGAAAGATAGCGCTCTATTATTTAATTCCATACTTCATCATCTGCGAGTTCCTCATCCTCCTCATGCCTTTCAAACTCAGGATCCTGTGGCTCATCTTCATGGTTTTCCATCTCAACTGATGCGTCAATGCAATTGTAAGAATCATTGACTTCTTCCTAGCTACTGAAAGCCTCCAGTAATGCTTGGAAATCCGAAGATAGTTGAGCTATTTGAGCCTCAAGCATCTCGAGTCGCGCTTTATCCTTGGCTTGTGCTTCACGATGCTAGGCTTTTGTTGCACTTTGGAGCGTGAGGAATTGCTCGTACATATTTTTTTGACTGAAAATCATGTTCATAATGCCCCTAAAGCTCGTAAAACTCACAAAAAGGCTCATATGTTGGGTGACAAGTATTTTTGTTGGCCAGAAATTGCCTCAACATCAGCTCATTAGTTTTAGATTGGCAGGTTGGGTGACCCCACAAACCACAATCATAGCTACAGGGAACGCAAGTCTGATGACCCCATCTTTAACAATATTCACATACGGGGTACCGATTCATATTTTAGAGAGCATATGGAAAAAACATTAAAAATAATAAAAAAGACTTCGAAAAACTAATTGTGGTTACACAACTAATACTATCAACAGTCCCAAACAACGGCGCCAAAAACTTGATCGGTATAGAACCAACACCTCGCAAGCATAAGGTGTCAATTGTAGTAATCGTGTGTCGAATCTCAGGGACCGTGTGAATATCAATTGCAGAACCTGAACTAGTTTACTAAGCCAACTAAAGGAAGTGATTTTTGGAGACTAAGTAAATAAGAATAAGAAAAATAACAAATTGCAAGTTTTTGCGAATACATGAAGCGAAACATTTCAGAGTCAGGGTTCACTACAACAATGCATCCTCGATAGACCAATTAATTTTCATGCCTTAACAAATTGAAAAGAGATAATTGAAGGTAAATTATCTAAATTCATCATCACTTAGCCTACGCATGTTGCTATAACTATGTCTGGTTCAATTAATTACCACTCAGCTTGCGCATGTTGTAGATCAATCAATCAAATTGGACTCTTTAAGCAATTAGACCCTAGCGAGCAAATCGATCAAAAAATCGCATGCGCGATTTGCATAACCAACTCAAACCTAGGTTGTCTATGATAGTTTATTATCCTCAAGAGAATTAAATAGATTACTCATAAACAATTCTCAAGTTCAATCCATTTTTCCAATAAAATTAACAACTTTATCCATATATTCAATCTCAATTCGCAGCCGGCGCATGTTGAATATAAAAAGCATTCCAATCAACTATAAAATGAATCGGATTAAGCACTCATGGATCAAATCAAACAAATAATAGAATTCATTCAGGCAATTATCACGCACATGTCTATCTCATCATCGTTAGGATCACCCCAACCCTAGAACAAGAAAATTAGCCAGACATGAATTCAGATACAGTCAAAGAAATCATGATGAAAAAATATAAAACTAGATTAAAAGAACTTATCTTGAATCCAGCAAACCAAACCTTCAAGAAGAAATATTCGAAAAGCCTAAAACTCTCAATGTCTGCAACTAGGGTCTGCGGAATGAAAATTGGACATCCCTCCCGCAAACTCAACTATCTATAGTCCTAAAAAAGGTCTGAAAATAATTCTAAAATAATAATAAAATATACAAAAAAGTCGTCCCATAAAAGATAGAATCGAATAAAAAATTCCCGATGAATTAACGCGGAAGGAAATGTATCGACTCGATACTTAGCTACTGTAAAGCTTTTTCGCTCGGAAGGTGAAGGTATCGACTCGATACCTACTATTATCGACTCGGTATGTCGTGATTTTCTTTTCTGCTTGTTGTACCAACTCGGAAGGTGTTGGTACCGACTCGATACATGTGGGTTCCGGGTCGATACTTTGACTCATCATCAGCTTCTTGGCTCAATTTCTCCCTATTGTAGGCCGAATTTGCAAAAGTGCTCAACATAAAAGTTGTAGGTATTGAATCAGCTTTCCAACAAGCTATAGAACATCTTGATCCGAGATGTTGTCAAACAGTAACTGTCCGAAATATGTCGGTTCGACAATAGGCTCTTCTTAGCTTGATTTATAGCACTTGAGAACACTATGCAAGTCTCTTTCGGTGTCCATGAACATGTCAAACTTGGCTTCAATGAATCTTATTCTATCGTGATTTCAAATTGACATCGATCAAGCTCCAAATCACCTGAAATAAATAAAACACGAGTGTATACATCTATTCTAAAAATGAAACCAAAAACTATATAAAAGACATAAAAACATATAAAAATGAATTCAAACTACAATAAACTATTTCTCATAACACGTAGAATATGATGATATTAGTGGTTTTATTTGTTGTTATTGTTGTTTCATTATATGTGTTATTTGTTGTTATTATATGCATATGATTTGTATATATGTTATGATTGTATTATGTTTTGCAGTTATTGTTGTTAGATTATTATTATTATTGTATTCTGAAATTTTGTGAGAAATATATAAATTCTTCAAATTATTATATATTTTGATTTATTTTAAAAGTAGTGTTATTTGGGATGTGTTTTACAATGTGTTTTATAATGTGATTTTATAAATGTGGATTATTGAAAATGGATTGAGTTTTGGTGTTTTATTTTATTTAAATATTGTCGATTTTGATCTATAGATGTGATTACAAAGATGGATTTAATTGGTGCTATTTTAGATAAATATTGGTGAATTATTTAAAAGGGGTTTCAAGTTTATGAAAATGTTCTTAAAGGGTTTGAGGTTTTGAAATAAAAAATGCCGGAATTATTTCTATAATATGATTTCGAGAAAATGGTTTTATGGTTTAAATGTTTAATGTCAGAATTTGGCTAAGTACAATTTTAAAACAATTGTTTGATTATCTAGTTGACTTCCTTGAGATTTAAAATGTTTTGACTAATTTGGGACCGACTTAATTGGACTTAACTTGATAGATGGTTTGGTGAGTCTTGCTTGTGAATTTATGTGAATATGATATGAATATGAGTTGCAAGTATGATGTGATATATATTATGAGATGTGAAATGATGATAATGAGATGATGGATGAGATGATGTGTTATTCTATGATGATGAGATTGAGATTATATGATGAGATTGAGGTGATATGATGAGATCGAGATTATATGATTAGTTGTGATGAGATTATGAGATGAGTTATGAGATGAGACGTGATGGTAATGATATGAAAGCTCTGATGTTGAACTCTATGATTACGTGTGTTATGTGTTATTACTCATGCTTTGTGTAATATAGACTTAGACTTATATTGTGTTTATTATATCTATTAGGCGATTTATGACGTGTCGGCTTGCTTATATACCTTGGTGTTGCTTTTGCTGCTCTGTACTTCCAGGTAAGTTTCCTACGGGAGCTTACTCAGTAATCAGGACCTCATGCCTGATGAGTCATATAGTATGTAGGCGTTGCATATAGCATGCCATCAGGGCCGGCCCAAGCCCTTGTTTGAAGGGGCAATCGCCATGGGCCCAATCCAAATAGGGGCCCAGCCCATATATGTTTCTTTGTATATATGCTTCTGTTAAAAAATTATTGATTAAAAAATTCAAAGGAAATGGGGCCCTACACATTTGACCCATTCTATAATTTTCATGCCTCCGTGTGTTCCCATTAAAAAGTAAACATAATTTCTATTAATTGATACTCAACACCCTAGCTCTAGGTTTTCTACCCCTGCAGAAGAGAGAAAAATGCCTATCACATCAAAAACCTTTCAATTTCGCCATTTCTTGGGTTTAAAATGTTGTAAAATTCTCTTTTTTTTGGCTAAATTTTGATAATGTTGGCCATTTTCTTGGTGTAAATGCAATTTTTTGTAATATAAATTATACTTCCTCCGTTAAGAAAAATATATCATTTTAGAAGTAAAATATTGTTAAACAAAACAGGTCGTTTTAGGTATTTTGGTGTTTACTTTCCAAAATTACCCTTGTAATAATTATGGATTTGTTAGTTGTAGTTTTCAATAAAGTGGAAAAGTAAAGTAATAATTATGGGTATAAGTGTATTTTTGTTTGCTTTTAATTACTTTCTTAAATTGTGAAAATATCTAAAACGACATGTTTTAATTAACGAATGGAGTATAATATATGATTTAAGTTTTTGTATTTTAGGGGCCCTTGGTTTAACTTCGCCCTAGGGCCTCCAAAGGGTTAGGAACGGCCCTGCATGCCATGTAGTATCATGTTTAGGATTTACACACATGAATGGGCATCCATCTTGTTTATGCGTTCGAAAAGAGAACGGGTGTTATACGTGAGTCGTAGAGTCTTTGCTATGGTGATAGGATAGCCCAGCACCATCGGGTTTGTCCTGTTAGAGTCTGATTGTTTATACATTTATGGTGCGGCACGACTGTGCATCCTACCTCGGTTGTGGTATGGACATTTATGGTGCGGTACGACCGTGTGTCCTATCTCAGTTGTGGTATGACATGAATATACCTGGTGCGACGCGACCAAGCATCCTACCTCGGATGTGGTACGGACATGTATGGTTGAGTAGACCTGGTTTGGTACGACCGTTCATCCTACCTCGGTTTTGGTACGGACATGTATGGTATAGTCGGAGAGCTGGGGATATGCCACTTGGCATTCTATGTGGATCCATTTATCATTTTCTACATTATATAAACTGTAAGCATGACTTGTGTCATTTAAATTTCCAGCACTGCATTAGAACTTCCTTTATTCTAATAGACATATTATATGTCCTCAGCGAGGTCTTTAGGGCCCGCATACATCTCTTGGCCTGACTTTGTGATTAGTTTCAGGTATTGATCCTTGCTTGTTCCGTGCTTCCATGACGAGGGTTTCCTTTGGGACGATCAGATGACCGAGAGACTGACTTACCACCAAACTATGATACTTTGGGATGATTTTTTTACTCACTTCCCTCGTATTTGGTTTTGACCCAGCCATGCCGTGGCAAGTTGTATTTGAGATTTCCTTTCTTTACGCATTTGGAACTTAAAATGAATTTGAGCGACTTAGTCTATAGGATTGGTTCTGGGTACCAAATGACCCTTTGTGTATTTCGGGGTACGGAATCCCCCCTTTCAAACTAACTCTTCGAGGTTTGAAACCTTAACCCGTACTTGGATTGCAAGATCCGAACGAAGGTATCCAACCTTCGAAATATAACCCAAATATTTATATTTGGGCCGTTACATCTGCCCTAATGGGAAGGGGACAGATGTAGGAGAGGGACATGTCACTTGGCATTCTTTGGACCATTTATTTTATTTCGCATATTTATATCCTGATAAACATGACTTGCGTGATTTAAATTCCTGTCCTGCATAAGACCATCTTTATCTAGGTATAGCATATAAGGTATGATTACAGTAAAACTCAGTCCTTTGTGTGGGCCTCAGTCTGATCACACGCCCTGTATTATTTTTAAGGTATGATTGAAGATACTTGATTGCTTGATATCTCTATGACGGGGTTACCTGTTGGCGCTTGATCAACCGAGAGATTGACTTCACGAAGCTTATATAAAATCGGATGATTTCAATTCTGATTTACACCTCTATTTTGGTTTTGACCTGACTTTGTCGTGGCGAGTTTTACACGGATTTCCTCTTATCTTGTTTTGAATTACAAACAATTTTGAGCAACTTAACCAATTAGGACATATTCTGGGTACCCAACGACCCTTCGCTTATTTTGGGGTTCGAAAACCCCACTTTCACTACTAAATTTTGGGGTTTGTAACCTCAACCCGTACCTGGATTGCAAGATTCAAACAAAGGTATCCAACCTTCAAAACGTAACTAGAAAATTTATATTTTGGACGTTACAAGATCCACATTAGGACTTAGTCCTACACACCCTCAAGGGCCATGATGTGAGCCTTTGAATTGGTAAATAAAGAGCGGCCATCCGGAGTTCGAACCGGGGACCTATGGGTACTACCCATAAGTCCTTTCCAGTTGAGCCATTCTGGAATGGTTATAGGATGTGATCCTTACTCACCTCAAGGCCACACTTTGATCACTCTTCATGTAGCCTATAGCTGACCCTACCCGCATGTAAATATTACTTTTCATTTAATATATTCACCTTTAAAATAAAAAAATCAACTAACATCCTAAATTCTATCTTAGAAAATTGGATTATAAAATAATCTATCTAAATTGTATCTAAATATGGGAAAAATCTGTTAAAAAACTCGTCCAAAGGCCCATACCGACCCAGAGCCTGCTCGGTATTGAGCATTGTTCACCTCGGTATGGCCTCTTCTTCCTTTTTCTTCGAAACTCCAAATTCGCATTCCGCGTTGGTACCGAGCACTACGGATCAGTACAGTTGTCGGTTTGCCTTTTATGAATGGAAGTTCTCTTCGTGAATCATTGCTTCTCGGATCAATACCGAGCATGGTGGCTCGGTATGCGCCTCCGTTTCGTCTCTGTTCTTCTCCTACTTGCTGGGTTTGGTCCTGGATCAGTTCCCTCCTTCTTGGGCTCGGTTTGGCGGCTTTTGGGCTCGGTTTTGGATTTTTTTTTAAAATACTCAAAGAAAATTAAAAATTTACGAAAAAATTCACAACTTGAAAATATTTACAAAAATATTCAAAATTTGCAGGTGCGTCAGAGAAATGCGGTCTGAGACCGCTTTTCATTCCCAGGAAGTAAGATCTGAAAGTAAAAAAATAAAACAAAGAAAGAAATGTGGTTTGAAACCACATTTATACTATTTAGGATTTTTAAATTAATAAAATAAAAATATAAAAAACAATGAAACGCGGCTTGAAACCGCGTTTCTTTTGCAACATTTGATTTGCATCATCTCCTTTATCTGAACTGGGTTTTTTCTCTGAACTGTAGGCCATCTATCTTCTCTTAAACAAGTAGACTCGACATCTCCAAGGCCATCTTCGAGGCCGGAGGGACAAGGGTCGGGAATTCTTCGACATCTTTTACTATCGTTGGCGCCTCAAACACCTGGACTCGAGGCCGACATCTCCGAGGTCGAGATTTGCCTTTATTGTCAGTGGGTTACGATCCGACATCTCTGAGGCCGAGATTCTCCATTGTTTACGCCTCGAACACCTAGAATCAGTTGCAATTGGTGGTGGGGACGGGGAGCGAGGACGGACAGGGAGGAGAGCGAGGTTGAGAATCAGGTAAGTAGAGGTGGAGAGTGATGACGAAGGGAGGATAAGCCATGGTTTTCGGAGGTAGGAGAGGAGTGAGAAAGGAGAAGCGAGAAGATGAGAGGGAGAGAAGGGAGAGGCGAGAGGGCAGGAAGGGCTCTTGGATCTGAGAGGCGAGAGGGCGAGATGCAATAGGAGCTCAGATCTGAGCAATTTGGGAGGGTTACGAAAGAAACACGACTTCAAGTCGTGTTTCATTCTTCTTTTTCTTCTTTTTTTTAAAAAAAAATTAATTTAAAAATACTAAGTGATATGAACGCGGTTTCAAGCCGCGTTTTACCGAAAATTAACTATAAAATGCGGTTTGAAATCAATTTCTTTTTTTGTTTTTACTTTCAAATCTTGTTTCTTGTGAATGAAACGTGGTCTCTGACACACCCACAAATTTTGAATATTTTTGTTAATATTTTCAAGTTATCAATTTTTTTTGTAAATTTTATTTTTCTTTGAATATTTTGAAAAAAAATTCTCGATTTTGTGCACTATTATGCTCTTTTCTCCTTCGTTCTTACTCCTTTTACTTCAATTCTTTTTTTCGCGCACTCTTCTAACTTTCTTCCACTTATTTTTATGCTATGGAATTACCTCAAATCAGCTTCAGAAATATGTAAAACACAACAAAAGCTTGTGTAGACCTCCATATCTCATGAAATATGAAAACCTACTCAATCGACGCTAAACCCAACATAAATCATAACTAAAAACATAAACATCAAAATACCCCATACTTAGAGTTGCTTGTCCTCAAGAAATAACCAAACAATAGCCAATACTTACAACACATCCATCCAGTCTTTGCCTTTGTCAAAAGAAACATCATAAGATAGTAGCAATGCAAATCATGTGAATTTAATGTCATCACACATATACGAGCAATTCATAAGCATAGGCAATATAAAGCCAACATCATATGGATAATGTGTTTGCAATGAACTCTTAATGGATTTAGGCTATGAAGATCAACTCTCAACTCAATTTCATACACAAATATATAAATATTGCAATTTAAAATAATCCACTTCGCAACCAATTATGTAAATGCAAACAAGAACCATCAGGAGGACTTTCGCTCAAAGAAAGACTTCAAAGAAGAATACATTCGGTGGGGTTGTAATAGTGCTTGGTAAGAAATAATGGGTATGAAATTATTTTGCCATGTGGTGCTTAATAAAATCCGAGAATCAAGACTCCTAAACTTCTAACACAATTCAACCAAACCAAAACCATAACCATAACTATATAAACAACCAAACTCACTAACTTATGAAAAACTCAACCTTTCAAACCCAATGTATCCCCACAAATAAATCTCGCAAATCAGAAATAAGGTAAATTTGGTTCATGCACTTCATTCGCATTTTTCCCTTTTTTTTGCCTTTTTCTGATTGTCGGGAATTTTTTTTTTCTTTTTTTTTTGCTGAATGAAAATAAAATAAAATAACTATTGCATTTATATAGTGAGCCAAAAAGAGATAATTATAGTAAATGACCCTCTACCTGCCCAACTTTGCAAGCCTAACCCACTATCCACAACAATTGCAAATGTTAACCCCCCCCCCCCCCCAAAAAAAAAATTGCAAAGATTACGGTGGAAAATAACCGGGACAGAGGAGAGAGAGAGTCAGAGGGGAAGTTATTGTGGAGAGAGAGAGGAAGTTGGGGAGGTTAATGTGGAGAAAGAGAGAGAGAGAGGAAGACAATTTAATTTCAAAACTGTCGAGTCCAACTGTCTCTCACGGGCTTACAAAAGAGGAAGAGAGAGAGGGCAACAATTGCTCATGCAAACTTGAGGAAAATAAGAGGAGAAGGAAGAAGAAGAGGAAGAAGACGACAGAGCAAGAGAGAAGAAGAAGAAGCCAACCTGAGGGAGAAGACGACAGAGTTGGAAAGGAGATGAAGATGCCAATTTTGAAGTAAGTAAACCATCACTATGCCGATTAATTACGTTTTGCTTGGATTCGTAGGGGAGGAACCGATTGGAAGAACCTAAACTGGTTTAGATTGTGTGAAAATGGGAAAAAGGGGGTGAATGGGTTGATAGTGCGCAATATCACCCTGTCATGTAGGAAGTAACTGGCGTCAAGTTAAAAACAAAGGGTGGAACGTTTGGGAACTGGGGTGTGCGCGACTGGGAGAGAAAGGAATTTTTGGGAATGGTGAAATCGGGCAACTGTTTTGTCGAATCCAACTTATCAAGAGCAGGGTGAGTGTAGATACGTTCAGTTTAGGGGGAAATTGGCCGAAATGGGGTGTTTGACTGTAGATACGTTCAGTTTTGTGGGAAATTGGCTAAAATGGGGTGCATTAGGGTTAGGAAAAATGTTAGAAAGGGTCAACATTTATGACGAATCGAAATTATCTGGAGTAGGGTGACTCGTGTGCAATTGGAGATTTACAAATTGAAGAAGTAGTCTGCCATGTATGAACATTTATGTGTCATATGTACCTGTCTTTATGTCATGTTAAAAGTAAACTGTTGGGTTGGATATGGGGAAGGGAAACTGTAGGGATGATTATGGAACCATTGGTTGCATTCTATATTAAGATGAATAGGTTTGACATTTGATATGCATAGGTTCTAAATTAGTAACTGTCATGTACATATTGACTGCTGGAATGTTTGTGGCCTTGTGGGACTGATATGGATATGAAGGGAACCGTGAGTTTGGGGACACGAATTGATTTCTAGAAAACTGATTTTTGGTCTCCCAACATGCCGGATATCCGGTGAATATAAAAAATGTCGCAGCGTAGTGTAAAGAAGATTGTTGACCGTAGAACTCAAACCTCTGGCGCGGTAAGTTGCATTTCGTTCGAGTCATGTAAGTTGTGATTGTCGTGGTGAAGTGTGGCTGACATGTTAAAGTCTGTGTAGGCTGTGTACGCCGTCGAGGAAGAAAAACACTTCAAAGCAAAAATTAACCAATACTCCTGGATGTAGCTCCTAGTAAACATTGACAACCAGTTGAGCGAGTCCCGTTGGAAGCGCCTCATGGACAGCCTGTTGGGGGGCGTTGCAAGACTGGGCACAAGGGTCCTGTTCTCCGGATAGCTTGTACACTACGTTCTCCAACGACAACTGAAGACGAAGAAGGAGAATGAAATGTGGTATAAGATCCATGATGCGGTCGTGAGGTTCTCAATAACAGAGTTCACTCTTGTCACTGGTCTCAACTGCGTCTATGGTGAACCGCCCGAGGACGACTCAGGGTTCGAGAGGGCACTGTATGATTTCTTTGGAGTTGAGAAGATGAAGATGTCCAAGTTCGAGGTGCGGTTCCAAGTGGCAATGACATCAGAGAAATCGTCAGCCATGAAGTTGAAATATGTCCTGCTGATGCTGATCGAGGGCGTGTTGTTTGGGAAGGAACCCAAAAACTACATTCAGGGATGGGTGGTCAACCTTGTCGCCTACATTGAAAGGTTCCCTGCCTTTCCGTGTGGTTGACTTTGCTACGAGCGAACGAACGAGTTCCTGAACTGGGCAATCGAGAGGAAGCTCCAACACAATGAGAGCAGCTCTAATGCACGTACGACCTACTACCTACTGGGATTCCCTCTCGCCTTCCAGGTTCGTACACAAATTGAACTGGACGCCTTATGAACTTATATTAAGCGTCCAATAATTATTAACTGGACAAAGAATACATTTTTACTGGACAACCTTTTGGTTGCAGCTCTGGGTGTACGAAGCCCTCCCTCCAGTAGTGGTCGTCCAATGCACGACAATCATAGACGAGAAGGTGTACCCCAGGTGTCTGCGATACGAGTTTAGAGACGCGAACCTCGAGTATGCCGCCATCGAAACCCGACTGCAGGAGGCTAAGGAGCTCGGGTACTTCAATGGCCCTGAAGCTGTGAGGCTGCTTCTACTCCCCGATGAAGTGGAGGCAGCTACCCGTTTACACCGGGATTCCCAAAACACTCATGATAAGTGGGACAACTTCTTCGACGACATTGTCCGGGCTTCGTATTCACAAATGTGAAATCCTCACGGCCGAAACAACCAAAGGGAGGGCCTGAGTCAACGCAAGAATCAGGGGAGGGCACACAGACACAAGCTACCATATTAGAGATCGAGTCACGGTTACTAGCAAAGATAGACGATATGGCGAGGAGTATAACCGCGGAGTTAGGATCGAGGATGGCCACGCTTGAGGAGTCGATTGAAGACATGAAGAGGGCACTGAGGGGGAAGGGGACTAGGGAGTCGGAGGAGCAAGGGGATGTTCTGACGAAGAAGGTAAGGTTATCCTGGTATCATATCAGAAGCATCATGTAATTTAATAGTACTGTCATGTTATTAGTATTAGTTGTCATGTACATGTCGGTACATGTCATGCAAAATATCAGTATGTGTCAATTTAATCACATGTCATGTGGATAGGATCATGGATCAGTGAAGGACAAGGACAAGGACAAGGACAATGACACGGGAAAGGGAAATGCCAAGAAGGAGAGACAACCCACCAAGGAGGAAAAGGACAATGGAAAGGGCATGTCCATGAAGGTATGTGCATGAGATTGTCATGTTAAGATCAATTTGATGTCATGTCAATTGTATGGACTGTCATGTTAACCGCACCTTGGTGTGCAAGTTGCAGGAGGATTTGGTGGCACCCGATGCCTCCGAGGTGCCCCTCCAACGGCCGAGAAGGAGCACTCGTCAACATCCTGATACGTTGTCTCAGGCAGAAGTAACTCAGCCAGCGAAGAAGCCGCGTGTGGGCAAGAAGCCATTGGATGCCACGGAGCTAGGCATTGCAACGAGGGCAGATGTTGATGTGTTCGCTACGTGGATGAAGGACGGAAGTGACCCCGTCCGGTCGGTCGAAGGCACCCTACTGCAAAAGGCGTTCTTCGGGGCACTCTAATCACCGACCACCTGGGTGTCATCCGAGGTTAGGTTCCCACATCGTGGTTCAATGCATCACCTTCCTCCTCATATGGTCTTCCATATAAATGATTTTTCCTTGCATGCATCATATTGAGCATGCTTGTGCCCTCCTGCGGAAGGTCATCAACGTAGATGACATGTACGAAGGTGTCGTTGTTCATGATTTCTTCTTGGGGTATCTGTTGCACAAGCAATTGGCGGAAGTGAAGGGGAACCTTGACGTGTTTAAGGGGGGCGAAACGATGACCCACTACTTCGACGACAAGTTGTCGCAGATGTTTTCGACGGGTTGGGCTGATGTCGACCGGTTGTTGGCGCCTTGGAATCTAAAGAACGAGCACTGGGTGGCCCTTGATATCAATTTCGCGGAGTGCACATTGGATGTCTCCAATCCCGACATAAGCCACCTCGCTGAGCGCCGTATGGCGAGCCTCCTCAAGCCGGTGACCCACCTCCTCCCCATTCTGATGAACACCCACCTCAAACTACGAATGAAATGGGTCGGCAAAGTCCCAAAACCCTTGGTGTACAAAAGGGTGAAGGGGATTCCCCAAAAAAAAAACAATCATAAGTCATTATTTCCACTTCAATTAAAAAAAATTGTTGCAGGTTGGGTGAACATATTTCGCTCTTGTGATGTAGGGGCGACTGTGGTCCATACGCCATCGGTTAATTGTAGCTCCTCGCGACCAGCGACACCAAGTTCCATAGCCTGGACGTTCACTTCATTGTGGTGTACCGCCAATCGCTTTGTGTTTCCATCTTTCACGGACGTCTTACACCCACATCCGATCCTTAAAAAAAACTCCCTGATTGATTTTATATACATTGTTGGTGGGTTTTACACAACGGTTGGTTTGTTTAGACTTGTTACTTCGTTTATACTGTTGTTGGCTGGTATGCCGGCGGCTGTTGCTTCATTTTAAACTGTTGTTTGTTGGTTTTAGACATTTCGATATGCAATTATTGTTGGTTTGTGGTATTCATTGGTTTGTCATTATGACATGTCAAGTTCACTATCTGTCATGTCAAAATGCGGATACTGTCATAGCAAAAGCACATAATGTCATGTCAAAAGTGGGTAATGTTAGGTGACATATCGGCAAACAACCCCCCTTCTCACACAACGTAGAACAAAGTAGAACAAACCCCTCATACAAAGTAGCAGAAAGGCATCGTACTTCACATCAAAATAGGGTAACTATGTACTTAATTGCGAACGGCGCCGTAACTGGAAGTTCCTATCCCACCGCTAGGTGCGATGTCGCTTCTTCAATTTCCCAGCTACACCCGGCCACTCAGTTTGTTCAAGTTTCACAGTTGTCGGAAACGACCTGGTCTTCTCTTTTCCGCGTTGGTATGCTTCCTTTACTTCTCTCACCACTCGCTTCGCCTCCTGATCCCATGAGGTGACTACATCTTCGACGTCACTGCTCACACAAATTACCTGCTTCTCAATTCCAAATGCGCATGCGTTGTCCAACTCCTCACTTGTCTCAAACTGGACACGTGTACATTCTAACTGGACAAGCGAGGGTTCTAACTGGACAATCTGCGTTTCTAACATAACACGTGGACATCCTTGTCCATCGACACCTTGTGCTCCCAAAACAGTGGACAATGGGTGATCTTCTTGGGTAGACCTGGGCATGGGCGGGGGTGGGCCAGGCCTATGAGAATATTTTCGCCCATTTTAGCTGGCCGGGCTTGGGCTAGGCCCAGTTTTTGGGCCAACTCTCTTGCCCAAGCCCGCCCACATGGGTGGGTCGGGTAGCCCACCGGGCCGACCATTATAAATTCGTAAAATATTATTTTTATTTTATTATTTTTACGTTTGATCTCAAACTACACAAATGTGCTTACTGTCTTAGAAGATTGAAATTTATACAAAACAAAGGTATACAAGTTACACAAATGTGAAATTAGACACTATAATCTTTATGTAGGTTCATTTCAATGAATTTTTTTTGAAAAGAATATATTTAGTACTATTGTATTTCTTAATTTATATGTGATGTAAATACTATTAGTATTTATAAAGTAATAGATATAAAAGTTTAGATATTATATAAGCAATACATATACTCCATAGTATTTTAATACGAATATATAAAAATTAATATAAGTAATATATATAGGCGGGTTGGGCCAACCGGCCCGCTTGGGCTTAACCCTTAGCCCAAGCCCGGCCCTAGGGGCCAACCGGGCCGGGCCTGTCGGCCCGCTTGGGCCAATTACCTTACCCAAGCCTGCATATTTTACAGGGCGGATTGGGCGGGTTCGCCCATATCTGCTCAGGTCTATTCTTGGGTCAAGGGTGGCCCACCCTTGACTGAATGGCTCATTGTGGATCCTTCCGTATTGGTAAAATCTCCGCCAACCTTGCGAACTAGGGTGACATGGAGGTCGATAGGCCAGGATCGTTCTCCGGAAAGACCTTTTACAAACTTGTAGGCCTGCAGGTCTTCTTTATCCCCAATTCAAAAAGGTCTACACCCTTTCTTCTTCGACTTTACATATGTGGCCTCGATGTCATGCCTCCTCCCATCGACATTAAACTTGGCCATCAGTTGTTTTTTCAGGGAGACATAGGCAATAAGTTTGTCTACTAGTACGACCTTCTGGCTCCTCGACCACTTCACGACCCAAGTGCCCTCTTCACCAGTCCACCATCCACCAAAAAATACAGTGATACACACAGACGATTTGTCCCCCTTTCCATTAGTTACAAGGGGAGACATTCAGTTTTATAGGGAGATGAACATATTTTAGGGAGAAACGTATCACATAACCTAAATAGAAGGAAGACTTACTCATTTTCTACAAGAAGTCGGTGTATGTCCAGTTAACCCGAATAGGTGTCAAGCGCTTGAATGGGTTTATAGTCTCCCCCTCATCCCCCTCTTATTCTCTATTGACGCAAATGACAGGGCGGGAAATTTAATCTTACTCCCGCCCTCTCTCTCTCTCTCTCTCTCTCCCCTGTCTTATCTACTGTCATTCTCTCTCCTCTGCAAGATCCCCCCCCCCCCTTTTGTCTTTCTCTGAATTTGTTGTTGGGTTAAATTTTATTCATTGCTTAGAACTTCATACGGTTTCAAATTTTATTTAGTGGTTTGAATTTAATACGGGTCTTTTTTCCTACGATTTTGCATTTTATGAGTATTAAGTGTAAGTGGGAAACCCAGCTTTATACGAAGGTCAAACGTTGAATAAAAACCCTTGAAAATATGTCCAGTAGATAACTGTTGGTTGCCCAGAAGGGAAGCATTGACCGGAGAGTTGTTTTTTATGGGTGTCATGTATCGTTTAACGACAGACAGTAAATCCCCTTCATTTATGTCATGTCAGAGGTGACACGCCACTCTGTTTATATCAACCCACTGCCATACTAATTGTAGACAACAACAAAACACTGCAATTTAATGTCTTCTGCTACTGCTTTTTTTCTCTCAATGATCACATGCTGAACAGTGTTGATATTTCCCATACACCCCACTTATATATGACAGCCATTCACCATCCATACTCCCCACAAATTGGTGAAGTTAAATCCCCATTGCCATTTAACAACCTCTCCAACAACCCTTCAACGAAATGGCATCTTCTCCATACCCTCACGCCTCCTCATTTGGCCTCCCTCCCCGACCTGACCCCATCATTATATCATCCGACGAATCAGACGATGGAGGTTTATCGATCATTTCATTCGTGTAGATTTCATTTATGGTACTTGTATTATTATACTACCTTATTTTTGTTCTTTTATCCAGGACCAATGTTTTGGAAATTCGGGTACGCAAGGGTCGAGTATATGTTTTGGAAAACCACCCATGAATTTCAAAGGATTTGAAAGGATTTTAAGAAGGGAAAAATGAACATAAGATGCCTAACCGAAATTGGACTAAGTAATGAACTTGACTTGTAATAGAAGAGGAAAACCGACCAAACGGGGACGCGAGTGGGTAGTAAAGGCGCTAGACCACCCCTATTGGGTGTAGTTGGGGCAAAATATCAGCTTGTTCTTTACAGATGGGTTGGGAGACTCCAAGGAGATCATTGTGAGTGTCACTAACTGATTCTATGTTGAGTGCTTGCTATGCTAGATATCTGATTGGTATGCCTAACAATTAAATGTGTACTAGTTGATCTGTGCAAATTGGATAGTGGGAGTACCCTTGTTTTTGTGTGGGCAAACCCAGTTTGTGTGGAACGTCCCCTTCCACTATGTTAACCCCTTGACGGTTCTATCTAGCATTTTCCCGGATGGCAGTGTCTTCCACGGGAAATTGGGTTGGTAAACACATTGTGTCGGGAATCATGGGTAGATATTAAGTTTGTCTAAGTGAGTGTTGGAAGTTCTTGATGTCACTTTGAGTCAGAAGTAAGGTGTTTCTCGGGTTGTCTTTCCTTATTCTTATGATGACCAACCAGTGCCTTCTTGCCATGAAGAGTCATACCGGAGTCCCACGGGAAAGAGGGGTGATAAGTCGGTTGGGAAAGTCAATGGTTGCCCTTAGGGATCTCTGTCCGGTTATAATGGCGACTCTATCTGAATTGCATGACATGATTCTGTAATCTTCCGCGTGTGCCTCGCAAATGATCATTAGTATAAAGCTACTCATGTTATGCCTTGCTTTCCATCATGATTATATGTTGTCATAGTATGTCTACTTGGCTCATTGTATTGCATGTATGATTGATTTAAAGTATGAACCATATGATATGAACCAACCTGATCGTTATCTTCTCCTGAATTAGGTTTATGATAGTGTGATCAATTCCTCTTTGTATGAATGTTGATAGATGATCATCTTAGCATGTTGGATGATGACGTGTCAATGCCTATTATCCCTTTTGTGACAAGAATCAATAGCATGCCCGTTTGTTATATATACATTAGGTTAATTATTGTTGCTTACTCATCAATTTATATTGTTGTGTGATACTTGCACGGAATTGGGATTATGTTGGTGTAAATGAGTCTTGATAAATGCATGTTTTATCCCAGTATGTGTTGGTTTGAACTCATGTTCCCGTGTTCCAGCTATATTGCCCTGTTGCTTAAACTCATAGTATACATCGTAAAACCTTCCTCATGCTTCTATATAATTGGAATAGGATTGAATTGATTTCTTGCGTATCGTCGTGATTAGGTACATGCATGTATCGTATGTTATGTTGAGACACTAGTAGCATGTAGGACCCTTGATTGTGACTTGTACGAATTATACCTTGTATACAATATTGCTGGTCTTCTCTTGAGCTAGGTCCCTGATAGTGTGGTTCCTTCCTCTTGTTGTCCTCATAAAATGTTTCACTCATCCTGGTTGGATTAATATTGAATTCGATGATTGCCTTGCTTAATTTATGTGATGGTTGATCCTAGCATGCTTACATGTTATCGTTCGATAGTATTTCCCCAATTACTCTATGATATCATCTCGTGGTTGCATGAACATATGACTTGACACCTCGCCTGATCACACACCACGCTATATCATGATTTCGCATAGGCATGACACCTAAATGTTGGAACGAATCTATTCGAATTACCTTGGTTGTAGTCATGTTTGATATGTGCTAGTAGTATCCTGTAGGGCTTTATGCTTCCCAATATGACTTGCTAAATGATTACATGTCGTACTTATTCTATAATATGATACCTATTGAACCATTTATGTGCTCTATGACGGTTCATTCGTAGCATGATTATAATCTACCACTGTGATGTTCTATTCATTACTCTGTGATGATCCCTCTTGTTTTCATGGACCTTATAATGAACTTCTTTAAATGACTCCTGACTATGATCATGCCTTATCATGTATCTCTAGTACCATGTGTTACTTACGCTTTTTAAATGTATCGCGTCATATGATTACACGCCGATCGCAACTTATTATATGATCATTGTTGTTAGATGTGATAATTGCCACGCCGCACTTATGTATCCTCGTATGACATTTGGTTTGATCGTTATCATGTACCTTGTCATGCTATATTTGACCTCATTTGTTGACGTGTATACCATGCTCGTTCATTGTTCATATACATGATACTTGCCATCCTCGTTAAACCCCGCATGACCATTACTAGCTCCGCATAATTTGCTTGAAATTACTTGGCATATCTGCTTTCATGGAGTAATAAACTGCTAGCTCATCTCACATGTATCAGTGTAGGACTTGATTGTGTCTTTTGGAATGAATACGCATGTTGTTCTCCTTTAGATAGTTACATGTTAGTGTGGATTAATGTGACAGATGTGTTCCATGGTGAATTCGTGTTTGCTTGTTGCGATTATAACCTAATAGACTCCCGTAGGGGCATCGTTACTATTCTCGGGTCGGAGTTTCATCTCTAGTTGTCGTCTTTAGTTGTGGTCCGTGTTTGTCCCCGAAAAGAATTTGGGTTGTCTTCTCTTGTCACTCCCCTATCTCTGCTAACTTAAAGTCCTCTGCGATACTTGGACGAGCGACCGCATGGGAAAGAGAACGGAAGTTAGATAGCGATAGAGCAGCATAGCGGAAGCGTGAGCCCATAACCCACGGGCCTCATGATCTATGTTGTGTTGATGTGTTGACAAGGAGTTTTGATACGTTGACTCTATGATGACGAGGTACCTTTTATGACTTTGATGTGATATCGAGATGTGTGTTATTATTTTGGCATGGATGCATATTATCACCTTTAGTATGATGTGGAGATATTGATGTGACCTGGCGGCACTGTGTTGGCATATGTTTGAGATATGTCGTATGATGTACTTGTTGAGAATTGATTGGTTATATGGTTATGCATTTCTTATAGCTTGTGGTTCTTGCGCGAATTGATATTGATAGATTGATTTGATTTTGGAAACTAGGGAGAGAATATGGGATTAGCCCTTAGAGGTGGATGATTCCACCTCCGAGCTTCTGAATTTGATTGATTATTATGTGGGAAACTGATTTGGTTTTGGAGGATTTTGAGGAAATTTTGATCGAAACGATTTTACTTATTTTGGTGTAAAGTTGCTTGGTTAAACGTCTTAATTGAAGATTTTGAGCAGCTTGAAAAGGAATTACATGAAATTTTAAGGAATAAACGTTACTGGGAATTTCAACAATTTTGAGACCAATCTTTTCCAATTGCGTAAATCCCTTTTTAAGAATTTTCACACCCGGGCTTATATAATAACGCTTCGCGAAGTGGATACAAGCATTTTATAGGGGCGCATATAGAATGCTTGCTAAGTCCCAGTAGAGACGCTATGATTGCTTTTCGAGTTATGATGTGACCGAAAGGTCGGGGTAAGGGTGTGATAGAGGCCCATATCACATACTTTCTACGACCAATTGGGAATGTTACGATCACGTCAAGGGTGCTGTGAGGATCTCATACGGGCCCCTATGAGATGCTTACAGAATCAATGACATGATCCTTGGACTCACCAATTTAAAACTGCATCCCCATGTTTTAGAGTGATTTTAGTCTCGGGCACGAGACTTGTTTTTAGAGGTGGATGATGTAAAGACCGGGAAATTTTAGAGTATTAAATTATTAAAATAGTGATTTATAATCATCCCGATTTCTAAATTTGGGAGGTTTGGAATTTCCGTCCTTGAGCTATTGGTTTTATTCTAAATATTTTAAAGTCATTCCGGCATCGTTTTAAGAATTTAGATTTTAACGGAATTTAACTCCGCTTTCGAGCTCCGAGTGATAAAAAAAATTAATTTAATGTAATTACGATCGTTACAAACTATTTTGAATTTTTTCTTCGACTTGAAATTTCGTCAGAGTCAAAATTAACGGGTTTTTAGTTTTGATTTGCGGGTATTTGAAGTCCCTTTAGGGACCACTTCCTTGTTCTCTTTTTCCTCCCCTATCCGATTTGCCCAGCAGTAGGAGTACTTTCTCCTTGTCTTCTTGCTCCCTTCACAAATGAGACAACAAAGGCCAGCAACCTCTCTCCCCGTTTCAGCAGCTACCACCCATCCCACTGCATCACTGCTTCCCCTATTTCAGACCTTGTTGACCCATTTAAAAATACCAAAACACAAACCCCAAGTCCAGCTCCTTGTTTTCAATTTCAAGGCCAAAACTTATCCTCATTTTGCTCCTCTTACAACAGCCCCACTGTTGAACCTCCTCCTTCACCATTTTGACGCCACCATCCCTGAATCACCACACCACACCGTCACCACCAGTCTTCCTCCATCACCAGCAGCCTCTCCTCCCTCTCGCAGCCACTGTTCCGACGAGGTCGAGCCGACAGTCACCAACCACCTCCCTTTCTCCTCCTTGAACACGCCTGAACATACCCGAGCGCCTGTCGAGCGCCCCCTAGCACCGCACCTCTGTTCCGGAGCCAAGGAGTCGAGCCCAGCAGCAGCTCGTCCGACGCCGAGACGAAGCCGAGCTGCCCAGCCTCCTCTTCCCTGTTCTCCAATTTCAAGCTCGGTAAGCTCGCCTTCCCCTTTCCTTCGGCTCCACAATATGATAAAGCACTGCCTTTAAGCCATTACCTTCCTTCCTAGGCCGATTCCAGTGTCAATCCGCCTTCGACGAAGCTCAATCGACTCCCATGGACGTTTTCCAGCGAAAGATTCCACCTCGGTAAGCATTGTCCTCTCCCTCCCTTCTTTGTTACTTTGTTCTGCCTCTGTCTTGTTTGGGGTCGGGAGGGCATGAGTGAGTGGCCGCGAGAGGAGCTGCCTGAGATTCCTTCCATTCTTCTTCCGCTTCCCGCCGTCGTTCATCCCCTGGTCTATTGGAGAAGAAGGTTCAGATTGGACAGACCCTTGGGCCTAATATTCCGGGTCTGGGCCGGATACCTCCTTCATTTCGGGTTATCCATCCGGACCCTTTCTCTCCTTCTTTTATATTCTGGATTGGGCCGGGTCGAGAAACACATTCCGGGTCTCCTTTCATTTCTTTATTTTGGGCTCCTGGATTCGGTTTCTTCCATGGGTTTGGGTGATCCGGATTCTAAGGGGAATGGGTTGAGCTTTTGGGCATGTTGGGTTGTTTTTGTGTTATTACTGTCATTGTTATTACTTATAATATATGTTGTTGGATTATTATTGTTATATTATTATTTTGTTTCTATATAATTCTGGAAAAAAAATTAAGTATTATGTATTTAAAATTTTTGCAGAATAGATTTGGTTTTGGTGATTTATTATATTTAAATATTATTTGTAGTGTGACACTAGGTGTTGTTTAAAAGTGTGATTTTAGTAATTTTAAAGTGAAATTGTCGGCTTCGATTACAATTGGGTTTATAAAGACGGATTTAATTGGTGTTATTTTAGACGAATGTTGTTTGAACTAATTAAAAAGGGTTTGTGGTTTTGAGATCGATATGTTGGGATCGTTTTGATAATATGATTTTGGGGGGATTGGTTTTAAGGTTTAAATGTTTAATGTCGGGATTCCTTGTCTTGGTTTGATGATGTTGGTTTTGAGAAGTCTGGAAATTTGGTTGATACGATTTTATCAATGGGTTTGATTGGGAGTAAATGGTTTTGGTTGATGTTGATCATATTGGAAAGGTTTTGGAAAACGGTTTTCCTATCGGTTGGTTTTGAGTATGTTGAGAATTTGGTGTTCGTGTGTATGAATGATGGACCGATAGCTTATGAAAATGGCTTGATGATAGGTGTGTGTTGCTTTTGGATTGCTTTGGAGTTCCATTTGGGCCCTTGCTTGTATTATCCTGTTGTTCTGCATCTTCAGGTAAGTTCCCTAGGGGGCTTACTCAGGTTGGACATTCATGCATGTTGTTGCATTTTACGTTAGGTGTTGCATATGCATAAAAGCATGCCATGTATTATCCTATTTAGGTTGCACTAATTGAATGAGCATCTGCTTACTTTATGCGTTTGAAACAGAACGGCCGTTATCTGTGATAGTCCTAGAGTCTTTGCTAGGGTCATAGGGTAGCCCAACCTCATCGGGTACCCTGAGTCAATCGAGTCATGAACTTCCTTATATTATGAGATGCCTGCGGGCTTTATTGTGGAGCGGGTTAGGCATGCGTGCCGCCCGATTATGATGGAATCCATTCACGAGTTGGCCAGTCGTTGCCCTATCGGAAGAGAGTGGAGGTAGGAGAGGGATATGCTACTTGGCATTGTCTTGGGCCCTTTACAGTATTTCTGCACATTATTATGAACTAGGAGCATGCTAGTGTGTTTGACTTTCGTACTGCATTAGAGCATCTTTATTAGGTATAACACATACTATGTGGCCTCAGCGAGGACTGCCGGTCCCGCATGAGTGGCTCGATCTGACTCCTTTTCCCGTTCTTCTTTCAAAGGTATTTTCTGCAGATTTTAGTGCTCGATGTCTATATGACGGGGTTTTCCTTTTTGTGAATCGAAGAACCTGGCTAATTCTCTAACTCGTTATAAATGGTAATAATCCATTTATGTTTTTTGTTTTGACCCGGCTCTGCCGTGGCGCTTTGTATCTTAATTTTGCTTCCGTCTTGCTTTCGTTTGAAATGAATTTCACGAGTTAGTCCCTAGGACAAGTCAAGGGTACCCAACGGCCCTACGATACTTTTAGGGTTCGAAATCCCTCTTTATTACTGACCTTAAAATTGAATTTGAAACCTCGACCCGTACCTGGATTGCAAGATCCGAACAAGGGGTTTTATCCCTTGAAACGTAACCCGGAAATCAGAATTCTAGGCCGTTACATAAAACTGAGAACAGAAACGGAAAAACAAACGAAAACTAGTAGTTGTCGAGTGAATGTACTCGATGTCGACTACAACTTACTCGATATCGACTACCTGTTGTCAATGTCGAGTGCACATCAGAACCAAAAAATGTAACTTTTCACAATGACAGAACACGAAATTGATGGGAATAAACTCAATAAATTAAACGCTCCTAAAATCAGGGTTTTAATGCCACAACGATAACCATATAAAATAATGAACAAAGGTATAAAAGATCATGCTTTTCATCTAATAACTTTCGTTATTAACAAGTAGGAAGATAGGCTTTCGCATAAACCCGAATTGTTACTAACCCTTTTCACATAATTAATCCAAGTTGCATTAAGATCACTTTCGCTTCAATAACACAAACACGGATCACCTTCAATTGTCACAAAAGAATCATTTTCATAGGGATAGAAGACGAAATCGCATTAAAAGTTGTACCTATATCGCATTACCTTACATGGCTACCGTCGGGCTCACCCCGACCCTAGAAGTTGTGTGACTACTCACGAGTCATCATAAAGAAACACATCAATAATAAAAGGGAACTAAATTGCATTAATAAACTAAAACAAAGCTTACAACCGATCGAAGCCAAAACGTCTCTCGACAAACTCCAACTCCACTCGGCCTCCAATCTCTCTTTCCTAACTCTCCTACTCGCTATATGTGTTGAATTGTGTGTTGAAAGATACCTAAAACTCAGCCCCTATGACCTTATTTATAGTTTTCAATCCTTTCTATCCGAGGAAAGAATATCCTATCTCTATCTAAAATTATCTATATAAAGTATTAAGGAAATAAATCTATAAGGAAATAAGACTAAAGTGGATAAATCCCTCTTGAACTTGATAGATCTTCATGTGGATGGATAGAACTCCACATATCTTCACTTCTAAGTAATCCATAAGGCTCGGATCTCATTCGATTCGGACTCGGAATGATCCAGGTGGGTACTCGACATCGACCAAGCTACTCGACGTCGAGTAGAGCTATCTTCTCCTCGTGATTGCACTCGAGCTCGGGCACGTCTGGACTCGACATGGGCACTCACTATCGACTAGAAGTACTCGATATCGAGTAGATTTGTGTATCTCGAGTGACTTTGCTGCTCGAGTTGCTCGTTTCGACTGGGTGGCACTCGATACGAGTAAAAGTGGTCAATATCAACTAGCTGTGTCGGGTGCTTCCTTCCTTGTTTTCTGTTCGATTTGTTCTGGCTCAGCTGCTCCTTGACCTCGGAATTTCTGTAGTTGTCCTCGAGCTATTCCATGGTTTCCTTTCTTTCTCTAAATTGCTTTCAAATGCTTCGATTCCTATGAAATTAAATAGAAACTAGTGTAGACTCCATAATTTGGCAAATAAGCATAAACTATACATATTCTGTAAAATTCTAACCCAAATGCATGAAATGTACGCTGAAATCGATATAAAAGTCAATGTAAAACATGGAAAATTAGGCTCACAACAAACACCCCATTCTTAAACTTCCTTATCCTCAAGCAATACTTTTAATGGTATACATGGAAAGAAACAAAACTCTCAACATCTTAGATTCATTCTCGTATGTCCCTGCAATCAATTACCATCATTAAAAAGGTAATAGTGCCACAAATCCATGTATGTGAACAAAAGCAACATCTACACACAAAAGGAGGGTTATGCAAAAAAAATTCATATATGACAAAGCATCAATAATCAAGAGGACTTTATTTAAGCTCAATAAGGAGTAGATTGGTAAAAGGATAAAGGTGGGATATATTTGGCCATGTGGTGCTAATGATCCGGGGAAATGGAGTAATTTCCAAACTTTCATACCACATTCCTTCTTCCTTTGATTTCTCACCTTTCGCTCATCGCTCAATGTTTTTTTCACTATAATGCTTTTACCTCTCTAACCTCTGCATTGCCTTCTCGCGAGTCATAAACATGGGTGTCATAAATGGCACCGGATACTTAGTGCTTCGAACTCCTCACCTTTGTGTCCCATCCTGCGGAACTATTATCTCAACGTAGGCAAGGTCGATCTACCTTTATCTCCTGAGGTAACCGGATTTTCTTTCACTCATTAAATTTTCCATAACTTTGAAACATTCATGCCAAACTCTAATAATGATAATAACAACACAAACACCATATAATATCTCCAAAAGTAACTTCCATTCTCAACATAATCCCCGTACAAGGAAATAAGGTAAAGAATGGTTAATATTTAGATCATGTGGAGCAAATGTGAAATAAGGCTCAATATGGCTTTTGTGATGCAAATAAGCATAGGTATGTCTAGGAATATCAAGATATGAGCATTATATGGAAAATATAAAGTCCTCCATCCTCTTATTTTGTAAAATGTCAAAAGCAACATCAAATTTTACCTCATTTCATGGTTTTCAAGAAAATATGCACTTCATTGTGACTTCCCTTTACTAGGCAATTTCATGCTATATCTCTAATTAATCCAATTTTGCATCGTCAAATTCAATAAAAGCTTCCATGACACTAATAAAAAAAATTCAATGGGGGTGATAAAAATAGACTTTGGAAAACATGCATACAAGCACATAAATAAAATATGAAATCCAAAGTTGCCATGTATAAGCAATTCGAGAAATAAACTTTTAAATATGCACACATAATGTCAAATATAGTCAAATATGCACAAAGTAAGCCCTTCCCCCACCCCATACTTAAATATTACAATGTCCTTACTGTTTAAAAACAAGGGTAAAGAAAGAGACTTACTATACAAGTGTGCAGAACGCCGGAAGCGAGTGCAAGTATTGCTGTAGAAGTGGTCGACATCGATGAGAGTAGTCGACGTCAACTAGACTGCTCGATCTCAAGTAATGTTGAACCTCAAGATGGCCTTTCTCCTAGACCACATGTCTCTTGCGCGTCATGGGTGGTCGACGTCGAGTAGGTTACTCGACGTCGAGATCTTATGTAGCTTTTCGTAGCTGCAAGAATCGTTAGATAGAAAATATCCACAATAGAAAAACTTAAAAATAATGTTTCAAAACAAAAAACCAAAAGCAAACATGTCTAAAAATCCAAAAACTAAGTATTTTATTTACAAGCTCTAGACTTTATAGTCACTAGGCCGACTTTCTCCTTTAAAGCTCAAGGTGGCATCTGTAGTGCCCATGTAGACTGGGTTTCAAACAAGACTCTATTCTTTTCCATCAGCTATAGTCCTCCTGAATAGATCTTGTTCACCGTGAAAGGTCCCATCTTTTTCTCCTTGAATTTGTTAGGGAACCAGTGATTCTTGGATTTGGAGACATAGATCTTGTCTCCGACTTCATACTCCTTAGGATCATCATCGGAAACCTTGCATAATCGCACATAACAAGGCAAAACTCTCCCGTGTATAGATAAATCTTTAATGGAAATAGGAGAAGAGACATCTTTACCTTGGCTTACCTTCGCAGATTCGGAATTCATGACGTCGGGATCTACTCGACGTCGAGTACGTTGTTGCTCCTGGTGGACTGTTCGTCGAAGATAGAGAAGTCTAGTGTGAAGGGGACTGGTCGACGTCAAGTAGTGTACTCGACGTCGATTATTGCTCGGCTAAGGGTTGGCTGCTCGATGAAGGTGCAGTCGATGGAGGTGGTTGAATCTGGTCGACGTCGACTAGAGTACTCGACGTCGAGTACTTCTCGTCGACATGGACCCCATACTTAAGACCTGGCAAAGGATCCGAAAAATAGTTAGTCGACGTCGACTTACCTCGGTCGATGTCGAGTAGATTCTTGGTTTCTTCATTCAGGATGGCCATGATTTCCTCCATCTGTGCTTCCATATCCCGCTTCTCTAGCTCCTCGGGGGTCATATTTCTTACCTTTATCTCCCCGCAAGTGATGTACCTAGATGAGATTGACTTGACCTTCTCCATAGGATATGTATGCCTTTCAGTTTTATTAAAAGAATACTCAATTACCTCATCGTTGATGTTGAAAGTGAGTACTCCCTTCCTTACGCTTATGTTGGCATCCACCGTCGCTAAGAAGGGCCTTCCTAATATAATTGGACAAGCAGGGTCCTCTCCCATATCAATAACTAATAAATCAGCATGGAAAAAGAACTTACCTACTTGTACTGGCACATCATCCACCATGCCTGTTGGGATGACAACTGTGTTGTTTGCCATATAAAGTTTAGCATCCACAGTCTCTAAAGCACCTATCTTAACTTTGGACCAGATTGATAAAGGCATTATACTCACACTGGCTCCTAAGTTGCATAAGGCATTAAATTTGTATTGACCAAATCCAATAGTTATAGAAAACTTACTTGGATCTGGCCTCTTTGCTGTAACGTCCATATTGCTGCATTCTTCTGTGATCTCAGCCATTGATCGCTTCTTGCTCAGAATCTCCTTGAGGAACTTTACGTACAACGGCATCTCTTGAAGAGCTTCTATGAACGGAATGGTGACATTGAGCCTTTGAAGCATCTTTACGAAACGCTGAAACTTCTTTTCTACTGGATCCTTCAAAGATTTCGTCAGGAATGACACCTTTTTCTTCTTTGAAGGTGTTGGAGTGTGATCGGCAAGGGCAGAAGGGTGGTCGACGTAGACTAGGGGTTGGTCGACATCAAATACAGTAGTCGATTTCGAGTTGGGCTCAGCATTATGGTCGATACCGACTAGGGGCTCCTCGATATCGACCGGATTCTGGTCGACGTCGACTGGATTGGTCGATGTCGCTGAGTGCTTTGCAGATTCTCCTTCTGTGTTGTGCTCGAGTGTTTGCATCTGTCGCCCACTTCTTAGATTCATGAACGCTACCCGTCCTGTAGATTTTATATTAGGATTAGGTTCAGAGGATCCAGTGAGCGTATCTGATTGTTTGGTGATTGAAGAAGCTAATTGACCCATCTGGGTCTCCATAGATTTTCGCCAAATATCAATTTCCCTAAGCCTAGAGTTGATTCCGTGTAGTTGGGTGTGGATGGAATTGATAGATTGCTTGCTATCTAAGTGATTCCTCCGCATCTCCTCAAGAATAGTCTGCAAGTCATCTTTCTTACCTTCTCTATCAGGGTGACCAAAAGCTTTGTAAGGCGGGGGATCTCTTTGGTGTTGGGGCTGGCGATAGTAGCTCCAGTTCTGGTTCTGATGTTGCCCTGAGTAGTGTCCCCCTGCATACCTTACCTCTTCGTGGGTTTTTGCTAGATGTACTTGATCGACATGCAGGCACGCAGTAGTGTTGTGCTTCACTGACCCACATTCCCAACAAGGCTGATTTGTAGATAAGAATTTGACTTGTTTGGTAAGACGACGTAGCTGGTCATTGTGGAATTGGTCCATGACGTCCGGATCAACCTCCTTTGGTGGCTCATATAAGGGCATAGATGGGGCAGGCCTTTCATATATTTCATCTGAGGCCGCAGAAGTCCCATAAGTGTTGTCATAATTTGCCAGCGTCTCAAAGGTTTCCCAAGCACGCGGGTGCACTCGAGATACCTATAAGAGGTGTAGTTGTTGATCCACTCCTTATTTGGTGCATCCATGCAGTTGAAGATGATCTCTTGGATTACGTAGGGTGGTTGTTCGTGCGTAGAACATGATTTCAGAAGCCTTTTGTAGCGCTCCTAGACCTGTGCTAGTGTTTCCCCTGGCTTTTTTCTAAAAGTCATGATTTATTGTATGAGCGCTGCTGTTTTTGTAGGAGGAAAGAACTTTTTAAGAAACAAGTCTTGTAGTTCATTCCAGGTGCGAATAGATCGTGCAGGCAAACCCTCAGGCCACTATGATGTTATTCCTGCAAGGGACCAACAAAAAGCCTTTAGTTTGAGATAGTCTAGATTAGCACCATCTGCAATAGCTTCGCATAAATGTTGTGAGCCTAATTAGCCATGTTTTATACTTACTTTTATATCGATTTCTGCATGCATTTCATGCATTTGGGCTTGAATGATACAGAATATGTGTAGTTTATGCTTAGTTGCAATATATGGAGGTCTACACAAGTTTTTGTTATATTTCACAGAAATCGGACGCATTTTGGAGCTTAAAAGAAACTTATGGAGAAGCCAAGAATGGTGCAGCTGGAGAGAAGGCCAATTTCCGGCTTTCATCGTTCTGAATCAGGCTGTGATGTCTTCATGAGAGTTGTAGCCCTCGGAAAGAGCTTTCCAACGCATTGTCATATGCGTCAATCCGACAACCGAGGCATCGGGACAGTGCGTTTTACGAACAGAGCTGGAATGATGTTACATTATGGAGATGTCATATGGTGTTTGTGTTGTTAATATCATTATTGGAGTTTGGAAGGAAATTTGTTTGAAATATATGGAAAATTTAATGAGTGAAAGAAAATCCAATCACCTCAGGAGATAAAGGTAGATTGACCCTACTCTCTGAGATAATAGTTTGGAGAGATGGGATACATTGTGAGGAGTCCAAAGCACTAAGTATCCGGGGCCATTCATGACACCCATGTTTGCGACTCGCGAGAAGGCAGTGCTAAGGTTAGAGAGGTAAAAGCATTATTATTGAGAAAAGCAATATGAAAGGTGATGAAGTATATGAAAGAAAGGAATGTGGAATGAAACTCAATTTTGGAAAGTACTCCATTTCCCCGGATCATAAAAGCACCACATTGCCAAAAATTGCCCACCTTTTAGCCTTTTACCAATCTACTCCTTCATGAGCTTAAATTAAAGTCTTCTTGATTATCAATGCTTTGTCACTTATATTTTTTTTGCATAACCCTCCTTTTATGAGTAGATGTTGCTTTTACATATTTGCACATGCATGAATCTGTGACACTAGTACCTTTTCGAGGATGGTAATTGATTGCAGGGTTATATGACAATGAATCTGATATGTTGAGAGTTTGAATTCTTCCCCTGAATGACAATTAAAAGTATTGCTTGAGGACAAGCAAGCTTAAGTATGGGGTGTTTGTTGTGAGCCTAATTAGCCATGTTTTATACTTACTTTTATATCGATTTCTGCATGCATTTCATGCATTTGGGCTTGAATGATACAGAATATGTGTAGTTTATGCTTAGTTGCAATATATGGAGGTCTACACAAGTTTTTGTTATATTTCACAGAAATCGGACGCATTTTGGAGCTTAAAAGAAACTTATGGAGAAGCCAAGAATGGTGCAGCTGGAGAGAAGGCCAATTTCCGGCTTTCATCATTCTGAATCAGGCTGTGATGTCTTCATGAGAGTTGTAGCCCTCGGAAAGAGCTTTCCAAGGCATGGTCATATGCGTCAATCTGACAACCGAGGCATCGGGAAAGTGCGTTTTACGAACAGAGCTGGAAGCTGAGAAATCTACTCGATGTCGAGGAAAGTTGTCGACATCGACAAGTTTCCAAAACTCGACATGTGTTCCAATCGACGAGACGAGTAATCTACTCGATGTCGAGGAAAGTTGTCGACATCAAGAAGATTTGTCGAGCACTTCAGAAGTCGAGATCGAGGAGAAGTCCGTGTCGAGAAGACATGTCGAGGAGTCCAGAAAGCCGAGATCGAGAAGGAATTCGAATCTGGACGAGATCTATCCTATTCTATCAAGATTCATCATGAAAGAGAAGATTCATCCACTTGAAGATTTTTAGATTTAATTACATTATGTCATTTATCTTTTATTTATCATTAAGCTTTTAGATATAGATTTAGATATAGATATAGTTGTTCTATCCTAGATTAGCGGGATTTGAGCACTATAAATAAGGCCCTAGGGGGCTCAGTTTTATTCATTCCATCACAAGACAATTAGTTAGTTCCATTCAGAGATACAGTTTAGGAGTTCTAAGGTTTTTAGGGTTTTGGCGATTTGCAAAAGTTGATTGCCGGAATTGTAAAGGCTTTGAATATAGTTTTTATGCAAGTTTCCTCTTTTACGAAGATGTCTTTTATTGCAATGAAGAGTGAGTAGTCCACCCACTTCTGGGGCTGGGGTGAGCCCGACGGTGGCCATGAGAGGCGATGCGGTAAAGGTCAGATTTTTATGCAATTTATCTTCTTTCCCTATGAGCATGATTCTTTTGCGAGAGTTGAAGGTGATCCTTGTTTGTGTTATTGAAGCGAAAGTGATCTTAATGCAACTTGGATTAATTATGTGAAAAGGGTTAGTAACAATTAGGGTTTATGCGAAAGCCTCTATATTCCTATTTGTTAATAACGAGAGTTATTTAGATGGAAAGCATGATCTTTTATGCCTTTATGTGCTGTTTTGCATGGTTATCGTTGTGGTGTTGAAACCCTAGCCTTGGAAGTCTTTAGTTTATTGATTTATTTCATCGAAATTCGTGTTCCGTGTTCGAAAAGCATTTGCATTTAAATTTCTGTTCTTATCGATCTCGGGAAAATCTTGTCGACATCGAGTTCACTTGTCGACGTCGAGAAGTTCTGAAGTCGAGTTCTTTCTGTTTTGTCGATCTGTGTCGACAAGCTCGGTCGAGTTCTTTGCCCGAGTAACTTACTGTTGTCGACCTGCCTGTTGCTGTCTCTGTCGAGTTATTTGCCTTGCTTTCGTTTGCTTTGTTTGCTTCTGTCTTTGCTTTTATTTTAGTTGCCCTTGCCGGGATTATTTGTTTCTGCTTCCGTGTTTGTGTTTCTGTGCTTTTCTGTTGTGTCTGTGAGAATTTGATAGCTATCTGAGAACCGCTGACGTGCTTCCTCGTGGATTCGATCCTGACTTTTCTCTTACTACAACGGGAGGAAGTCTTGTAATTATTTGCTGAGACAGGGGAGTCGTTCTAAACCATATTCTATTCTATACTTGACTTAGTCCTGCAACAACAAATTGGCGCCGTTGTCGGGGAAGCAATCATTCGCGCCTTAGGTAGTCAGATCTCACCGTTTCTTTGAGTCACTTTTCAGGTGTATGCGCCGTTCTGGTCTCCCACCTGAATACTACGGTTTAGAAGAACCAGAGCGCCTTCTACACATCAGAAATAGACTTCAAAGAGCCATGGAGGACGCTGAAACACAGGAGCAGCTGATCCAGAGGCTTAGGGCGGACATAGAAGCCAACAATGCCGCTCTCGCCGCTGAGAGAGCAAGAAGGGAACAAGAAGTTGAACGCGCAAGGCAAGCAGAAGCTGAGCTTGCCCAATATCCGACCACAGCAGAGGATTATATGCATCCAACGCTCGTCGTGCCTGAATCGGCGATTCTAATCCCTGAAAACTCTTTTGAAATTCGCACTCAATTTCTTATAGAGCTTAAAAATAATGCCTTTTACGGCAGATTTAATGAGTGTCCTCTTGAACATATTACTAATTTTCATGATATGTGCCGTACTCTTGCAGAAGGTACAACCTTGGAATATGTCAAGATGAAATCTTTTCGCTGGTCTCTCGCTGGGCCTGCACTGAAATGGCTGGAAGAGATGAAAGCAAGATCACTCACAACCTGGGCCCAAGTAGAGCAAGAGTTTCTAAACAAATTCTTCCCACCTGCCAAAACAGCATATCTCCGCCAGAAAATCACCGCCTTTAAGCAGCAGAAAGGGGAACCGCTGGCAAAGACATGGGAGCGCTACAAGGAACTTCTGCGATCTTGCCCTACTCATGGACAGCCACCCTACATCATTCAGGAGATCTTCTTCAACTCTCTTGACCAAGTCACTAAGGACAGAATCAACAATTATACTCACTACGAGTATCTGACGATGCCGCCAAGTGACGCATGGGGTGTGCTAGAGAAGCTCACCAACTACGACAACAAATATGGGTCTACTGCAACTTATGAAGAGAACCCATACGCCAGGCCAGCACCATCCATGCCCCTCTATGAGCCATCAAAGGAGATTGACCCAGATGTCAGGGAGCAATACTACAGAGACCAGAATAAGAAGCTCCTCAAACAAGTGAAGTATCTCTCTGTCAATCAGCCTTGCATAGAATGCGGATCGCAAAGGCACACCACTACTGAGTGCCCACACACAGAGCAAGTCAGGATGGCAGAACATCATGAGGATGCAGCTTACGCAGGAGGGCCTAATCGCTATATGGGGGATCAAAGGCCTTATCAACAGCAATGGAACCAAGGTCCCCCTAGGAATCCTCCACCCTATAGAGCTCCAGGACATCCAGAAAGGGATCAAAGGAAGGATGATCTGCACCTGATCCTTGAGGAGATGCGACGAAATCAAGGGACCATCAACAACCAGTTCCAGAACATCACCACCAAATTTGGAGAACTGGACATCTGGAAAAGGGGAATTGAGACGCAGATAGGACAGATTTCAGCACAAATCCCACGACAGTCCGGCAAGCTCCCTGGGCAAACATAAGCAAATCCTAAGGGAAAGACTGGACACATCGCCGCTGTAAAGCTTAGGAGCGGGCATCAACTACAAGAGCCAGAGGTCGGAAAGCAGCAGGACAACACTCAAGAACAACTCGATGTCGACAAGAATCTTGTCGATGTCGACAAAAAACTTCTCGATGTCGAGGACAACCCTGATCGACCAACTTCTGCACTGAACAGCAACACGACATCGAGAAAAGTTGTCGATGTCGACGAACTTGTCGATGTCGAGAAGTCTCAAATCGATGTCGAGAAGTCTGCAACGCCTCCGGCGTCTGTTCTGGCTCCGAATCAGAAAAAGAAGCTACCTTTCCCCACGAAATCTCTTAAGGACCCAGCGGAGAGAAAGTTTCAGCGCTTCATCAAGATGCTTCAAAAGCTCAACGTCACCATCCCCTTCACAGAAGCTCTCAATGAAATGTCGTCCTATGTCAAGTTCATGAAAGAGATTCTGAGCAAAAAGCGATCGATGGCAGAAATCACAGAGGAGTGCAGCCATCTGGACATACTGAAGAAGAGGCCGGATCCAGGTAAGTTTGCTATAACTATTGGATTTGGTCCATACAAAATTAATGCCCTATAGGATCTTGGAGCCAGTGTTAGTATTATGCCTTTAACAATTTGGTCCAAGATTAAGATAGGTGCCCTGGAGCCTGTGGATGCTAGACTATACATGGCCAACAACACAGTGGTCATTCCAACAGGCATGGTAGAAAATGTCCCAGTACAAGTAGGTAAATTCTTCGTCCCTGCTGATTTCTTAATTGTTGATATGCAAGAAGATCCTGCTTGTCCAATTATTCTAGGGAGACCATTCTTGGCGACTGTGGATGCCAACATAAGCGTACGGAAAGGAGTACTCGCCTTCAACATCAGCGATGAGGTAATAGAGTATTCTTTTAATAAAACTGAAAGGCATACAGGTCCAATGGAAGAGGTCAAATCTATCTCAGCTGGCTACATCACCTGCGGGGAACCCAAGGTCAGGAATATGACCCCCGAGGAGCTAGAAAAGAGGGACATGGAGGCCCAGGTGGAGGAGATCATGGCAATCCTCAAGGAGAACACAGGAACTAAGTATGGGGTCGTAGTCGACAAAAACTCCTCGAGATCGAGTAGTTTAGTCGACATCGACAAAGATCAGAAACCTCCACCAGCATCGTCGAGTAAACCACTGAAACCAGAGAACAACTCGACATCGACAACACTTGTCGATATCGACAAGATTGAGGCTTCCTCGACACCACCTCCCTCGACGAGAAACCCAACTGAAGACAGTAACTCCTCGACATCGACAACTCTTGTCGATATCGACAAGATCCTGGGGTCCTCGACACCGCCTTCCTCGACGAGAGCTCCAACTGACGGCAGTAACTCCTCGACATCGACAACTCTTGTCGATGTCGACAAGATTGGGGTTTCCTCGATTTCTCCCTCATCGAGCACACCACCACCAGACGAGCCAACTTCATCGATGTCGAGTAATGTTACTCGAGATCGACAAGATCCAGTGGTTCCCGAATCCGATTCTGCGAAGGTAAGCCAAGGTATGAATCTTTCTTCTCCTATTTCAATTAATGATTTATCTATACATGGGAGAGGTTTGCCTTGGTATGTGCGCTTATGCAGGATTTCCGATGACGATCCAAGGGAATACGAAGTAGGAGATATGGTCTATGTCTCTAAATCAAAGGATCATTGGTTTCCTAACAAATTCAATAAGAAGAAGATGGGACCATTCACGGTGAATAAGATCCATTCAGGAGGGATCCGGCTAAAGGACAAGAATGGAGTCTTATTTGAGGCCCAAGCTACATGGGCCCTGCAGATGCCACCTTGAGCATTAATGAAAGTCGGCCTAGCGACTATAAAATCTAGAGCATGTACATAGACCTTTTAGGACATTTGAGACTTTGTTTTTGGTTTTGAACATTGTTTTTGGTTTTTGTTTTTGTTTTGTTGGTATATGTCTTCTAAATTTCAGGTCCATGGATAGAATCAAGCTATAGGCTTACTCGGATTTGGAGGTGCTCCATTCGAAATTATGCAGATCTGCACACATGTCTTGTGAGTTTCTTTCTTTACCCTTTACCTTGTTTGTTTTTTATACAGTGAGGACACTGTAATGTTTAAGTATGGGGTGGGGGAAGGGCTTACATTATGCATATTTTCCATACTTGACATTATGTGTGCATTATTTCTTGGAATTGCTACATGGCTATTTTGGAATGCATTATTTATTTATGTGCTTATATGCATGTTTTCCAAAATTTTGAAAAATGACCCCCATTGAAATTTTGAATAATGTCATGGAAGCTTATATGGAACTCGACGATGCAAAATTAGATTCATTAGAGATATAGCATGAAATTGCCTAGTAAAGGGAAGTCACAATGAAGTGCATATTTTCTTGAAAACCATAAAAGGAGGTAAAATTTGAAGTTGCTTTTTGACATGTTGCATGATAAGATGATGGAGGACTTTATATTTCCATATAATGCTCATATGTTTAAATTCCTAGCCTTACCCATGCTTATGCATCACAAAAGCCATAATATGCCTTATTTCAAATATTGCTCCACATGATCTAAATATTTCCATTCTTTACCTTATCCGGGGATTATGTTGAGAATGATGTTACATTATGGAGATGTCATATGGTGTTTGTGTTGTTAATATCATTATTGGAGTTTGGAAGGAAATTTGTTTGAAATATATGGAAAATTTAATGAGTGAAAAAAATCCAATCACCTCAGGAGATAAAGGTAGATTGACCCTACTCTCTGAGATAATAGTTTGGAGAGATGGGATACATTGTGAGGAGTCCAAAGCACTAAGTATCCGGGGCCATTCATGACACCCATGTTTGCGACTCGCGAGAAGGCAGTGCTAAGGTTAGAGAGGTAAAAGCATTATTATTGAGAAAAGCAATATGAAAGGTGATGAAGTATATGAAAGAAAGGAATGTGGAATGAAACTCAATTTTGGAAAGTACTCCATTTCCCCGGATCATAAAAGCACCACATTGCCAAAAATTCCCACCTTTTAGCCTTTTACCAATCTACTCCTTCATGAGCTTAAATTAAAGTCTTCTTGATTATCAATGCTTTGTCACTTATATTTTTTTTGCATAACCCTCCTTTCATGAGTAGATGTTGCTTTTACATATTTGCACATGCATGAATCTGTGACACTAGTACCTTTTCGAGGATGGTAATTGATTGCAGGGTTATATGACAATGAATCTGATATGTTGAGAGTTTGAATTCTTCCCCTGAATGACAATTAAAAGTATTGCTTGAGGACAAGCAAGCTTAAGTATGGGGTGTTTGTTGTGAGCCTAATTAGCCATGTTTTATACTTACTTTTATATCGATTTCTGCATGCATTTCATGCATTTGGGCTTGAATGATACAGAATATGTGTAGTTTATGCTTAGTTGCAATATATGGAGGTCTACACAAGTTTTTGTTATATTTCACAGAAATCGGACGCATTTTGGAGCTTAAAAGAAACTTATGGAGAAGCCAAGAATGGTGCAGCTGGAGAGAAGGCCAATTTCCGGCTTTCATCATTCTGAATCAGGCTGTGATGTCTTCATGAGAGTTGTAGCCCTCGGAAAGAGCTTTCCAACGCATGGTCATATGCGTCAATCCGACAACCGAGGCATCGGGAAAGTGCGTTTTACGAACAGAGCTGGAAGCTGAGAAATCTACTCGATGTCGAGGAAAGTTGTCGACATCGACAAGTTTCCAAAACTCGACATGTGTTCCAATCGACGAGACGAGTAATCTACTCGATGTCGAGGAAAGTTGTCGACATCAAGAAGATTTGTCGAGCACTTCAGAAGTCGAGATCGAGGAGAAGTCCGTGTCGAGAAGACATGTCGAGGAGTCCAGAAAGCCGAGATCGAGAAGGAATTCGAATCTGGACGAGATCTATCCTATTCTATCAAGATTCATCATGAAAGAGAAGATTCATCCACTTGAAGATTTTTAGATTTAATTACATTATGTCATTTATCTTTTATTTATCATTAAGCTTTTAGATATAGATTTAGATATAGATATAGTTGTTCTATCCTAGATTAGCGGGATTTGAGCACTATAAATAAGGCCCTAGGGGGCTCAGTTTTATTCATTCCATCACAAGACAATTAGTTAGTTCCATTCAGAGATACAGTTTAGGAGTTCTAAGGTTTTTAGGGTTTTGGCGATTTGCGAAAGTTGATTGCCGGAATTGTAAAGGCTTTGAATATAGTTTTTATGCAAGTTTCCTCTTTTACGATGATGTCTTTTATTGCAATGAAGAGTGAGTAGTCCACCCACTTCTGGGGCTGGGGTGAGCCCGACGGTGGCCATGAGAGGCGATGCGGTAAAGGTCAGATTTTTATGCAATTTATCTTCTTTCCCTATGAGCATGATTCTTTTGCGAGAGTTGAAGGTGATCCTTGTTTGTGTTATTGAAGCGAAAGTGATCTTAATACAACTTGGATTAATTATGTGAAAAGGTTTAGTAACAATTAGGGTTTATGCGAAAGCCTCTATATTCCTATTTGTTAATAACGAGAGTTATTTAGATGGAAAGCATGATCTTTTATGCCTTTATGTGTTATTTTGCATGGTTATCGTTGTGGTGTTGAAACCCTAGCCTTGGAAGTCTTTAGTTTATTGATTTATTTCATCAAAATTCGTGTTCCGTGTTCGAAAAGCATTTGCATTTAAATTTCTGTTCTTATCGATCTCGGGAAAATCTTGTCGACATCGAGTTCACTTGTCGACGTCGAGAAGTTCTGAAGTCGAGTTCTTTCTGTTTTGTCGATCTGTGTCGACAAGCTCGGTCGAATTCTTTGCCCGAGTAACTTACTGTTGTCGACCTGCCTGCTGCTGTCTCTGTCGAGTTATTTGCCTTGCTTTCGTTTGCTTTGTTTGCTTCTGTCTTTGCTTTTATTTTAGTTGCCCTTGCCGGGATTATTTGTTTCTGCTTCCGTGTTTGTGTTTCTGTGCTTTTCTGCTGTGTCTGTGAGAATCTGATAGCTATCTGAGAACCGCTGACGTGCTTCCTCGTGGATTCGATCCTGACTTTTCTCTTACTACAACGGGAGGAAGTCTTGTAATTATTTGCTGAGACAGGGGAGTCGTTCTAAACCATATTCTATTCTATACTTGACTTACTCCTGCAACAACAATAAATCTAGAAAAGTTGTAACATGCTCTAAAGGGCATTCATTGGGTCTTCCCCTAAATTAACTCATCCTAATTTCAGTAATAAAAGAAGGACGAATTTCATAATTAACAGGGGGGAGAACAATCGATGATTCTAGAACTTCCAGAGTAGGATGAAGATATTGCTTTGTGTTTGCAGGGATGTGTTGAATCTGCTCCTCAAGTTCCCTTCTGGCATTTACTTCGCGATCCACCCTTGCCTCCCACCGTTGTTGGTTCTGTGCATGTACTGCCTCTTGCCGAGCGTATTCTTCTTCTCTGGTGGTGAATTCCTTAATCCGTAGGCGGAGTTGCTCAAGCTTCTGTGCTCGTGTGAGCCGGACCACATTCTCGTTGTTATTGTTGGTTTGTGACATCCTCCTTAGTCTTTGTCGAAGATGGAAGTATCGCTTAGGTTAGAGAATAGGCTCAATAGGTGTGTGATCAGTTCTTCGCATGCACCTGAAAAACAAAAAGAAAAATAGAGTAACAAAGAACTAAAAAGGGCGCGATTGATTGCTTCCCCGGCAACGGCGCCAAAATTTGACGCAGAGGGAAATCAAGTATGAAAATAAATTGAAATATAAAATCAAACCGACTCCCTATCTCAGCAAATAAAATACAAGAAACCCTCCTACTGTAGTAGTAGGGTATTAAGGATCGTATCCACGAGGAAGCTTGTCAGTGCTCGCCTTTTGAGTACAGAATCCTCTCGAAATCGACTCAGGAAGTACTCGATCTCGACTGACCTCAGTCGATAGAACCTGTAAAACAGAGAACGGAAACGCAAAAACCAATGAAACTAGTCGATGTCGAGTGAATGTACTCGATTTCGACTACAACTTACTCGATATCGACTACATGTTGTCAATGTCGAGTGCACATCAAAACAAAAAAATGTAACTTTTCGCAATGACAGAACACGAAATTGATGGGAATAAACTCAATAAACTAAACACTCCTAAAATCAGGGTTTCAATGTCACAACGATAACCATATAAAATAATGAACAAAGGTATAAAAGATCATGATTTTCATCAAATAACTTTCGTTATTAACAAGTAGGAAGATAGAGGCTTTTGCATAAACCCTAAGTGTTACTAACCCTTTTCACATAATTAATCCAAGTTGCATTAAGATCACTTTCGCTTCAATAAAAAAAACAAGGATCACCTTCAACTGTCGCAAAAGAATCATGTTCATAGGGATAGAAGACGAAAGCGCATTAAAAGTCATACCTTTATCGCATTACCGTACCTTACATGGCTACCCATATCATAAGAGTGATCATATAAATAATATAGAGGGTGCGATAAATCACATAATCATATTCCCCAGATACTTAACTTCCAAATAGCATTAATAACATGTTGCAAGGTGTAAGCACGCGGATTTATGGCCTAACAACTAACATATCGATATATAACCAGTCAGAACAACTATATAGACCCACAACATTAATATATATACAAGGTTTAATCGAAAATGATGTGAATCTAGAATGACGATGACTAAAATCAATAGATATTATAATTAGGGTTTGAAACCAAATAATGATTTCTTCAAAAGTAGAGATCATATAAGGTATACTAGTAGCACACAACACCGTAAGAGATCGCATAAGTAGCATATAACAACATATATGACAATGACTCATAATAAGTCAAAATGGTCAGGAGAAAACATAACAAGAGCGTAAGAGATGGATAAAGGAAGTAACACGCCCAGGAAACAGTGGTGACTATCTAAAGTTACACAAAACGATATGATATGCATTTACACATCCACCAAGCATGAATTTTTCAAGTAACTAAATGTAATGTCATCTTAAATCATGGATTGCTCAAGTGTGGCTATCATCACAATCGGATAACAGTTTTCAAGGGTGGCATACTACAAGAGAATAACACGTTGTATATATTTAAGGATCATCACACAAATTTATATAGCTATAGTCATAGAGCTATAACACAAGTTAAGAAGAGACAACGATGAGGGGTACTTAGCTAGATAAGACGTTAACCACATAAGGCATACAATCATAGCATAGCTAAAATAATAGCACTTAATAAGGATAAGCAAACAAATATCAAATAATCGTATGACAATTAAGAACATACAAGAAGGATGACTAGTCTACCACAACCCACGATAAAAACAATAAAGGCATGATACAATGGGGTATACAGACACAACGTAACTAATTCAGTTATACCTAACATTATTAAGCATCCAAAAGGGCAAGCGGTCGCAAAAGGAAGAATGAAGAGACTATCATGAATCTATGATCCAGAGTAGTAAACAATAATATAGATGGCGCATAAAATTAGGTAGTTCACAAATCATGTACCTTATATGACACTAGTAACATCAAATAAGCCTATGAGTACATAAACATATGATATACATATCAACGTAGTCAAAATAGAACAAACATATAATGCAATCGCACATCAAAACATGGAAACACAAGCGAGACTACAATTATAACCAAATAGGAGTTTCTCAGGGCAACATCGACTCATCCCCACTAACTCCATAACCCATTCCGAAAAGAATCTTAGTTGTTTTTAGGGAGACAATATACCTTTGGGCTGACACCGACCATAGGGAAGACATTCAAACAAAATTTCCCAAGTGAACAAATACGTCAAAAGACTCTTGGTACATTGTTGTTGCAGGAGTAAGTCAAGTATAGAATAAGATATGGATTTAGAACGGACTGACTTCGCTGTCTCAGCAAATAAATACAAGACTTCCTCCCGTTGTAGTAAGAGAAAAGTCAGGATCGAATCCACGAGGAAGCACGTCAGCAGTTCTAAGGTAGCTATCAGATTCTCACAACAGCAGCAGAAAAACACAGAAATAAACACAGAAGCAGAAACAAATAATCCCAGCAAGGGCAACTAAAACAAAAGCAAAGATCAAATAAAGACAGAAATAAAAGCAAAACAAAGATGAAAGCAAAGACAGAAAGTAACCAACTCGACTTAGACCAGCACTACTTGACTTCGACAAATAACAACTCGAGATCGACAAAGGGCTAGTCTATGTCGACAAGAAACAGTAAAAGACAAATCGCAGATTTTTCGACAGAATTCAGAAATTTAACAGAAATTAACTTCAATATATAAAAAGACCTCCAAGGCTAGGGTTTCAACACCACAACGATAACCATGCAAAGTAACACATAAAGGCATAAAAGATCATGCTTTCCATCAAATAACTTTCGTCATTAACAAATAGGCATATAGAGGCTCTCGCATAAACCCTAATTGTTACTAACCCTTTTTCACATAATTAATCCAAGTTGCATTAAGATCACTTTCGCTTCAATAATACAAACAAGGATCACCTTCAACTCTCGCAAAAGAATCATGCTCATAGGGATAGAAGATGAATCGCACAAAAGATCTGACCTTTATCGCATCGCCTCACATGGCCACCGTCGGGCTCACCCCAGCCCCAGAAGTGGGTGGACTACTCATGCCTCATCGCAATCGCAGACATTGAATTGATAGAAGAAACTTGCATTAAAAACTAAATTCAAAGCCTTTACAATCTTGGCAATCAACTTTCGCAAACCGCCAAAACCTTAAAAACCTCAAACTCCTAAAACTGTATCTGAATGGAACTAACTACTTCTCTTCGGAATTGGATTGTGTGTAACTTGGAATGAATGAAAAGTCAGCCCCTAGGGCTTTATTTATAGCCTTCATTCCCTAGCTATTCTAGGAAAGAAGATATCTATCTATATCTAAAATTATATCTACTTGCTTTAAAGATAAATAAAATGTTTAATGGAGTTAAATCCATAAAGGAAAAGATAAAACTAATTAGGTAACATGTCTTCATCTTGATAGATTCCGCCTTCCATAGATAGGACTTGATAGATCGGATAGATTTCAGCAACTTCGGATAGAATTTTCCGCCTTCAGCATCAAGGAACTCCAATCCTACTCGGACAAGCCAAGTCGAGAAGATTCTGGAAGCGGTGTCTACTCGACCTCGACAAGGTCTTGTCGATCTCGAGTAGGATTAGTCGTCTCGGCTTGCTGGTGCTCGATGTGCTCGGACCTGGGCTCCTGGGTGCTTGTCGACCTCGACCACGCCTAGTCGATCTCGACTAAGATGGCTCTGTCGACTAGCCTTGCTCGGACATGTCTAGTCGACTGGCTCGGACAAGGAGTCAAGCTCTCGTCGACCTCGACAAGGGCTCCTCGAGGTCGAGTTGGGTGTTGCTTCCGCTTCCGCGAGCTGGCTGTTCCGCTGGCAGCGAGTGGCTTGGTCCGCGGCAGCGACTTTCCTTTTCCGCTGCAGCGAGTCTCCTTGGTCGTCCTCGGCTAGCTCTCCTCGACGACTCCGGGCATGGGTGTCTGGCCTTCGTCGACCTAGACTAGTGCTTGTCTAGGTCGAGTAGGGTTCCGGAGCTCGGGGAGCTTGGTTTCTCGAGCAGGCTTGCTCGACTATGTCTGCTCGGACATGGCTTGTCTAGCTCGACCAGGCTTACTCGAGATCGAGTAGCCTAGGCTTTTAGACTTGTTCAGCTGCTTTGACCTTGGACTTCTGTAGCGGTTTTCCGAGCATTTCCGACCTTCTGTAGAATTGCTGTAAATGCCTCGATTTCTGCGAATTAAACAGAAACTGGTGTAGATTCCATAATTTGGCAAATAAACATAAACTACGTAGATTCTGTACTATTCTAGCCCAAATGAATGCAATGTATACAGAAATCGATATAAAAGTTACTGTAAAACATGGCAGATTCCGCTCACAACAAACACCCCATACTTAAGCTTGCTTGTCCTCAAGCAATACTTTTATTTGTCATTCAGGGGAAGAATTCAAACTCTCAACATCTTAGATTCATTCTTATATGTCCCTGCAATCAATTACCATCCTCGAAAAGGTACTACTGTCTCAAATCCATGCATGTGCAAATATATCAAAGCAACATCTACTCACAAAAGGAGGATTATGCACAAACAATCTATACGTGACAAAGCATTGATAATCAAGAAGACTTTAATTTAAGCTCATGAAGGAGTAGATAGGTAAAAGGCTAAAGGTGGGCAATTTCTGGCAATGTGGTGCTTTTATGATCCGGGGAAATGGAGTACTTTCCAAACTTGAGTTTCATTCCACATTCATTTCTTTCATATACTTCATCACCTTTCATATTGCTTTTCTCAATAATAATGCTTTTACCTCTCTAACCTCAGCACTGCCTTCTCGCGAGTCGCAAACATGGGTGTCATGAATGGCTCCGGATACTTAGTGCGTCGGACTCCTCACAATGTGTCCCATCTCTCCAAACTATTATCTTAGAGAGCAGGGTCAATCTACCTTTATCTCCTGAGGTGATTGGATTTTCTTTCACTCATTAAATTTTCCATATATTTCATACAATTTCCTTCCAAATTCCAATAATTATAATAACAACATAAACACCATATAACATCTCCATAATGTAACATCATTCTCAATATAATCCCCGGATAAGGTAAAGAATGGCAATTATTTAGAACATGTGGAGTAATATTTGAAATAAGGCATATTTATGGCTTTTGTGATGCATAAGCATAGGTAAGGCTAGGAATTTAAACATATGAGCATTTATATGGAATTTAAAGTCCTCCATCATCTTATCATGCAATATGTCAAAAGCAATTTCAAATTTTACCTCCTTTCATGGTTTTCATAAAAATAATGCACTTCATTGTGACTTCCCTTTACTAGGCAATTTCATGCTATATCTCTAATGAATCTAATTTTGCATCGTCGAGTTCCATATAAGCTTCCATGACTTTATTCAAAAAATTCAATAGGGGTCATTTTTCAAGATTTTTGGAAAACATGCATATAAGTACATAAATCAAATAATGCATTCCAAAATAGCCATGTAGCAATTCTTAAGAAATAATGCACAAGTATGTCAAATATGGCAATTATGCATGAAGTAAGCCCTTCCCCCACCCCATACTTAAAATTTACAGTGTCCTCACTGTATAAAACCAGGTAAAGGGTAAAGAAAGAAACTCACAAGACATGTGTGCAGAGCTGCATAATTTCGAATGGAGCACCTCCTAGTCCGAGTATGACTATAGCGTTGATTCTATCCATGGACCTGAAAAGTAGAAGACATATACCAACAATAGAAACAACAAAAACCAAAAACAAAAAGCAAAGTCTCAAATGTCCTAAAAAGTCTATGTACATGCTCTAGTTTTTAGAGTCGCTAGGCCGACTTTCATTAATGCTCAAGGTGGCATCTGCAGAGCCCATGTAGCCTGGGCCTCAAATAAGACTTCATTCTTGTCCATCAGCTGTAATCCTCCAGGAAGGATCTTGTTCACCACGAACGGTCCCATCCGCTTCTTGTTGAATTTGTTGGGAAACCAATGATCCTTTGATTTAGAGACATAGAGCTTGTCTCCAACTTCATACTCTTTAGGCTCATCATTGAAAATTCTGCACAATCGCACATACCAAGGCAAACCTCTCCCATGTATAGATAAATCTTTAATGGAAATAGGAGAAGAAAGATCCATACCTTGGCTTACCTTCGCTGAAACGGAATCGGGCACCACGGTGTTTGGTCGATCTCGACTAGGGCTCCTCGAGATCGACGAGTCTGTTGGTCCTGGTGGTGGTCTGGTCGAAGAGTCAGAAGTCGAGGAAAAACAGGTCTTGTCGACCTCGAGTTGGCTGGTCGACCTCGACAAGGACTCTGCTCCTGGTGGGATGCTCCTCGAGAACACAGGATCTGGTGGCGCCTGGCGGTGGTCGACCTCGACAAGGCTACTCGAGGTCGACGAGGGCTTTGGTCCTGGAGTCACCGTCGTCGATGAAGGTGGCTCTGGTGGTGCTAAGTGTTGGTCGACCTCGACAAGGCTACTCGAGGTCGAGTAGCCTTCTCCTCCTGGTGGCTTGCTCGTCGAGGAGGGCGGCGCTGGGCTCTCCGAGGGGTGGTCGAGATCGACGAGAGTGTTGTCGACTTCGAGTAGACTCGGCTTGTCTGGTTCGCTGCTCTCCGAAGCTGGCGCTGGTGGAGTCCCCGTGGTTTGGTCGAGATCGACTAGGGTTCTACTCGATGTCGAGGAGCCCTGGTCGATCTTGACCCCATACTTAGCTCCTTTGTTCTCTTTAAGGATTGCCAGGATCTCCTCCACCTGGGCCTCCATGTCCCTCTTTTCCAGCTCCTCAGGGGTCATATTCCTGACCTTGGGTTCTCCGCAGGTGATGTAACCAGCTGAGATAGATTTGACCTCTTCCATTGGACCCGTATATCTTTCAGTTTTGTTGAAGGAATACTCAATCACTTCATCGCTGATGTTGAAAGTGAGCACTCCTTTCCGTACGCTTATGTTAGCATCCACGGTCGCCAAGAATGGTCTCCCTAGAATAATTGGACAAGCAGGATCTTCTTGCATATCAACAATTAAGAAATCAGCAGGGACGAAGAATTTACCTACTTGTACTGGTACATTTTCCACCATGCCTGTCGGAATGACCACTGTGTTTTTGGCCATGTAAAGCCTAGCATCCACAGGCTCCAGGGCACCTATCTTAATCTTGGACCAAATCGTTAAAGGCATAATACTAACACTAGCTCCAAGATCACATAGGGCATTAATTTTGTATGGACCAAATCCAATAGTTATAGCAAACTTACCTGGATCCGGCCTCTTCTCCAGTATGTCCAGATGGCTGCACTCCTCTATGATTTCTGCCATCGATCGCTTTTTGCTCAGAATCTCTTTCAGGAACTTGACATAGGACGGCATTTCATTGAGAGCTTCTGTGAAGGGGATGGTGACGTTGAGCTTTTGAAGCATCTTGATGAAGCGCTGAAACTTTTTCTCCATCGGGTCCCTTAGAGATTTTGTTGGGAAAGGCAGCTTCTTTTTCTGAGTCGGAGCCAGAACAGACGTCGGAGTTACTGCAGACTTCTCTATGTCGACCAGGGGCTCCTCGATGTCGACTACAGGCTTGTCGACTTCGACTAGATTTGGCGACGTCGAGTTGCTGGGCTATACAGACGAGGGTTTCTGAAGATTCTCCTCGACCTCGAGTAGACCTTTGTCGAGGTCGACTAGGCTCTGGTCGAGATCGACGACGGGGTTGTCGGCCTCGACTTGCTGTTCCTCGTTGTTCTGCTGCTTCCCGACCTCTGGCTCTTGAAGTTGATGGCCGCTTCTGAGTTTTACAGCAGCGATGTGTCCAGTCTTTCCCTTCGGATTTGGTTCTGAAGATCCAGGGAGAGCGCCTGACTGTTTGGGGATTCCTGCTGCTAGCTGACCAATTTGTGTATCAACTGATTTCCGCCAGATATCAATTTCCCCAAGCCTAGAGTTGACACCTTGCATCTGAGTATAGACGGAGTTGAAAGATTGCCTAGTTTCAGCGTGATTCCTCCGCATCTCCTCTAGGATTGTCTGTATATCATCCTTTTTCTGTTCCCTTTCAGGATGTCCTGGAGCTCTGTAGGGCGGGGGGTTCCTAGGGACTCCCTGGTTCCACTGTGGTTGCTGAAACCTTTGGTCCCCCATGTATCGATTGGGACCCCCTGCATAAGCTGCATCCTCATGGTGCTCTGCCAATCTGACTTGCTCTGTGTGTGGGCACTCAGGAGTGGTGTGCCTTTGCGATCCGCATTCTATGCAAGGCTGGTTGACAGAGAGATACTTTACTTGCTTGATGAGCTTCCTATTCTGGTCTCTGTAGTATTGCTCTCTAACATCAGGATCAATTTCCTTTGCTGGCTTATAGAGAGGCATAGATGGTGCTGGCCTGGCGTATGGGTTCTCTTCATAAGTTGCAGTAGACCCATATTTGTTGTCGTAGTTGGTGAGCCTCTCTAGCACACCCCATGCGTCACTTGGCGGCATTGTCAGATACTCGTAGTGAGTATAATTGTTGATTCTGTCCTTAGTGACTTGGTCAAGAGAGTTGAAGAAGATCTCCTGAATGATGTAGGGTGGCTGTCCATGAGTAGGGCAAGATCGCAGAAGTTCCTTGTAGCGCTCCCATGCCCTTGCCAGCGGTTCCCCTTTCTGCTGTTTAAAGGCGGTGATTTTCTGGCGGAGATGTGCTGTTTTGGCCGGTGGGAAGAATTTGTTCAGAAACTCTTGCTCTACTTGGGCCCAGGTTGTGAGTGGTCTTGCTTTCAGCCCTTCCAGCCATTTCAGTGCAGGCCCAGCGAGAGACCAGCGAAAAGATTTCATCTTGACATATTCCAAGGTTGTGCCTTCTGCAAGAGTACGACACATATCATGAAAATTAGTAATATGTTCAAGAGGACACTCATTAAATCTGCCGTAAAAGGCATTATTTTTAAGCTCTATAAGAAATTGAGTGCGAATTTCAAAAGAGTTTTCAGGGATTAGAATCGCCGATTCAGGCACGACGAGCGTGGGATGCATATAATCTTCAGCAGTGGTTGGATATTGGGCAAGCTCAGCTTGTGCTTGTTCCTTTTCTGCTCTCTCAGCGGCGAGAGCAGCATCCCTGGCGGCTAGATCCCTGGTAAGCCTAGCGATCAGCTGCTCCTGTGTTTCAGCGTCCTCCATGGCTCTTTGAAGTCTATTTCTGATGTGTAGAAGGCGCTCTGGTTCGTCTAAACCGTAATATTCAGGTGGGATACCAGAACGGCGCATACACCTGAAAAGTAACTCAAAGAAACAGTGAGAACTGACTACCTAACGCGCGAATGATTGCTTCCCCGGCAACGGCGCCAATTTGTTGTTGCAGGAGTAAGTCAAGTATAGAATAAGATATGGATTTAGAACGGACTGACTTCGCTGTCTCAGCAAATAAATACAAGACTTCCTCCCGTTGTAGTAAGAGAAAAGTCAGGATCGAATCCACGAGGAAGCACGTCAGCAGTTCTAAGGTAGCTATCAGATTCTCACAACAGCAGCAGAAAAACACAGAAATAAACACAGAAGCAGAAACAAATAATCCCAGCAAGGGCAACTAAAACAAAAGCAAAGATCAAATAAAGACAGAAATAAAAGCAAAACAAAGATGAAAGCAAAGACAGAAAGTAACCAACTCGACTTAGACCAGCACTACTTGACTTCGACAAATAACAACTCGAGATCGACAAAGGGCTAGTCTATGTCGACAAGAAACAGTAAAAGACAAATCGCAGATTTTTCGACAGAATTCAGAAATTTAACAGAAATTAACTTCAATATATAAAAAGACCTCCAAGGCTAGGGTTTCAACACCACAACGATAACCATGCAAAGTAACACATAAAGGCATAAAAGATCATGCTTTCCATCAAATAACTTTCGTCATTAACAAATAGGCATATAGAGGCTCTCGCATAAACCCTAATTGTTACTAACCCTTTTTCACATAATTAATCCAAGTTGCATTAAGATCACTTTCGCTTCAATAATACAAACAAGGATCACCTTCAACTCTCGCAAAAGAATCATGCTCATAGGGATAGAAGATGAATCGCACAAAAGATCTGACCTTTATCGCATCGCCTCACATGGCCACCGTCGGGCTCACCCCAGCCCCAGAAGTGGGTGGACTACTCACGCCTCGTCGCAATCGCAGACATTGAATTGATAGAAGAAACTTGCATTAAAAACTAAATTCAAAGCCTTTACAATCTTGGCAATCAACTTTCGCAAACCGCCAAAACCTTAAAAACCTCAAACTCCTAAAACTGTATCTGAATGGAACTAACTACTTCTCTTCGGAATTGGATTGTGTGTAACTTGGAATGAATGAAAAGTCAGCCCCTAGGGCTTTATTTACAGCCTTCATTCCCTAGCTATTCTAGGAAAGAAGATATCTATCTATATCTAAAATTATATCTACTTGCTTTAAAGATAAATAAAATGTTTAATGGAATTAAATCCATAAAGGAAAAGATAAAACTAATTAGGTAACATGTCTTCATCTTGATAGATTCCGCCTTCCATAGATAGGACTTGATAGATCGGATAGATTTCAGCAACTTCGGATAGAATTTTCCGCCTTCGGCATCAAGGAACTCCAATCCTACTCGGACAAGCCAAGTCGAGAAGATTCTGGAAGCGGTGTCTACTCGACCTCGACAAGGTCTTGTCGACCTCGAGTAGGATTAGTCGTCTCGGCTTGCTGGTGCTCGATGTGCTCGGACCTGGGCTCCTGGGTGCTTGTCGACCTCGACCACGCCTAGTCGATCTCGACTAAGATGGCTCTGTCGACTAGCCTTGCTCGGACATGTCTAGTCGACTGGCTCGGACAAGGAGTCAAGCTCTCGTCGACCTCGACAAGGGCTCCTCGAGGTCGAGTTGGGTGTTGCTTCCGCTTCCGCGAGCTGGCTCTTCCGCTGGCAGCGAGTGGCTTGGTCCGCGGCAGCGACTTTCCTTTTCCGCTGCAGCGAGTCTCCTTGGTCGTCCTCGGCTAGCTCTCCTCGACGACTCCGGGCATGGGTGTCTGGGCTTCGTCGACCTAGACTAGTGCCTGTCTAGGTCGAGTAGGGTTCCGGAGCTCGGGGAGCTTGGTTTCTTGAGCAGGCTTGCTCGACTATGTCTGCTCGGACATGGCTTGTCTAGCTCGACCAGGCTTACTCGAGATCGAGTAGCCTGGGCTTTCAGACTTGTTCCGCTGCTTTGACCTTGGACTTTTGTAGCGGTTTTCCGAGCATTTCCGACCTTCTGTAGAATTGTTGTAAATGCCTCGATTTCTACGAATTAAACATAAACTGGTGTAGATTCCATAATTTGGCAAATAAACATAAACTACGTAGATTCTGTACTATTCTAGCCCAAATGAATGCAATGTATACAGAAATCGATATAAAAGTTACTGTAAAACATGGCAGATTCCGCTCACAACATACATAGGATGACATCCAACTGATTCTAAGAGTCACTTATAAGGACCCATTTTTATGTTGTACTTCTTCCGGACAATTAACTCTCCAACTTATATATACCCTTCCACCACTGGCTAGGTCCATATGGTTTATAACGCAGATAACCAACATGAAAGAATGAGAGAAAATAAGGGTGAATCAAAGCGACAACGAAATAAAGTAAGGGCATTGAATCCATAAAATGGGTAGGGCAACAATCATAAGTCAAGACTCTCGTCAACAACCTAAGGATGGAATACCTGAAAACGCAACATATCGCCATTCCTAAAACCCCCCAACTATTACCCAACTATTAAAAGCAACACGAGTAAAGGACAACCAAGTTGGAATCGGTGAATAAGATGATATGGAAACATACTCTAGAACAAAAGGGAAAATGATGTCAATTAGGCATAATAAATAAAGACGACAGGGTATGAGAACTCATCACATGAGAGGAAAACATCAATTCCTCATTAAAGTTCAAATTAACGAATTGTGTAATCAAGATGAGACTGACAGAAAGAGAGACAAGGAGTTATCATGACCATTCATTGAGGTTCTCAAAGATCACAAGGAAAACTTCACCAAGAATCCATGGAGGTCAAAATAATTATAATTCATCAGATAGAGCATGAAAAGAATCAAGGAAATAAGTCATATGGTAACATCATGCCAAAATATCTCAAATAGGCATATAAGCAAGACATCACAACCCAATATAAAGAACAGTTCATTTTAGAATAGAAGTGCATGATATAGTCTCACATAACCTCAAAAGGCAAGACATATCAAGGAGGACACGTGGAGCATAAAAGACATATCATCATATAGGTCGGGTTGTATAATCTCTTTCCCTAACCAAGTAAACAAGCAAGAATAACATTATCTTATCAAAATAAGGGACATGTAAGGTATCAATTGTACCAGTCAGACAATTACAGGATATCGAGTAGTCATATAAGCAAAACATCATAAACAGTTATCATCGTCCATACAAACAAGGTAAAGGTGCATGTCATAACTTCACGAAATCTCATAGAGTCACTACATATGTGAACGATAACAAGTCAGGGGTAGGAGGCATAACTTCATGTCAATCACAGAGATCCTATTTTATGAATAAGCAAGTTACGTCTATTAATTGATTCACCCACCTTCTAGTCGAGTTGCATACACATGATCATCTTTTGAACGAATTTCACACAGGAAAGCAATATCATTAAAATTCATCATGTAAAGCATCGGCTAAATAGATCATGGGATACTATCATGTCAAAACATCTCAAATAAGCACATAAGCGATGCATTTTGTGATCCCTACGAGTATTTCATAGACTTTGTAACGACCCAGATTATGAACTCCGGGTTACGTTTAGAGAGAAGAATTATCCCTCTGCCAGATCTTGCAATCCAAGTACGAGCTGCTTATTTATTATCTTCAAATTATAACTTTATTCGTGTCTTAAGAAATAAGAGATGCAATTCAAGAAAAGGGGATTTCAAACCCTCGATGGTCAAATAATTCAAAAATATTTTTGTGCTTCCACATGGAAACATGTCCTATTTCAACTAGTCAAAACTCACAAGGAACAAAACGAGTTTAACTCAAAGTAAATACAAAACATTTTTAAATGACAACCTTAACCAAAACATTTGTAAATCCACTGTAATAGGTGTGAAGTCTTCTTAACACTCTCGTCCCATGAAAAAACCCCGTCATAGGGAGCGGGTAACTAACACTATTCACGAAGTCATGCCCGGTAATCGCCTGCAGGTCCTCTAATCGCGCTAAGGCCATATAACATTCTATACCTAAATAAAGGATGACTAATGCAGTACAAGATTTAAATCAAATAAGCATGCTTTGACAGTTATAATATGCAGAAAAACTGTAAAGGGCCCAAGGCAATGCGAAGTGGCATATCCCTCTCCTACCTCTGCACCCATTCCCTTTAGTGCAGAGACTGGCCAGTTCGGTGCTATGGCATAGCAATTTCCTTGTGGTGGTGCACAAACCACGACATCATCATATCATATCATCTCATCGCTTGCCCGATGGTGTTGGGCTATCATATCATGCTCATATCGACTCGATTAACTCAGGGCAAACCCGATGGGGCTGAGCTACCCTATGACCCTAGCAAAGACTCTAGGACTATCACAGATAACGGTCGTTCTGTTTCAAACACACATAGTAACCATATGCTTAGTTCAATGCAGCCGTAGGATGATACTACATGGCATGCTTTAATATACAACAACAACTACACATCACATGACACATCAGGCAGGAGGTCGGGGTTACTGAGTAAGTCCCATAGGATACTTACCTGGAGTCTTCACATCCAATTAACCAACAAATAAGTAACCCAAATAATCATCCATCAGTCAACAAGCAAGTTGGATAATCACCCAATCACACTAGCAAGTAATAAGCAAGGAACAACTCATCAATACATATTTAATTAACACGCAAGCATATTTTCAAGTCAACACAAGATTCAACGATATTTTATTCAAATAAACTAACATCTCATCATGACCACCATTCTCAATTAACCTTGTTCCCATCAGTTATGGAACTAAGTTCAAAGTCTTACCAAGATCACCACTCAAAACATCTTACTTCATATCAAACTCAGGTTTTGCTTAACAATTGCTCACGTAATTCATAATTTTATCAAATCCTCAAATACTCGACCAAATTCATAAGTTCTCAACACCAAGGATCAACAAGTCTTATTTATCAAACTCGTATAGTAATCCTGATGAACGAGTAGCCCAGGTAAATTGATATTTTGAGAAGTCACTTGTACTCTCAATTTTAAGAACTCATCAAAGCATTACATTAAAGCCTAGAGCACAGAGCATAATAATTTGTAATACATCTTTTATATAATCTTACGAACTAATATTCATAACTCAATAAGCACGATAACAAGCTTACAAGTGTAACAAGTTCTCAAGAATAAAATTTTCATAGAGGTCTTATTTGTCGAGTCACTTCACTAGGAAAATATAATAATTCATTTTTAAGTTATAAGCCAACAAAATCCAACAAAATCAAGCTTTGCTAATTTAATGCTAACTTACATCACTTATGAAACAATCTAATAATTAAGATTTATGCCTAGCATCATTTATATAAGAAAGACATCTCAAGTCTCAACGGATTCATCCATCTCATTACATGAATAAAGTATTTCTCACTCTACTATCTGGCCTTATTAGTCCATCTTCAATTCGATATAACCCAAATTAAATAATATCGTGACTTTATAGTCATAATAGTTAGTTGTGTAACGGGGTTTTCCATGAGATAGGATATCAATTCATTTGAACTCAACAGCAAAAGGAAGATCAGTGAAACCAACAGTCAGTGAAGCAAAATTTCAATCCAATCCGAAGCAATAAATCGCACTCAGTAAAACTAGCTATTAAATCATGGGTCATCCGACGTGGGGGCCACGCACGCCCAAGCGCAAACGCGCTAATCAAACCAAGTCGAGCACACAAGCCGAGTGGAGTTTCATCCTAAAACCAATTGGTGTTAGGTGGGGATAGCCACCGGCTTATATACAAGGCTTGTATTCATTTTCTAACCAATGTGGATACTCCCAAATCATATTCTCCACACTGGCAACAAAATCATACCCAAACCAATTGAGTTTATGGAGTAAGGATTTATACCCTCCAAAACAATTTAGAAGGAAGAACAGAGAGGTTCGAGGATCCGAAGTCAGGTTCGCCACAGCTGGGCGCTCCTGGTGCGGCTCTACTAGGTCAAATGTCGGCCGTGGTCAGAGAAGGAAGGTCTGGCGGAGGATCGACCTTGCCCGTTCCCAGTTCGGACTTCTGGACAGGCCTCGCCATTGGTAGGCTCGGCGGCGGCAGGCACGAATGAAGCGAGGGTGTCAGGGCTCAAGGGAGGCGGAGGTCACCGGGGAGAACGAAGGTGGTGCCAACGACCTAGATCCGTGTTCCCGGGGGAGGGAGCGCTGCTTCGGCATCAGATTCACGGCTATTCGACCAGCTCACAAAAGAGGTGAGGAGGAGGAAGCACTCACCGTCGTGAGGGGCTTGCTCGGGTGGGAACGCGGCATCGGATTCAAGAAGGAGAAGAGGCAGACCGTCGGGATCCGGTGACGAGCTCGGCGGATCGAGTCGAGGGGTGCGCGCGCGAGAGAAGGCCGAGAGAGGCGGAGTCGCAACGGTTCATCAATGGAGTCGCAGCTGATGAAGGCGGGAGGGAGTGAGGGCACCATGGATGAAGAGGTCGAGCTTGGAATGGAACGGAGAAGGAGGGAGGGTGATGAACAACACTCAGATCCGGACATGAGAGGAGAGAGGTCGCGAGAGAGAAGCCATGGGAAATGGAGGAAGGTTACCTCAGATCTGGAACTGGGAAAGATCAATGAGAATCGTCTAGTCCGCAATTGTAGTCCATACCGTAGTCCAAATTATCTCATTGGCTAAATTGAAATTTCTAATGATTTTCTTATTTAAGTGTTTGTGTCTTATAATTTATTTTAATGCTTATCGGCTAATGAAATTAAAGGAACCATAAAAATGGACTACGGCGTTGGACTAGACGATTTTCACCGGGGAAAGATAGGTGAATAGTGTGGGAGGCTAGGGTTACCAAAGCAAGTATATATACACCTTTATTTAGGGTTAGCAAAGTTGTGTTAAATTATAAAATCGATCCGATCTCTTTAAAATTATAAGAATTATACCACAATTAAATTATAAAATTCAACTATTAAATTCTAACTACGTTAAAATGTCGGAGTTTGCTTTGAATAAAATAAAATCATTTTGATCGAGGACGGAGGTTTTAAAAAATTGTCGAAATCCCACAATTTTAATAATGAAGTTAAATCATAATTTATAAAATAATATTTTAAAATATCGAGCCTTTACACATAAGACCACATCGTTCTCCATAAATCACTTAATCAATTCCGCATACTCGTATTCATCATATTTGCATATACATCTCAACAGTTCATCAAAATCATAAGTTATAGTTTGTGCGATAACATAATCATATTACCTCGTCATAGTTATCTAACATTTAACTTCTTATAATAAATCATCACAAGTCATGCTATTAGTCACACATATCAGAACATCATGCTAGTCACCCGCCGAACAAGTCAGATTCTCAAGTTTAGATCCAAATTTGTTCCTAAATTCCGAGTCAAATAGTCAAACAGTTAGAAATCCCGACCCTGAAAAATGTTAGCAAACCTCCCTTTTCAATTACTTACTAAATCATTTTCCGATCTTGAAATTCATTTTCCAAATTCTCTTTTTAAATTGACTAGTCTAATAATTTATTTTAAATCCCAATAATATTATAGATATTTTAAACACAATTTATTAAAACACCTTTATAAAATATTTCCGAATCCCCTAAAATCCAAACTATTTTTATTTAATAAAACGAACCCTTTATAAATCTCTCAAAAGAATATTTTATCTTTTAAATCCTCTAATAATATTGTATAATAATTTTAAATATCGTTAAATAGTTAAATAAATAAACGGATAAACCCAAACCGAACCAAACCGAACCCATTTAATTAATCCCAAACCAGTTAAATAATAAAACGAATAATACTACATCTGTATCAAAATATTTGTAGTTTTACTTTTGGCACGTCGTTTAGGAACGGTAAAAACTATATAAAATATCAATGATTTTATTAATTTTAAAAAATATTTTCATACTTAATACAATTATCTATAAAATTATTTTAAACAAATATTTAAAAATTTAATATTTTATAGAGTTATTTGATCCTTAGAAAACGTGTCAAAAAAGCAAAACTACAAGTTTTGTGATACGGATGGAGTATAAGTTAGCGGGGGGCCCACAAGCCACGCCAGCTTCCTCTTCTTCTTCCCGGATTCAAATGGCGAAGTCCCACCCGCGCTCGCTGGCCTGCTCACGCTCGCTCCCGCTCCTCGTCCGTCCGCACCTGCTTGTCACTCGCTGCTCACCCACGCTCGCTTCTCGCTTGCTTGCACTCTCACCTTTGTTCAGCCTCGCCTCTGCTTAGCCTCGCCTTGCACTCTCGACTCCGCTCTCGAGATGTCGGAGCTCTCGAGCTCGTCCGACTCCCCGCACTCAGCTCCCGCTCACCCCCGATTAGTCTAAGCATTGAAAGGATACAATAAATAGAATGAGAAGGAATAGAAGGCTCGGGAGCTTACTGACCTGTTCGCGACTTTAGAGTTTCATTGGAGGTCAGAGCGTTGTCGGAGGCTCACGATGGCTCATTAGACCTACGTGGAACATGAGTGAGTGTAATGGTGAAGTCCGAGGGTGGTTTCGATCGAAGACGGAAGAGAATCGCTTACTGGAACGTGGCTCGCGCTCAAACAGGGGAGAGAAGAGAATGGGGTTGCGGTGACTCTCATGGTGGCTCCGGCTGCTGCTGGTAGCTCCGAGGAGGTGTCGAAGGAGGCGTGGGACCTTCTACTGGCGGCTCGAGGTGGAATGAGGGAAGAGCAAAGGGTGGCGTAGGTGCTTCATGTCTCTCGACGAAACAGGGGAGGGAGGAGGATCGGTGCGGCTCTGGTGGTGCTCCGGTGGAGGAGGGACGTCGGAGGTGGAGGCTAGCTGCTGCTGCCCATCAGAACAAGGAGGGAGGAGGATGAGGGACAGTGATTCTCTTACCCTCTAGTAAACTTACCCGAGGGTAAAATTATAACCTCTTTCTGGTCAAAACTAAGTAAACTTTAAAAAAAAGGGAAAAAAAAAGAGAGTGTATAGGTAGTACTGTAATTACCTAAAGCTTTTTGGGGAATAATTACTACCTACAGCTTTATCGGGAGTAATTATTGTCAATTACCTCACTTAGTATAAATACTCTATCTATCTATCTATATAAAATACTAAAGCAGAGACCGCTGAAGCGACCTCGCTGGCACGGAATTTTCTGGATTAAACGGGAATATTTTTGCATACGTGGAATTTTCTGGATTAAAGCGGTATTATATTTCTGGGCCACATCAATTAATAAACGAATATAATTGACTAAAAACTTATCTTTTTAGATCAATTATCTATCCAATACTATAACCTTATATCTGAATTATTATTATTTTACAAATATTCGTAAATTTGATATAACATTTAATTGATAACATCAAAATCATAAATTATACTCCGTAGGTAGTAAAAGATATTATACCATATACTAAGTATATATTATTATTTAAATAATTTATCATCTTATAATTTGGTACAACCGTACAACCCACCCCCTTGATTTCAATCAATATCTATCTATATATATATACTAAAACAGAGGCCGCTGGCGCGACCTCGCTGCCACGGAATTTTCTGGATTAAATGGAATTATTTTTGCTTATGTGTCATATTCTGAATTAAAGTGGTATTATATTTTTGGGACACCCCAATTAATAAGTCAATATAATTAGGTAAAAAATTTATCTTTTTAGATCAATAATCTATCTAATATAACCTTATATCTTAATTAGATTTTTTTTAATAAATATTCAACTTTATAGAAAACTTGTCATTTTTTATTTAATTGAAAAAAATACATTATTACCCCCATTATAAAATCTACTTAGATGTCATTCCGTAGTACCCTAGGGATTGAAACTCCTCTTGCTCTTTATCCATTTGTATATATCTTTTGGGTAGATCGAATGGGAAAGTAAAAATGATATATGATTGTTATTTGATTTCCTTTGGATGATCAAGTGGTTAAAATAGCCCATCTACATAATCTATGCACTGACCTCTTGTGCGATTTGGGATCCCTGAAAATTTTGAATTAAAACGGGATTATTTTTGCTTACATGTCATATTCTGGATTAAATTGGTATCATATTTTTCGATCATATCAATTAATAAGTCAATATAATTAAATAAAAAACACGGAATTTTCTATGTACTGGCCTCTGGTGCGATCTCACGTCCATGGAATTTTCTGGATTAAAACGGAATTATTTTTGCATACGTGTCATATTATGGATTAAATTGATATTATTTTTTGGGCCACGTTGATTAATAAACCAATATGGTTAGTTAAAAAACTTATCTTTTTAGGTCACTGAAATTAATTATGAGTATATATAAAATCTATATAATATGATATATGATATATCGGTTAGAATAGATAATTAATATGATATATGATATATCGGTTAGAATAGATAATTTTAAAATATTACCTTTGTTAGATAGAGGTCGTAATTAATAACAACGGAAACGGAAATCTAGCTTTTTAAAAAATACAATTTAAGTTACGCTACAACTAATAAAATATTAAATATGAGATTTGATAACTTGAATTGATTTCTTCATCAGTTAAGATTCGATTAGAAAAATGATTTAACTTTTTAACATAAAACAAAAGAAAAAAGGTTGTTTTCATTAAATATTTAATCTATATATATTATATCAGAGAATGGGTAACTTGTGCACAAGGCTTAGGATGTGCATTGTGCACAAAATATTATTCGGTGAAATGTGAAACATTATTCAGTGAAATTTGAAGCATTATTCGGTGAAATGTGAGTATTGTTTAGGGGAATGTAAACCATTATTTGGTGAAATTTGAGGCATTCCATATATATTGTAACTATTGTTTAGGGAATTGAGGTTTCTTTTATTTGAAATGGATAAATAAAAAAACTAAACATTATTTGGTAGAATTGGGACGTTTTCATCTGAACTGAACGGAAAAAAAAAACATAACAGAGTTCGGTAGAATGTTTCACATTTCACTGAATAATGCTTAGAATTTCACCGAATAATGTTTCACATTTCACCGAATAATATTTGTGCACAATGCACACCCTAAGGGGTGTGCACTCTGGAACCACTCCCTATTATATTATATATATATATAATATAAAATACTAAAACATATATATTCTATATATCTATATCTATATTCTATATATCTTTTATATAATAAAACAGGATTTTCTGGATTAAAACGGTATTATTTTTGCTTACTTGTCCCTTTTTTTTCAAAAGATAGTGTTATTTATTGGGGTATCATAAAACAATTTAACTAAATGATATATAACATAAAAGATATCATCTCCTTGAGTTTGATATATTTTTAATAATTTAAGACAAATTTGGTCAAATAAGTTAGATAAAAGATATAAAATTATTAATTGATATGATTAAAAGGGTATATAGACTACACGAATAAGCGACACATAAGTAAAATTAACCTCTTAGTTGTATATTCAATTTCATCTAACAAGATTTTACTTTAATTTATTTTACAATTGATTGAACGTTTTATTAAAATATTTCACGCATAAAATTTAATAAAAAATATTTCAAACAAATTAACATAATAAAATATAATTTATTAACAAAACGCGCAAACGCGCGGGTACCAAATACTAGTTTCTCTATAATTTCTACTCTTTTTTTTTTTTTTTTTTGCGTATGATAAAGAAGGATGGGAAAATAAAATTATCCTTTTAGATTATGAAATTTTTTATTTTTTATTTTTTATTTTTATTTTTTTTAAAGAGGGTTTCTGCAACTCACCTAAATCATATATTTGCTCAAATAAAATTATTTCGAGCTCTCATTAATATGGTTGTGTTAACATATAAATACGGATTCACACAAATAAAATTAGTTTGAGCTCTCTTTAACCAGATCGATTTAACATAAATCATGGATTCGGACAAGAAAAATAGTTTGATCTCTAGTTAACCAAGTTGTGTTAATATAAAATCACATATTCAAGCAAATAAAATTAGTTCAAGCTCTCGTAAATCGAGGTCAGGTTATTGAGATCTCGGAAATTTTGAAAGAAACTAAAACAAAAGAAGTTTAAGGAGTGGATCAAACCTGAGATGCAAGAGTAATAGGCTAAGTCTACTGCGAGTGGGATATATGTGTTTAATTGATACACTTCCCTACCTTATTATTTTTAACCTCGTATATGTCAAAGGTCACTCAAAATCAGATTGGAAATTGAAGCAAAATAAGGTGATGGACTGATGGGTCAAGAGCTTCAAGGATTTGGGTTGTTAATGCAGACTAAAACTGAGTAAAATAAAAATTGCTAAAATTTTATTCGTAGTGGGTAACTTCAAAACAAAAATTTTGACTAAAAATTTTTAAGTTTTAGAATTATTTTCATTATTATTCTAAGTAAAATAATAAGAATTTATTTAAAGTGATAAAACCCTTTATTATTCTAATTATTTAATTTATACATTTTAAATTAAATTAAATAAATAGATTCCAATATATATATATATATATATATATATATATATATATATATATATAAGTGGATATATATAATACTCCCTCTGTTAATTAAAACTTGTCGTTTACTATTCATGCACGCTTTTTTAGAACGATAAAAACTATATAAAATATTAAGTTTTTGTTACATTTGTTTTTATAAACTCATACCTAATAGTACTAAGTATGATATTATTTAAAAAAATTATTAAAAAAGTCAATATTTTATATAGTTTTTAACACCTAAAAATGCGTGCGTGAATAGTAAAACGTCAAGTTTTAATTAACGGAGGGAGTATAATATAATATAATATAATATAATATAATATGTGGTCTAGTTGGTTTATTGAACCGAACCCATGGAAAAAGAAAAGAAGTGAACCGGACCGGTTCAGTCTTATTGTCTTCAACCTCCCGTCTGCAAAAATGGGTGAAATTTCAGCCCCTCCAATCTCGCTCAAAACTCAACCAAATCCATTCTAAAAGCTTCTCCATAAGTTATTATGTCGATTCCCATAACGAATTTTGAGATTTCGGTGTGCCCTTACCTATTTCATCAACTCCGACTTCGATTCAAGCCCCCACTCCCGACTTCGATTCGAGCCCCCACTCCCGACTCCGATTCCTTCTCAAGCGGAGGTGCAGGTTCGGACAATTGAGGGAGGGAGACTTTTCCGACGCCATTGCCTAATTGTAACGGCCCAGAATTATAATTTCTGGGTTATGTTTCAAGGGATAAAACCCCTTGTTCGGATCTTGCAATCCAGGTACGGGTCGAGGTTTCAAACTCATTTTAAGATTTGTAGAAAGAGGGATTTCAAACCCTAAAACATCGAAGGGCCGTTGGGTACCCTTAACCTGTCCTAAGACTATGTCGCGGAAACCATTTCAAACGGAAGTAAAGCGGAAGTAAAGTACAGATACAAGTGCCACGGCGGGGCCGGGTCAAAACGGAGTCAAAAGTATAAATCCAAAACAATATAATCAGAGTCTAGTGAAGTCTATAACTCCAGCGCGCACTCTCCGCCGACAAAATGACCCGCGCAATAAGCAAACAGCACCGATAGGATGAACATAAATAATTCCTAAAAAAATTGATTTGGGGCGGGATCAGATCGATGCCCACTTAACTCTGCATCCCAACCATAAGCACACATATACGCTATACCTAATAAAGATGCTCTAATGCAGTACGAAATTCAAACACACTAGCATGCTCCTAGTTCATAATAATGTGCAGAATACTGTAAAGGGCCCAAGACAATGCCAAGTGGCATATCCCTCTCCTACCTCCACCCCTTCCGACAGACGGAGACTGGCCAGCTCGTGAATGCATTCATTCATAATAGGGCGGCACGCATGCCTAACCCGCTCCACAATAAAGCCCGCAGGCATATCATAATATAAGGAAGTACTCGATTGACTCAGGGTACCCGATGAGGCTGGGATACCCTATGACCCTAGCAAAGACTTCTAGAACTATCACAGATAACGTCCGTTCTGTTTACATACGCACAAAGAAATAGAATGCTCAACGATCGATGCAACCTAGCATGGTACTACATGGCATGCTGATCATGAATGCAAGCACCTAGTATATCATGCACTTAAAGCAGGGAATAGCTCTATTCAATCTGAGTAAGCTCCGAAGAGACTTACCTGAAGATGCAGAACAGCAAAATAACGCAAGCAAGGGCCCAAATGCAAGTCCAAAGCAATCCAAAGGCAATACACACCTATCATCAAGTCATTCCCAAAAGCTACTGGTCCATCATTCACACACACGAAACCCAAGTTGTCAACATACTCAAAACCGGTCGATGGTAAAACCATTTTCCAAAACCTTTCCGATACGATCAACATCAACCAAAACCATTTACTTTCAATCAAACCCATTGATAAAAATCGTACCAACTACATTTTTCCAAACTCTTAAATCCCAAATTAAGTCAACTTATATTCAAAATAATTTCTCAAATTATACTTATCATTTAAATCCTTAACAACTTCCCAAAATTATATTATAGAAATACTTCCGACATTTTGATTTTATAACACAAATCCTTATGGTGATATTTTCGAAAACTTGAAAATCTCCTTTTTAAATAATTTATCTTCAATATATATAATTTACACCAACTACTTTATTCATTTCCAAAAATCACATATTAATAATACTAATGTTCTAATAGACTAACAATAATATAATCATAACATATAACAATCATATAATGTATAAAAATTAGTTAAGAGAACTCCTTAAAACAAACCCGGCCCAGAAAATCCAAGACAAAATCCCAGCCCAATAGAAGAAAAGAAAGAAATGGGATCCGGATCTGCTATCTGACCCAATTAAAACCCAACCCGGATCTATCAGGAAAGAAAAGGAAACCTGCTCTCCCAAAAAATACCATACCCGATGCCCTAAATGAAATAACCCGGATGAAGGAAACCGGGTCAGGCCCAACGGATTAGGCCCAGAACCCCCACACAAAACCTGTCTCCTTCCTTGAACGAACAGAAACGGAGAACACTGCTCTGAACGACGGAAACGGGAGGAAGAAGAGAAGAACAGATCCCGCCGGCGGCTCTCCCTCCGACCCCAGCTCTCACCCAATCCCGACCGAAAGGTAATTCCGACCATAACCCATACGCACAGCGAGAAGTGAGAACACGAGAGAAGGAGGAGAAAAGAAATTATCGAGGCGTCTCCGAGGGGAATCTCTGGCGGCAATGGCGGATTCCGACCGCAATCGACGAGGAACGAGTGAGCTCGTCCTAGGGAAGAGGTAAGGGGTGAGAATGAGCGCGATTGAAGAGGCTTCGAGTCGGAATTGAAAATAAAATCAAAACTCACCACTCGGAAACAGTACGAGAGGAAGGGAGGAAGAAGGTGACGGCTCGGCGGCTTCGGCAGAGTCTCTGGGCTCCGGTGGGAGGGTGTGGTGGCTTCCGGCGGGTTGGCTCGCCTGGGCATGTCGGAGTCCTGCTTCCGGCTTTGTCGATGTCGAGGGGAGGGTGGTGCACTCCCAGGATGCTGCTCGTCTTGGTAGGAGAAGAAATGAGGCTGCGATGCGACTTGGCGTATCGTTCTCGAAAGCCAGAGGAACAAGACAGGGTGCGACGTTGGTGTTGAGTCAGAACAGAGCGTGGGTGCTGGAGCTTGATGAAACAGGAGAAAAATGGGGGAGAAGGTGGGCTGTGATTTTGAAGATAAGGGAGGGGGAGATAAGGTTTGGATAGCTGCGATTCTGAAAACAGAACAAGGGATAGGGGTGTTCTGTTTTGTGGTTTGTGAAAGGGGGTTTATGAAAACAAATGAAATTAAAAAGGGGAGGTATGCTTCAGATTTCAACAGTTGCCTTTGGTCAAATTTACAGATGGTGTGTTGTTTGTTTTCCCAAAAGGGGAATAGAGAAAGAGAAAAGGAAAGGGGAGGATAAGATTTAACCCAAATTGGGGGAAGATGAGTTGGATCAATTGTAGAGATCTAGGTAAGAATTGGTGATATGGGACGGAAAGAATTTTCGAATCCCGATGTGAAAGACGGATTCAATCGTTAACGTTAAAAAAAATTGGGCCGGAATTTGCTTTAAAATTTCGATTTCGATTTCGATTTAGTAAATTATAGACGAGTTTTCATTGAAACATCCGAATTAAATTAATTTTTAATTTCTTTTTTTTTTTCCAAAAATTGGGATTTAAAAATCCGAGCCTTTACATCATCCACCTCTAAAAACAAGTCTCGTCCCCGAGACTAAAACCAAAACAAAGTAGGGATGAAGTTTGAATTTGATGAGTCCAAGGACCATGTCCAAGGATCTTGTAATAATCTTGGTTGCGTCTTCCGGGATTCTCACAACATCCTAGTCACGGTCGTGACATCTCCAATTGGTCTTGATAAGTATGCAATAAGCGCCCCTATCACATTCTCGCCTCGACTTTTCGGAAGTACCACAACTCTAAAAGTTCTACAATATCATCACTAGGTCTTAGCAAGCACCCTACAAGCGCCCCTATAAAATGCTTGTATCCACTTCGTGAAGTATCATAGAGTTGCCCGGGTTTGAAAACTTTCAAAGGGGATTCCACAATTTAAAATAAAGATTAGCCTCAAAATCGTCGAAATTCTCGGTAACATTTATTCTTTAAAATTTCAAGTGAGACCTTTTCAAACCGCTCAAAATCTTCAAATAAGACGTTTAACCAAGCGACTTTACACCAAAACAAGTAAAATCCTTTCTATCAAAATTTCGTCAAAATCTTCCAAAACTAAATCAGTTTCCCGCATAACAATCAATCAATTTCAGAAGCTCGGAGGTGGAATCATCCACCTCTAAGGGCTATTCCCATATTCTCTTCCTAGTTTCCAAAATCAAAACAAGTTATCAGTCTCAATTCAAGCAAGCTTCACAAGCCCTAAGAAATGCATAACCACATAACCAACCAATCTCCAATCTCATATGACAAGTCTCAAACATATGCCAACACAACGCCACAAGGTCACATCAACATCTCTACATCCTACTATGGGTCGTAATACATATCTCAACCACATAATAAAATCAAACGTTTCGACATCACATCAGAAGTCATAAAGGTATCACCTCATCATAGAGTCAACGAAACAAAACTCATTGTCAACACATCAACACGACGAAATCATGCCATTAAGATCCAGCGAAAGGGGAGGTCAAGCAGCATATCAATCATCGAATGTCAGCATACTCACCAGACATCATCTTAACTCAGCATAACGCCATGTAGCGATCATTTAGTAATCAGACTTCATCATCTCGTATATATAAATCATATTCATTTTGAAAACCATATTCGTGATGTAGCATATCCATAAGCATGCTTGCTAAACATATATTACAACATCATGTTTACTACCACATAATATAACATCATGCTTTCACCCCATAACATAACATCACACTTTCACATAATAACACATCATTATCTCGTATATCATATCACAACACATCCTAACATGCTCCTAAACAACATAGCAGAGCAGCAATATATCATGATAACATTTGTCACTGCCACTAGATTTTAACATTGCGTTTCAATAGGTAATGTTATTTCATATCAGGTTTTATCATGGTCACTATCTAACATCATGCTAGCAGATATAAATAAATCACATAGTCAAGAAAATCCTCACATCATACCAGTCAAAATAAAACAGAATCCCCACTCGCTCATCTCCACTCTCAAGCCAAGACTAATCCTCTTCTAGACTCGCCAATGTCAACTCAAACAAAAATTCTCCAAAGAAATCACAATTCATCTCGATGCTCAAATCTCGCCCCACATTCCGCCAAGCAATACCACACCATCCACCTCTAAGAACCCAACTCCTATCTCTAACCTCACGCCCGAGTACCCCCTTATACTACGTGCTGAATACTCTCAAGGGTCATTTCTTACACTCTCACACTTCACAAGACATCTCAAACATCATGCCCAACTAAACATATCCCCACCGAAGATTTACCCAAAAGCTTAATAGAATCACCCAAGCATTGCCTCTCGTAATTCCCAAGACTCACTCTGTCTTACTCAAACCAACATTTCTCTCTTACGACTTATCTCATAACATCCCCGATCATCCTAACCACTCAAGCTCTTCCACCACTCTTCTACCACGCTACCAACGACCTCACCCACAGGTTTAAGGAAGAAGCAATAATTAAAATCATCAAACATAAGGTCTACATCATGTCAACTAGCATTTATAAACATAACATCATGAGTTCAACAAGTCTCAGTTTATCATTATGCTCAATAATCATTGCAAACATCATATATGAACATACTGAAGTCAAGCTAACATGTTGCACTATAACCTTATCATATACAATTCACGTCTCTTAGCATATGTAGTTCACATTTTACAGGCAAAGGAATTCAAATCATGCTTAGCAACTTAGAGTAACAACACGTCAAGACATCATGGTACATTAGGCCCGTAAGGCATCACATCATATCATCATAGACGACAGACAATCAGGCAATAGTCATCATCAAGTCAGCACATCAACACATAAACGTCACCATCAAGCATTGCAACATGGTTATCAACATATTCAGAAAAGTTAGCAATTCAAACGGAGGACACTCCCGCCTGCAAGTCATATCGTACTCGATAGTCGCAATCCTCAAGACATACTTGTCCCACCAACACCGTCGGTCATGAGGCTTGTGGGTTATGGGCCCACGCTTCCGCCACACAGCTCTATCGTTATCTACTTTCCGTCCCCTCTTTCATGCGCCGCTCGTCCGATGCATCACGTATGAGTTCGAGTTAGTGGAGATAGGGGAGTGACAGGGACGGACACCCAATGTTCCTCTCGGAGACAAACAAAGGCCAATGCTAAAGACGACAAGACTCTAACCCGAGAATAGTAACAGCGCCCTTATGGAGGTCTAGTAGGTTGCAATTGTGACAAGCAACAAGAATTCATCATGGAGCATATCAGGCACATTAACCCACACTAACATGTACCTATCTCGAGGAGCACGACATACGTATTCATTTCAAAAAGACATATTCATGTGCTACACGGATGCATGCGAGACAACATAGTAGTCTATCATCCCATGAAAGCAGATAGGCCTAGCAACTTAAGCAAGATATGCAGGATTAAATAGGCATCACAATTATCACATATATGAACAATGCACGAGCGTAGTGTATGGCATCATGAAAGGACATGTAATAGCAACATAGTAACTATCTTATCTGACACAATGATCGTATAGTAGGTCAAGCATGGCACGTAATCATATGACGAGATACATTTAGAAAGCATGGGTCCTACATGGTGCTAGTGATACATGATGTGATACAAGCATAGTCAAGAGTCATCAAGAGGAGTTCAGCATAATATTTACGAAACATGAGACATCGTCAAAAGTAACAAGAATACACCATGGGCGATACGTTATAATCGTACTAAGAACGAACCATCATAGAGCACATTCACGATACAATAATCATCACATCATAGAACAAGTACAACACGTGATCATTTGGCGAATCATATTGGGAATCATAAGCCCTACATGACACTACTGGCACATATCGAACATGCACACAATCAAGATAACTCGGCTAGATTCATTCTAACATTCAGGTGTCATGCGTATGCGGAATCACGGTATAGCGTGGTGTGTGATCATGCGAGGTGTCAAGTCATACATCTATGCAAACACGAGAGGATGTCATAGAACAATAGGGTAACACTACCGAGCGATAACATGTAAGCATGCTAGGATTACCCAATTACGGAGAGCAAGTCAATCATCGAACTCAACATTAATCTAATCAGGGTGAGTAAAACAATCTAAGATGATAGGAAAAGAGAAGGATCACACTATCAGGGCCTAGCTCAGAGAAAATCAAAAGTAATGTCGGCAAGATGTAAATTCGCACAATTTACAATGAAGGGTCCTACATGACACTAATGGCTCAACACAACATTTGATACATACATGCGCTTGATTGACTAACACAACGACACAAACGAGACCACATTAACATAGTCCAGCGATACAAGGCGTGGGAGGAATGTAGCAGTGCATAATATAAGCCTACATAACATGGCAATATAAGTAGAATACAGGGGCATGTGTTCCAGTTTAATAATACTAAATGAGACACGCATATATCAATAGATTACTTCGATAACATTGTCACAGATGGAACTACTAATTTAATCAAGCAAGGCCAAGGGCAACACTAACTAAAATGCCGAGGAGATCATCTTACGGGGCATTCGTACAAAGAAGAGCTTACCACACTATCATGGACCTAATTCAGGAAAAGCTACATCCATATAGACTTATATCATGCCATTCATGTTTCTAACCAATCAGTAGTACGATCATTACAATAGGTCAATTGGACACGCGAGACCAAACATAATCATGACAGAAAGCGAGATGCAACACGAGACCTCTAAACAATGTGACTAGCATGGATACGGAATGTTATACAATCACGAATTTACATTAAGGATCATCACAATAACATGTATGGGAAATTACATATCACATAAGGCAAGTTGACATCAGTTTGGAGCACGTATCAAATAAGGAACTTGCTTCTTCAAGGTGTCAAAATTTAACGATCACACTATCATGAACCTAGTAGAGAAAAATCATGCAGATTCATTTCATGCAGCTCGCACTTCCATTCAATCCTACGATCAATAGGCCAAGTAAACATGCTATGACAACATATAATCATGGTAGAAGCCAAAACATAACACAAGACCTAAGCAATGAAACCAATCATAGATGCAACAACATGAGTAGCTTTTTACCAATGGTCATTCGCAGGGTACATGCCAAAGATTACAAAATTATATCTCATGCAATTCAGAGAGAGTCACAATTACAACCGGACAGGGATCCCAAAGGGCAACCATTGATTTTTCCCAACCGACTCATCACCCCTCTTTCCCGTGGGGCTCCGGTACAAATCTTTATGGCAAGAAGACACTGATCGATCATCATCAGAATCAAGAAAGACATCCCTAGAAACACCTTGCTTTTGACTCAAAATGACATCAAGAACTACCTTACAACACTCACTCAGACAACCTTCATATACACACATGATTCCGACACAATGTATTTATAACCAACCCGATTCCCATGAAAGCTACTGACATCCGGGAGAAGGACTCGATAGAACATGGTTGAAGAGGTTGTTTCACACAAGCTGGACTTGACCATATAGAAATAATGGTACTCCCGCTATCCCGTTTGCACAGATCAGTCAGTACACATTTAATTGTTAGGCATACCAATTAGACCTTAGCATATCAAGCACTCAGCATAGAATCAGTTAACAACACTCATAATGACCTCCTTGGAGTCTCCCAACCCATCTGTAAAGAACAAGCTGATATTTTGCCTACCCATTTCCAACTACATCCAATAGGGATGGTCTAACGTCTTTCTACCCACTCGAACCCCATCTGGTCGGTTTTCCTCTTTTATTACAAGTCAAGTTTAGTACTTAGTCTAATTTCAGTTAGGTGTCTTAAGTTCATTTTGCCCTTTTTAAAACACTTTCAAATCATTTGAAATTCATGGGCGGTTTTCCAAAACATACACTCGACCCTTTTGTACCCGAATTGCACAACCTGGCTCTGATACCATCTTTGTAACGGCCCAGAATTATAATTTCTGGGTTACGTTTCAAGGGATAAAACCCCTTGTTCGGATCTTGCAATCCAGGTACGGGTCGAGGTTTCAAACTCATTTTAAGATTTGTAGAAAGAGGGATTTCAAACCCTAAAACATCGAAGGGCCGTTGGGTACCCTTAACCTGTCCTAAGACTATGTCGCGGAAACCATTTCAAACGGAAGTAAAGCGGAAGTAAAGTACAGATACAAGTGCCACGGCGGGGCCGGGTCAAAACGGAGTCAAAAGTATAAATCCAAAACAATATAATCAGAGTCTAGTGAAGTCTATAACTCCAGCGCGCACTCTCCGCCGACAAAATGACCCGCGCAATAAGCAAACAGCACCGATAGGATGAACATAAATAATTCCTAAAAAAATTGATTTGGGGCGGGATCAGATCGATGCCCACTTAACTCTGCATCCCAACCATAAGCACACATATACGCTATACCTAATAAAGATGCTCTAATGCAGTACGAAATTCAAACACACTAGCATGCTCCTAGTTCATAATAATGTGCAGAATACTGTAAAGGGCCCAAGACAATGCCAAGTGGCATATCCCTCTCCTACCTCCACCCCTTCCGACAGGCGGAGACTGGCCAGCTCGTGAATGCATTCATTCATAATAGGGCGGCACGCATGCCTAACCCGCTCCACAATAAAGCCCGCAGGCATATCATAATATAAGGAAGTACTCGATTGACTCAGGGTACCCGATGAGTCTGGGATACCCTATGACCCTAGCAAAGACTTCTAGGACTATCACAGATAACGTCCGTTCTGTTTACATACGCACAAAGAAATAGAATGCTCAACGATCGATGCAACCTAGCATGGTACTACATGGCATGCTGATCATGAATGCAAGCACCTAGTATATCATGCACTTAAAGCAGGGAATAGCTCTATTCAATCTGAGTAAGCTCCGAAGAGACTTACCTGAAGATGCAGAACAGCAAAATAACGCAAGCAAGGGCCCAAATGCAAGTCCAAAGCAATCCAAAGGCAATACACACCTATCATCAAGTCATTCCCATAAGCTACTGGTCCATCATTCACACACACGAAACCCAAGTTGTCAACATACTCAAAACCGGTCGATGGTAAAACCATTTTCCAAAACCTTTCCGATACGATCAACATCAACCAAAACCATTTACTTTCAATCAAACCCATTGATAAAAATCGTACCAACTACATTTTTCCAAACTCTTAAATCCCAAATTAAGTCAACTTATATTCAAAATAATTTCTCAAATTATACTTATCATTTAAATCCTTAACAACTTCCCAAAATTATATTATAGAAATACTTCCGACATTTTGATTTTATAACACAAATCCTTATGGTGATATTTTCGAAAACTTGAAAATCTCCTTTTTAAATAATTTATCTTCAATATATATAATTTACACCAACTACTTTATTCATTTCCAAAAATCACATATTAATAATACTAATGTTCTAATAGACTAACAATAATATAATCATAACATATAACAATCATATAATGTATAAAAATTAGTTAAGAGAACTCCTTAAAACAAACCCGGCCCAGAAAATCCAAGACAAAATCCCAGCCCAATAGAAGAAAAGAAAGAAATGGGATCCGGATCTGCTATCCGACCCAATTAAAACCCAACCCGGATCTATCAGGAAAGAAAAGGAAACCTGCTCTCCCAAAAAATACCATACCCGATGCCCTAAATGAAATAACCCGGATGAAGGAAACCGGGTCAGGCCCAACGGATTAGGCCCAGAACCCCCACACAAAACCTGTCTCCTTCCTTGAACGAACAGAAACGGAGAACGTTGCTCTGAACGACGGAAACGGGAGGAAGAAGAGAAGAACAGATCCCGCCGGCGGCTCTCCCTCCGACCCCAGCTCTCACCCAATCCCGACCGAAAGGTAATTCTGACCATAACCCATACGCACGGCGAGAAGTGAGAACACGAGAGAAGGAGGAGAAAAGAAATTACCGAGGCGTCTCCGAGGGGAATCTCTGGCGGCAATGGCGGATTCCGACCGCAATCGACGAGGAACGAGTGAGCTCGGCCTAGGGAAGAGGTAAGGGGTGAGAATGAGCGCGATTGAAGAGGCTTCGAGTCGGAATTGAAAATAAAATCAAAACTCACCACTCGGAAACAGTACGAGAGGAAGGGAGGAAGAAGGTGACGGCTCGGCGGCTTCGGCAGAGTCTCTGGGCTCCGGTGGGAGGGTGTGGTGGCTTCCGGCGGGTTGGCTCGCCTGGGCATGTCGGACTCCTGCTTCCGGCTTTGTCGATGTCGAGGGGAGGGTGGTGCACTCCCAGGATGCTGCTCGTCTTGGTAGGAGAAGAAATGAGGCTGCGATGCGGCTTGGCGTATCGTTCTCGAAAGCCAGAGGAACAAGACAGGGTGCGACGTTGGTGTTGAGTCAGAACAGAGCGTGGGTGCTGGAGCTTGATGAAACAGGAGAAAAATGGGGGAGAAGGTGAGCTGTGATTTTGAAGATAAGGGAGGGGGAGATAAGGTTTGGATAGCTGCGATTCTGAAAACAGAACAAGGGAGAGGGGTGTACTATTTTGTGGTTTGTGAAAGGGGGTTTATGAAAACAAATGAAATTAAAAAGGGGAGGTATGCTTCAGATTTCAACAGTTGCCTTTGGTCAAATTTACAGATGGTGTGTTGTTTGTTTTCCCAAAAGGGGAATAGAGAAGAGAGAAAAGGAAAGGGGAGGATAAGATTTAACCCAAATTGGGGGAAGATAAGTTGGATCAATTGTAGAGATCTAGGTAAGAATTGGTGATATGAGACGGAAAGAATTTTCGAATCCCGATGTGAAAGACGGATTCAATCGTTAACGTTAAAAAAAATTGGGCCGGAATTTGCTTTAAAATTTCGATTTCGATTTAGTAAATTATAGACGAGTTTTCATTGAAACATCCGAATTAAATTAATTTTTAATTTCTTTTTTTTTCCAAAAATTAGGATTTAAAAATCCGAACCTTTACACTAATTGGGAGAGGAAGGAGGAGGGTTGCACGGATTCGGACAATTGGAGAGGAAGGAGGCCAAAGGGGGCGGGGATTGGGAGAGAAAGAAGGAGGAAGGGGCGGTGGTTGTGGGTGCTAGAGGATCGAGGAGGAGTAGATGAAGTGGCTCTCTGGCCCTCACCCACCAACTCCTCCGACCTTCTTTTTCGGCCCTCATCAGCCATGGCTGCAGCTCCGCCTCCCTGGCCCTGCACCCCTTCATCTCTCCCCCAGATCTCCCTCTCACTGCGCCCCTTCCTCCACCCCCCGACCTCCTCTCTCCCCCGGATCTGCGCCTTCCTCCTCCCTGCGCACTCTTCGGCGAGAGTGGCGAGAGAGATGACAAAAGGGAAAGAGGTCAGATCTGGAATCGGAGAGAGTGAACAGAGTTGTGAGTGGTGGCTTAAGAGTTTATCGTCAATTAGGTTAGGTTAGTTTAGGGAAAATTATAAAATCATACCACTATTCTTAGGTTGTAAAAATTATATCCTATTAAATTACATAGTTCAACCCGCTAAATTCCATAATTATATTTTTAAAAGATATTTTCGGATTTTATATCATATATATTTCTAGAATAAGTAAGAGGGGTAATAAGATACAATCCTAATCGTCCATTTCAATTCTTATCCGACGGCTGATACACTTGATCCATGTGCTATTTTATCACCCAATAAATGTATCTCGTGAATCGTGATACACTTTATTACTAAGCTATTAAATTTAATACAGGAATTAAATACTTTAAAAAAAGACAATAACATAATCTGACATAGGGGATTGGTATTGGGAGGAAAGTGGTGGGGACCTAGGTTCGACCCCCCCCCCCCCCCCCCCCATGGGACACTTTGTGTTTTTTTATTTTTTATTTTCCCATTGTTCCACCTATCATTTCTTTTCTTTTACGAATATAATAAATATACGAGTATATATAAATTAAAATATAGATATTAGTTTATCAAAGAGAGATTCTTTTAATCTTATAAATTTTTAGAATTATATATATATATATATATATTATAAAAGACCTTATATTATCTAATAAATTCTTATAATAATACTACAAATGTATGTTTTGAGGAAAAATCATATAGATAACTAATATTTGATGGGTAAAATCTTATATTAACTAATATATTATTATAAGAATACAATAAGTTTGTGTTTTGAAGAAAACCCATATAAGTAAATAATAATATTGAATACTATAAGAACAAGTTTTGACAAAAAAATCATGTAGAAACTAATAAGTGTTGAATAAAACTTTATATTATCTACTAAATTTTTTATAATAATACTATAAGAGCAAGTTTGGAGGGAAAATCATATAGGTAACTAATAAGTGTTGAATAAAACCTTATATTATCTAATAAATTCTTATAAAATGTACAATTGATAGGATTTGAACTCAAGAATTCAATAATAATTATTGAATTCTTATAAACCTTATAGTCTTGAAATGATAGTTTAAAAAATTGTTCTCAAAAAAGTTTAATGAATTTGAGTTATCTTTTTTCTTTAAGTTTACGAATTTTGCATAGATGCAGGGTGCTGATTTGAGTTATCTTTTTTCTTTAAGTTTACGAATTTTATGTTGTTTGATGTTTGAATTTATCTCGTACGTAGTTTGATGTTTGATCAATTAGGTTCTCATAGAATGTTTGATTCTTGTTTATCTAAATGAAACTCAAGACCTTACATAGAAAGATCTCATTTAGTGTTAAATTGAGGGGGAACACAAATTTTTATTTAGTATTAGTATATTATTATATATATAATATAGAATCATTTTTCAAAATATTCACTATAAAATATTTATTTATCAAAATATTCACAATTTCAAAATATTTATAAAAATATTCATTTTTTGCGGTTTTATTAGAGAAAATTCTTGGGTAAATCCATTAATTTGAACAAAGCGAAAAAAATTATATTTTTATATAAAAACGCGATTTCAAACCGTGTTTAATACATATTTTAGGGTCTTAGAAAAATATTTTTGATTTAAAAAAACAAAAAAATCAAACAGTAAAATGCAGCACCAGATGCAGCGTTCCTCTGCCTGGTGCCGCCACCATCTCTACGCGGCATCAGATGCAACGTTCCTCTGCCTGGTCATCCTAAGCGGCTCCGCCCTATTCGCCGCCAACGTCTCAGTCACCCTGGTATTCCTCTACTTGGTGCCGCCACCATCTCCGTCATGATTATGTGAATTCGCCCGATGTCGTTCAACAGGTCCTCCAAGAGATTGAAGCCTCCGACGATTCGAAACCGACGTTGTTCAAAGTGAAAGATGATGATGAAGTTAAAGCTGGGGATTGTACAAGTCGTCGGTAATGGAGATGTGAAGGTGGTTGGAAAACACAAGAAAGGCGGTGGTGATGTGAGGATCAACTAATTCATACCTCGTTTAACTGCTATTCAACATCCCAATGTCAAAAACGTGTTTAACTTGTGATATGATCAACGAATTCAGCCCCATTTTCGTCCAAGTTCGTTTTGCCCCAAATCGAATTTGATGTCGTTTGGGATGATTTTTTCAACTGTTCTTTGCAATTGAATATATCAGATCGATCAGCATCAGAATAGAAACAGTTTCGTACACTCAATTTTGGATTTGGTTCACATTTCTCCATTGTAGGCTTGTAGCAGATCCATGGAGGTTGACCACTGGTTAATGAGGAAGAAGATGAATTTTCTAAATTTTGTAATTTTCTACCCAACTTTATTCTTAATTACATTTTTAATCAAATAAATTTTATTTTTCATAATAACAATTTTTATAAAACTTTATCTTAAAATAAAGTATAATTACAAACTCCCCTCTATATTGAAGAAAATTATACAACTTTGCCTTAAAATAATATAACAATTTGTGATTTTTTTTTTTGAAAAATAAAAGTAGCATTTATGGATCATGTGACACGCGTTGGGCTATGATTGGTCGGGACTATTGTGGGTCCGAAGCATCGTGGAAAGCATTAGCCATTTGCATGGCTTGTATGCAATCGTGACCCTTTATTTCTTGAAATCCAACGGTGCAAGATGTCAATCCGTTGGCTCATCCTTGCACCAATAGGGATGAAGATTTCCTTCATATTTATTTTATTTTTTGCATTACATATGAAATACCCTAGCTAGATTCGAATGATATATAAAACTTCAATCTCAACTACTTTTATAATCCAAAAATACTTTTTTTTATAAATAGTTTTATATTAATTTTTAAATTAGATATTAAATCAATATAAACTACTTTTATAATAAGCATATATAAAAATCAATCTAAACTTCAAATTATATGAAAAAATGATATAAAATAACCTAACTTCTAATAACGATAATAGAGAATGAGTTATTGTTCATAATAACTATTGGGCTTAACTCAAATTTATTTAGTAACTATCTATGTAAACTCTTAATTGAGAATAGTTTACAATGATGTGTGAATCTTATAGACATTTTAGGAGTCTTCACCGATAATAATTTATTTACTTTATCAGTATTTAAGATCACCTCACAAAGGAGTCGGTTTACTAGATTACTCGAAACTGCAAAAGTCATCAACTAATAAAATGATTATGAAAAAAGAATGAATGTCATTTTGATCTAATTAGGATAAATTTCCTATTAAAATAGATCTTGGAGGTATGTAGTCATTTATAGTGTATAGAACAATTGATCATATAAGTTATATATATCTTTATAAGTTTAGATGTGAATTTATATAAATATGAGTTTGAATAAGTAAGATGTACATTCAACTATGATCACATAAAACAAAATTCATATAGTCATACGCTTAGAGTGTGTATAATTATTATTTTTTAACTAATTTGAGTTTATAATTATAAGTATCAATTTTACAATTTGGATTGATATAGGTAACACTAATAGAATTGGTTTTGATTTGATATATAAGTTCATGAAATTAGAGTTTATTCATTCATATATATTTTATGAATTTGAGTTATCATTTTTCTTTAAGTTTACTAATTTTGCATACATGCAGGGTGCTGATTTAGAATAAAAAGGAAAAGTATGGACAATTATTAAAGGATTAGGGTGCTGATTTTAACAAAAAAAATAAAGTATGGGTGATTGCATAGCAATCAATAAAAAGAAGGCTTGTTTTCCCGCAAAAAAATTTATCCAAATTTTAATTTTTGATTTTAACCGCCTAGCTCAATATTTCTACCAAATGTAAATTCAAAACTTAAATATAACCCACCCATTTTTATTTAATTATTTTTTTTTACAGAAAATTGAAACAGGGAGAGAGGGGCCAGACCACCACAACCACCAAGTGTGTCGTCGGCCCTACCCTTTCTCCGCCCTCTTCACCACCACCATCTCCGACAGCAGAGGCGGCGACAAGCGGCGGTCCATCCCTTCCCGGCGTAGATTTCCCAAAATTAAGACTTTTGATTTTCTGATAGATTTTTGAAATTTCTTTGAATTGAGTGTTTCTGAGAGTGTTAGGAAGGTGTTGGGATCGACTTAGATCTCGGAGGTGTGCTTCAATGGAGGTGTGAGGTTAAGGGCCGAAAAATCATATATTCATAGGCGGGGTAAAATCGGGGTGAATTGGCTTCAATCAATCTGCAAATCCCGTTTGTAATCAATCACAAAGCCCTAACGATCTTCAATTTGATCTGATTCCTTCAACTTCGTCGGATTTGGGAAAATTTTCAGATTTGGGATGTTCACATTCGATCCGATTTTTATGCGAATCTCTCGAAATTCGTCCAACAAATCTCATTAGAAACTGATACGCGTTGATAGAGAAGACCCTGGAATGATTTTCTTGAGATTTGGGGCGAGATTTGAGGAGCTGGATTTCACCTTGCTTTTACAGTGACTTCGAACGGCTAGAGGTAGGGGAAGGGTTCAGGGTTCCGGTTCGGCCTTTTTATTTTTATTTTCTGATGGTCTGGTTCACCTGAACCGGATGAAATAAAATAAAACCGGTTCAAAATAAATGTGTAAATTATACTATATCCGAAAATTTATGTAACATTATAACTTTCAAAATAATTGTGTAAATATTTGGAAAGTTATAATGTTTTATTAATTAATTATTTTTTGGTGAATAATTTTTTTTTAAAAATCCATCTCTGCCTTAAAATATTAAAACTTAAAAAACTAATTAATTTATTATAAGTGCACATAAAAATAACGATGAACTATCTCAAAAATAGTTATAAGACTTTGTATATATTTAATTTGAAAAACTTTTCTAAGTTCAAAATAAAAGAACTTTGATAAAAAAACATATTTACTTAAAACAATATACCAAACAATAATTTGGGGTATTTCAATTTCATGTTAACACAGCTCTGGTTAACGAGAGCTTGAACGAATTTTATTTCTCCGAATTCTTGATCATATGTTAACTCGACACTGTTTAACGAGAGCTCGAAATAATTTTATTTACTCGAATTTGTGATTTTTGTTACCCTGACGCCTAGCCCGACAGTATGGATACATCTTCAATTAAAAATAAAAATAAAATCAAGCTGCTTCGACCAAATTAAAATTTTATTTCATTAAACATAAAAACAAAAACAAAAATTTGTGAGGAAAAATATGTTCTCCATACCAATTATATAAAAAAAATGGGTGAAAATCACATTCCATTTGTATGCAAGCTAATTTAGTGAAGCAAGTGTTTTTTGACTTTATATTATCGATTCCTATATCCTGTTTGATTTTGATGGCATATTCTATATTGCATCCGTGCTTGCATGTATCCGATCCGGGTTAATGAGAGCTCGAACTAATTACATTCCAAAGTATAAAAAATAGGAGTTCGAACTAATTAAATTTTATAGTATAAACAAAGTATAAAAATATTTAATTACAAAGTATAAATTGTAAAATGTAAACAAAGTATAAAAATTTTTGAGATCCAACTAAGTTATCTACAAAGTACTTATATACTTCAAAGTATACATTATACGGAGTAAAGTAACACATAAATAATTTAATTACCGCCATTTTCGTATTTAGTAGGAGAAATAACAGTAGTTGTAGACTTGTAGTAATTAGGGGTAGTAATTATGACATAGGGGTGCATGGAACATCACAAAAAAGCAAACCTATTTATCCCCTATTAAAACATTTCTTTTTAGTCTACTTTTTCCTTGGACATTGGAATACCCTTGGGTAAGCTTACCAGAGGGTAAGACAAGTAATTTCCGAGGATGAGGAAGTGAAGAAGGAATAAGGAGCGGGGAGGTGACGTTGTGAGGAGAGAGCGGAAGTGATGATGATGTTTTGAAGAGGTCGGCAGTGAATGTGATGATATGAGGAGATGGGAGGGGGCGGTGGTGTGTAGAGGAAGGAAGAAATGAGGGAGCTAAGGGATGATGAAATAATGAAGGTGATGATGGTGATTAAAGGTAAAGTGAGTGATGTGAGGGTTCAGTGTGACTTGGTTAAATTAATATCCGAAATTTTAAATCCCGAATATTTGAAATTCGAATCCCCAAATCGATTTTCAAGTGTTCATTCCCGAATCCCGCTTCTCCATCAATTAAAATTTAAAAACCGAAAAGGATTTTGCCATCCGATAATTATTTTAAATTTTGAGGTAAAAGGACGGAAATCGTTCGTCAAAATTTAAATTCGGGTCGAAATCTGCTAAACGAGCTTTAAATCCGAATTAAATTCATTTTTAATTTCTTTTTTCCGACAATAATAGGATTCAAAATTCGAGCATTTACAAACATAAGGTTCAACTAACTTAAAGTGCAACCTAAATCTAGTGTTCAAAACACATATAAAGTATCACATAAACTAAAACATAAGTTTTCATATCCCCACCTCATACTTAAAAATATACAGCGTCTCCACTGTTAAAATAAAACTCAAAGTAAAAGGTCAAAGAAAAAAACTCATAAAACCAAGTTCAAAAGTTGTTGAAGACCAAGTAAGTCCTTTAATAAGAAGGTGGGAGCAGTGGTGGTGGGTAGTATGAGTGATGTGGTAATAGGCCAATAGCCCACTCCACAAACGCAGTCTCATGGGCCGACCTCTGCGCCTCTCTATGCTCTTGCGCCTACATCAAGTCAAATAGGGTAGTAACCGTTGGATTATTTTTTACTTCCAAAAAGGGCGTTTGGAAGTGGAAGCCCACCGCATAAACATGCGGTGGCTTTTGGATTTTTTGTGGGGGTTCGGTATCCACCGCACCTTCATGCGCTGGGTATGTAACCATTGTAAAAGACCGTTCAATACCGGTGTCGTTATGGCACCTATAAATAGCCGCGAGCCCCCCCCCCCCCCCCTTAACGACCATCCTCAACCTTTCTCCTCCTTCTAGCTGAGGGTGTCATGCACCTTGGTTTTAATTGGGGAACTGACAACATCGACAAGTTCATCATAAGTTTCATCTGATCTGTCACAAATGTTGCAGATGATGGTCATTGTAGATACAGATCTCTTGCTTGTCTTCTGAACTTGGAGCAAGACACATGGCCACAGGTTCGACTGTAGTTGCTTGTTGAGTTGCAAGTGCATGCAGATCGCTATCATTACTATTCAGCATTAGATGAGCTCATGATGAGAGTCAAATACTTCACAATGTGCCATGATGCTACTTATTGGATGGAGATTTCCAACATGGGCAAAGTGTTTGAGACAGCTCACCAACGTCCATTGGTGATACTGTCACAAATGATGTCGATGTTGTGCCTCCCATTGTATGCCACCAATGGACCGTCATTACTGTCATACGAAGAATTAGATGAGATAACTTTAGTCGATAACAACAACCACATCATATCAGTATGTTTCCTATTTCATATACTTTACGTGAGTAAACTTTCATTTTTCCCTTCTAATTCCGATATTCATATGTTATGCGCAGATTTGATTGTTGTATGGATCGCCTTTATCGCCGGTATACACTACACGGACGACGCACCACCACCTCAGTGTCAACAGGTAGGGCGACCCGTTCGCAGAAAGGATTGCACTATACAGAGCTTACCGTTGGCAAGATTGTGGTCTTCAGCTGCGCTATCAGCATTTTTCGTTTCACTTTCATGTGCAGCTTTGTACGTGTTATTCTTGGACTCATAGACCATATTTTCCGAACAATGTTTCTATTAAATTTTTTATGTTATTTTGTTTCACTTTCGGTTTCAGCGTTCTATCCCTTTTATTTTTGTGTTTCTATTAAATTTTGTATGTTTCTGTTAATTTTTATGTTATTTTATTCTTTTTATGTTATTCTGTCTCACTCCACCGCAACATACTGTGGTGGTGTTTTACCGGTCCGGTTCGGGCATTCCTCTCCCACACTTTCCCTCGTCCCAAACCCACCGTGCAATGATGCGGTGGGGTTCAAATGGAATGGAAACCCCATCACACCATATTACGGTGGGGTTCTTTATACAACATCATCCCATCGCTTCATACTGCGGTGGGTTGCTGAATTGTCATTAAACCCACTTCATCTCAATGCGGTGGTTAGCGACAGAAGTAGTAAAAATTAGCGGTGAAAATAACAACTCCCATTTATTAATGACGCATTCAGAAAACATGGCCAAAGAAGATGTTAATGGAGCTGCAAGGGTCAGAACATGTAGCTTCTTATGTAGAACACTGTGATTTGTCAAAGAAGATGTTAATGGTTCTTTGTTCTTTTTGAAATGCCCTTGTTTGGTGTTTTTTTTCTTAAGTCTTTTAGAGACCTTATCTCTGCAACATGAGCTACTGTCATTGACAAATCATAGTGATTTGTCAAAGAAGATGCATTCAATTCAATCCCCTCTTCTATTGTTAGACGTTAATTTTGAGGTTTAGGTCTATCTTTCCCTATGATTATTTGCTTAGGTTTTTGTTAGAATTGAGATAAAGCTCCTCACAGGTATCTTTGATGCCTTATTTTTTTGCATTCCATACCAAATTGATTGATTTGTAGGCCCCAAGTTTTAGGGTTTTTAGATGGCTGGTGTGCCCTTAAAAATTGACCGTGGCCTCGGTCTACCTTTGTTTTCATTTGATTTTGGTCTCCAAAACTTTGTAATGGATGTGCATTTTCTAATCTCATGCTACATCTTTTTTATGTAATGATGTCTGTGATATGTTCAATTTGATCAAGTGGAGTTATGCTTGATTCTTGTAGTGTTTATTGCAATACACAGGGAGTTGTGGAGTGTAGTTGCGTGATATTATAAGGTTGAAGATGGATTTATCATTCAGTTCATGATTCTCCATTTCTTTTCCTGCTTTATGTGCTATGATTCTCTATTTCATGTTCTTTGTTCATAATCTTGTTGCGGGCAAAAGATCTGTTAACTATTAATAAACAACTAGTACGTACATTGCTTTTTATGTTTTCTTACATCTTTTTAGCTACTGGATGCTAGTTTACTTGAGACTTTCTGTAATACCCCCTTATGTAAACGAGGAACTGTTTCAGCGCCAGTGATTAATCGGACTTTAATGTCTTCGTAACCAACTTAATTAAGCTTATAGAGACATGCAACCATGCCTATTGTTGTGAACCCAACATACTTGAGGTTAGGGATTTTGGAATTGGGATCTCCATGTGATGAGATTGTGAGGTGTTGGAGAAGGAGTGAAATTGGAAGTAGGTGTGTGTGATGTATTAGGGGGGGGGGGGATTAAATCTCTTATCTTTATCTATCAATCAATAAATGCTAGCGAGCAGCTGTTGTAACGCCCTTCGAAGGTTGGATACCTACGTTTGGTTCTTGCAATCCAGGTACGGATCGAGGTTTCAAACCTCAAATGTTAGTCTTTCAAAGTGGGGATTTCGAACCCCCAAAAAAGCATACAGTTGTTGAGAACCCATGACCTGTCCTATTGGCTAAGTCGCTCAAAGCATTTTCAAGTTAAAACATACAAAACTGAAATCAGAGTACAACTTGCCACAGTGGAGCCGGATCAAAACCAAATATGAAAACATTATTCCAAGAAATACTCATGACAAATCTGGAGGAAGTCAATCTCTCGATCGGCAATCGTCCAATAAGGTTAAACCGTCATAGAAGCATAGAGCAACATCAATATGCAAATATATCTAAAAAAATAATGGATGGCGCGGGATCAGCCCGAGGCTCATACACGTGACTTGGTCCCACTATAGGCACACATACGCTAATCCTAAATAAAGATGCTTCTAATGCAGAACACAAGTCATGCTTATCAGGATATATAATATGCAGAAAGTGCAGTAAATGACCCAAAGAATGCCAAGTGACATATCCCTCTCCTACATCTGCCCCCCATCCTGTTAGGACAAACATTGGCCAGTTCGATGCTATATCATAACAATCATCATCATGTATGTGCATCAATAATTGATGTCCACTAAAGTAACCATGTTTCTATGCATATTTGAGCTCCTTATTCAAAGTACATTGCATATTACGTGTTGGGAATATATTGAATTTGTGTAGTATAACCTTATTTACCATTAATTGAGATCTACATGAGTTTATGTTTAATATTGCACAATTTGGAGCCATTCTGGAACGAAACCAAAAGGAGAGAACGAAAGCTGGATTCTACTCGATGTCGACCAAGCTTACTTGAAGTCGACTACAGCAGGAGAGCAAAATTGATCGAGGACGGAAGACACACAAGACACACACTACTCGAGCTCGACTGTCCTCGACGTCGACTACATCTCCTCGACGTCGACCAGACTAGAAACCCAACCCGAGCTCGAGAGGAGAAGACTGCTCGAAGACACTGAAGACCACCCGAGATCGACGAGTTCTACTCGACGTTGACTAGACCTGGTCGACGTCGACCACACTGAATTTGGGCCGCGAGTCCGTTGGGCTGATCTGAGGGTGTGTGGATTAGTTGGACACGAAGCAAGGCCAGATCTATCACGAATTGATCAAGATCTATCTATGGAATAGAAGATTTATCCACTGCATGAAGATTTAGATATTTTCCTTATAGGATTAATGTTTCTTTTAGGGCGTTGTTAACCGCACCACAAAATATCTAGTGGGGCACCCAAAAAAAAATTAGTCTTCCGTGTTTTAGAAACGGAAGTAGTGCTGTAATAATTATTTCTTTTTTTATTATTTTTTGGAAAATATTATAAACAACTTCCGTGTTTGAAAAAAGGAAGGTCAAATCAACTTTATACCTTCCGTTTTTCAAACACGAGAGACAAAAGCTGTCTTATGCCTTCCGTGTTTTAAATACGGAAGTACAAAATAGATGTTTGCCTTCCGTGTTTTAAATACGGAAGTACAAAATAGCTATTTGCCTTCCGTATTTAGAAAACGGAAGGGTAAGTTTAAATTATTATGTTTTCGGGTAAAAAAGGTTATGATTTTCTTATTAATAGGACGAATATACTAGTCATAACCGGTATTTGCCCTAGTTCCGCCGAATTGAGTAGAAGAATGTCAAACCACACATCCAATGGTAACGAATGAGTAAACAATAATATTCAGGTATCTATATAAACTCTTAATTTAGAAAACTTTAGGATGATGTGTCAATCTTAGAGGCATTTTATCAGTCTTACTATTTTTTTTTTTTTGCCATTTTTCTTGGATTTTCTTTAATTCTCCTTTTTTCTTCTTCTTCCTTTAATTATCTTTTTTCTTTAATTTTATTAACTATCTACATAAACTCTTAATTTAGAAAAGTTTAGGATGATGTGTCAATCTTAGAGGCATTTTAGGAGTCTTGCTATTTTTTTTTTGCCATTTTTCTTGGATTTTCTTTAATTCTCCTTTTTTCTTCTTCTTCCTTTAATTATCTTTTTTCTTTAATTTTATTAGCTATCTATATAAACTCTTAATTTAGAAAAGTATAGGATGATGTGTCAATCTTAGAGACATTTTAGGAGTCTTACTATTTTTTTTTTGCCATTTTTCTTGGATTTTCTTTAATTCTCCTTTTTTTCTTCTTCTTCCTTTAATTATCTTTTTTCTTTAATTTTATTAACTATCTATATAAACTCTTAATTTAGAAAAGTTTAGGATGATGTGTCAATCTTAGAGGCATTTTAGGAGTCTTACTATTTTTTTTTGCCATTTTTCTTGGATTTTCTTTAATTCTCCTTTTTTCTAGCTTCTTCTTCCTTTAATTATCTTTTTACTTTAATTTTATTAACTATCTATATAAACTCTTAATTTAGAAAAGTTTAGGATGATGTGTCAATCTTAGAGGCATTTTATGAGTCTTACTATTTTTTTTTGCCATTTTTCTTGGATTTTCTTTAATTCTCCTTTTTTCTTCTTCTTCCTTTAATTATCTTTTTTCTTTAATTTTATTAACTATTGGACTTAATTCAAAATATTTAATTCAATCTAATATAACTATTGGGCTTAATCAAATTTATTTACTAACTATCTATATCTATATAAACTCTTAATTTAGAAAAGTTTAGGATGATGTGTCAATATTAGAGGCATTTTAGGAGTCTTACTATTTTTATTTTTTTTTGCCATTTTTCTTGGATTTTCTTTAATTCTCCGTTTTTCTTCTTCTTCCTTTAATTATCTTTTTTCTTTAATTTTATTAACTATCTATATAAACTATTAATTTAGAAAAGTTTAGGAAGATGTGTCAATCTTAGAGGCATTTTAGGAGTCTTACTATTTTATTTTTTTTGCCATTTTTCTTGGATTTTCTTTAATTCTCATTTTTTCTTCTTCTTCCTTTAATTATCTTTTTTCTTTAATTTTATTAACTATCTATATAAACTCTTAATTTAGAAAAGTTTAGGATGATGTGTCAATCTTAGAGGCATTTTAGGAGTCTTACTATTTTTTTTTTTGCCGTTTTTCTTGGATTTTCTTTAATTCTCCTTTTTTTCTTCTTCTTCCTTTAATTATCTTTTTTCTTTAATTTTATTAACTATCTATATAAACTCTTAATTTAGAAAAGTTTAGGATGATATGTTAATATTAGATGCATTTTAGGAGTCTTACTATTTTATTTTTTTTTGCCATTTTTCTTGGATTTTATTTAATTCTCCTTTTTTCTTTTTCTTCCTTTAATTATCTTTTTTCTTTAATTTTATTAACTATCTATATAAACTCTTAATTTAGAAAAGTTTAGGATGATGTGTCAATCTTAGAGGCATTTTAGGAGTCTTACTATTTTTTTTTGCAATTTTTCTTGGATTTCCTTTAATTCTCCTTTTTTTCTTCTTCTTCCTTTAATTATCTTTTTTCTTTAATTTTATTAACTATCTATATAAACTCTTAATTTAGAAAAGTTTATGATGATGTGTCAATCTTAGAGGCATTTTAGGAGTCTTACTATTTTTTTTTTCCATTTTTCTTGGTTTTTCTTTAATTCTCCTTTTTTCTTCTTCTTCCTTTAATTATCTTTTTTCTTCAATTTTATTAACTATTGGACTTAATTCAAAACATTTAATTCAATCTAATATAACTATTGGGCTTAATCAAATTTATTTACTAACTATTGGGCTTAATTCAAAACATTGAATATAACTATTGGAGGGAATTGCACAAGGTAACCCAATTCCTTCAATTTATCCAATCCCCCCATTCCTCCAATTTCCCCATCTAACTACAACCAATATATCCATTTTCGGGGTGTGTGGCATGTTTGATGTCCGCTTCTTCTTCTCCTCTGCAGACTTGCTCTTGTTCTTCTTCGAACTCCTTCCTCTTCTTCCTTCCGTTTTAGATTTTCAGAGAGAGAGAGATATAGAAACTCTCGGCCTCCCCCTTCCCCTTTGTAAACCCTCTCTCTAATCTTCAGTTGAGTTGACAGAAAAACCTGTCAATTCTCTCCCCCCACACGTCTCACTCTCTCTCCTCCATAACTGCAGCCGGTCTCTCCCTCAATTGTAACCGGCTAGGATGCAATTTTTAAAGGATTAGGGTTAATCTTTTGCAATTAATAAGGATAGGGGATATGGAGTGCAACCCAACCGGGTTTTTAGGTTAGTTTTGCAAATACCCCTAACTATTGATTATGACACATCACATTTAAACAATGTTATAATGATATTGATATTATTATTATTGAGTAATTTAAAATATCTATATATATGTATTATACTTTACATAAGATTTTTTTAAAAAATTTCTGAAATAATTATAGATACATTAATTGTAAAGTTTATTTTTATTTATATCATAACATTTATTAATATTTTATAATATATATATATATAATATATATATATATACAATAAGATTTTATAATATATATATATCATAACATTTATCATAACATTTATTAATATTATAATATATATATATTTTTTATAATATATATATATAATATTTTAGTTTATAAAAAACGCGCCATGGCGCGGGAATCGTACTAGTTTCAATTGTTTTCAATTCGTGAAATTTAATGATAATATTGATTCAATTCGTGAAATTTGATTATTTTCAACGCTATTTCAATTGTTTTCAGTTTGATAGAATGAACATTGTTGGATTCGATTATTCGCCTTGTTTTGCGAATAATTATTACTGGTCGGATAGAAAATCGATGTTAGAATGGGCTCGTCAGATTGCTTTTATAACCATTTCTTTCGGCTTCCCAACCATACAACAAAAATGGACATTTATTTTTTTTAGACCTAACTTCAATCCCGCAGGACTATTACTGGTACATCAGCACCTCTGATTTTCTTCTTACGATTAAATATTTATAAAACATTATATTAAAGGATATCAAAACATAACTTATGCAATAAATTTGTTTATTTACTCTTTATTGGATAAATTAGTGAAAAAATAGTAAACAGTACGTAAATAAGAGTACTTACTCTTATATGATATACTAAAATATAATTTATTAACAAAACGCGCAAGGGTGTTTGTAACCGTTACAATTTATTTATTAAAGTTATGTGTGTTTCAATTATTATTTTTTTTAAAGTTAAAATCAAAATCGTTCGTTTTTTCAAAATACATTAAAAAATTGTACTCTCGTATTTCGAAAACGGGAGTTATAAAATAATTGTACTCCCGTGTTTGAAAGAGGGGAGGTGTAATTAAAATTGTACATCTGTTTTTTAAATACGAGACTACAACCCAGTTTTATAACTCGCGTTTTTTAAAAACGGAAGGCAAAACTAGAAGTTGTACTCTTGTTTTTCAAACACGGAAGTACAACTTATATTTTGAACTCCCGTGTTTCAAACACGGAAAGCATAAATTAATTGCCCATTTACGCTTCCGTTTTCAGGGCACGGAAGTACAAAGCTTTTTTGGGTGCCCACATCAAATCTTTTGTGGTGGAATTAATGGACGCGTTCTTTTATCTAAAATTACATCTTTAGAACTAGATAGAGATTTATTTCCTTGGATAGCAAGGAGTTAGCATTATAAATAAAGCCCATGTGGCTAGTTGTTATTAATTCCAATTCAGAAAGAACACGAGTAGGAGAGTTAGGAGAGAGAGAGAGAGAGTTTGGAGTCGAGAGGAGTTGTTTGGCGAGAGCGAATTGGCTACGATCGGTTGTAAGTTTTGGTTTATTTTAATGCAAGTAGTTATTTCCCTTTTATTATTGATGAGTTTCCCTATGATGAAGAGCGAGTAGTCCACCTACTTCTAGGGTCGGGGTGAGCCCGACGATAGCAATGCGTGCATGAGGTAAAGATTCGACTTTTATTGTTCTTTGATCATCCACTACCTTTTATATGTTTATTACCTAATTAAGATTCAGGTTAACCACTTGGATTATAAACATAAAATTGGTAGATACAATTAGGATTTCTTGAGAAAGTTGTCTAATTGTTGGAATTGGAAAGGCTAAAGCTTGATCCTTTGATATGATTGCATGATTATTTCTCTTTATCTTGCCTTATGCATGTTTGGTTATCGTTGTTGCAAACCCCGATCTTGGAAGTTTTCTTTTACATTGTCTAAATCGAAATTTGCAATTCATTCATTACTGTTTTCTACTCAACATCGACTACTTGTAGTCGACGTCAACCACTGATTTCTCGATCAAGCAAGATCGCTCTCGTTTTTGTCTCTGCAGGTACTCGAGATCGACTAGCCTTACTCGACTTCGACCAGACCTACTCGACGTCGAGGAGAGTTAGTCGACGTCGACCACCACCAGTGACCTTTGCTTGCTCGAATTCGGTTGTGCCTGACCCCTTTCGACTACACCTAGTCGAGGTCGAGTACTCTGGAGTCGACTTCTGTCTGTGAGATTTATCTGCTACCTGAGATCCGCTGACACGCTTCCTCGATGATCGATCCTGACTTCCTGTTACTACATCGGGAGGAAGTCTTGTAATTATTTCTGTGGGCAGAGTCTGGTTTGATTTATATTCTTATTTATTGAACTCGATTTCCTCCTACAACAATAATCAATTTCATCTTTTTAGGGATTTTTTTAATAAGGCTTTATCTTTTCCTTTTTGACTTAATGCATATATGCATTAAGTCAAAAATATGTATTCAGATTCCAAAGGTTACCATTAGAACATCAAGCAGCCCAATCCCATATGAACAAGTGAACAACCATAAAGCAGCCCAATCCCACAAGAAAACGGAGAATCTTGCACAAGGCAGATTGTTGACCAACATGCTGACATTATGACCTCAGACAATTTCAAAGATTTACAATCAAAGCACGAGTATTTTCTGACTAAGAGATTGAACTGGTGTTGCTAGAATTTTGCCTCGGTTGCTCCAAAACACGTTTTTTGCCTGTCAATAGCTCAACCAACTCTTGCAAGTGAAACAATACTCTTATGGGGTGTTTAGGTAGGAATGACATAAAAGGAATCGAATTAAATTATACTGAGTTTCATCTTCTTATTTTAATTTTCATGTTGGAGAGAATAAATGAATTAAGTTAGTAAAAAATCAAATTATAAACAATATGGCCAGTTGAATCCAGCAACAGGGCAATGAAACTGCAATTCTACTTTGAGTTGTTAACATTATGATGATGCTCATCCCTTACAGTCAGTTTAAGAGCTCGTACACAAAATAATTTTCATTGGAGCTCATTGACCTTATGTGCATCAGACTTCACTTCAATTCCCTCTGAGACCTTATATGCTCGTCTCTAGTTATCAATTAGTTTTAGATTAAACCTCATCAGACCTTATATGCTCGTCTCTAGTTATCAATTCCCTGCTCTAGAACCCTCGACTATCTCTTCTTTGTTCTTGGGCTGCAAGTTCCAGGTTCTGAATTTACATTCAAGAAATCATAACAAGCTTACACAAAAGCAAAATACATATAATAAACCAAGAAATGCATTCCTTTTCTTTCGCGGATAAGAAAAGAATTGCACTTGTTCAAAATCACATTACTAGTACAATTACGAGATTATCTCAAATAATATAAGAATACTTTAACGAATTTTAAATAAATCTGAAATCAAAGGACCTTTCAATCCAAAAAAGCAGACATGTGTTAACAAAAAATTCAAGATAATGTGTATTCATATGTACTTCATCCACAAATGTAGAAACTCGCCAACTTTCAAGATAATGATTATATACAAGCAATAAGCAAAAAAGTACAATGTTAAATAGGCACTACTAAATAGATTTAATAAGGAGAATTAGGTTGGCCGTTGGCATTGTCTAAACTTGAGAAACACTAGTCGTTCTTAGGAAATACTTATAATGGAACCAAAGACCTAGAAATACCTAATCGATCACTGTGTGTTTTGAAATTGCGGAGAACTCCTAGGAAATCTAAGACTAGAAATCCATTTCATTTGAAGGCAAGATTGTTCATGAAAGCTTGTTGAGTACAAGCTTCATTTGGACGAAAATATCAACGGGAGCTTAAGCTGAAAATGAAATGTTCATAATCTCTGCCCAAATCTAATGTCGTACAATATGAGCGTTTGAACTAACCTCAATGAGACGGCCAAAGAAGATGAGAGAAGGAGATCGAGATGGCGATGACGGAGAGACAGCAGGAGAGACGATGAGAGGGACGACGGGAGTTGGCGAGGCGAAGGCTCCCTCTCAGACGACGGCGAATCATTTGGCGAGAGGCGACCACGACCACGACGGGATTTCAATTTGGGGAACGTAGTTTCAGCGATTTTGATTTGAGGAAGGTAGCTCTGGCTCTTTCAATTTGGGAACCCTAGATCCCCTTTTGATTTTATTTTTTTTTGTGGGAATGGATGCCCTTTCAGATGTGCGCTCTTTTTACGCTTCAAGCCCCTTGTTTATATCCCGGGCCTAAAGATGCGGGCTATTAATTTGGACTTTTGGTGGCCACATGCATTTATATCCCGAAGATCGGTGGTTGAGGACACGCCCGGGCTATTAGAATCGCATATCAACCCGGATATTGTAGCTCCGGGGTATTTGATGTGTGCTGGTGGGAAGCTCCCAACATATAACAGTCCGGGAGTGCATATACATCCGGGTTATATTATATACTTTCAATTTTTTTTAAAAAAAAAAAGAAAATGCATAATTATTATTTTTAGGCCTATTAGAACCCGGATATTTTCCATCCGGCCTAATATGCAGTGGGTTAAAATGTGTTTTTTTACTAGTGATAAGTTTAGATAAATTAGGAAGTTATATCTTTTATCTATTTATATTTTTATCTTTTCTTAAAGATAGGATTTAGGGTTAAGATAGGTTATTTTTATCTTTTCTTAAAGATAGGATTTAGGGTTAAGATTGGCATCAGAGCAGGTTTCTCCTGTCTGTTTTCAACTTGAAGCGTGATGGGAGATCAACAACTTACCAAGTCAGACTTTCAAGAGTTCTATCAGGAGCTTACCGTGGCTTTTACCACAACTCTTAATGGTCTGGGTGATCGTTTGGCGGCACTGTTGGCTGGCAACAACAACAATGGTGGTGATTGCGCTGGTGAAAACAACGCTGGCAATGGCGCTGATCGCAAGGGTAGTGCTGGCAACGACGGTGCAAATCGTCGGGGGCGGTATCGAGTCCAATTCGGAAGAAGAGGAGGTCCTTAAAGAGGATCTTCCAGAGAATCAGGGCGATACCCAAAATCTCCATGATTATCAAGTCTAGGCAGATATTCCCCTGTTCTATGGGAATATGAGTGTTGAAGAGCTTTTGGATTGGCAGATTGAGGTGGATCGATTATTCGAGGTCATGTCGGTCCCGAAGAACAAGCAAGTTAAGATGGTAGACATCCGTCTTAAGAGCACTGCAGCTGTCTGGTGGGACAAGCTAGTGGTCCAGAGACAGAAGCAGAGGAAGAATCTGATCCGAACTTGGAGACGGATGAAACAACTAATGATGGAGCGCTTTTTGCCTAACGACCATGAGCAGATTTTGTACAAGATGTACATTGAATGTGTCCAAGGTAATAAGAAGAGCATCGCAGAACATACCACAAAGTTCCTACGTTTGAGTGAACGGAACGAGGTGAAGGAAACTGAGAATCAGAAGGTGGCTTGCTATGTTAGTGGTCTGAGGTCATCAACCCAAGAGAAGAAGAGTTTGCAAACTTGCTGGGCAATCACTGAGGCATCCAGCCTAGCCTTGAAAGCATAATTGATGGAGAAGTCGCCCAAAAATTTCTTCTCTTTTAGGTGATATCCCCAGCAGAGCCATGAACTAGAAGGGGACAAAGGTAGCTTGGTCAAGAAGAAGAGCCCATCAGGTGGCAAAGGCACAACGTCTACGTCAACCAAGGCACCTACCAAGGCGTCCAATCCAAAACCCGCCAATCCTTACCCTAGGCCTGCCATTGACAAGTGTTTTCGATGTGGAGGTGAAGGGCGACAGTCGAATGTTTTGTTATATATGGCCTGCACTTGAGACCTTAACAGTGGAGCTCGGCTCCCTTGCGTAGTGACAGAATTTGATGAGAAGTAGAAGAATTAGACTGGGTGAGAGAAGAAAAAGATAGAAAGAGAGAAGAGATACTTTAGAGGGAAGATATGGTTTGTTTTCAGTCATACCCATCCTCAAGAGTACAAAGGTCTATTTATAGACCACAATTGCCTTGGCCACAACATGAATCAACCGGCCCAGATCAAGCCTCAAGGCTTAGCAATCTAATGACTAAGATCACTAATGACTAAGATCAATTATGAAAATGGGGAAATTGGTTGATGATGTGGGCTGCAGCTTCCCATGTTGCCTCACTTTGTGGAAGATTCTTCCATTTGATTAGCCATTCACTCACAGGATCACCATTTCGAAGCTTGTGCATTCTGGTGTCTAGAATGCGCTCAAGCTCAGCTCTAATGTGACCTTCATCATCGGTTTCAGGAAGCTGTGTACTGACATCCACCACCGACCCTTTCTTCAACTTCAATTGGGATACATGGGAAACTGGGTGAATTCTAGAATTGGGAGGCAAGACAAGCTTATAGGCAACATGTCAAACTTTAGCTAAAATCTGAAACGGCCCATAGAATTTGGCACTCAATTTGACAGATTTTTGAATTGCAGCCGTTGATTGCCGATATGGTTGCAATTTGACAAAATCACCAATACACAATGTTCTATCCATTATGTGAGTGTTTGCAAAGGTCTTCATCCGAGCATGTGCCTGCTGCAAATGATCCTTCAAATGCTTCACCATCTGTTGTCTTGACACTAACCAGTCAGTCATCCACTGGAGATCCAGATGCCGACAAGGTAGGTAATCCCAGCTGAGACGGAGGGAAACCATAAAGAGCCTTAAAAGGTGTCATTTTGATGGATGACTGCACAATGGTCTTATACCACCATTCTGCTAAAAATAACCATTGTGACCATTTCTTCGGGTTGCTAGAAGTCATGCACCTCAAATAAGTTTCCAAGCAATGATTCACACGTTCTGTTTGTCCATCAGACTGTGGATGATACGCAGTACTCATACATAAGCTCGTGTGTAGGGATTTGAAAAGATGTTGGCAGAACTGACTCACAAATATCTTATCCCTATCAGAAACAATACTCTTGGGAATCCCATGAAGTTTATAAATGTTTTCCATGAATAAGGATGCAACCTTAGCTGCAGTATAAGGGTGAGATATGGAGATGAAATTGGAGTACTTTGTGAGTCTTTCAACGACTACCAGTATTGTATCTTTGCCTTGAGATGTAGGGAGACCCTCCACAAAATCCAAAATGATGTGGCTCCATGCTCGGTCTGGAATAGGCAAAGGTTGTAATAATTCCGGAGTGGCAACATTTTCTGTCTTATTGCGTTGGCAAATGTCACACACATTTACAAAATTAGTAATGTCCTTCTTCATACCCTGGCAATAAAATAGGCTCTTTGCCCGTTGTCTTGTAGCATGTATCCCCGAATGACCCCCTATAGGATCCTCATGTAAAGCCTTTAAAAGCTTAATCCTGATATCAGCATTGTAACCAATCAAAAGCCTCTCTTTGTACCTTATCAACCCTTTAGTAACTGTGAGTGTTCCAGGGTATGCAGACATTGCTTGAAGCATCATCTCTTGCACTGCTTTGTCCCCTGCATAACTTCCCAAAACCTCATATACCCAGGCTGGTTGAATTACAGTCAAGGCCACACAATCCCTTTGCTCAAACACCTTAGACAACGCACCAACAGCTTTGTTTTCGATCCTTTTTTTATAAGCAATGTCATATGATAAGCCTAACAACTTCCTCGCGACCTTGCGTTGGATCTGTGTGGATAACCTCTGATCAAGCAGATGTTTCAAAGGTTGAGGGCCAGTCTTGATTATAAAATGATTGCCTTCAAGATAGTGCCTCTATTTGTCAACCGCTAAGAGGATTGCTAAGAGTTCCTTCTTGTACACTGCTAGCAAAAGATGCTTACCATGTAAGGCTTGACTAATAAATGCAATAGGCTGCTCCTTTCGCATCAGAACTGCTCTCACACCAGAGTCACAAGCATCAGTGTCAACAACAAATGGAATAGAAAAATTTGGCATTGCCAATACTGGTGGATAGCTCAAGATCTTTTTCAATTCAAGAAAAGCAATATCAACTTCTGCAAACCATACAAAACTATTTTTCTTCAAACGATTAGTGAGAGGTTTGGCTATGCATCCATAGCCTCTAATGAATCTTCTGTAGTAACCTATGGATGACATGCTGCAGCAGATCATTACTATAGACAAGAATATCATCAAAAAACACCAAGACTGATTTTCTCAGCAATGAACTAAATACATCATTCATTAGACTTTGGAATGTAGCAGGTGCATTAGTCAAGCCAAAAGGCATCACCCTAAACTCATAATGCCCATGGTGAGTTCTAAATGCAGTCTTAGCTACATCCTCCTCTACCATGCACGAATTTGATGATATCCAGCTCTTAAATCCAGTTTTGAGAACACACAAGCACCATTCAATTCATCAAGTAAATCTTCAATATGAGGGATTAGAAACTTATCATTAATGGTAATTTCATTCAGTCGTCTATAATCCACACAAAACCTCCATGAGCCATCCTTCTTTTTAACTAACAAGGTAAGAGATGCAAAGGGGCTATGACTTGGCCGTATAATACCATTGCCAAGCATTTAAGAGACTTGTTTCTCGATATCAGTCTTCTGAACGTAAGGATATCTATAGGGTCTGGAAGCCACTAGAGCATATCCTTCTTTCAACTTAATAGAGTGTTCATGCTATCTTATAGGTGGTATCTCGGTAAGCTCTTTGGGGACATTCTGAAATTCTACAAGTACTGCTACAATCTCTTGTGGCGACTGAGTCTCTCCTTTTTTGATGCTACAGACTTGAGCTACCTGTTCCATACATAGGTGTTGCTGATCCTGACACAATTTGGTGAGTTTCTTCCCAATCAACATTTTTACAGATGCAGACTCTCCAGCTTTGTCCTCTCTGAAACCTTTTAATACCACCTATTTGCCCAGTTTCATAAAGGAGATTTGCACCTCAATGAAATCAAATAACATTGGATTATAGCCTGATAGCCAATCAGTCCCCAATATCATGTCACAACCCTCCATTTTCAACAATCTAATATCATGTTCATAAATACACCCTTGCATTTCCCACACAAAAGACTTACAAATCTCAGTACTAAACATAGTACCACTGATGGTATTAACTTGCATTACCCCAACTCGGCAGGCCTCAAACCCAGCATCTCTGGCCACCCTTGAAACAAGAAAGTTGTGTGAAGCTCCAAAATCAATGAGGATTGTAACTTCTTTGCCTTTCACTAACCCTTTTACTCGTATTGTACTACCAGACTCACCCCATGTTAGAGCATGTACATACACCTCCAACTCGTGATCCTCGTCGGGGCCCCAATCACGTGAAGAATCATCTGGCACAGGCTCACGCTCCTGCACGTACTTCTTGAGCAATTAAGCTAAACAACAACTGTGTCTTACATTTGTTCCCATGAAAAAAATTCTCACCACATTTGTAGCAAATGCCTTTCTTGGGGTCAGTTGAACGCCCAGTGCTAGTTTCTGAAGGTGAAGGAGTATTACCTTTCCCACTGTCATTGATGTTGTTCATATTGCTTGAATTTCTGAATTCCCCTTTACTCCAAGAACCCCGGTTCCAAGATGATGAATTCTTGGATCCACTGAACTGTGAACCTGTGGAAGAAGGTTTCCAAGGATTTCTTGATACACGAATCAAAGCTTTGACAACTTTGAAGTGGAGTTTGGCTTGCTCCAGAACATCTGCCATTGAAGACGACCTACCGAACTTGATGAGTGATTGAATTTCATACTTGAGACCGCTAATATAACTCGAGACAAAGTAAGATTATGTGAGTCGAGGGTTAAACAAAAGCATACACGCACACAATTCCTCAAACTTTTCGTTGTACTCCTCTAGGTCATCTTGCTGCTCAAGTGTGTTGAATTCACTGATGATCTCAGCCTCCCTGCGATCCCCGAATCTCAAGCAAATCACATCACAGAACTCGGACCAAGATACCCATGGATGTTGCATCAGATATCCCTGTAACTAGGTGTCTGCCTTGTGAGTGAGATACATTGCCGCGATTTCCACCTGTTGATTCACTGGCAGCGAGAAAATACTGAAGTACTTTTCACATTTTCGAATCCAATTTCTTGGTTTCTTGCCATCAAATCTAGGGAAATCCAACTTTGACAATATAAGAAATTTGTTGTCCAATCCACCAATACCTGAATTTACTTGACCATCATTGAAACACTGATGCCATCTTGATCCCGGAATTTCCTGACTGGCTGGTCCGTTTCCCATCACAGAATCCCTTCTCTGATCTGATCTTGATCCTGAAGCACCTCCTCGAAAGCTCATTCCCCTATCTGACTCCGACATCTTCTCCTGTTGTTGTTCTTGATGCGGAGGATGACGAATGAACTCAGCTAGTTGTTCCATGCGTTTATCATTTAGGATCTTGAATTCTTCGAATTGCTTCGCTTGATCCTCACGATACTTTTGAGAATCTGCCATGAATTTCAATGTCGAAGCCATAAATGACTTCGTGTCCTCCTTGAACTCATGGAATTGAATCTCGAGTGTCTTTGATCTTGTTCCTTAAGCCATGGCGTCGCGGTCGTCGTCCCGTACTGAATCTGATACCAAATCTGTTATGGCCTGCACTTGAGACCTTAACAGTGGAGCTCGACTCCCTTGCGTAGTGACAGAATTTGATGAGAAGTAGAAGAATTATACTGGGTGAGAGAAGAAAAAAGATAGAAAGAGAGAAGAGAGAATTTGGAGGGAAGATATGATTTATTTTTAGTCATACCCATCCTCACGAGTACAAATGTCTATTTATAGACCACAATTGCCTTGGCCACAACATGAATCAACCGGCCTAGATCAAGCCTCAAGGCTTAGCAATCTAATGACTAAGATCATAACATGTTTGTCCATCCCGGCGAACAACCGTGTTTCTTTATGCGGATGACGAAGAGGGTGAACAAGAGAAAGAGGCGAAGGGCTACTCGGATGCTGAGTTTGCTGTAGAGGAGTCAAATGAGAGGGTAAACATTGTTCTCCAACGACTTCTCCTATCATCCAACGATGAGGGTCAGCAGAAGAATTTATTTAAGACACATTGTCCCATCAAGAGCAACGTGTGTAATTTGATCATGGACAATGGGAGTACATGGAACTTGGTTTCCTAGAAATTGGTAGACCACTTGGGATTACCAAAGCAGCCTAGGGACAAGCCCTATGAGTTAGGGTGGGTGGACAAGGGTCCACATGTTCCGGTTTACCTAACTTGCAAGGTTCCTCCGTTCATTGGAAAGCACTACAAGGAATAAGTTTTGTTTTTTTTTTATGAAAAGGAATAAGTTTTGTGTGACGTGATAGACATGAACGTTTGTCATGTCCTTCTAGGTCGTCCTTGGCAATTTGACAACGATGTCACTTACAAAGGGCGTGATAACGTCGGTTCCCAAGCATGTTGTCGATTTGGTAACTTTGCCAAAGACACCCGGAAAAAGCGCTGCTGCTGATAAACTATGGCACATGAGGTTTAGGCTATGAAGGAAACTGTCAAGGCCAAGCTGAAGTCTACTAGACAGAAGAACAAAGTTGTAGCTGACAAGCACCGACGAGCTAAAGTATTCAACGTGGGAGACGAGGTAATGGAGTTCCTGCTTAAGGAGAGGTTTACAGTTGGCACTTACAAGAAACTGCATCCACGCAAGTATGGGCCTTTCAAAGTGACTCGGAAGCTCAATGATAATGTTTATGTTGTTGCTCTTCCCGCATCCATGACGATCTCCAACACTTTCAATGTGGCGGACATCTATCTGTATCATGCTGATGAGGTCCTATATCCAGATGAGAACTCATGATAGAGTTCTTCATAAGTGGGGGAGACTCATGCAGGAGCTAAAATTCTATCTTTTTATGAGCTAAATTTCATCTTTTTAGGGATTCTTATTAAGGCTTTATCTTTCCCTTTTTGACTTAATGTATGAGTTTAGATAAATTAAGAAGTTATATCTTTTATCTATTTATATTTTTATCTTTTCTTAAAGATAGGCTTGAGATTTTCATTTATTCAATAATATTTCAATTATTCATAGAGAATTACTCTCTTTCCATGGTGGATTCTAGTTTCAGTTTAGGGACCAGTTTCAGTTTAGGGTTTTCGTCGCTTGCGAAACTCTTTGTGGAAATCTCGCACTCGCGTGATTTCGAGGCTTCCTACTGCGTCAATGAGAATGTTTGTGGGAGAAAATTTTCACTTGCAATTGTATCATAACGACAGATTTAGGTGGTGAGAGTACTATGGTGACAGTTCTTCGTGGGACTAGCTCTACGAGACAGTTTTATAGAGGTGTGTGATATTGGGAACAAATTACATAAATAAATAAATCAATTCCCCCCATTGATCAGAGATTTCTTCGTGGGACTAACTTGCTCAAATAAGCTAGGCTCTAGCAGTTAGTACATTAACTTGTTTGCTGCATCATGAGGGAATAACAGAAGGGGTTTGTTCCTGGTCCGGATATACAGGGATATTATGGCCCTTCCAAATTGCCCATTCTTTATGATATTATTCGGGACAAGTTTTGCAAAGATACAAAATTTCGATAATTTTTGGGACTTCAGTGTCAGTAGATTTATAACAAAGATATTCTAGGGACATGTTCATACCAAAAGAGGATGAGAATGAGAAGGGAAATGATCGATGACCATTTGAAAATTCTACACAAGAGTTTCCACAATAAGTATTGTTCTGCAATGGCTTCTTCTGCATATTGTTCTAACTAGGGGTGGGCACAAATCCCGCAAATCCCGATCCCGTCCCGGCCCCGTTCCGATCCCGTCCCGATGGGATTTAGAACAAATTAGCGAATCCCGTCCCGATCCCGTCCCGCAAAAATTATGCGGGACGAAACGCGGGACGATCCCGGTGGGATCCCGCAAATCCCGTCCCGTCCCGCATATAATAATAATAATAATAATAATAATAATAATAATAATAATAATAATATTATAATATTATAGAATAATAATAATATATTATTAGTATTATTATTTTGAGCAAATATTATTTATAACTATAATAATAATTTTCAATTTATAATAATAATAATAATATTATTATATTATTATTATATCATATTATATTTTTTTCTTGTAAAGTATAATTATTTTATAATAATAACAATAAAAATAAGTAATATGATTTTATTTTATTTTTAATTATAACGTGGGATTATTATTATTGTTTTTTTTTGTATTATTATTATTATTTATTATTATTATTATTATTATTACAATAAAAACATATTACAAGAAATTAGTGGGCAACCGAGATACTATCTGGGCACCCACTCCTTTAGCGATAACAAAGCTAAGTCTAGTAAAAATATAACGTGCAACACGAGCCCCAGCTTCCTGAGATACCGAGAATTTCTGAATCCGTTTCAGCAATGCAACCGCATCTGTATCTAACTCCCCCAATGAAGAGAATGAGAAGGGTAGGAAACCATAACCAGCCGCCGTACACAAATCTCGATACTTGACACACTTACGTCGAGCAGCATCAACAGCACGACCAGACATAAAGTCAGAAATTCCAGACCGAGTCAATGGAGAGGATCCCATCAAATCGACACACACATCCCACCCATTTAGAGTTACAAGAGGCAAATAGCTAATTAAATACGGTATTCTTCCTAACTATCAATCGATAATTAGACAATATTGGTAAATCTCGTCTCAATTCCTTTCCGTCCTGATCTAGTAAGATAATGTAGCCAAATATGTTGAACGTTATAATTAATTATACAATCATTGTATGAATTAATAATAGTATTATAATATTAATATTATTTTTATTATTGAATAATATAGTTGAGAATAATACCGTATTCAACATATTATACTAAATAATGAATTATGAAAGCATTTTTCACTTTGCAAATTTATATAATATTTTATTATTTTTATATGCGGGACAAGGCCCGTCCCGTCCCGAAAAAAAAATGTCAATCCCGTCCCGAAAAAATTTCGCGGGACAAGTCCCGTCCCGGCCCAATCCCGTCCTGTCCCGTGCCCACCCCTAGTTCTAACGTCATGTAATGATTAAGCTTAAAGGATTGAACACAGTTTCAGAGAGGAAGAAATAAGATGTTACAAGCAAAAATATATGACACATCATGTTTGTAGTTATAGTACAAACAACTTCTTTACAAGTAATTTTCAGCAACAAGAGAACATAATATGAAGGAGGAAAAAAATAGAAAGAGCCTTACAAGAAATATTTCATCCTGTCATCTCTTCTCATGGCATTGTACACAGCTTGTACCTGCAACACGATAGAAATTATGATCTTAGCTAATATGCAAGCTCGACATCGGCTATTAGCAACTAAAACATTGTTCTTGACAGTGTTCCTAAGTGTTAGGCAGATCCTAGGTGGTGAAGAAGAGCCTAGGGGGTAGGCGGCACCCAAGCGGCACTAGGCGGTCGGAGGAGGGTCGCCTCCGCGATTTTTAGAGCAGCGGTTCTTGACTTCCCTAAAACAAAGACTAGAGAGAGAGATATGCCATATAAACACACCTGCTCACTAGAAACAACTTTCACAGGTCCAATGTTTACGGATACATATTTTCCTCTTGATGATAGCTTCTGCTTCACACGACCCTACAATAGATATGGAAGCAACACACTATCAAGCAGTGAAAGTCCACACTATCCACACACCCTTACACTTTCATTTAAAGGGAAGCAATAGATATCAATATAAGAACTGTCATTTCAGGACACGTATTTTCCTTGAGGTCTGAATGCAATCAATTTGTCAAATTTATTAAATAAAATAAACAAATGATACCATAGAATTGCAAATTCTTGTTGCATGTATCATGCACAGGAGCTGAGCCATAACATGAATCTTACTAATATACAGGAAATATAGTATGTACCAATAAACATGATCTAGAGTCCTAGACAGTGTGGAACCTGAACTTAGTTTATTATTCCATAAAATAGTTGGATCAACAATCCAGGAAGAAAAAATTACCTCAGGGATTGGTTGCTGAAGCACAGACTCAACAGCCACAATCATGGATTGTACAAAATCATCACCACCAGTTCCTATAGCTGTAAATCCTCTAACAGTTGGGTATGTATGCACCTGCAAAGTGAATGGTTTCGGAATGTTCAGAGAACACCATTCACACAATATAACAAATAAACAGGAGTTTTACCAGTGTGAAACCAACATTTATATATGGCATTTTACATGATCTTGTTTAGATTGACACAAGTGGCTTAACTCAAAACAAAGAAACCTATTACTTCACCTCTTGTACTTATCCATTATATATCATCCAAGAACTGTTCTGGAGGACTACAACATGAAAACTTTAATGCCAACATACCTTTTGATCTAAAGTAAGCCACTCATCTGTAGAATCATCTGTCACTGTCCCACCAATGACAACATTTGTGGTCTGTCCTACTCTTCCTTCTGTTTTTGAGACCTCTGAAAACAGCACAAGAAACAGAAAAAAGAAGAACTGTCAAAATTACAATAGGCACGTTATACTTTCACAAAGTTCTAACTAATTTATGAAAGCTCGATCACTGCAGCTATACCAAGTGTACTGCTTCGCTCAATGTTAAAGACCTGGTTGTGATAAGTATCATGAGAACATATTGATAGGCAATGTTCCACAAGAGCTTGTCCACCATATGCACTAAAAATAGATAATGTAATGAACTTCTATCCAAATTGAACTTTCTATTCGGAGGAATCAGAGCTGATATTGCCGGTAAGTGGTGATTGTGATGGGTTGATAGGCACAGAGTGAAAAATTTTACCTTCATGGAGTATTGGATTGTTCAGAGAAAACAATGTTGGATCAATTCGGAATCAAGTTTCTATGGACGATTAAGCAATCAAAATAGTGAGTGGTAATCCTGATATGCACGCTAAGAGTAAGTGCGATGCACAACTTTAGGTGTGAGCAACAATCAAAACCCCAAATACTATCAACTTTGTTCCACAATTTCGACCAGAAGAACGCACTAATCAAGCATCTAATCCCACTCGTGCATTTCATCCCCAAGAATATCGATCCCATGAAATACCAAAATTTCACAATTTCCAACTTCCAAGTATGTTGTTAACAAGCTTCAGCTTTGCCAGCATCCCGAAATCCAAATGATCACAGTACTCCAAATTTTATCATCAGACTCCCGAATTCCGCCACAGAGCACAACATTAAGAAAACCGAAGGTAGCAAACAAGAAGACGCAAGCACAAGAGAAAAATCGTAACCTGAAATGGCCTTAAGGACAGCTTCTTGAGGGGGCTCCTGGTCATCACCAGCCGAAGAAGTGGTCGACGAGTGACTGTCGTCGTATGAGCGGTTGACCTGAAACCGACGACTGTAACTCAGAACCCTAACGATTCCACAGCCGCATCTGAAAGCATCAAGCTTTAAAGCAACCCCGCACCTTCTGAATGGACTCGGAGCAATCGATACACGGACGGACTGAGGTTTGCTGGCATTAGCGGCGGCGGAATTGCAGCGAAGTGGTCGCCATGGCTCCGCTAAACACACCGATCTCAGCACAGTCCTGGACGCCATTTTTTTGTGCTCGTCTTTGTTTACACAAGCTGCACGCTGAAATTTCTTCGAATTGGAGGCGTTTCCTCGATGAAATTTGATTCGTACGAGCTCAGCTTTTCCTCAAAACCGGGAGGGAGAAGAAGAGAGATATCCTGCAAAGTCTGGAGCCGTAGTCCGTGCGTGGACTGGCCAATATCCATAATTCCATATACCTTCGGCTCGGCTCGGCGCATTTTAGCGAAATCTGACAAACATGTACGGATGGGCCCGTGGGCCGATATCCGGCCCATTTTCTCAAATTGGGCCTCCAAGAGGGAAGTGAAGATATGAGGATGGCCGACAAGGTTGACATCCCCCGATTCACCGCCGACTTCTCCCGCCGGAACCCTAACGAGCGCATCGTCTGATCAATGTACGGGAACAACGTCGCTGCGGTGGAGGACGCCGATAGGACAGCTTTCCGGCGAGCGGAAAAGAAGTACAAGCTCTACTACGATCAGAATTCCAAAAAGTTAACACCTTTACTCTCCATCTACTCAACGCTTGTGATTTTAAAACACCTCCATTAACGTTTTGAGTGTTTATGTTTTGTCCAATTCACAGGAAGAAGCAAGCTAGGGCAGTTGAATTGTCGGAGGTGATTGATTTCAGATCGATTTCTGAGACATTTGATCAAAGTGGCGAAACTTCTCCTGGGGTCTACAGATTTCATAGTGATGGGTTCAATCTCCCTGTTTTCTGTTTGCAAAATCGGCCTGGTATTATGAAACCATTCCCTGATTTCTCCCAAATAATTCCATTTTTCCATTTTTTTTTTCGGCTTTAGGCGGACGATTGCTTCACAAACTAGCTTGTTTCATAAATCTAGTGTAGCTGATATTCCTGGTAAAAGGAGTACAAATTCATAGGAAAGCTTAAACTATTAGTTTACACTTTCGTTTAATAATCAAACTGCATTTGGTGTGTCTATAACGGATTGCTATTTGCTACTGCCTTATCAAAGGTTAATTCTTGCATCATGCTTTTTTATTCATTGGAATTATCACAACCTGAATTCATATCTACTTCGTGGATGAGGAAATTAACTTGTAGCAATTTAAAGTACTGGCAAAACAAGAAGTTAGAGATATATCATAGTTTGATGAATACGAATTGGATCAAATGTCGATGGCTTGGTGAATTCGCAGTTGGCGATCTATGGCTTGGCAAATCTGATCAAAGTTGAGTAAAAATGTAATTTCCGCTGTGACTAACCACATTCTATTTAATAATTATATGACGCAGGGTTCTATTTCATTCCTGGTGCATTGAGTATTGATGAACAATGTTGCTGGGTAAAAGAGAGCCTGATAAGCTTCCCACATCCTCCTAACAGGACCAATCATAATCCATTCTATGGCGCCATACCTGATTTATTCTCTGCAGCTAACAAGAGAAAAGTTCTTGTTGAAGAGGAAGCTTTACCCAAAGAATCAAGTAATGATCAAGGGGGTCAAAGTTGGAAATTATACGATGAGGATGATCTACCTGCGCTGCGGGGAACTCGTGGGAAAACTGTTTCAGCCACGGCATTGCTAAGGAAGCTAAGATGGAGTACACTTGGCCTACAATTTGATTGGTCCAAGGTTGTTATGACCCCAAACCTTTTTTTTTTTTTTAAACTTAGTTGGCATGAAGTCGTGCTCTTTTTGACAACCTTGCTAGATGATTGACCTTGTACATTATCAAATGTTTTGATGCAGCGCAACTATGATGAATCTATTCCGTATAATAAGATTCCCGAAGAGCTTTCTATAATGGCGAAAAGGTTGGCGGCACCTGCTATGCCAGCAGGGGAGGAGTTCAAACCTGAAGCTGCAATCGTAAACTACTTTGCATCAGGTACTTGCTAGTGAATCTGATTTAAATTGAGTTTGCTTCACCATACATTTATTGCAACTTGCAAGTGTCGAGTATCCTCCTGTTGATGTTTTTTGTGAGGTCGTAGAGTTTGATACTTTGATTAGAAGGCATCGGTTTTCTCTGATTCCAGGTGATACCCTTGGAGGGCACTTGGATGACATGGAAGCCGACTGGAGTAGGCCAATAGTAAGCTTGAGGTACTCCTTAGTCACGAGTCATGACATATGATTGTTTTTTGTCGTAAAATTTTATAGTATAACAAAAGTTTTTAATTGCGTAATAGAGTAGCGAACCTAATAATTGTGTCTGGAATCCTTGTGCAGCTTAGGTTGTAAGGCAATTTTTCTGCTTGGAGGAAAATCAAGGGATGATCAGCCCACAGCTATGTTCCTTAGAAGTGGTGATGCGGTACTAATGGCCGGGGAGGCAAGGGAATGCTTTCATGGTAAGTGATTCCGATTTACTCGCTCCCCAGTTTTATAGCTAGTACATGTGACTGCAGAATCTCTCTTTGAAATAGCACATATATGGCCTACGTGTGCCCAACCCAAGCCAAGCCAACCGCCTATATATGGGCTTGCGAAGTGTGTTTGGTGATTTCCTTCTTGTGTATGTTTGGATTTGCAGGAGTGCCGCGGATTTTCACTGACAAAATACATGCTGAAATTGCCCCTCTCGAGGCACTTTTATCAAGTGAGGGCGATCGGTGCTTCTTGGACTATATTAAGACGTCAAGGATCAACATCAACATTCGACAAGTTTTTTTAATCTGATAATAAACCCACATCTTCTACCTTGGATTGGCGCTTGAGGTGGCGGACCTGAGAAGCAATATAAACAAAAGCCCAGAAAAAATGTTGAATTCTCCAGGAAACACACACCTGCATTCGTAGATACATTGGAAGAGGGATTTTGTCCTACCTCATGTTCAGATGAATTTTTAAGATTATATAGGGTGGTGACCGGAAATGCACGCGCGGTGGGCGACACCCGTGTGTGCATCCAGCATGCGCACAAAGGTGGCACACCCGTGTCCATTTCCGACCGTTTCCACACGTGTGCACATAAATAAATAAATATATATATATATAATTAATACATAGATAAATAATAATAAAACATAAATAAATAAATTAAATAGATTCATCGATAAATTAATTAATAATAAATTGTATTATTATAAAATACTTAGTAATATTTTTTTATTTAAAATAAACTTCAATAAAATAAATAAAGTATTTTTTTTTAATTATTGAGTTATTTTTGGAGGGAACTAAAGGTAGTAACTCCGCCCCGGTTTGGTTTGCTAGGATAATCCACTAACCGTTTGCAATTGCAAGGGTTAGACCCCCCTCAAAAAAATGGCAAGGTAGCCGGTTGGGAAAGGGGTGTGGAAACCGGTTGTTGGGAGTCATTAAAGAAGGGAGAGTGTGGGAGGAAGGAGGAGAGAGAGGACAGTTTTAAAAACCTGTCACATCTTCCAACTGTGTAAAACAGAGAGAGAGAGGAGGGAGGGGAGAAGGCACAAAACCGCCATTTTTGAAACGAAAACGAGAGAGGAGAAGAAGGCAAAGGAAGAAGACGAACCTGGGAGTGCGGAGTAGAAGACGGCGCCGGATTTCAAGCCAGTAAACCCGACGTGTAGAAGACGACTGTGTGGGCGTTTAGAAGAGAGAGACCGACCGATTTGAAGTAAGTAAACCCTAACCCTACCGATTTTGTACTGATTGCAGAAATTGAAAGGATGAGAGACCATTTGAAGACCCTAATTTGTTTGCCATGGTTTGCAATTGGATGAAATAACAGGTGGAATATCCGCCCTGTCATGTGGGATGTAACAGGCGTCTAGTTTGAAAACAATGGGTGGAAATGTGGGACCGGGGGTGTTCGAGTTGAGGAGAGAATGGAAGTACCATTGTGGTGATGATATGGTAAAGGCCTTGAAGGAGGAAGCAAATTAGGGGAAATCGATACATGTATTGTGTGAATATTTGGGAAATTGGTGAAATTGGGGAAAATGTGGGAATTGGGGAAATTGGTGAGATTGGGAAAATAGGATAGATAGAGGGAAATCGGGAAACCTAAATGTCGTTTAAAAAAATTCAGGAACAAGTTATTGAATGTAAATGCTGTTACATTGTAAACTGTCATGTTTTTAATATGTAGTTGCCATGTTAAATAGGTTTGCTGTCATGTTTAATTGCAAAATTGCGCGGCTTATATTTTGTGGAAGCTATAAAATGGTTATAATGCTCAGGTGATAAGTATAAGCTATGATATGGTGAAGCTAGAAAGTTACTGTCATTTGTGATAAGTGCAGGAATGATATGGTGTCTGTCATGTGAAAATGGTCACTTGATATGTTAAAATTGTCACATGACATGTTATATGAACTTAACGTCATGTGCATTGTGACTTGTGTGATGAAAATCTGCAAATGTTTGAAGAATGCTAAAGTATTGATCCCCAACCTGCAGGGTATCAAACTACAACATGAGTGATTCAGGAGAAAGAAGGGTAACGGAGACACCGACAACAGGCGAGGTATGGTTTGGCTAGTGTCGATCAAGGGTAGAGTGTTTTACAGATGAGTCGGTCTAACATTCCACCCCACTGTGTTGACGATATATGTTGTCCCCGAGGACAAGCATTTCAAGTGTAGGTGCAACCAATATGCCAGGCCCAATGTCCTTGCAAAGCTAGATGAGTACCTGAGCCCGTCAGACTGGAAGCGTCTTTGTGAAAGCCAGTTTGGCGGCATTGCGAGGCTCGGGGCCAAAGTTGAGTTCTCAGCCCAGCTAGTCCACTACGTCCTGCAGCGGCAGCTGCGGTCGAAAAAGGAAAAAGAAATGTGGTACATGATCCAGGGGTCCATAGCCCGGTTCTCCATCGCGGAGTTTGCGAAGGAACCCCGCAACTTTATTCACGGGTGGGTTGTAAACATGGTTTCTGACACTGAGGCGTTCTTGCGTTACCCGTGGGGGCGACTGTGCTACGAACGAACCCACGATTTCCTCTACCGGTGTGTTGAGCGCAAGCTCCAGCATGGGGTCAGCAGCTCTCGGTCGTCGTACTTGTTAGCCGGCTTCCCCCTTGTTAGCCGACTTTCCCCGTCGTACACTTTGTCCCTCACACTCAACCGGGCTCGGCGCGCCTTCCAGAAGCTGCATTTGACCCCCAGTTGCGATTTCATCGGCCTCTGCACTTGATCGGGATCGAGGGGCTTCTTTGACCGTCCGAAACTGAACATGCCCATTCACACACATGTGTCCAGTTAAGTTAGTTGTGTGTCCAGTTAAGATAGTTGTGTGTCCAGTGACTATATTTGTGTGTCCAGTTACAATAGTTGTGTGTCCAGTTAAGAAAGTTGTGTGTCCAGTGGCTAAAGTTGTGTGTCCAGTGAATGCAGTTGTGTGTCCAGTTACTAGTGTTGTGTGTCCAGTGTGTATATCTATATGTCCAGTGGAATTTAGGCAAGAGTCCAGTTAAGTCTTACGTATTGGGTCACATACCTTTCGATAATGCGCCGCCCCAGCTGCGTGTATGATGCACTGCGTTTTTGGCTGACCGCCTCGTTCAGCGAGCACGTGTGCTCGTCCACAAGCTTTCGGATCTTCCATAACCCCGTCCCTTGTAAGTCGAAGCCCGACATGACCACTTGCACTTGGGAGCAGCGCACCCTACAACATACAAGGTCTTCGTTGACTTCTTCACCTTCGTCGTGAAGCAGCGAGTCAGACCCGCCCACGCTACGAGTTCCTGCAAATCCTCCTTCCTCCGAAACGTTTGTCCCTCCCGGAGCTTAATACCACACTGGCTGGTATCCAATGGGTTCCCCGCCACCATTGGTTCACTTTCAGTAGGCTTCGGAGAAGTGGTCGACTTCCATTTTCGTCTTTCGTATGCTTCCTCGACTTCCCTCACCGCTCGCTCCGCCTCATAATCCCATGACCAAGACTTCGTCGGACCAGAACTACCGTGTTCAGCTTTAACCACTTTTGGGATTGCATCATCCTCGTCGGAGGAGCTACCAAGGTCAATGGCTCCATCTTCCATGTCACTGCTGACATATATGACCTGCTTCCCTTTATTAACTGCGTCGGCATTCTTTTCCCTCTTCGCAAACTCCAACTCCAACTCCTCACTTATCCCTAACTGGTCAGAAGTCTCTGTTAACTGGACGGCTGTTTGTGTTAACTGGACATCCGTTTGGTTTACCTCGACAATTTTTTCTCCCAAATCTTCGTCTTCTCCGTCAAGCCCCACGGGGAGATCTGTATTTGGGTGATCTTCTTGGGTCACGGGCGGACCAGTTAACGGCACAACAACATCCTCCAAGCCTGCAGGAGACAAACCACCACCGTCTGAGTGATCCGTTGTCGATCCTTGTGCTTCGGGCACGTCTACACCAACCTTGCGTCGTAGGGAGACATTGAGGTCGATAGGCCAATTTCGTTCTCCAAACAGCCCGTTTACAAACTTGTAGGCCTCCAAGTCTTTGTCATCCCCGATAGCAAACGGCTTGCACCCTTCCTTCTTTGGCTTTACATATGTGAGCTCTACATCATTCCTCCTTCCATCGACATTAAACTTGTCCATCACCTGTTTCTTCAGCTTTACATAGTCAATCCTTTCGTCCACCACCATGGCTTTCTGGCTCCTTGTTCCCGTGAAGACCCAAGTGCCGCCTTCACACGTCCACCATCCTCCAAACAATACAGTGATACAAACTGATGATTTTTCCCCTGTTTCATTTCATAGGGAGACATAAATTAATTTGTATCGACGGTATTTACATATGAACAACACTTACCAAACATAGTGAGAACACTTACCCATTTTATGTCCGATCAGAGGACTGTCCAGTAAATTCCAACACATGTCCAGTGGGTACGATTTAACCGTCCAGTGAAAAGTGGCTTCGTACAAGTAAACCGTTAACTAAACCCAGGCCCACTTGCTTCTTCTTCAATGGATTCTCTCTCTTTCTTCAGATTTTGTGAATAAAAGTGACGCCCAGAATTTCTCTCATCTCTTTATATAGACCACACATCATTTGACACCTACCCTCTTTCTTCTAATCAAATGTCGGCCATTACCCTTCTTCAAGTTCCATTTCCCCTGCAATTCATTAATGAGAGCTAATGATTTCCCTCAGACATTCTTCAAAGCTTATATACCCTCCCCCTCCTCCCTCCCTTTTCCTTTTTTTTTTGGCGCCATCCCTGGGCGGGAACAATTGCCTCCCTCCAATTTACTGTACCCAGCTACTCCATCTCTCTCCCTCTCTCTACCTGTCTTTTCAATATTGATCAGGATTTTCACCCTCTCTCTCACACAGACTCTCTCTCTCTTTGTCCTTTCCTCGCTTTTCCGTCTCTCTCTCTCTCTCCCTCTCTCAATTGTCCAGTTGTCATACTCACACTGTCGAGTCCCCCCCCCCCACTTACCTGCTACCGGTTGAGCCAAAAATCCGGATATCCGGATTTTAGCAAATTTTTTCCGGATGGGGTTATGTGTGCAAGGGTTTAACCGAAATGGGTTATTTTAGCAAATTTGCCTTATTTTTGTTTATATTATTTAATTAACTTTATTTAGTATTTATTTATTTCTTTACTTATATTAATTTATTTTTATTTTTATGTAATTTATTTATTTATTGTTATATCTATTAGTTTATTTTGTTAATTATTTATTGAATTTATATTTTTATTTTATGCATTTATTTATTTATCTAATATTAAATTAATTTGTTGTTACATTTTTGTATTTATTTATCTTGTTTATTAATCTATTTTTTTTTAATTTATTTTTTTGATTTATTTTTTAAGTCATCGAATTTATATATTTAAGATATTTTATTTATTGAATTTATATATTTATTTTATTTATTAATAATTTATCTTGTTTATTAATCTATTATTATTTGTTTAATTTATTAATCTAGTATATATTTATCTTGTTTATTAATTTACTTTTTGATTAATTTATTATTTATTCACGGACAATAATTTAATATTTATTTTGAATAAATAGTATCCTACTTATTTATTTATTTCATATACTTAATATTAGTTTTCTTTCTTTTATGTACTAATTTATATTATTTTATTTATTTTATATAAATTATTATTTCTTTTAAATACATAATAAACTATTTTTGTTATTTCGTGTAATTGAATTTTATTTGAAATAATAAATTGAGTTAGAAACCCAAATTGATTTGGAGGTATACAAGTCTCTGTAAAAGACGGGTAACAAACATACTAGAATCCACAACTATCTTGCATAAAAAAGAAAACGATTCGCAGCTAAATTTCGAAAACTCTATGTTTCCTTCTCACCCCAGAGTTTCGGTATGTCTCTCCAAATTCATCTTGGGAGATAGGAAACACAAGTCTCAATCCTTTCTACTCTTACTACACTTTCTTCCTCTCCAACAAACGACCCTTCTCATAGCAAGGAACCTGGATCAAGAATGTTGTCATTGTTGTCGCATCAGCATTGTAAAACATGATATCAGTTCAGTTGGACAAGGGCGACGAACTTGGATATCAGCTCGGGTGATGGCACAAATCTTGGTGCATTGGTAGAAATTGCAGAAATCTTATCCCACTCCAGCAGGTGTAAAACTTGAAAATGACTCGGGCGGCAGTGAAATTTACAAATGCATAGCTCAAATTGCCTCTATTACTGCAACATCATGGCATCAAATCGCTACAATGTCGCCGATAACGACAAGCTTATAATGGATAATGATGCGGGACGAACGTTGTTGGCACTTTCGCCCTTCCCCAAGTTAGTAATAATATCCAAACTTAAACACAAACCAATAGATTAGGCAACCAATCACTTGATAAACCAAATAACTACTAGTATAGCGATGAAGTACGGTGTCGAACCCACAGGGAGAAGCGATTTCCTATTCAATAACTTTAAGCAAAGACTGTTATAGCAAAGCAAAGATGTGAAAGTAACCAGATTTATGATCGCAAAGTAAATCGATATCAAAGTAGAAAGAACATTTCACCTGCAATTCTCTGGCAATGGCTGGAATTCATGGTCCTCGAATTGATTTATTAATTATTAATATTCGTAGGTCTACTCGATTAAAGTTGAGAGATCCGCAGAAATTCTCTCATCGTATTCAATATCACTAAAGAATAGCATTAAGGACTCAAGTAATCAAGACCAATTGACACATTGACTCAACGCAATTAAGACTAATAGGCGCATACCGAACTTAGCCCTAATCGAATATCCTCAACATAGATCTATTCAAATCATCCACTACAAAGACAAAGAGACATCACTGTCATAAATACCTTTATTTGCTATCGAGAAAACAACAACGAATTCATAGCTAAGATGCAATTCTTAACTTGTTGATCAGGCATAGAAAGGAACACAAATATAACTTAAGCAAAAGATGATAACTAAGAACATGAATAATCAGATAGAATCAAATCCTCACAATCCAAACAACCATGTCTTCGAATCACAGGTAAAACTATGAGTTTAGCAACTCATAGGCCAATTCTCTCCCTCTCTCTAATTGTGTTCATAGTGTCACAATAATCAACCCCTCTCTCTCTTACGAATAGAACTGAAAACAACCTAATAAGGACTCTAAAGAGTCGGCAAAACCCTAGTAGGAAATAGAATAATGTCTTTGGATCCAAAATGCATATCTGGAAAGCAGGTTAACGGCGGGCGCCGTGCAAAGGGCGGCGGGCGCCGCCTATGCAGTGTTCGACGTTCCTCAATTGTCTTCAATAAATTCAAATGACGTGCTTCCTTGCTCCTCTCTAGCTCCTTCTTAGCCTCCATATGCTCCAAAACATGATTCTTAAGCTCTTCCCAAAGTCCATCCAAGGTCGGAATGTAATTCTGCAGAATAAACACTAAAAACGCGTAGATTCCAAACTCGAATGCTTTACAAGCAATATACGGAACTAGACTCAAATCATAGCAAAACCACTATCTAATTACAATAAGAAACACCTATAATGCCTATATGAAATATGTATGATCAAATCCTCCACACTTAACTCTTGCTTGTCCTCAAGAAAGCATAAGCAAAACATCATCTATGCATCCCACATGAAATCCTTCATAATTTCACTCATCAAAAGCAACATAATCAACAGTGCAAATATAATCAAACATATAAACGTCATAACATGTATATATGGGATCAAGTTGCTTGCATGCTCAAAGATAAACCTTTCCAAGGATAAAATGTTATCTCTCACTCTCATGTGTTTAGGCTTTAATCACATACTCACCTCAATTCCCTATACAAGGATCAACTCAAATATTGACATTTATATCACAAAATCTCCACCGGATACGTCAATGCAAAAATAAGGACATCAAGAGGACTTTCGCTCAATGGAAACCTTCATAGAAGATTCCATTCGGCGGGGTTGTAATGGGGCTTGGTAGAAACATAAAGGAAAGGAATTGTATTTGGTCATGTGGTGCAATAAATTCCGGGAAAACAAGATTCCTAAACTCCTAACATAACACAAACCAACTCAATAAATCAAGCTCACAAATGCACAACATCTCTCAATATCATCAAAATAACTCCAAAAATCATATCTCAAATCTCATCATCTCACATATCATGCAATCTCAACACCCAACCAATATATCTCATAACCAACATATATCCAATTCTTTCTCATTATGCAAAAATAAGATAAATGGCTCTTTTATTCTCTTTTTTTTTTCTTTTTTTCTTTCCTTTCTTTTTTTCGTTTTTTTTTTAACTTGAGCCAAAATACATGAAAATCAAATGCATAAGAATGAGGGACTAAATAAGCACACATAACATTACATCTTCTCAGAAACCATAGACCATAAGATCACACTTTAGTTTCATTCTCCTCAATCTCCAAAATAGATTCCATAACCTACTCAAAATCTCAATTCCCCCGGAATAAAGGTAAGGCTCATTATAGGCTAGGAATAATAAGTGTACTCGATATCGACTTCTTCCATGCAGCTTCCGGGTGCTTCGTCGATTCCTGGCAATGTGTACTCGATATCGAGTAAGTGTACTCGATATCGACTCAGTTGTGTCCATTCAAGTTGCCTTCCCTTGTCCTGCTCGATTTCTGGTTCAGCTCCCACTCGATATCGAGTTTCTCTAGTCGATATCGAGTGTGATGATGGACCATCTTCTACACCTCAGACACGCCTATTATACTAGGAGAATGACCTATGACTCAAGCCCGAGCTAAGAAGCTTCAGAGAGACTCATTCATGTTTGTGAGTCACGCATTTTTCTCGAGCACGGTTCAACTCCCGGAGCCTACGTTGAAGACTTACATGTGTATTGGGATCCAAGAGGTCAAGCCACCTTAAGCTCTTAGGATTGCCGATTTTAATAAGTCTTGAACACTTATGTTTATTTCCGTTTTTACTAACTCTTCTTCTTAAATTATTTTAGGAAACTTTAAGGGTTAATTTTAATACTTCTTTTAAGAATTTCGGCCCAATCACCCATGTTAGGGTTATATAATTCCGAGTACCCCCTTGTAAACATTCACGTTATTCAATATAGGGAGATTTCAGTTTGTGCGAAACAAAATTGAGAGAAATTCGATCGATTAGAAGCGGAGCTCATCGATTGCAAATTGGTATAGATCTCAGCTTGGTTTGCCTTGTGTTCATCAACTTCACAAGACTTGGTGATCCTGGTATCCACGATCCCCTCCTTGTGCCTCCAAGTTATCCGCTTGGTTGTGTAGGGTTGTTGAGGTGGGTTATATAGTCATTGGTGTTGGTTCCGACCCTCTACGGAGGCATGTGGTCTTCATCTTGTTCTATATAGATCGACTGAGTTCTTATCGGTCGTGTCTTTACATCAATTTCGAGTCTTGCATGTTCTTTATCGAGTCTTTGTGTTTCTTTTCATAGTCGACATCGAGTACCTTCGGTTCTTGGTGTTTCTTGACGAGTCTTGTTTATTTCTTTTAAGTTCTTGTTGCGTTCTTTGGCTTCTTGGTCGATCTTGAACCATTCTTGGTCGATTCTTGCTTTTCTTGTTGAGTCTTTAGTCGTTCTTGCTTCCGTTCTTTAGTTTCTTTATTGATTGTCGAAGATCGGGCCATCCTACCGCTAACCCCGTATCAGAGTGCTTTTGACGGTTTTATCCTATTATCCGAATTGCTCGTAAAATGTCTCAATTTCTGCAAAATTAAACATAAACTTGTGTAGACCTCCATATATTGCAAATAAACACAAACTACACAAATCCCATGCTTTCCCAACCCAGAAGCATAAAATATAGACAGAAATCGAAATAGATGTAAGCGAAAAACATTGTAAATTGAGCGCACATCACCTGTGGACGCACAACTATTCATGGCGGATAACTCTGTAGTGATACCCACAGGCATAGTTGATGATGTCCCGGTCCAAGTGGGGAAATTCTTTGTCCCTGCAGATTTCCTTGTGATCAAGATGAGGGATAACCCTACTTGCCCTATCATTCTTGGTAGGCCCTTCCGCACTGCTGCAAATACCATCATCAGCGTGTGAGAAAGGGACTTCTCACCTTCACAATAGGGGATGAGATCATTGAATACTCCTTCAATCCCAACATGGAGGGAGATATGGAAATCAAGTCAGTTTATGCTCGAATCAATGTAATCACTTGTAATGAACCGACGGAAAGGGCCGCGACACATGAGGAGGGCTTAGCCAAGGTTGAGGATGAGCTGGAGAAGGAGATACATGTTGCAAACACGAGTAAGGAGGAATTCTTCGACGATGCCCTATCAGCGGAACTGGAAGACCCACTCGATGTCGAGCGGAGTCAGTCGATGTCGACTGAACAACGTGACGTCGAGTCATCACCTCACTCGATTTCTACTACTTCTCCAGATCAGGTATATACCACTAACTCACTCGATGTCGACTCTGTTCACCCAACGTCGACTGATTTTCTCTCTGTAGGTACAACCTTACTCGATGTCGACTTTTTTCCCCCGATGTCTAGTGTCTCACTCGACATCGACAAGATCCACTCGATGTCGACTCCCTCACCAGTCCAGGTATGTATTGATCTTTCACTCGATGTCGATTATACTGACTCGACGTCGACTAGTTTTTTGCAGCAGTACAACCTCGTGTCCAGCGTTGTTGTCAATGTATGCTTGGTCGACACCAACTCCTGTAGCTGACTTAGGCGCTTCTATCATGAGGATTGAGACGGATTACCTAGGGGAGATCATGAAGACGGAGGAAGTAGATCCCATATTGATTCAACAAGGACCTTCGCCGGTGCTGAAGCCTTTACCCGATACCCTTAGGTATGAGTTTCTTGGTCCTAACTCCACTTTTCCTGTCATTGTCAATGCTTCACTAACTACGCAGGAAGTGGACAAGCTTATGAAGGTCCTCCGCACCCACAGGAAAGCTATTGGGTACTCCTTGGAAGAAATTAAAGGTATTTCACCCGCTACTTGTATGCATAGAATCCTCTTAGAGGATGATCACAAGGCAACCATCGAGCATTAGAGGAAGCTCAACCACAACATGAAGGAGGTGGTGAAGAAGTAGATCATGCGCATGCTGGATGCAAGAATCATCTACGCTATCTCTGACAGCAAATGGGTGAGCCCAATCTAGGTGGTTCCCAAGAAGTGGAATGTCCATCGAGGAGAATGAGAAGGGAGAACTTGTGCCCAAGCGAATCAGTACTGGCTGGCGGATGTGCATAGACTACAAGAAGCTCAACACCGCCACTAGGAAGGATCATTTTCCCCTTCCATTCATTGACCAGGTACTTGAATGCTTAGCCGAACATGATTATTTTTGCTACCTGGATGGCTACTCTGGTTTTTGGCAGGTCTCTATTCATCCTGAGGATCAAGAAAAGACCACCTTCACATGTCTTAATGGGACTTTTGCATATAGGAGGATGCCTTTTGGGCTTTCCAACGCCCCAACCACCTTTCAAAGGTGCATGATGGCTATCTTCTCAAACATGATAGAGATCATAGTGGAGGTATTCATGGATGACTTCTCTATTCATGGTACTTCTTTTGATGTTTGTCTTGCTAACCTTCGCAGGATACTGGAGCGATATGAGGAGACAAACCTAGTACTCAACTAGGAAAAGTGTCATTTCATGGTAAGATAAGGGATCATGCTAGGGCATAAGGTATCAAAGAGGGGAATTGAGGTGGACAAGGCCAAGATAGATCTAGTGGAGAGATTGCCTCGCCATCATCAATTAAGGAGATAAGAAGCTTTCTAGGCCACGTAGGTTTTAGGAGGTTCATTAAATATTTTTCTATGATTGCCAAACCCTTAACTAACCTTCTTATGAAAGATGTTAAGTTTGAGTTTTCGAGGGAATGTCTTGAAGCTTTCAACAGGTTGAAGGAAGCCTTTATCTCTACCACTATCATTCAATCGTTGGATTATTCGCTACCTTTTGAAATTATGTGTGACACCAAAGATTTGATAAGCTAAAAACCAACACCCACAAGTGTATGGGGTTTAGTTGTAGTAATCAAGTGTCGTATCCACAAGGACCGGAGGAATATCGATTGTCAATTTCAAACTAATTCGACTAAGCCCAAAAGTAACGAACAAATTGAGAGAAAATGTGTGTGTAAAAATAGAAAACACCGATAAAAGAGATGAGAAATATGTGTATGGAAGATATTCTAGGGCTAGGGATTCACCAACGATGCATCGTCAATAGACCAAAATATATTCTCGCTTGAATAATTTCTAACGCAAAAGTGAAGGTAGATTGTCTAAGGTAATCGCAAAGCTCCTTTTGGAATCGAAGCCAATGTGTCTAAATTGGTTAACGGTCTCCTTTCGGTTTCAAGAAACCAATTTAGAACCCTTAAGCGCTTAGAATTCTAAATGAAAATTGCGTCAATTTCACCTTTCGGTCTCAGTTGATATAACGATCATCTAGAATATCTATAACAATCCATAAATCCTCAAGAAGTTCAATTTCACTTTCAATCAACTAAACTTCGGGTTTAATCCTATGGTTCTAATGGATCAAATAGCCTTTCAGCCTAAATTCACCATCTAAATTCCAATTTAGGGTCTTAGTCTTTCGATTTGAAACCCAAAATCAGTTCTAACAAATTCTCATCGATTAGGGCTGGCGCAATAGAATTAAATCACCAAACAAAATCAGAAATCAATCAAACGATACTTAGAACGAGTCTATTTTTGCATCATCGGGATCACCTCGACCCTAGAACAAGAGATCTAGCCACTCATGGAGAATTTCATGCTCGATTCATTCAAATTCGACAAAGCAAACATGAATCTACAAGAAGAGGGAGAGAGATTTACTGAAAACGAAGAATTCAACAAGTATCCGATTAGAATCGCAAAGAACCTCCCAATAGGTCTCCACGAGTCCTGATTTTCAAACCTAAACTGATCTGAACTCTAAACCCCCCGAATCCCCCTATTTTTAGAAAGAAAAACGAATTAAATTCGGAACACAGGAAACACTCGGTCAAGTGGTTTCTACACACGGTCAAGTGAACTATGGGAAGCATTGCCTGTAAAGCACTCGACCGGAGTGAGTCTCGAGTGGTTTATTCACTCGACCGACTGGCTTCTGGCTTTCTTACCCTGGCTTCACTCTTGCACCACTCGACCGAGTGGTTTTTTGAGGTTATGTTTGGTCGAGCATGCTTCGCGTCTTTTGGCACGCCTCCTCGATTCCATCCATGTAACTCGTCTTTGACAACTTCTAGACTTACCAAAGAGCCCTGGATCATCTCTTTCTCCTTAAGCTCTTGAATCGACACCAAAACCGCTCTGAAACACCTGAAATTGCAATATAACAGTGGTAGACACCGATTCCACAAAACTAAACAAAAAGGGCCAAAAAATATATAAAATACTTAACTTGAATGCTCTAAACCCGACGCAAACATGCCCTACAATCATCACCAAATAGACGCTATCAAGATTATGTCCTAGCAGCTGTCCTAGAAGGACAAGAAACTTCACGACATCTACTATGCAAGCAAGACGTGGTGCATGCTAAGTACACCACAATGGAGAAAGAGTTTTTGGCCGTGGTCTTTGCTTTTGAAAAATTCCACTCTTATTTAGTAGGATATAAAGTTATTGTGCACACTAACCATGCAACTCTTAGGCATTTGATAGAGAAGAAGGATGCCAACCCTAGGCTCCTACGGTGGGTGCTCCTACTCCAAGAGTTCAACGTCGGACTTAAGGACAAGAAGGGGGCAGAGAATTCGGTAGCCGATCATCTCTCTAGGCTTCCCAAGGACGTGCTGGAAGAGTCCCAAGACACCACATCTATCGATGATTCTCGCCCCGACGAGCACTTGATGAAGACTGAATTACATCGAGCTGAAGTTTCACTCGACGTTGACTAATTTCACTCGACGTCGATTGAACATATCCATGCAGGTAAGTTTACTTATCTCCCTCTTGTTTCAGTACATGGCCACTCGACATCGATTGACCCCCAGTCGATGTCGAGTCAGGATGGCTCGATTCCCAGACTTACATCAAGTCTAGAAGAATAGGCAAAGGCCTAGTTGACATTGGCTGAATCAACCCGACGTCGACTAGATTCCAGTGTTTTCAAAGGTGAGTTGCTACGTATAGATTCCAGTGAGAATTTCTTCTTTACCCCTCCCTCTAGTCTTATTCACGATATATATATATATATATATATATATATATAGAGAGAGAGAGAGAGAGAGGTTGGATCCGGTATTCTCTCTCTCTCTCACACACACGCGCGCGCACACACACACACAGACAGACAGACACACACACACAGACAAACCACATATATATATATAGATATATATATATAGATATATATATACACATATATATATATAGATATATATGTGTGTGTGTGTGTGTGTGTGTGTATGCTGGATCCGGTGTAAACACGTCTTACGGTGTAAACTGTAAATAAACTCATTATTCATAGGTATCACTATAATTATTCGTTTAACATAAATTAATTATTCATATGTGTGTATAGATTTTTATATGAAAATTATTCGTCTGTTGCAACATAATTATTCGTATGAGTTATGTATGAATAATCATGTTGTTTCAAATGAATAATTTTGCTATATATATATATATGTTGTAAAGGGAGCTAGGGATCCTTGGTATGCGGATTTCGCTAACTATCTTGTAGACAACGAGATTCCGTCAGGCCTAACCTCGCAGGGTAAGAAGAAGTTCTTCCACGACGTCAAGCAATACTATTGGGATGAACCCTACTTGTTCAAGTAGGGCAAGGAGCATATCTTTCAACTTTGTATCCCAGAAGAGGAAATTGAGAGTGTCATTTGCCATTGCCACACTCTCTCTACAGGCGGACATGCCAAAGGCTTCAAAACTACAGCGAAGGTACTTCAATGTGGTTTTTATTGGCCTAATATTTTTTGGGATGTGCAGGATTATGTCACTTCATGTGATGAGTGCCAACGAGCAGGAAATATTACTTGGAGGAATGAGGCACCGCTCACCGGGATTCTAAAGGTGGAGCTTTTTTATGTATGGGGGATTTCATGGGACCTTTCCCTACGTCAGGCCCCTACAAATACATACTTGTGGAGGTCGATTACGTCTCTAAATGGGTTGAGGCATTTGCTAATAGGACCAACGATGCGAAGGTAGTTTCAAAGTTTATTAAAACTAACATATTTCCTCGCTTTGGTGTTCCTAGAGTTCTTATTTCAAATGGTGACTTACACTTCACCGAAAGAGGATTTGAGGCTCTTTTGGCTAAGTATGGGGTGACGCACAGGATGGCAACACCCTATCATCACCAAACTAGTGACTAAGTGGAGGTTTTCAATCGTCAAATTAAAACCATCTTGGAGAAAACAGTTTCCCGCTCAAGGAAGGATTGGTCGTCTGTGCTTGATGACGCGCTTTAGGCCTATTGAACGACCTATAAGACACCGTTGCGGACAACTCCTTATAACTTCGTGTTTGAAAAGTCATGTCATTTGCCCATCGAATTGGAGCATAAGGCGATGTGGGCTCTAAAGAAGCTTAACATGGATCTCGACGAGGCCGGTAAGAAGCGTTTCATTGACTTGCAGGAACTTGAGGAGTTGCGCCTAAAGGCATATGAAAATGCCAAAATCTACAAGGAGCGCACTAAGAAATGGCACGACAGAAAGCTAGTGCCCAAGACATATGAGGTAGGTGACAAAGTTTTATTATACAACTCTAGACTTTGCTTGTTTCAGGGAAACTAAGAACGAGATAGAGTGGACCCTTCACAGTCCAACATATTTTTCCTCATGTTGCGGTGGAGTTACTTGGCAACGATGACACCACTTTTAAGGCAAACGGGCAGAGGGTCAAGAAATACTATGACAAGGAAGACCCTGAGGAAGAGATTCGCGCCAACCTGGCGTTGAACTAAGGTTTAAAAAGAAAAGTAGGTCGAGCTAGCGACTTAAACCCTAGCGCTTACGGGAGGCAACCCTCTATTTTTATTTCCTTTTTCCTTAAGTTTATATTTTCCCTTTATTTCTCTTTTACTTCGCGCAAGTTTTTTTTTATCCTTGATAGATGCAGGACACTTGAGAGGCACTCTACGTCAACTAGGTCTAGTCGACGTAGACTGAATTTACACAAGTAGAGCCGTCCATAGGAATCAAGAGAAGAGAGTTGAGCACCTCTAGTCGACGTCTAGTCAAGCTCACTCGACGTCGACTTCTGAAGGGAATCCACATAGGCTAACAGGAGACGGCCACTTGACATCGACTTATTTCAGTCAATGTCGACTGACACAAACGTAGGTAAGACGCTGTACTCGACGTCGACTGAAACTCACTCGATGTCGAGTGCAGCAGTAGGTAGGTCGGTTTTATTTTTAATTTTTTTTATCTTTATTTTATGTTTTCTATTTTAAACCCACCCCACCCATCTTCTATATCTCTCCCCTCGCATCCTCTCGACCTCGACGCTCTAACACCTCACAATCGACTCCCCTTTACCGCACTTCTCATCCCCATTCCCGATCGACTCCGGCCACCACTCCATTGCAAGATCGCCGTCGGTACCTCGGAGCCCAGATATGCCACCCTTCGGCCTCACTGCACCCCCGCAACCCTTCCTTCCTCCTCTTTGCACCTCCTCCTCGCCGACGTCTTCCTCCCTCCAGATCTGAGTTCTCCTCCTCGCTGACCATTCACACCGTCTCTTTATCTCCTCCTCGCCGCCATCTCTCTCCCTCCTCGCCGTCGCCAAAGATGCTCGCTAGGTTTTCCCCTTCTCTCTTTCCGCTCTACTAGGGATCAGCTAGGGTTAGATTTATTAAATGGTTTCCAATTTCTGATTTTGGATGCTAATTTCCCCTTTTTAATTCATCTGCTAGGATATGGTTTTTGACGCCAAAACAGAGGTTGTATTGCATAATGAGATGGCTAAGAAAAACCTTTTTTATCATGAGAGGTTAGTTTTTTAGTTTCACTTGTTAGTGAGCTGTGTGATTTAGAATTGCTCAGTCTGGAATTTTGATGAGTGTTGCGATGAATGTGTAATGAATAATTGAGAACATGAATGAAACTCTGTGACATTAATCCTGCAGCTCTACATTTGCTTATTCTATGGTACTATCATTATCCTTTCTTAAAGTATGGCATTAAGTTCTATTACCAAGAGCTATGATTTGGAGATAACTAGTTATAATTATGAAACCACTACAAAAGTTCTTGGTAAACAATTAAAAAAAATCCCAAGAGATGATAAAATGGATCAAAAGATATTGAATTTGCAGAGACAAATTAGAAATGAATCAACTATAAAATAAATGTACTGATCAAACTCTTTATAGTGTAAAACAAATGTTTTGTTTTACTTCTGTAAAACTATCCATTACAGCTGCACTACATTTAAATTCCTCCCAATGGCTGCAACATGCAGGTTTCTTAGGCATTTCCCACCACAACAGGGAAAGCTTGCTATATGGGAGTTGGGTTCAGATCAAGAATATAAATCTGAGAGGAATGGGAATATGGAAAATGAGGAAGGAAGGTAATTTGCTATCCTTAAAATAAAGGAAGGAATGTACTCTCTTTTCTTTTCTTGAAGTAGGGAATGGGTCCGTCATTGAGGAGAGCATCCTTTAGTGAATGGATCCTTCTGAAGATCTATTGCTTCTTGAGGAAGGAAGGAACTTTTGCAATCACAGCTATCTGAGAATACAACTGTCCGATCCACACGTCAAGTAGTGATAAAGGCCAACAGAGCAAAGGAAGCAGAAAAAGTTGTTGATGTTGTTCCCGTGAAAATAGTTTCTAGTCGGGAGAAGCGTACGACCGTGAAAGATGTGAAGTATGTTGATCCCCTCCGTTATCTACAAGTGAGTGCCAACGGTTCCATGCTTCTCACAGCTAGTGAAGAGCAAGAGCTATCAGTAGGAATTCAGGTGCAGTTTTGCAAGTTAATATTACTCTTGAATTATTTAGTTCTTATTTCTGTTATTGTATGTTTTGATCCAATACGTGCACTACTGCAACAATGCTAGAAGTACATCTAACACTAGTTAGGTTTATGATTCCTGCAATGAATTTCGTCGCAAAAAGTTTTTTTTCGTCGCCCAAAGTTGTTTGTGACAAAATGAGTTTCGTCCCCTGTTCGTCGCCTCAGCCCCGTCGCACAAAGTTTGGGCGACCAAAAACATTTTCGTCGCCATAAGTAACTCCTTTGTGATGAAATTCAAATTTCGTTGCCCTTGAGTTATAGTGACAAATTTTCAAATTTGGTCGCCCATAGTGCCAGTTTTGTCGCCCAAAGACCCTATTTTTTGTGACAAATTTTTTCTTTTGTCACCCATTGTACCCTGTTTTTGTGATAAAATTTTTGTTTTGTCACAAAAGATAAAAGTGATAAAATATAATATATCCCCCATACATTAATTATGTTTTGACACCGCCAACCAACCAAACACACCCTTATGTCATTTCTAGCACCCTTGTCAACTAATACTACTCATGGTGGGGCATTCTGAGAATCGAACTCGGATCTCTCGCTTTTAGGTGCGAGAATCATACCATTAGACCAAATGCGCCCTATTCAAAATTGAAAAAAGAAACTCAAAAATGATGATATGGAAGCAGAGCTAAAAGAAATCAAACTTTCAACTTCATCTATCGGCCAACAGAAATCTCAGTCCTATTTCTTGTATCTCAAACCAACAGAAAGACAAAAATCTCAGCTAATGCTGCAATCTCAACCGGCCAAGCAACAATTCAGGAGAAAAAGGGGGGAGAGCAATTAAGAAATAAAAGAACATTAATGCTATATGGGAATTTCACCGGACTGAATTCCAAAGTGTAAATCTATAATCTCTAAACTGTACCTTAAACTTTCCAAACACTAGATTTTGCAAAGTCACTGCACCAAAGTTGTCAGTAGTGTGTCACTGCTTATATATGGAACAAATTAAGACAACCGGAAAATGTGTTTCTACATACACAAATGTACCTTAAAATTGATGGTTCAACTGGCTTTAGCCTTGATTCCTACAAAAGAAGGCACGAAGTGGGACTTCAGCTAATTTAGACCCTCATCAGATTATCTTTTCTAGAATTATAAGAGCCAATACAAATGAATATGGATCCGAAGCAGGTGAGTGTGTAGTGTACCAACAAAAAGAAACTAACAATATGATTACGAATCTGTTTAGATGTATATACAAGTTATTCAATTAGAAGAGTTAAAAATGTGTACCATTAAACCAAAGAGTTAAAACTGAATGCGGTATATTTTACTGAGAAGATCCAATCAAATATAACTCAACATGTTAATTCAAAAAAAAAATACTTGCCTGCCTTGCTGTCCTGCTTCCAAATCTAGCTCTGCCTCCAACTTAGAGGACAACTCCCAATAATATATCTACGTTTATCCTGAATGAAGTAAACCATATATGTTGGACCAATATATGCATATACAGATGAGAAGATTATGAATTTTAATATAAAAGAAATAGCAATTTTCAATCCTGAAGTTATATTCAACGAGGGTAAGCTGCACACAACAATACTTTTATTTAGTCTTGGATATCTGGGAATAAATCTTCAATCCTGAAGTTGTATTCAACGAGGATCATTTTACTGAAAAAACCTGTAACTACACTAATTCTTTGTTTCAATGCTGATTAAGAGACAACATAAATCGAAGAGTGCTTTACCTGTTCATAAGATACTCTGAACCCTATCATCACTAAATGTGCAATAAGATTCCCTTCCCCATGCATAACTTCAGCTAACAAGAAATCTAGTTTTGGTCAGCAAGAAAGAAAAGTTGGGACATGAAGCTTGCAATCGGATTAAAATAAAGGAGGACTAGAAAATCACCTGTGATCATTTGTTGGATAGCCTTAATGTTTGACTGAGCATTGAACAATAAAAGAGTAAGTAACAACTGCTAGATAACTCACTGATTCCGATCAACAGTGCAAGAAACCACTTCAAGCACATCATCTCTCTCTCTCTCTCTCTCTCTCTCTCTCTCTCTCAGCAGTTTGTAGCAGCAAAACAAATCAATAAAAAAAGAGAGAACTTTGCTTTGTGACAAATCAGAGGTTCTAACACTCTTGAGGGGAGAGAGAGGAAATACCTGATGGACAGATCTTGTGGTTAATCCGGATTCCACCGGCACATCGTCCCGCTCCAGCACCCGATCTTTGTTACAATTTAATATATATTACTAATAGGTATTAAATGGTAAAAAGTAATATAAAGAGGTGCTCACCTTCTGCCATCTTGGAGCAAGAGATTCATAAATAGAAATCCCAATCTCGCCATATGAAACAATCCCCACTTCAACCCTGGCATTGAAGTTGTGCATAATTAACAGACGCATAAGTAAACCAATATATGACTGTTAATCTATATATATTTTGGAATAGAGCAACAAAGAAGTGAAATAAAGAAAACGAGGTGACGTGTACTGCACTCAGCAGAAGGAACTGGAGAAAGAACTTGAATATCACGCCAAAAATAACCCAAGATTACTTTGAATGTTCTAAGAATAAACATTGAAAGAGATGGCATTTTCATCACTCGCTTATTTAACACGAAAAATAAGACTATTTGGAGTACATATAAAAAAAACAAATGAGGAAGAGGAAGAATGAAATTAGAATCATTCATAATTGTTTATGTTTAACCATGCAAAGGCATCAAGAGAGACTACATTGATTTCCATGATGTGCTTACTTCATACAAGGAATCAGAACTGCCAAAATACTCTCAAGAACGAATAAACATATATAAGTAGGCATACCCTAGAAGGGGCAAAACAAGAGGCAGGTGGTGAGCACTCCAAACCCTACTTCAAGATCAGCTTAACTTTCCATGATTAGGTAAACTGAAGTAGAAGATGAACAAAATACAAGCAAAGCAGAAACCCATAGGGCCAATTATAGATCCTTGATCGCAGCCGACAGCAGCGGCACAACGGTGGAGACGATTGCGTGCTACTCGGAGGATAACTGGTGGCTCAATAGCCTTCAAATCTAGGCGAGATTCAAACCATTAATAGAGATAATCTCAGTCAAATCAAATCAGTGTAAAACAATACTATAATATACACTACAAGGAGAGCATCAAGAAAGCACATTAAACACATTAAAATCATACCACCTTTTGGAAGAATTTGACAAATTAAAATCAGAATTTTGATGAGCAGATATGGTGTGCAATAATGGATAGTCATTACTTTAGCAACTTATTTGAAAACTACGAGGAAATTTGCAACAATCTATTTAAAAGTTGGATTAGTAGGAGGACAACTAAAACCATACATATTAGTATTTTCCACAGGAAAATCGAATAGTCAGAGATAAATACATTCGTTTAATATGGAATGAGAATAACAAAAAGATACTCACATTTGCTCCTTACACGTAATCAATAGCTTCATGTAGATACTCACATTTTCAGAGTGCATTATAAAATATAAATGCACCAAGGTGGATGACTTCCTACCATTCAAGACCTAGGAATATAATTATCCAAATAATGTACAATATCAAATTCTGTTTCTGTACTAGAGAGTTAACAAAACCAGAAAACTTAATTGCGATGAAAACCTAAGAATATGCAGAGTGCGATGAAAACCTAAGAATATTCAACACCTTTTTTCTACTCAAAAGAATAGTGCGAATTAAAAGCAATCAGAACCGCGCTTCAATAAGGTAAAATAAAGAAACATGGATAACCTCAGGAGAAATTAGATGTTTATTATCCGCATTAGCAACATACAGAAGGAAAAATCCCGAATAAACTTACTTGACAAACTCGTAGCCCTGACAAAACCCCCACTAGACGAGGAAACCGCGAAATTCGGCGAGGAAGAGACGGGAGCGTCGAAATCGAACTCCGTAGCGGGAGAAGAAGAAAAAGTAGACAGCATCAGCCGCTCCATGCTCTCCTCTACATCAGCTTCCTCTCACGAATCAGGGGATTCGAGATCCTCCGGAGAGGCGCCGGCGCCCTCCGCTGTGTTTTTCATCGCGCTGTTCTACCTGGTGGCTCGTTGACGGCGATAAGTATTGTCGTCTGATAACAGGAGATGGATCGTTGATCATCATTCATCAAAGAGGAATCAGGGAACTGGAGAAGGAGAACATGATTCGACCGATCTGGAATCTCATGAGGCGTGATGGTGGGGAGAGGTTAGGGTTTGAGGAGGTGAGATTGGGATACAAGGGACGAGATAGAAATTTGGATACCGAAGGGTTCGATTCGAGTCAAGAGGAGAGAGATAAATGGGTAAAGTGAAAAACCTAACCCTCTTCCACCGACTCACTAAAATGGGCTACGAGAATGTATTTTAGTGTCGCACAAACTACTGGATTTTGGGCCACAAAACTAGTATCTGTGTGGCCCATGTGTATATTGGGCGACAAAATTGAAATTTTGTCAGATAAACTATGTTTTGGGCGACAAAACTCACATTTGTCACTAAAGGTGCAACATAGGTGACCAAAAAAAAATTGTCACCAAAGTTTTCCAGATTATGTCGCCCTAATTAACTTTTCTTGTAGTGAGATTACAGATAAAGCATTGCTTGAAGAAGTCATGAATGATTCAACAAGTAACAAAGATGACAGGGTCAAAGATGACGGATATGTATATATGGTTCTGGAGTACGGGGAAATCGATTTAGCTCACATGCTCTCACAAAAGTGGAAGGAAATGGAGACCTCTAACACAATGATAGATGAAAACTGGCTTCGTGTTTATTGGCAGGTATTAGTAACGTCTCAGTCGCTTGCCATTAACTACATTTTTCTTTTTTGCTGCTTATATATGTTTGTGTATGTGCATGTTATTCAAACTTTTCATAACATCTTAAACTCAGGTTGCTTTTGTACTAGGTTGATTGTTGTTGTGGTCGCTTATCTTAGGAAGTGTAAATTGATTTTTGTTGACAGCAAATACTTCAAGCTGTGAATACTATTCATGAAGAACGTGTTGTGCATTCTGACTTGAAACCAGCAAATTTCCTTCTTGTAAAAGGATCACTGAAGCTCACTGACTTTGGAATAGCCAAAGCTATAATGAGTGACACCACTAACATTCAGCGAAATGATTCATTTTTATTTGTTACTTGTATGAGGACAATGGACATGGATTGGGACCCTTTTATCTATTAAGAAATTTCACACCCCTTCTATAGTTCTATATGTATGAGATTCCCTGTACATGATGGTTTGAGCGGTTGTGTATACTTCAAGCATTTCTGATAGATATAGGCGTTTCGGCTAGCCTTACCTTTTTTTAGATGATGGCTAGCTAGGTAATGTATGTCGTAGATACGTGAGCTAGCCAATTACCTTTTTTTAGATGTTGTGGTTAACCAATTTAGTGGCTATGAATATCAGCGGCATTTTTTGTAAATGTTACAATCTGATGCTAGTGTTTATGTACACGTTTTTATTTAAATGACCTATCATTTCGAAGAACAAACAAAATGCGACGTTCTATCGACAAAAGCATGTTGTGTATCCAAATAAAAAACATCGGATTGTATATGAAAATAGTAGTGCATTCATACCTTTAACATCATATCAGTTTATGGAAATAGATGTCAGTATAATTATACACATCAGTTCATTCATTTAAATCAACGTGCAACACCAGTTTGAATATTAAAATGATATATGAACTGATATATATTTGTCAAAGTAACTTCATCATCTACCAAATAAATCGACGTGTCATTACAGCAACAACATCATTTTATTTTGAAAAAAATGATATAAATATGGGAAACGACATCTTCTGTGTATACAACCACAATAGTGCATTATTTTAGAACAATATAACATCACATATGATGAACATGAAATTAATACACAGAGAATGAATACTCTTAATGCGATGTCAATAATATGGAAATACAACAGTTATGCCTATATTTCATGTGGTCGGTTAAATTAAAATAATATAAAATCATGAATTACACATCGGACATGATTATAAATGTGATCATTAAAACAAAAATCGGTGTCTATTTTGTCTTAAGACATCACTTATTTTACTAATAAAGATGTAAATGTCACTTTTTTGCTTTAGGATGACATCTTCACATGTTTTCAAATGACAAATATAAATTATGGATATTCATCAACAAGTGAATATGTCATAACCAAAATGAAGGGGTCCTAATTAAGAAAAGACATCTGTTTAACACCGATGTGGAAAGTTTGGATCTTTTACTACACGCACAAAGAGATCGGAATTTTTTTTGAAAGACATCTATTGTCAACAGATGTCTAACTGAAGTGTTCTAGTAGTGGCGTCGTTGCCAGAGAGATATTAATCGCGCCTAGCTTAGTTGTGTTTAAGGTTTAGGATAGCCCATCCCTTTTTCTTGTTACTATCACATACCCTACCTCCACCCGCCTCACCAATATGAACTTGGTACCGAGCCCTTTGCTACTAATTTGTGTTAACTGTCTGAGTTTTTAAGCTTAGGTACAAGAGGCAAGACACCTTCGAAACATGGGCCGAAAGGGAAAGAAAAAGACAATACACAAAAGAAATGGAATATTTGAGATGGCTATACACGATTGATGAGGAGGCATGGCTTAAGGGAGTATACGCATTGAGGAAGCTACGATAATCGTCAGAATCACCGCCAGATGCTCCAATCTCGCTAGAAGGAGGATCCAAACCCGAGGTCGACGTCGACCAACACCTAGTTGATGTCAACCCATCTTCAATCGATATCGACCTATCTACAGTCGATACCCAGGTATGTCCTTCCGTGATCTCAATTCCAACTTTGCTATCTATCTTTGAAAAACCATTTGAAGGACCCCAAGAAGAAGAAGAGCTAGAAAAGAAGAACCAGGACGTCGTTGCCCATGGTGTTTCAAGGTCGCTTTTACCTTACAAGGTGAAGGCCATCCCCGACAATTTTGAGCAACCGATGTTCATATTTAAGTATGGGGTCCTAGCAAAGTGGCATGAAACTCCGCAGGATGAGGTGGAAATATCTCTTCCCACTCCACCGTTTTGTTGTGGTGGAGACGCGCAAACAAATCAACATATGAAGCGGAAGAGGTATGATGATGAGGTATGTATCTTTTCAGTATATCTTCCTTTGTGCATGATAGCTGGAGCCAGGGAAGATGAATGGGTGGAGTCATGGAGCGTTCACTCGGGGAGATTCAAGCTTCTTCATACGATGCCCCCAAATGACATCTCACGCTTCCCACCACCGGAGGAACCACCAAATCCACCAATACCTCCGGACAAAGATGAGTCAGGCTAAGGCTAAAAAGGAAGTAGGTCGAGCTAGAGACTTAAAATTTAGCGCTTACGGGAGGCAACCCGCTATTATTTTTCTTCATTAATGAATTTGTTTTTCTTTTATTTTCTTTAATTCGCGCAAGGTTTTCCTTCCCTTTGATGACGTTAGGTAATTCGGAGAATTGGAAGCCTACTCGATGTCGACTCCTGCAGCCATCTATAATACCTATGTCCGAGCTTCTGCACATCTTTCTAGTAAGTTTCTTCCTTTACCCTTGTTTTTATACAACGAGGACACTGTAATCTTTAAGTATGGGGTGGGGGAAAGACTTAATTTCATCATATTTGTGCATATTTGATCATATTTCTCGAATTGCTTATACATGACTATTTTGGAATTCTTATTATCAATTTATGTGTTTATATGCATGTTTTCCAAAGTTTGAAAAATCACCCCCATTGAAATTTTTTTATTAGTGTCATGTAAGCTTTAATAGAACTCGACGATGCAAAATTAGATTCATTAGAGATATAGCATGAAATTGCCTAGTAAAGGGAACTCACAATGAAATGCATATTTTCTTGAAAACCATAAAAGGAGGTAAAGTTTGAAATTGCTTTTGACATGTGCATGGTAAGAGGATGGATGACTTTATATTTTCCATACAATGCTCATATTATTTATATTCGCAACCATACCTATGCTTATGCATCACAAAGCCATATTAAGCCTTATTTTATATATTGCTCCACATGATCTAAATATTGCTCATTCTTTACTTTATTTCTTATCTGGGGATTATGTTGAGAATGAAATTACATTATGGAGATTATTATATGGTTTTTTTGTTATTATCATTATTGGAGTTTGACAGGAGAATGATTCATATTATGGAAAATTTAATGAGTGAAAGAAAATCTGGTCACCCCAGGAGATAAAAATAGATCGACCCTGCCTACGTCGAGATAATAGTTCTGCAGGATGGGACACACATGTGAGGAGTCCGAAGCACTAAGTATCCGGGGTCATTCATGACACCCATGTTTGCGACTCGCGAGAATGCAGTGCTAATATTAGAGAGGTAAAAGCATATAAGTGAAAAAAGAAAAGAGTGATTTATGAGAGGATGAGTGATGTGGAAACTATTAAGGAGAAAGTGCATCAAAGCAAGAAAAAAGGTTTGACGAATTCTCCCCGGATTATTAGCACCACATTGCCCAAATATAACCTACCACTATACCTTTTACCTTTTCTTCACCATGAGCTTAATTAAAGTCCTCTTGATTATTAATGCTTTGTCACGTATGAATTGTTCTTACATAACCCTCTTTTTATGTGTGAAGTTGCTTTTTATTTACAGGCATGAATTTGTGACATTAGTACCTTTTCGAGGATGATAATTGATTGTAGGGACATGAGAATGAATCTAATATGTTGAGAGTTTTAATTTCTTCCCATGTATGACCATTAAAAGTATTGCTTGAGGACAAGCAAGGTTAAGTATGAGGTGTTTGTTGTGAGCCTAATTTGACATGTTTTGCACTGACTTTTATATTGATTTATGTATACATTTCATGCATTTGGGTTAGAATTTTACGAAATCTATGTAGTTTATGCTTATTTTTCAAATTATGGAGTCTACACTAGTTTCTGTTTAATTTCGCATAAATCGAAGCATTTATAGCAATTCGGAGAAAGGATGAAAAGCTCGAAGTCAATTACAGAAAGTCCAAGGTCAAGGAGCAGCTGAACTAGGATAAGTCGAGCAGAAATGAAGGAAAGTTCACTCGACAGAGCTAGTCGATATCGACCAACTTTAGTCGATATCGAGTGCCTTCCAGTCGAAATCCACCAGTCGAGCAAGCCAGTCACTCAAGGAGCCAAGAGCTAATCGACGTTGAGTAATTCTACTCGATGTAGAGTACATGTCGATTGTCCACCATGTAGCCAAGATCGAGTGCAATCCGAGGAGAAGAAGACCGTACTCGATGGCGAGTACTTTGGTCGACGTCGAGTACCATGCATCCAACATCAGTTCGAGTCCGAGATCGAGTGGGTGCCGAGAAGATAGATTACTTGCAAGTGAAGATATGTGGAATTCTATCCATCCATATGAAGATCAATCAAGTCAAAGAAGGATTTATCCACATTAGACATATTTCCTTATAGATTTATTTCCTTTATTCATTAAACTTTATCTTATGTCTTTAGATAGGAAGTTTTTAGATATAGATAGATTGTTCTTTCCTAGATTAGCGGGGATCGAACACTATAAATAAACCCTTAGGGGCTGAGTTTTAGGTATCTTATTCAATTTAAACACACAATTAGTTACATATAGCGAGTAGAGAGAGAGTTGGAGCCGAGTGGAGTTGGAGAAAGCGAGAGCGGTATTTGGCTTCGTTCGGTTGAAAGCTCTATTTTATTTCATTAATGCAATTTAGATTCATGAAATTATTGATGTGTTTACTTATGATGAAGAGTGAGTAGTCACCCAACTTCTAGGGTCCGGGTGAGCCCGACGGTAGCCATGTAAGGTAATGCGATAAAGGTACAATCTTTGGATGCGATTTTGTCTTCTATCCCCATAAGCATGATTCTTTTACGACAGTTGAAGGTGATCATTGTTTGTGTTATTGAAGCAAAAGTGATCTTAATACAACTTGGATTAATTATGTGAAAAGGGTTATGATGAACGATTTTTAGACGCGTAAACCGTATCAAAATAAAACTCAAACCTACAAACTAGTATAGCAAGTAAGTAAGAGGTCGATCCCACAGAGAATCAAGTATTTCTAAGCAATGTGTATTTACCAATTAGTCAAAAGGGGGGTTTTGGTTGATTGAGATTGAAAACAAAACAAAATAAAATAAAAACAAATTGATGCAAAACAATTGAGAGAGAATTTCTCTACCTACAATTATCTACTTTATTTGGTTGAATTGATATTGTAACTTTCTCTTGTCCTTTTAGGTTGCCTATGAATGCCCTTGTCCCGACCTAATATAGTTAATAGTCCAACCAGTCCTAGAAACTCTTATCAATCGAACAATCCCTAAAGAAGGATTGAACCCAATTGATAGCTTTAAGTTCAGATATTAATCAAGCTATTTGCAGTCCCTAAAGAGAGATTTAACAACACATTCAACTTCCTACTCATTCAATTAGTTCAACCAGCCCTAAAGGAACAAGTTTGCTACTTGGGTTAAGGTTCGTGTTGTGAGCCTAATTCGTCGGGGCAGAGGACGTCCAAAGAAGAGTTGGAGTGAAATGATTAGACATGACCTGACCGCGCTGGGACTTATTGAGGAGATGACACGCAATAGGATGCAGTGGAAGAGTGCTATCCGGGTTGACGAACACTAGTCGGGTGCAATGTTTATCGCATCATGCCTCCCTTCCCTTCTAGCACATCTTGCTTTTGCGCATTCTTCTCAACGTTTTCTTTCTTTTATATTTTTTTATTTATTTACGGTCTGCCGGAGGTGTTGTCATATTTCCTTGTTGTCTGGTTATTTGGGTCACTAGGAAACACCCTCTCGACCGAGTCGGGGCAAGGGTGCGTACAATTCGACCCCCCAGACCCTGCTCTAAGCGGGACATACTGGGCTTGTTGTTGTTGTTGTTGTATATCGATTTCTGCATACATTTCATACATTTGGGGTTAGAATAATACATAATTTGTGTAGTTTATGCTTATTTTCCAATTATGGAGGTCTACACAAGTTTTTGTTATATTTCGCAGAAATCGGACGCATTTTAGAGCTTAAAGGAAAGTCATGGAGAAGCTAAGAATGGAGCAGCTGGAGAAAAGGCCATTTTTCGGTATTCATCATTCTCAGTCAAGTTCTGATGTCTTCATAAGAGTTGTAGCCCTCGAAAAGGGCTTTCCAACGCATGGTCATATGCATCAATCCGACCAATGACGACTCGGGAAAGTGCGTTTCAAGAACAGAGCAGAAAGCTGAGAGACTTAGTCGATATCGAGTAAAGACCCCTGAAATCGACAAGAGAAGCTGGGAGCTGGAGCAGGTTAGTCGATATCGACAAGAATTAGTCGATATCGAAGAAACACTTGGTCGATTTCCATGTCCAGAACCGAGGTCGATGAAGCCGAGCACTAGGGAGACGAGCAGAAGTTAGTCGATATCGAGTAACTTTACTCGATATTGAGGACAACCCAAGTCGACATGTGTTCTGTTGGCCGACATGGAGTTGCTGAGCACAAGACGAAGAAAATGCTAGTCGATATCGAGGACTCCTACTCGATATCGAGGACGTCTCAGTGGTGGATTCCGGGCTATCCGAATTTCTTGTTAAGTTTCTATCCCGAAGCCGATGGTGATATTTTCGAGACCAAATTCTATCCACATGTATCAAGAGCTATCAAGTTCAAGGAAGATTTATCCACATTAGATATTTTTCTTATTTAATTATTAGATTTATTTCCTTTATTTATCAAGTTTTTATCTTAAGTAAGTAGATAGATAGATATAGATATAGATAGAGTTTCTTTCCTAGATTAGCTTGGAATGAAGCCTATAACTAAAGCCCTAGGGGGCTGATTTTCATTAATTCAAGTCAAGTCGTCTTAGGACGCAGAGAGAAAGAAGGCAAGAGAGAGGCGAGAGAAGATAGAGAGAGAAGGAGAAGATGTTGTAAGTTTAAGTTTATTAATGCAAGTTAGTTCTTTTTCATCAAAGATGTATGCTATTGCGATGAAGAGCGAGTAGTCCACCCACTTCTAGGGTCGGGTTGAGCCCGACGGTAGCCATGTAAGGTGATGCGATGAAGGTACAATCTTTTTATGCAATTTGTCTTCTATCCCTATGAACATGATTCTTTTGCGAGAGTTGAAGGTGATCCTTGTCTGATTTATTGAAGCGAAAGTGATCTTAATGCAACTTGGGTTAATTATGTGAAAAGGTTTAGTAACAATGAGGGTTTATGCGAAAGCCTCTATCTTCCTATTTGTTAATAACGAAAGTTATTTGATGGAAAGCATGATCTTTTATGCCTTTATGTGTTATTTTGCATGGTTATCGTTGTGGTGTTGATACCCTGGCTTTGGAAGTCTTTTAGTTTATTGAGTTTATTCACCAAAATTTGAGTTCTGTGTTCGAAATTTGCATTTTTACAGTTTCTGTGTTCTCGATCTCGGGGAAAGTTCTTGTTGATATCGAGTTGGCTGTACTCGATATTGAGGAGGGATTTACTCGATACTTGTCTGTTGCTGAGTCTGCTGTTTGTTGTCGATTTCTGTTTCTGTGATCGACTTGCTTTAGTCGATATCGACTTGCTGTAGTCGATATCGACTTGCTTTTGTCGATTTCGAGTTGATTCTGTTACTTGCTTTATTTTTCTGCTTTGCTTTGTTATTTTTGTCTTTCTCTCTGTCTTTCTGCTTTTCTCTCTGTGAGATTTACAGCTACCTGAGATCCGCTGACACGCTTCCTCCAGGATCGATCCTGACTTCCCACTACTGCATAGGGAGGGGGTCTTGTAATCATTTACGTGGGCATAATCTGGTTTGATTTATATTTCTATAAAGTATGGGGTGGGGGAAGGGCTCACTTTGTGCATATTTGATATATTTTACATTATGTGTGCATATTTAAAGTTTATTTCTGAATTGTTTATACATGGCTATTTTGGAATTCATTATCGATTTATGTGCTTATATGCATGATTTCAAAAGTTTGAAAAAATGACCCCCAATGAAATTTTTTGATTAATGTCATGGAAGTTTTATTGAACTCGACGATGCAAAATTAGATTCATTAGAGATATAGCATGAAATTACCTAGTAAAGGGTAGTAACAATGAAGTGCATTATTTCTTGAAAACCATAAAAGGAGGTAAAATTTGAAATTGCTTTTGACATGTTGCATGATAAGAGGATGGAGGACTTTATATTTGCATATAATGCTCATATTGTTATATCCTAGCCATTTTTATGCTTATGCATCACAAAAGCCATATTATGCCTTATTTCAATTATTGCTCCACATGATCTAAATATTGCACATTCTTTACCTTATTTCCTATCCGGGGATTATGTTGAGAATGATGTTACATTATGGAGATAATTATATGGTTGTTGTGTTGTTATTATCATTATTGGAGTTTGACAGAAATGTTTCAAAAATATGGAAAATTTAATGAGTGAGAAAAAAATTCGATCACCTCAGGAGATAAAGGTAGATCGGCCCTGCTTACTGAGATAATAGTACAGTGAGATGGGACACGAGGCGAGGAGTCCAAAGCACTAAGTATCCGGGGCCATTCATGACACCCATGTTTGCGACTCGCGAAAAGGCAGTGCTGATGTTAGAGAGGTAAAAGCATTATTATTGATAAAAGAATTATGAAAGGTGATGATTCTTATGGAAAAAAGAATGTGGTTGAGAAAGATTGGAAATACTCCATTTCTCCGGATCATTAGCACCACATTGCCAAAAATGGCCCACCTTTAGCCTTTTACCAATCTACTCCTTATTGAGCTTAAATTAAAGTCCTCTTGATTATTGTTGCTTTGTCACGAATGAATGTTTTTGCATAACCCTCCTTTTGTGAGTAGATGTTGCTCTTAAAAATTGCACATGCATGGAGTTGTGACACTAGTATCTTTTCGAGGATGGTAATTGATTGAAGGGACATATGGCAATGAATCTAAGGTGTTGAGAGTTTTGATTCCTTCCCCTGAATGACAAATAAAAGTATTGCTTGAGGACAAGCAAGCTTAAGTATGGGGTGTTTGTTGTGAGCTAAATCTGCCATGTTTTACAGTAACTTTTATATCGTTTTCTTCATGCATTTCATGCATTTGGGCTAGAATAATACAGAGTCTATGTAGTTTATGCTTATTTGCCAAATTATGGAATCTACACCAGTTTCTGTTTAAATTTGCAGAATTCGAGGCAATTTACAGCAGTTCTGAGAAAGTTTGGAAAAGCTCGGAAATCAGCTACAGAAGTCCAAAGTCAAAGGATGACAGAACCAAGACGAATCAAGCTGGAGCCCAGAAATTACTCGATATCGATGACATATAGTCGATATCGACAAATGATGTCCGAGCAGTACTGGTCGAGTAGAGCATGATCGAGGAGCTGAGAGCCAGAGCCAACCCGACTCCACAAGTTTACTCGATATCGAGTAATCTACTCGATATCGACAAGATCAGAGCACATGTCCGAGCCAGTGTCGGGGAGCAGTTCCTCGACCAAGACCAGCAGCGCAGAAGTCGACACAAGCTTACTCGATATCGACTAAAGTTGTCGATATCGAGGACCCCAGATCACCTGACCGAGGCTGATCGAGCAGCAGCAACCCAACATGCTGAGCCAGCCGTAGTCGATGACACACTTTACTCGATATCGAGTAGTGCTTGTCGATATCGAGGAGATCTTTCTGGAGACGGGTTACGCGGTGAGCTGTTCGACGTGGTTTGGGGTTGCTTGGAGCCGAAGGAGTCTGAGTTTGCCGAGATCTATCCACATCTATCAAGGCATATCAAGATCTATCAACACATGGAAGATTTACCTACTTTAGATTTATTTCCTATTTGGATTTTATTATTTATTCCATTTATTTATCTTTAAGCTTTTAGATATAGAGATTTAGATATAGATATATTTGTTCTTTCCTTGATTAGCGGGGTTTGAGCACTATAAACAAAGCCTTAGGGGCTGGTTTTTATTCATTCAATTTCAGAGACAATTAGTTAGATATATATATATATATATATATATATAGAGAGAGAGAGAGAGAGAGAGAGAGAGAGAGAGAGAGAGAGAGAGAGAGAGGAGGCGAGAAAGGAGAGAGAAGGAGGAACATTTGGAAGATTTTGTAAGTTTAAGTTTTATTTTGAATGTTAAAGTTAGTTTCTTTTATTATGGTTTGTTTCTAATTTCCTTCTTCTAGGGTTGGGGTGATCCCAACATAGATATATGTGTTTGATTTATAAATCCATCAATTTATATGTCTTTATCATCATCTACCTATGTGCTTAATCCTTTGCGAGAGTTGAGGAAATTCCTTATTCATGATATTGAAGCGAAATTGATCTTATTATGAATTGGATAGTAATTAGGGTTTATTTGCGAAAGCTGACTAATCCTAATTAAGAAAAGGTAGAACCAAATTAGGTTTTTTATGCGAGAGCCTCTATCACCTAAATTGTTGGAATTTGCGAAAGTCGATTCTTTGATATAAAGCATGCATCTTTATATGATTTATGATCTGCACATATGTTTATTGTTTTGGTGATCTCTAACCTTGGAAGTTTTTCATCTTTATTTGTTTTATTTTATTATTTTTATTCGGCACATATTCTACTCGATACCAAACCATCATTCTCTCTCCACCCCTCGACATCGACCTCTCTATTCTTTGTCGACAGCCACCCTCATCACCTTTTCCTGCTATCCCTGAACCCCAAAACACACTAAACCTAGAACCGCTGACTTCTCTCCTGAGGACGAACCTGACTCCCCTATACTATAGCGGGGGTCTTGACTATAAATTTATTTGGTCGAGAAACCCTCTCGTCAAATTGGCGCCGTTGTCGGGGAAGGGCGCCAATTTGTTGTATGGAGGAAATCAAGTTCAACAAGGCCCACGGTACATGAGAGCAACAACGCCAATCGATGTCGACTACCCCATAGTCGACGTCGACCACATTACAGAAACCCAGGTATGTCCTTCCCCGATCTCGATTCCACCTTTGCAATCTATCTTTGAAAAACCATTTGAAGGACCCCAAGAAGAAGAAGCACTATAAGAGACGAAGTTGGACATTGTTGCCCAGGGCATTCCAAGATCGCTTTTACCTTACAAAGTGAAGGCTATCCCCGATAATTTTGAGCAACCGATGTTCATATTCAAGTATGGGGTCCTAGTAAAGTGGCATGAAGCTCCGCATGATGAGGTGGAAATATCTCTTCCCACTCCACCGTTTTGCTGTGGTGGAGACGTGCAACCAAGTCAGCCTATGAAGCGGAAGAGGTATGATGATGAGGTATGTATATTTTCTTTATATCTTCCCTTATATATGCTAGCTCGAGCCAGGGAAGATGAATGGGTGGAGCCATGGATCGTCCACTCGGGGAGGTTTAAGCTTCTTCACATGATGCCCCCGGGTGACATCCCACGCTTCCCACCACCGGAGGAACCACCAGATCCACCTATACCTGCGGACAAAGATGAGCCAGGCTAATGCTTAATGAAGAGGTCGGCCTAGCGACTATAAATTCTAGAGCTTGTAACTAGACATTTATTTTTTGGGACTTTTTTGGACATTGTTGCTTTTTGTTTGTTTTTGAACTTTTAGTTTTTCTATTGTGGGTATATGTCTTCTATATTCTTCAGGTCCATGGGGATAGAAGCAAGCTAAATCGGACTCGGCCCAGAGCATAGCACTCGACATTATAAAGCCTTGCACATCTATCTAGTGAGTTTCTTTCTTTACCCTTATTTTTTATACGGTGAGGACACTGTAATGTTTAAGTATGGGATGAGAGAAGGGTTTACTTTGTGCATATTTGACCATATTTGATATTTTCCGTTCATATTTGAAGTTTATTTCTTGAATTGCTTATACATGGTTATTTTGGAATTCGTTATTAATTTATGTGCTTATATGCATGTTTTCCAAAATTTTGAAAAAATGACCCCCATTGAAAATTTTGATTAATGTCATGGAAGCTTTATATTGAACTCGAGGATGCAAAATTGGATTCATTAGAGATATAGCATGAAATTGCCTAGTAAAGGGAAGTCACAATGAAGCGCATTATTTCTTGAAAACCGTGAAAGGGGGTAAAATTTGAAATTGCTTTTGACATGTTGCATGATAAGAGGATGGAGGACTTTATATTTTCATATAATGCTCATATGTTTATAATCCTATCCTTACCTATGCTTATGCATCACAAAAGCCATAATATGCCTTATTTCATATATTGCTCCACATATTCTAAATATTGCCATTCTTTACCTTATTTCCTATCCGGGGATTATGTTGAGAACGATGTTACATTATGGAGATTATTATATGGTGTTTGTGTTGTTGTTACCATTATTGGAGTTTGGCAAGAATATTTGAAATATATGGAAAATTTAATGAGCGAAAGAAAATCCGATCACCTCAGGAGATAAAGGTAGATCAACCCTGCTTGCTGAGATAATAGTTCAGTGAGATGGGACACACAGGTGAGGAGTTCAAAGCACTAAGTATCCAGGGCCATTCATGACACCCATGTTTACGATTCGCAAGAAGGCAGTGCTGAGGTTAGAGAGGTAAAAGCATTATATTGAAAAAAAAAAAGCATTGAGCAAAAGAGAGAAAGGTGATGATTTTTATGAAGAAGGAATGTGGTATGAAAGTTTGGAAAGTACTCCTTATTGAGCTTAAATTAAAGTCCTCTTGATTATTAATGCTTTGTCACATGAATTGTTTTTACATAACCCTCCTTTTGTGAGTAGATGTTGCTTTTTATTGCACATGCATAAATTTGTGACACTAGTACCTTTTCGAGGATGGTAATTAATTGCATGGACATATAAGAATGAATCTAATATGTTGAGAGTTTTGATTCCTTACCCTGTATGACAATTAAAAGTATTGCTTGAGGACAAACAAGCTTAAGTATGGGGTGTTTGTTGTGAGCCTAATTTACCATGTTTTATAGTTACTTTTATATCGATTTCTGCATACATTTCATACATTTGGGGTTAGAATAATACATAGTTTGTGTAGTTTATGCTTATTTGCCAATTATAGAGGTCTACACAAGTTTTTGTTATATTTCGCAGAAATCGGACGCATTTTAGAGCTTAAAGGAAAGTCATGGAGAAGCTAAGAGTGGTGCAGCTGGAGAAAAGACCACTTTTCAGTATTCATCATTCTGAGTCAAGTTCTGATGTCTTCATAAGAGTTGTAGCCCTTGAAAAGAGATTTTCAACGCACGGTCATATGCGTCAATCCGACGAACGAGGACTCAGGAAAGTGCGTTTCCAGAACAAAGCAGAAAGCTGAGAGACTTAGTCGATATCGAGTTGTTTAATCGATATCGAGTAACCCAGATCGAGTAAAGACCCCTGAAATCGACAAGAGAAGCTGGGAGCTGGAGCAGGTTAGTCGATATCGACAAGAATTAGTCGATATCGAAGAAACACTTGGTCGATTTCCATGTCCAGAACCGAGATCGACGAAGCTGAGCACTGGGGAGCCGAGCAGAAGTTAGTCGATATCGAGTAACTTTACTCAATATCGAGGACAACCCAAGTTGACATGTGTTCTGTTGGTCGACATGGAGTTGCTGAGCACAAGACGAAGAAAATGCTAGTCGATATCGAGGACTCCTACTCGATATCGAGGACGTCTCAGTGGCGGATTCCGAGCTATCTGAATATCTGGTTAAGTTTCTATCCCGAAGCCGATGGTGATATTTTCGAGACCAAATTCTATCCACATATATCAAGAGCTATCAAGTTCAAGGAAGATTTATCCACATTAGATATTTTTCTTATTTAATTATTAGATTTATTTCCTTTATTTATCAAGTTTTTATCTTAAGTAAGTAGATAGATAGATATAGATATAGATAGAGTTTCTTTCCTAGATTAGCTTGGAATGAAGCCTATAAATAAAGCCCTAGGGGGCTGATTTTCATTAATTCAAGTCAAGTCGTCTTAGGGCGCAGAGAGAAAGAAGGCAAGAGAGAGGCAAGAGAAGAGAGAGACGAGAGAAGATAGAGAGAGAAGGAGAAGAGGTTGTAAGTTTATGTTTATTAATGCAAGTTAGTTCTTTTTCATCAAAGATGTCTGCTATTGCGATGAAGAGCGAGTAGTCCACCCACTTCTAGGGTCGGGGTGAGCCCAACGGTAGCCATGTAAGGTGATTTGGTGAAAATAAATCTTTTTATGCAATTCGTCTTCTATCCCTATGAGCATGATTCTTTTGCGAGAGTTGAAGGTGATCCTTGTTTGTGTTATTGAAGCGAAAGTGATCTTAATGCAACTTGGGTTAGTTATGTGAAAAGGGTTAGTAACAATTAGGGTTTATGCAAAAGCCTCTATCTTCCTATTTGTTAATAACGAAAGTTATTTGATGGAAAACATGATCTTTTATGCCTTTTAGTTTATTGAGTTTATTCACCAAAATCTGAGTTTTGTGTTCGAAATTTACATTTTTACAGTTTCTGTGTTGTCGATCTCGGGGAAAGTTCTTGTCGATATCGAGTTGGCTGTACTCGATATCGAGGAGGGATTTACTCGATATTTGTCTATTGCTGAGTCTGCTGTCTGTTGTCGATTTCTGTTTCTGTGATCGACTTGCTTTAGTCGATATCGACTTGCTGTTGTCGATATCGAGTTGATTCTGTTACTTGCTTTATTTTTCTGCTTTGCTTTGTTATTTCTGTCTTTCTCTCTGTCTTTCTGCTTTTCTCTTCGTGAGATTTACAGCTACCTGAGATCCGCTGATACGCTTCCTGGAGGATCGATCCTGACTTTCCACTACTGCATAGGGAGGGAGTCTTGTAATCATTTGCGTGGGCATAATCTGGTTTGATTTATATTTCTATATTTTGAACTTGATTTCTTCCATACAACAGTTCACAACCAGGAATCTACAAAACCCTAGCAATTGAATTAATTCTACCAAGTTGATCAAGCAAGATAGAATAAAACAATCAACAATAAAGCGCAAAGAAGTTGAAACATTCAATATAGAAAATAAGGAACAAGAATTAGAAACTCACAACAAATCCAAATAAAGCTTCAAATCGCAAGTAGAACGAAGAGAGTTTAGCCGCTGATGGCGAACATTACTCTCAATCTCCAACTAAAATCGTCCTGAATCCTAATCTAATTAATGAATGAAAACCTAGGGCTAAGCCCTCTCTCTATTTTGTGCCCAATTTCGTGTACAAGTCGGCCAAAAAGACAATTAGATAGATAAATGGGGTTTAGAATAGAAAACTGTCGCTAAACTCTGAAATGCGTTGCTCTGGACAAATGCGGCGGCCGCGGCATGGAAGCTGTTGCCGCTGCTTCATTGATGTGTTGCGGCCGCGGCATATGTGATGCGCCCTCTGCAATGGTCATTTACGAAAAATCTACTTTGAATCAGCTCTGGAGGTCAACAGAAAAGTTGTAGCTCTTTGAAAGCGCTTTCCAACACATGGTCATACTAGTCAATCGGATAGCCGAGGCCTCCAAAAACTGCAAAAGAAGTTCAGAATGTCTAGCTATAACTTCTGCAAACTTGTTCTTCGTTTATGATCGCTTCTTCTTCTCCTCAGGGCCTCTTTAGATCTTCATGTAAGCTTCTTCGATCAACTAGACATTGTCATCCAATGCCTTATCAGCTCATGTCTCATCCTCGGATCCACAGTTACCTGAAATAATCAATAAAAGTGTGTAGATTCCGACTCCACCAACATAAAGAGCAAATATGCAAATTATACTTAAACCATGCATGATATGCACCATAACTAAGCTAAATGCAACCTAATATGACCACCTAAATGCGTGCTATCAAACTCCCCCACACTTAAGCTTTTGCTTGTCCTCAAGCAAAAGAGGGACATGGAGGCGCAGGTGGAGGAGATCATGGCAATCCTAAAGAAGGACGCAGAAAATCCAATCAACACAAACCAAGGTACGTCGTTATGGATTAATTATTTTTCGGATGCCTTGACAGGAACCAAGTATGGGGTCAAGATCGACCAAGGCTCCTCGACATCGAGAACCCTAGTCGACCTCGACCAAAAACAGAAACCTCCACCAGCACCAGCATCGTCGAGCAGCAACCCTGAAGAGCCAGGCTCGTCGAGATCGAGTAGGCTACTCGAGATCGACCACCCCTCTGCTGCCTCGGCTTCGTCTTCTTCGACACTGACTCCACCAGACGAACCATGCTCCTCGATCTCGACCAGGCTTGTCGAGATCGACTACCACCAGGCTCCACCAGCTCCTGTTTCCTCGACGCTGCAGCCACCAGGAGCAGAAGGCTACTCGAGATCGAGTAGTCTACTCGAGGTCGATGAGACATCCCCTTCATCGAGTTCTGCATCTTCGAGCAGCTCACCACCGGAACCAGCATCCTCGTCGAGATCGACTAGCCCTAGTCGAGATCGACCAAACACTGTGGTCCTCGATTCCGTCTCTGCGAAGGTAAGCCAAGGTATGGATCTTTCTTCTCCTATTTCCATTAAAGATCTATCTATACATGGGAGAGGTTTGCCTTGGTATGTGCGCTTATGTAGGATATCCAATGATGAGCCCAAGGAATATGAAGTTGGAGACAAGCTCTATGTCTCTAAATCAAAGGATCATTGGTTCCCCAACAAATTCAACAAGAAGCGGATGAGACCGTTCGTGGTGAACAAGATCCATTCTGGGGGATTACAGCTGATGGACAAGAATGGACTCTTATTTGAGGCCCAAGCTACATGGGCACTGCAGATGCCACCTTGAGCATACATGGAAAGTCAGCCTAGCAACTATAAAATCTAGAGCTTGTACATAGACTTTTTTAGGACATTTTTTGAGACATTGTTTTTTGCTTGTTTTTGGTTTAGAACATTTTTGGTTTTTGTTTTTTCTTTTGTGAGTATATGTCTTCCATACTTTTCAGGTCCATGGATAGAACCAAGCTATATTCATACTCGGCCCAGGAGGTGCTTCCATTCGAAATTTAGAGGCCCTACACACCTGTCTAGTGAGTTTCTTTCTTTACCCTTGTTTTTATACAGTGAGGACACTGTAATATTTAAGTATGGGGTGGGGGAAGGGCTTACTTTATGCATATTTGCTATATTGTGACATTATGTGTGCATTATTTCTTTGAATTGCTACATGGCTATTTTGGAATGCATTATTGATTTATGTGCTTATATGCATGTTTTCCAAAGTTTGAAAAATGACCCCCATTGAAAATTTTAGATAATGTCATGGAAGCTTTAATTGAACTCGACGATGCAAAATTGGATTCATTAGAGATATAGCATGAAATTGCCTAGTAAAGGGAAGTCACAATGAAATGCATTATTTATTGAAAACCATGAAAGGAGGTAAAATTTGATGTTGCTTTTGACATGTTGCATGATAAGATAATGGAGGACTTTATATTTCCATATAATGCTCATATGTTATATCCTAGCCTTACCCATGCTTATGCATCACAAAAGCCATAATATGCCTTATTTCATATAATTGCTCCACATGATCTAAATATTGCCATTCTTTACCTTATTTCCATCCGGGGATTATGTTGAGAATGATATTACATTATGGAGATTATCATATGGCTTTTGTGTTGTTATTATCATTATTGGAGTTTGGGAAAGTGTTTGAAATATATGGAAAATTTAATGAGTGAAAGAAAATCCAATCACCTCAGGAGATAAAGGTAGATTGACCCTGCTCTCTGAGATAATAGTTTGGAGAGATGGGACACATTGTGAGGAGTCCAAAGCACTAAGTATCTGGGGCCATTCATGACACCCATGTTTGCGACTCGCGAGAAGGCAGTGCTGAGGTTAGAGAGGTAAAAGCATTATTATTGAGAAAAGCAATATGAAAGGTAATGAATCTTATGGAGAAGGAATGTGGAAATTCAATTTGGAAATACTCCATTTCCCTGGATCATTAGCACCACATTGCCAAAAATTGCCAAATAAAAGTATTGCTTGAATGACAAATAAAAGTTTTGAAATACTCCATTTCCATGAATCTAATATGTTGAGAGTTTTGAATTCTTCCCCTGAATGACAAATAAAAGTATTACTTGAGGACAAGCAAGCTTAAGTATGGGGTGTTTGTTGTGAGCTGAATCTGCCATGTTTTACACTTAAGTTTATATCGATTTCTGCATACATTTCATTCATTTGGGCTAAGATAGTACAGAATCTATGTAGTTTATGTTTGTTTGCAAAATTATGGAATCTACACCCGTTTCTGTTTAAAATTCGCAGAATTCGAGGCATTTTACAGCAACTCTAAGGAAGGTCAGAAAAGCTCGGAAATCAACTACAGAAGTCCAGAATCCGAGAGTACAGAACCAGGAAAAATCGAGCTGAAGCCAGAGCTACTCTATGTCGAGTACACCTTACTCGATCTCGAGTAGAGAGTCCGAGCAGACTTGGTCGACAAAGCCTGGTCGAGAAAGCTGAGCCAGACCAACCCGACTCCCGGAACACAACTCGATCTCGACAAGAGCTAGTCGAGATCGACGAAGCCTAGACGCCACACCCGGAGTCGAGAAGAGGAGCAGATCAAGAAGCCGAGGACGAAGACGCCGAGCACATCTCTACTCGATCTCGATGAGACCTTGTCGAGATCGACGAGCCACCCAGCGCCAGTCCGAGTCCATGCCGAGGAGGAGTCCTCGACATCACCAGAGAGCCATCCTCGACCACAACCCTAGTCGATCTCGAGGAACCCTAGTCGAGATCGACGACACCCAGGAGCCCAGATTCGAGTCTGTGGAGGACCAGCTAGCCGAGACGACGAGCCGAGCCAGTCGACAATGAACTCTAGTCGAGATCGACGAACCCTTGTCGAGATCGAGTAGGCCAGCTTCTGGAAACGTGTCGACGTGAGCAGTCCTTGTCGAGTTAGAGTTCCTTGGAACCGAAGGAGGTCGAGTTGGCCGGGATCTATCCTACATCTATCAAGTCTATCTATGGAAGGGAGATCTATCAACATGAAGACATCTTACCTAGTTTAGATATAGTTTTTCTTTAAAGATTTATTTCCATTTAGCATTTTATTTATCATTAAGGCTTTTAGATATAATTTTAGATATAGATAGAAGATTCTATCCTTGATTAGCAAGGAATAGAAGGCTATAAATAAAGCCCTAGGGGCTGGTTTTTCATTCATTCAGAAACACAATCAATTCATTTAAGTAGAGTAGAGAGAGAGAGTTTGTAGCAAGCAAGGTGGAAAGGCGAAAGCGGATTTGTCTTGTGGGTTGTAAGCTTTCTTTATTTAAATTCAATGCAAGTTAGTTTGTTTTGTTATTTAATGTCTTTCTTGATGATGAAGCGTGAGTAGTCCACCCACTTCTGGGGCTGGGGTGAGCCCGACGGTGGCCATGTGAGATGATGCGGTAAAGGTCAGATCTTGTTATGCAATTCGTTTTGTTATTTAATGTGTTACTTTGCATGGTTATCGTTGTGATGTTGATACCCTGGCTTTGGAAGTCTTTTATATATTGAATTTATTTCGTCGGAAATCTGAGTTTTGGGTTCGAAATTTGCAATTTAAGTTTTCTGTCTTTCTAGTCGATACAGAGGAAGAGCTCGTCGAGATCGAGTAGGTCTTAGTCGATCTCGAGTACGGTTTGTCTAGGTCGAGTAGAGTTTCTGCTTTTGTTGTGATTTTTCAGTTTCTGTTTTCTGTTGTTGGTAGTCGATCTCGAGTAGGTTGTTGTCGAGATCGAGTGCCTCTGTCTTTGCTTTGTTCTTTACTTTCGTTCGCTATTTTCTGTCTTTTGTTCCGGTTTTGCTTTGTCTTTTCTGTCTTTCTGTTTCTGTCTTTTCTGCTGCTTGTCTGTGAGATCTGTTGCTACCTAAGAACTGCTGACGTGTTTCCTCGTGGATTCGATCCTGACAACCTTCTACTACAACGGGAGGAAGTCTTGTATTTATTTGCTGAGACAGGGAAGTCAGTCAAATCTATACTTTATATTTATTTCATACTTGACCATCCTCATGCAAACAACAATTTGTTGGGGCACAAATCTGGTTTGAGTTATTTCATTATATTTCATACTTGATTTCCTCCTCACAACAGTTCTCACCTTCAAACTGCAACAATCTCAACATCTTAAAAAGTTAGTAGGAAGGGTGTCGTGAACCGTAAGATAGGCTCACAACAGGTTTGTGCCCCATCAAAATAACTTGATTCCCCGGCAATGGCTCCAATTTGATGAACGGTTTTTAGTCGCGTAAACCGTATCAAAATAAAACTCAAACCTACAAACTAGTATAGCAAGTAAGTAAGAGGTCGATCCCACAGAGAATCAAGTATTTCTCAGCAATGTGTATTTACCAATTAGTAGAAAGGGGGGTGTTAGTTGATTGAGATTGAAAACAAAACAAAATAAAATAAAAACAAATTGATGCAAAACAATTGAGAGAGAATCGCTCTACCTACAATTATCCACTTTATTTGGTTGAATTGATATTGTAACTTCTTCTTGTCCTTTTAAGTTTCCTATCAATGCCCTTGTCCCGACCTAATATAGTTACTAGTCCAACCAGTCCTAGAAACTCTTATCAATCGAACAATCCCTAAAGAATGATTTAAACCAATTGATAGCTTTAAGTTTAGACATTAATCAAGGTATTTGCAGTCCCTAAAGAGAGATTTAACAACACATTCAACTTTATACTCATTCAATTAGTTCAACCAGCCCTAAAGGAACAAGTTTGCTACTTGGGTTAAGGTTCGCAACCATGAATCTAAAAAACCCTAGCTATTGAATTAATTCTACCAAGTTGATCAGGCAAGATAGAATAAAACAATCAACAATAAAGTGCAAAGAAGTTGAAACATTCAATATAGGAAATAAGGAACAAGAATTAGAAAGTCACAACCAATCCAAATAAAACTTCAAATCGCAAGTAGAATGAAGAGAGTTTAGCCGCCGATGGCGAACATCGCTCTCAAACTCCAACTAAAATCGTCTTGAATCCTAATCTAATGAATGAATGAAAACCTACGGCTAAGCCCTCTCTCAATTTTGTGCCCAAATTCGTGTCCAAGTCGGCCAAAAAGACAATTAGATAGATAAATAGGGTTTAGAATAGAAAACTGTCACAGAACTCTGAAACGCGTCGCTCTGGGAAAATGCGGCGGCCGCGTCATGGAAGCTGTGGCCGCTGCTTCATTGATGTGATGCGGCCACAGCATATGTGATGCGCCCACTTCAATGATATTTTACGAAAAATCTACTTTGAATCAGCTCTAGATGTCAACAAGAAAGATGTATCTCTCTGAAAGAGCTTTCCAACGCATGGTCATAATCGTCAATCGGACAACCGAGGCCTCCAGAAAGTGCAAAACAAGTTCAGCATGTATAGCGATAACTTCTGCAAACTTGTTCTTCGTTTAGGCTCGCTTCTTTTTCTCAGGACCTCTTTAGATCTTCATGTAAGCTTCTTCGATCAACTAGACATTCTCATCCAATGCGTGTAGATTCCGACTCCGCCAACATAAAGAGCAAATATGCAACTTGTACCCAGTGTTCTAAAAATCGCGCCTAGGCGCCGCCTGGGCGCCGCCTAGGCGCTAGGCGGGACGGGACCTAGGAATTTTTAAGCCTAGGCGGACCTCTAGGCGAAAATTCGTCCAGAAACCACCTAGTCCCGCCTAGGCGCCGCCTAGGCACCGCCTGGTCCCGCCTAGGCGCCGCCTGGGCCCGACTAGTCCCGCCTAGGCGCCGCCTGGGCCCGTCTAGGCACCGCCTAGTCCAACGATTATTTAATTTGCGCTTCTAAGCATATGATTAGTTGACTTAGGGTTTTTTTATCCCCCATGTCGGGATGCATTTGCTTTTCAGTCGAACTTATAGTTTTGGATTTTAGGAGGTTTAGAGTTGTTAGTCAGACATGTACTTTTGCGTTTATTTACTTTAGTGTTAGTTAACTACTACAAATTTGGGTTTATGAGTGATATTATGGATTATTATTACATTATATGAATTATTGACAAGTGTTATTCGTCAAAATATAAGGAAATAATCAAGTTTGTTCTAAGTCCGCCTAGGCACCCGCCTAACCGCCTAGGCGCTAGGCGGCCACCCACCGCCTAGCGGCCGCCTAGCGGCCGCCTAGCGCCTTTTAGAACATTGCTTGTACCTAAACCATGCATAATATGCATCATAACTAAGCTAAATGCAACCTAATATGACGACCTAAATGCGTGCTATCAGGTTAGTAACAATTAGGGTTTAGATGAAAGCCTCTATATTCCTACTTGTTAATAACGATAGTTATTTGATGAAAAGCATGATCTTTTATACCTTTGTGCATTATTTGATATGGTTATCGTTGTGGCGTTGATACCCTGATTCTAGGAGCTTTTAGTATATTGAATCTATTCCCACCAATTTCATGTTCTGTTTGTGTTTCTGTCATTGCAAAGGCAACAATTTTTGTTTCTGCAGTACTCGACATCGATTGACCTCTACTCGACATCGAGTAGTCTGGTCGACATCGAGTACGCTTTTACTCGATTTTCTTTGTTTTGTGTTTCTGTTGTTTTCTGTTTGCAGTTTTTACTCGATTGAGTGGTCGACGTCGAGGACTCCAGTCGACGTCGAGTACTTCCTGAGTCGATTTCGAGAGGAGTTTGGAACTGAAAAGGCGGGCGTTGACACGCTTCCTCGTGGATCGATCGTAACTATCTTCTACTACAACGGCAGGAAGTCTTGTATTTAATTGCTTGGACAGGAGTCGGTTTGAATTTATATTTATTTATATTTGCATACTAGACATAATCCTCCTGCAACAACAATGCTAAACTCTATATGGTGAACAACACTGTAGTCATCCCAACAGATATGGTGGATGATGTGCCAATACAAGTAGGTAAGTTCTTTGTCCCTGCGGGTTTCTTAGTTATTGATATGGCAGAGGACCCTAGCTGCTTGTCCAATTATATTAGGAAGGCCCCTCTTAGCAATCGTGGATGCCAACAAAAGCGTAAGGAAGGGAGTACTCATTTTCAACATCAGCGATGAGGTAATTGAGTATTCTTTTAATAAAACTGAAAGGCATACAGGTCATATCGAGGAGGTCAAGTCCATATCAGTCAGGTACATCACTTGCGGGGAGCCCAAGGTAAGAAATATGACCCCCGAGCAGCTGAAGAAGAGGGATATGGAAGCTCAGGTAGAAGAGATCATGGCAATCCTGAACGAGGAAACGGAGAATCTACTCGACATCGACCAGGGTAAGTCGACGTTGACTAACTCTTTTTTGAATGCTTTGTTAGGTCTTAAGTATGGGGTCTAAATCGAGCTGAACTACTCGATATTGACGATGCCATAGAAAATAGGCTATATAATAAACACGGAATATTACGTCATAAATGGGTCACCCAACGCAAAAGGACGGTCGGTCCCACCATTAGCATATCGCGAGCAAAGTATCCGACCAGACCTGAAGAACTAGGCTTAGCACTTACAATATCCATTAACCTTTATTTCCCTCGCGACCCAAAACCAATATAGGAGTCAGAGCTAACTCTCCATTGTATCTCGTTAGCCTCCGAAGACCTAGCAAGCAGCTCGCTGGCTCAAGCACCTCGCCTCTTATTGCTCCATGTGTATTGCCTATTCCCTTAAGCATGTGGGCATGCGCTACACGTGTCTTACGTAGAACCACGAGGTTGCCAGCCAGCTCCTCGCTTGGTTCCCTATAACTACCCCCCTCCGATCTCAGAGGAAGGGATCCGATTCCGAAGATAAGAAAGGCATAAGAGCTCTGATTATCCCCCAGACTTAAAAATCCCGGAGTTGAGTTCTAGAGATTCTCGGTCGGAGAAGAACATTCCTTGAGATAACAACCTCGCCAAACTTCCCCCGTAGACGACGATTGAACAATAGAACGTAATTCATCGCGAGTCAAACTCATAACCCTTATCGCTTGGACAAATAAGCTTGCAATCTGATCATCGTCCTATCAGGCTAAGGCTCGCAGGTATTTTAAAAGCATTATATCATCACAAGTGAGCTAATAAGTATAGACGAAATCTCATGAGCGCTTCATTGGCGCCGTCTGTGGGAACCTTTCACGACGAGGGGTTCCGTGTAGCAATACGCTTCTTTACATTACTATCTTTCCATTCCTTTTATTTCGTCCTTTCTTACCGCTCTATCCTTTTTATTCGGAGAGGAGTTTGGGCAACAACACCATGAGAACGAGGAAGCAAACGACATCAACCTCAACACCATCCCCAACGAGGAAACCCTACACAGCGACAACGAGGGCGCTCCTCAACAACCAACATGGGACACTGTGCAACCCCCTCCGTTCGCTCCCTACGGGATGTAGAGCGGTTGCTCCCCATACCAATTCTTTGCGGGGAGCTACCCACAAAGCATGTACTTTAACCAACAGGCGAATAGGAGTCTAAAGCACCTTAACCACTACTTAAAACTAAAAAAGAAGAGATCCCACCAAAAAAAAAAAGTAAAAAAAGAGAAGAAATTCCAAATAAAATAAAATAAATAAAAGTTCAAGTGAAGGATTGTATTAAGAGAAAATTGTATTCGATATATCAAAGAAGTAGGCTGTTGGCAAGAAGAGCCATCCGGGCCCAAATTTGCAAAAATGATAAAATAGTCCAAACAATTGCAAAAATAATCGGTGACCATTACCTGTTGTAACGGGTTAACCCTAATCATCACAAACCACTCCTCTTTTTTGGGTTAAAATTTCAAAAGGCGGGTGTTTCATTACAAAGGAGAAAGTCTACCGCCATTGAAGGACCTTCAAGAGAGGGGAGAGAGAGAGAGAGAGCGCGCCAACGAAGAGAATAAGATAGTTTTTATCACTTTCGGTTAATGATAAGAAGAGGATGAGGAGTACATCAATGGATGTAAATAGCCGAAGTTGGCACGTTTTTTTCTTTGTATAACACGAAATATTCCATTGTTGTCCCAGATTACTTTTTAACTGGCGAGTAACTATAATACTGGGTTGTCTGTCCTTCCAAATCCGTTTTTAATGGATGCCCTAGGTGCCCCTTCAACTTTTTGGAATTTTTTATCCCGAAACCCCTCTCATAACTCTCTTGAAACCCCTCACATAGCAAGTAAATCTCCCTCATTTTTTTGGGCGGGAAATGTTGAGCATTAAATGGTCTATAAATACATTTAATGTTGATGACATCAGTCCTCCCTCTCTCTCTTGTCCCTCCCGGAGAATATGGTTCCCTCCTTTCTTATTTTTCTGTCACCTCTCACTTTCTGGACACCTGGCCAACACATCTTTTCTTTCCCTTTATTTTTATTTTTTTTTGTTACCTACAACCGGCTACAATGGTAAGGATTTTAATTGCACAAATGACAATTTGTCACCCGCATGCAAATTTTCATATGACGGGTATAGATTTGCAAACCTCATCCAAAATTGGTATATCTATGCAAATTGGCCTTGTATTAAAAACATTTACCTTAAGTTTTACTTCTCACTATGTGCTTCTTCTTTTTCACCCATGACACTATAAAGGAGACAATAAACAAAAAGAAAATATTAGTGTGAAAGTTATAAAACTAATATCAACCAACAAAATAGATTACGATCATAGAAAATACATAGTATATTAAAAAACTATTTTGACGTAATATGAGAGTGAAAGAAAGATAAAGACTCGGTTTGGTTTGTTGCTTATGATTATCTAAAAGATGTGGTATATATATGTGTTTATATAAATAGCATAGGCATGCTATAATTGAATTAGGAGTTTCAATTTTTAACTTATTAGTTAAGTGAAATAAATTTAAAAGTAAATAGGTTAAAGGAGTTACATTTTTTGTATTCAATATTTGTTGAAGTTACTTTTTTGTTTTATTGGTTGGTTACTCTTCATAAACTATGCAAGATTACATATGAAAAATCGTACCATTAATATATGAGAGAAATAAACTTTAATAAAATTAAAATAGAATATTTTGTATGATTAAGATAATATCTTTAAGGAATGTGCACAAACATAATATTTTCAAATTAGCTGAAAATAAATAATAACAAAAAGATTATGACGATGGTATAATAAATTATCTTATTCACATATTTGCATAGTATAAACTATATATGATAAATTTTGATTAAAAAAATTCAAAGTTTTTTTAATTTATAAATAATGAAAAGAACTTGTAATGTCCTCCACGCATTCCTTTATACACAATTATTTTATTATTTTATTTTATTTCTATTTACGAAAATATGCATAGAAAACATGACAATCTAATAGGAAATAAAAAAAATTGCAAAATATGGTAAAAGTGTAACTAATAGGATTCGAACTCAGGACCTTATTCTTACGAAACAACTCTATTAATCATTGAGCTATGAAGATGTTTTTCATTTTTTTATGGAATTGAAACAATATATATATATATATATATATATATATATATATATAATATGGATAATTAAATAAATGAGCATTAAATTGCGCCCGAACACAACTTTTTATGTATTATTATTATTATTATTAACCGATTCTTCGTAGTGTTTGATTTACTTGTTAAATGTTTAATCGGTTCAACCTTTTGGATGAGTTATGTTTGATGACTGATAAGTTATGTTGTGGGCACTTGTTTATATTTATTATGGATGGTTGTTGTGAATGCTGCGTTATGACGCATTTCGTTTGGGTTAAATGGTTGATATTCTTAGGTTGAGAAGTTTCTGAGATAGATAAAATATGCCAGCGGTTATTTTTTTATCGGCATAGACTTTGATTTTATTGGTTAGGGAAAATCATATACTGGCTAGTAAGCAAAAAATCACACACATTTGTCTTTTGCATCATTGGCAAATTAAACGGTCAATTATGTACAATCAAAACCACCAACACCCCAAAGTTTCCCTGTGTTACAAGCAAACTACCAAAATACTACCCACTAGTCATCGAACGTAGATCACCTTATTCGGTTTTGCACCTCCTCCTTCGACTTCAACAACAAAATCCCTCGTGAAGGTCGGTGTTCTTGCGTCTAGGGTCCCCTACATGTGGAAGAGCTTTGTCCAACATCGCCTCCATATCGTCGGTGGACATCCCTGGAGCTTTTGGCCTCGAAACCATCCTTTCGGCCCCCTCTATCTCATCATCAGATGATATTTCCATACAACCCATTGATGATGTTTCCTCACATGACATGCTCTCCTCTATGAGCATTGCATTATGGGAATTTCGACCTTCAAATACCCATCCCCTTCCTCAACGTTCCCACCGACCATCGCACACGAGAGTAAGTAAGAGCACCTATTTCTCCCCTCCCAAATGAAGAGAATAAGATAGTTTTTATCACTTTAGGTTAATGATAAGAAGAGGATGAGGAGTACATCAATGGATGTAAATAGCCGAAGTTGGCACGTTTTTTTCTTTGTATGACACGAAATATTCCGTTGTTGTCCCAGATTACTTTTTGACTGGCGAGTAACTATAATACTGGGTTGTCTGTCCTTCCAAATCCGCTTTTAATGGATGCCCTAGGTGCCCCTTCAACTTTTTGGAATTTTTTATCCCGAAACCCCTCTCATAACTCTCTTGAAACCCCTCACATAGCAAGTAAATCTCCCTCATTTTTTTGGGCGGGAAATGTTGAGCATTAAATGGTCTATAAATACATTTAATGTTGATGACATCATTCCTCCCTCTCTCTCCTGTCCCTCCCGGAGAATATGGTTCCCTCCTTTCTTATTTTTCTGTCACCTCTCACTTTCTGGACACCTGGCCAACCCATCTTTGCTTTCCCTTTATTTTTATTTTTTTTTGTTACCTACAACCGGCTACAATGGTAAGGATTTTAATTGCACAAATGACAATATGTCACCCGCATGCAAATTTTCATATGACGGGTATAGATTTGCAAACCTCACCCAAAATTGGTATATCTATGCAAATTGGCCTTGTATTAAAAACATTTACCTTAAGTTTTACTTCTCACTATGTGCTTCTTCTTTTTCACCCATGACACTATAAAGGAGACAATAAACAAAAAGAAAATATTAGTGTGAAAGTTATAAAACTAATATCAACCAACAAAATAGATTACGATCATAGAAAATACATAGTATATTAAAAAAATATTTTGACGTAATATGAGAGTGAAAGAAAGATAAAGACTCGGTTTGGTTTGTTGCTTATGATTATCTAAAAGATGTGGTATATATGTGTTTATATAAATAGCATAGGCATGCTATAATTGAATTAGGAGTTTCAATTTTTAACTTATTAGTTAAGTGAAATAAATTTAAAAGTAAATAGGTTAAAGGAGTTACATTTTTTGTATTCAATATTTGTTGAAGTTACTTTTTTGTTTTATTGGTTGGTTACTCTTCATAAACTATGCAAGATTACATATGAAAAATTGTACCATTAATATATGAGAGAAATAAACTTTAATAAAATTAAAATAGAATATTTTGTATGATTAAGATAATATCTTTAAGGAATGTGCACAAAGATAATATTTTGAAATTAGCTGAAAATAAATAATAACAAAAAGATTATGACGATGGTATAATAAATTATCTTATTCACATATTTGCATAGTATAAACTATATATGATAAATTTTGATTAAAAAAATTCAAAGTTTTTTTAATTTATAAATAATGAAAAGAACTTGTAATGTCCTCCACACATTCCTTTATACACAATTATTTTATTCCTTTATTTTATTTCTATTTACGAAAATATGCATAGAAAACATGACAATTTAATAGGAAATAAAAAAAAATTGCAAAATATGGTAAAAGTGTAACTAATAGGATTCGAACTCAGGACCTTATTCCTACGAAACAACTCTATTAATCATTGAGCTATGAAGATGTTTTTCATTTTTTTATGGAATTGAAACAATATATATATATATATAATATGGATAATTAAATAAATGAGCATTAAAATGCGCCCGAACACCACTTTTTATGTATTATTATTATTATTATTATTATTATTATTATTATTATTATATATTATAGATGCCGACAACATCAATCTCCATGCGCAGGAGGAAGCTGAAGTTTCCACTTTAAGATTGGCTCGAACTTCTTTTTGGGGTTTAGAAGCTCAATAGGGTTTTAATAACAGTTCATGTCTTATGAGGATCAAACTTAGAGCGTGTTTGTTTTCCTATAATACTTTTCGGAGCTCAATAGGGTTTTAAAATACGTTTATCTCACTCATCCCGAAAAATGATAACCCCACAATGACGACACACTATCGACCAATTAGCCTCTGCTCAACTATCTATAAAATCATATCCAAGATCATCACTGATCGATTGAAATCAATAATGGGTAAACTGATCCACCCACTACAAGGTGCCTTTGTATCTGATAGAGCAATTCAAGATAACATCCTCATTGCTCACGAAATCTTCCACTCCTTTCGTACCCGAAAGGGTTCGAAAGGATGGACTGCAATCAAGCTTGATATGGAAAAAGCATACGATAGAGTAGACTGGCAATTTACGAAGTCATTACTCCAACGATTCGGATTCCATCAAAAGTTTGTGAACATAATTATGGAATGTGTAACCACAATGTCCTTCTCTGTTCTTGTTAACAATGGACCTACCGAACCTTTCATACCTACAAGAGGTCTAAGGCAAGGCGACCCGCTATCCCCATTTCTCTTCCTCCTAGGAGCGGAAGTCCTGGCTCGTAAACTAACTAGAGATTCTGAATCAACTAACAACAACATAGGCTTTAAAATCGGCCATTCGGGCCCCAGGATTCCCTTTCTGGCCTTTGCAGATGACATTATCATATTTGCGAAAGGAAATAGTACGCCATGTGCAAAAACAAAGGAGATTATTGAAGACTACTGTAAATTTTCCGGTCAGAAAGTTAATTACCATAAATCATCATTTCAAACCACACCGGGAATCCCCAGGACAAGAGCACGCGAGCTAGAAGCAATACTTAACATACCACTAGAACGGAACCTGGAAAAATACTTGGGTTGTCCGATAATTAACGGTCGAGTCACAAAGGAAACATTTGGGGAAATAGTATGCAAATCCAAGAATCAACTAAGTAAATGGCGGGCGAACTCCTTATCCCAACAAGGACGAGCAACCCTAATAGCATCAAACTTATCGTCAAAACCACTCTTCGCTATGCAAAGTTTCATGCTTCCTACATCAATTCACAAGCAACTTGACCAAATCAACAGAACTTTCTTCTGGAACAAAGATGCTCAACACAGCCCTCTCATTAGCTGGGACAAAATCTGCAAATCGAAGGCTGCCGGGGGTCTCGGTGTGCGGAAATCCAAAGACATGAATGAAGCACTGCAGCTAAAACTCCTATGGAAAATACTATCAGAACCAGAAAATAATTGGGTCAAAATAATCTCGCACAAATACTTGAAGGAAAGCCACATCCTAAACTATGAGAAAAAAGGGAATGCTTCCTGGCAATGGTCAAAGCTTCGCCTCCTAATCCCAAAGTTTAAGTCAGGACTCGTGTGGACAGTCGGGGATGGAAAAACAATCAAATTTTGGAAAGACAACTGGATCTCAAAACAACCTCTAACTGAACGGGTGGATCCCCAATTCATCGTTAACGTAAATGAAACAGTAAGCGAATATATCATGGGAGGACAATGGTGGAAAGAAAAACTTGATCCGATCCTACCAGCTACAATAGTAGAAGAAATTATGAAAATCCCACTACCAAAAGCCCCTCTACTAGACAGATTGTACTGGTGGCCGGCCAAAAAGGGTTGGTTCTCAACATCAAGTGCCTATAACCTAATAACATCCAACTCAAATATAATACAGGAAGACTTCAACTGGATTTGGAAAATTGATGCCCCTCCTAAAGTTAAGAACTTCATCTGGAAGATCAGGCAGAAGGGACTCCCAACTGCGACTCGACTGGCACAAAAGTGAGTAGTTGTACCCTCCACTTGCTGCCTCTGTAATCGCTCCACCGAAGACGATATCCACATTTTCCTGGAATGCCCCATTAACGACGACCAAGAACAACTACCAAGCGACATAGCCTTACAAATAAACACGCTTCTAGCAGACAACAGAGATATGGGTAAAGTTCTACAAATAATAGGATCTATGTGCTCAACAAAAACCAAACAAACCATAGCTATTAGATGGTGGACGATCTGGTTCATCAGAAATCAGATTATATTTAGAGATGGAAAAATCACCTCCCCAGAAGGGATTAGAAGAATGATATTGGATAACTTAGAGAATTGGAAAAGGGCCTGCAAGCTAAGCATAAAAGGAGAAGACCAAAAACTCTCGTGTAAGAGCAAATACAAACCAAGAAAGATCACGACAAACCACCAATGGAGAAAACCGCCGAAAGGCAAATACAAATTAAATTTCGATGGATCGAGCTTTGCAAATTCCAAGAGCTCTACAGGGTACATCATTCGGGACTGGAATGGTAACCCTATTTTCATGGATGGCGGCCCAGTCGGTAGACAATCTCCAATTATGGCGGAAGCTTTAGCACTTAGACAAGGCATTGAAAAGGCAAAAGAACTAAAAATTTGTGACCTAATCATAGAAGGAGACTCAAAAATAATCACTGACTATTTACAAACTAAAACAAACTGCCCATGGGAAATAGAAATGATAATGTCAGATATTCTCGTATTACTTCAAGACATACAACATATAGGGATATCCCATATTCCCCGGATTGGTAACAGAGTGGCAGATAAGGTTGCACACCTTAGCTACTCTACCAGAGGACCGGATTTATCTCATGATTCAGGTCTTCTTGACCTCATCCGGCAGGATGCTTTCGGGTAGATAACTCACCCGAATCCTTACCTAATAAAAAAAAAATAATAAAAAAATTTGGGCTTGTTTGGGCATTAATAAATTAAAGAATGATTACTTTTCGGAGTCCAATCACTCCACCCCATCTATTACCCCTCAGAAAATAGGGGTTTACCCGACTCTTTCTCTCTCCCAACACAGCAAACATCCCGATCTCCTCTCTCCTGACACGGTGACACATGAGCTCCTTCTCCCTCCCGATCTCTCAAATGCTTCATGGCGAATTTGAAGCGGTGAGTCGGTGACAAGTACGTTCTTCTTCTTCTACTCCATCTCTCGATTTGCTCATTTCAGGTTCTTATCATCTCGAAACCCTAATTCATGGCAAATTCTAATTATCATCTCGAGTTGCCTTTCTCTCTTGCGAAGTTGATATCTTCAAGTTTGGAAGAAATTATTTCGGAACCACATTGCAAGCTTCTCCTTCCTTGTAAGTCCTCTCTCTATTATTCATGCGCGTTTGATGAATTGCAAATAGGGACGAGTTTGGGCTCTTATATGCGTATGGATATTGTAACAACTGTTGGTTTTTTGTCCTCTCTCTGTTGTCCTCTCTCTCTGTGCGCTTGCTGGCAATTGGCAATTTGTTTCACTAAAGTGATGCTTTTGTGCTTTGTGTATTTGTGTATTTTTGGTGATTTTACAAGTCTCTGCTTAACATAGATGTATTTGTAAATAAACTTTCCTCATCACATCACATCTGTAATGTCCAGGCAGCAAGTGATTATTTGTGATGTTGTTGCCTAGGATTCTCATCCATTTTCAGTTGTTTTGTAATGTATAGGCAGCAAGTGGTTTTTTGTCCTCTTTGTTGTCCTCTCTCTCTCTCTCTCTCTCTCTCTCTCTCTCTCTCTGCTTGCTGGCAATTGTGCTTTTCATTTGTGCTTTGTGTATTTGTGCTTGCTGGCAATTTGTGATTTTATAAGTCTTTGCTTGCTGGTGATTTTATAATGCATCATTGATATTTTGTGCTTTGTGTAATGATTTTTTGTTGCTAAAATAGCTGGATGAGATTGTGATTGTTTATAATACATCATTGTTTTTTGGACGCTTGGTAATTGCTCTACGGTTTTGCTCTACGGTTGCCTAGAGTATTAAGGCAATTGAATTAGTGTAGCAAAAAAGGATCTTATAATTAATCCAGAAAAGATCATGCTCATCATCCTACACCTCCACAGTCACCAAACTTACTGTCATAACCTAATCAGCCGGTTTTTGGGACATCAGTTGGAGTTCATGTATGGTAATTTGCCTGAAAATATTGACCTCAATTGTTTCCTTGTAGGCTTCTGGCCCGAATTACTAATATGAATCAAACAATATCTTCTAACTGTTTTTTCCCTTATAATTCGATTGATTGTCGTATTATTGTAATTTAGCTTCTGTAACTGATTGATTGATTGATCAAAGACTTAATTTTTGTCTGCTTTTTTTAGTAAAAAAATTATATTTACCATTTTGTTTCATTTGAGGCTCTGTTGGGGGTATATTTACCATTTTGTCTGCTTATGTTAGTACAAAAATATTCTTACAGCTTCATGTTCTGAAATTTCTTACATAATACGTTTTATATTCAAAGCCGATATTTATTCTAGAAAATCCTTTATTTGTAGACTAATAAGAAAGCAAAAGGGATTTATGGAGTTCAATTCCCATTTTATGACTTGCTTGCTGGAGTTCCATTCCCATTTTATGGATGTTGAGGGGACGGAATCCGTTACACTTGATAGTGACGATGATTTAGAAGATGATACTGAATCTGGGGCAAGTGCCGCAAGTGGGTCAAGGAAGAGGAATGCTCCTTCATCTGAAGCAAGGTTTTCAAAGAAACAAAAGGTCTCGAAGAGGAAAAAGGACGAAGTTGGGGATTTGGCTTCATCGCCAGACTCCGTTAGCACATCATTTGGGAAAGTGTTTGAAAAGATGAATTCCAGTTTAGTTGAAATGGCTTAAGTTTGGACAAATGAAGATGAGAGGAAGAAGAGACTTGAAAGTGAGAGCAACAAAATTTTAGAAGAAGTGTTGAAATTGGATGTTCTTTCCCCGTCTGATGCATTAGAGGTAACTATCATTGTAATTGTTCTTTAAGAATTGCTTCAATTAAATAATTTATTTATTGTCCTTAACCAATATACATTTGAAATATGTAGGTAGAAACAATATTGATGGGAGAGGAACATAAACTTCATATATTCTATGAGGCCAACAACAGTTTGAGGAAACAATATGTGACCGACTTGCTCAAGAAGAGAAACTGGTCGTATGGATTTTATATGTGGTTGTAACTTTTGTTTTATTGGAAAGTGGTGTTTCTGACTTCATGTAGTCTATCTTCTTTATGTATTTTTTATCGTTGTTGTAGCTTCTCTTTTTTTTTCGAAGTGATGTTTCTGACAATGTGGATTTCTGACTGTGAGGAATTCTTTTTTTTTTGTTAGGTAAAAATTCGAGCTCAGACAAGCATGAAACTCGATAGGCCGACGAATCGGCACACGGATTAACTGTCCACATACAACATACAAACACACAAATAAACACCGATGAAAGAAACAACCCTAAGAATCCATAAAAGCCATCAGCCAGCGGAGGAGTAGAGGGAGATCTAAGGCGAGCCACGAATGCCGAAAACACGGGAGATTGCGACGACTCACACGGCGTCTCGACGCCGAGAAGGCGGAGAACATTAACCCACTACCGGAAAGGTCGAAACCTGGGGAAGTGCGGACCACCGACGTTGCCCCCACCTAGATGAGGGATCTTCGAAGACCACGGACACAACCACGATCCTCTCGATCAAAACAGGACGCCCGATACTGCAACCCAACTCGGAACTAAAGCACCCACGCCAAAGTTGCGACCCGACGCCAAAAGAGGGAACAAATATAGGCCAAAAAGGAAAGATCTAAACATCAGAGGAAAATATGCGTGCAAACTCCCGAAACCAAACTAAGAGTCCGGGACAAAATTATTTTCCACACCCTTTCGGGATATTGATCCAACCCTTTCGGGATTTTATCTAACCTTTCGGGAGTTTTGTCAAACCCTTTCGGATCTAGATAATGCCTTTCAGGTGGGTGCGTAAATAAATATATAAAAATAAAAACATGTCGATCAATTTTTTATTTTTTTATTTTAATAAAATTATTATTTTTCTTGGGTAGCTTTTCGCCCAAGGATGAACCTTGGGCCCAAAGAACAATTTTCGGGCTCTCTTCGAGCCACATGAGCCCAAAGAAAGGAGCATCAGCTGAAACCCTACCAACCCAAAAATGAGGCAAGGCCGCAAGGGATGATCCACCAGGTAGCACACGTGAGGCAATGAGCACACCATGGCCAAACCCCAGCCGCATGCAGCACAGTAGAGGGTTCCGCCATGGACGGCGCTGGAGAAAGGCAAAGGCTACCCCAGGAGGGGTTGCAGCAGTGAGGGGCGACAGATGTAAAGACCGGGAAATTTTAGAATATTAAATTATCAAAATAGTGATTTATAATCATTCCGATTTCTAAGATTCAGGAGATTTGAAATTTTTGTCCGTGAGCTATTGGATTTATTCTAAATCTTTCGAAACAAGTTCTGGCATTAATTAATTGGAAAATTAAAATATGTTATACTCTGCTTTTATATACCGAAAATTGGAAAATAATGTTCGGATTTCATTATTTCATTCGGATTTGAAAATTTAAAATTCATTTTGAATTGGATCCTGCGTCCTCGCTGTTGCGCCAGAGACTCCCGCGCGCCTTCGCTCGTGTGCGCGCTCACCATCACCTTCACTCCCAGCGAAGCATCTTCGCGCATCCAGTACCCGCACACCCTGAGGCTAGATGCCTGGGTGCCTGAAGCCTCGCGCGCCAGTCCCTCGCTTCTCTCCCTCGCTGTCTTTTATTTTCTGTCGCTATTTCTTCAGTATTTATTTGCTGGAATTTTCACTAAGTCCAAACTGTCGCTATTCAGAATCTTGATCACTTGTTTTAATTTGTTCCAATCAGAAGATATCAAAGAGCACTGCAAGATCTAAGCAAATATACGGCGTGGTTCTTGATCCTTCGCCCACTCCAAACCCCTTTCCTTTGCAAGGAAGGATTGGTTAGATCTCTTTAAGTTTTCTATATATTCATGTTATGCAACTTTGAATTAATTAGATTGAAATAGAATTGAGAACCCCTTTATGGATTAAAAGGGTTCTTGGTTATCAATCCAAAAGCTATCATTATTCTATGTTCTTGAGAGATTTTGGAAGTCACAATCATCACCCAACATCTTGATTCCATCGGAAACCCTAAACCAAACACAACCCAACACAACAGATTCTGTCGCTAGAAGGAGAAGGCCGAGCTTGGTGACACTCGCGGTCAGACTCGCTCCCAGCGAGCGCGGAAGACCCCGGCATCTGCTCCCGCATCCTCGCTGTTGCACCCTCGTTCCGCGTCCCCAGCGCCAGAGACTCCCGCGCGCCTTCGCTCGTGTGCGCGCTCACCATCACCTTCGCTCCCAGTGAAGCATCTTTGCGCATCCAGTACCCGCACACCCTGAGGCTAGACGCATGTGTGCCTGAAGCCTCGCGCGCCAGTCCCTCGCTTCTCTCCCTCGCTGTCTTTTATTTTCTGTCGCTATTTCTTCAGTATTTATTTGCTGGAATTTTCACCAAGTCCAAACTGTCGCTATTCAGAATCTTGATCACTTGTTTTAATTTGTTCCAATCAGGAGATATCAAAGAGCATTGCAAGATCTAAGAAAATATACGGCGTGGTTCTTGATCTTGAGCCCACAGGCGAAGGATCGGGTATCCCAAACGTATCACTGAGGGTGGTCGGAGTGCAACCTAGGGCCGCCTGAGAGCCTTCATTTTCTCTTCCCCTTCTTCCGTTTCCGAGCCCAGATGCGCAGAGGTTGAAGGAGGCCTTGAACCCGGTTTTCTCCTTTCCCTTTTTCTTATTTCCTGAACCGGTTCGGTTCTTTTAAAAATAAAAATGGGTTCCTCCTTGGGCTGGATCCGATTTTGAGAAAGGGCTGGGCTTTTGTCTTGGGTTTTCTGGGCCGGGTGAATTGGATTGTTTTAAGGATTTCTCTTAACTGATTTCTACACACTATATGTTATGTTTCTAAGTTATGATTTCTATTATCGTTAGTCTATTAGAATATTATTATTATTATTATTATTATTATTATTATTATTATTATTATGTGATTTCTGGGGTTTTATAATAAATATATATTTATGGAATTCTATGGATTAATAAAAGTAATTGGAAATAATATTATTGGGATAAGTATTGTGTAATGATTTAAATACGTGATTTTGGATTTTTGGAAACGAATTATTAATAAAGTAGTTTATGTTAATTATATATACTGATGATAAATTATTAAAAAGAAATTTTCAAGTTTCGGAATTTTATTTTATGGATTTACGTTGGAAAACCAAAATGCCGGAATTATTCCTATACTATGATTTTGAGGTATTGGCTTTAAGGTTTAAATGTTTAATGTCGGGATTCTTTGTCTTGGTTTGATGATGTTGGTTTTAAAAAGGAAATTGGAAGTAAATGATTTTGGTTGATGTTGCTCGTATCGGAAAGGTTTTAGAAAATGGTTTTACTATCGATTGGTTTTGAGGATGTTGAGAACTTGGGTTCATGTGTATGAATGATGGACCGGTAGCTTATGGAAATGGCTTGATGATAGGTGTGTATTGCTTCTGGATTTCTTTGGAGTTGCATTTGGGCCCTTGCCTGTGTTATCTTGTTGTTCTGCATCTTCAGGTAAGTTCCCTAGGGGGCTTACTCAGGTTAGACATTCATGCCTGTTGTTGCATTTTATGTTAGGTGTTGCATATGCATAAAAGCATGCCATGTAGTATCCTGTTAGGTTGCACTAATTGAATGAGCATCTGCTTACTTTATTCGTTTGAAACAGAACGACCGTTATCTGTGATAGTCCTAGAGTCTTTGCTAGGGTCATAGGGTAGCCCAGCCTCATCGGGTACCCTGAGTCAATCGAGTCATGAACTTCCTTATATTATGAGATGCCTGTGGGCTTTATTGTGGAGCGGGTTAGGCATGCGTGCCGCCCGATTATGATGGAATGCATTCACGAGCTGGCCAGTCTTCGCCCTATCGGAAGGGGGTGGAGGTAGGAGAGGGATATGCCATTTGGCATTGTCTTGGGCCCTTTACAGAATTTCTGCCCATTATTATACCTAGGAGCATGCTAGTGTGTTTGACTTTCGTACTGCATTAGAGCATCTTTATTAGGTATAGCACATACTATGTGGCCTCAGCGAGGACTGCCGGTCCCGCATGAGTGGCTCGATCTGACTCCTTTCCCTGTTCTTTTTTTAAAGGTATTTTCTGCAGATTCTGAGTGCTCCATGTCTATATGACGGGGTTTTCTTTTGGCGAATTGAAGAACATGACTAATTCTCTAACTTAGTATAAATGGTAATCATACGCTTACGTTTTGGTTTTGACCCGGCTCTGCCGTGACATTTTGTATCTTAATTTTGCTTCCGCTTTACTTTCGTTTGAATTGGATTTCGCGACATAGTCTTAGGATAGGTTAAGGGTACCTAACAGCCCTTTGAGGTTTTTAGGGTTTGAAATCCCTCTTTCTACTAATCTTAAAATGAGTTTGAAACCTCGACCCGTACCTGGATTGCAAGATCCGAACAAGGGGTTTCATCCCTTGAAACGTAACCCAGAAATCATAATTCTGGGCCGTTACAAAGATGGTATCAGAGCTGAGGTTGTGCAATTCGGGTACACAAGGGTCGAGTGTATGTTTTGGAAAACCGTCCATGAATTTCAAAGGTTTTGAAAGTGTTTTAAAGGGGAAAAATGAACTTAAGATGCCTAACCTAAATTGGACTAAGTAATGAACTCGACTTGTAATAAAAGAGAAAAAAAACCCGACCAAACGGGGACACGAGTGGGTAGTAAAGGCGCTAGACCACCCCTATTGGATGTAGTTGGGAACGGTAGGCGAAATATCAACTTGTTCTTTACAGATGGGTTGGGAGACTCAAATGAGATCATTATGAGTGTTATTAACTGATTCTGTGCTGAGTGCTTGCTATGCTATAGATCTGATTTGGTATGCCTAACAATGAGTTGTGTATTGACTGATCTGTGCAAACGGGGTAGTGGGAGTACCCTTATTTCCGTGTTGTCAAACCCAGCTTGTGTGGAACAGCCCCTTCCACTATGTTGTTAACCCTTTGACGGTGCTATCGAGTCTTTCTCCTGGATGTCAGTGTCTCCCACGGGGAATCGGGTTATTAACCACATTGTGTCAGAAATCATGGTTAAATATGAGGGTTGTCTGAGCGATTATTGGAATATGGTCCTTGACGTAATTCCGAGTTAAAGAGTAAGGTGTTTATGGGGATGTCCTTCTCTATTCTTATGATGATCAACCAGTGTCTTCTTACCACAAAGAGTCATACCAGAGTCCCACGGGAAATGGGTGATGAGTCGGTTGGGGAAAGTCAATGGTCGCCCTTAGGGATCTCTGTCCGGCTGTAATGGTGACTCTCTCTGAATTGCATGACATGATCTTGTAATCTCCCGCATGTACCTTGCGAGTGACCATATTAGTAAGAAGTTGCTCATGTTGTTGCATCTATGATTAGTTGCATTGCTTAGGTCTCGTGTTGTGCCTCGCCTTCTGTCATGATTATATGCCGCATTAGCATGTATATTTTGTCTGTTTTATTGATCGTACTAATGATTGAGTGGAAGCATGAGCCACATGACATGAATCTGCATGAGTTGCTCTATTAGTTTCATGATAATGTGTGATCAACTTTCCTCTATGGAAATTTCCGTAAATGATCTCCTTAGCACGCTAACTAATGATGTCTCGATAATTATCATTCTCTTGTGCCAAGAATCTATAGCATTTCCGTCTATTTGAATTCATCAAGTATATCGTTGCTGATTATTCTACAATTGATATTGTTGTGTATTACTTGCACAGAGTAGAGAATATGTTGGTATAAATGAGTCTTGATGAATGCATGTTTTATCCCAATATGTGCTGATTTGAACTCATGTTCCCGTGTTCTAGCTATATTGCCCCGTTACTTAGACTCGTAGTATACATCGTTACACTTTCCCCATGCTTCTATATCATTGGAATAGGATGGAATTGATTCCTTGCGTATCGTCGTGATTAGGTGAATGCATGTATCGTATGTTATGTTGAGCCACTAGTAACATGTAGGACCCTTGATTGTGACTTGTACGAATTATACCTTGCATTCAGTATTGATGAGCTTCTCTTGAGCTAGGTCCCTGATAGTGTGGTTCCTTCCTCTTGTTGTCTTCATAAAATGTTTTACTCATCTTGGTTGGATTAATATTGAATTCGATGATTGCCTTGCTTAATTTATGTGTGGGTTGATCCTAGCATGCTTACATGTTATCGCTCGGTAGTATTTCCCCAATTACTCTATGATATCATCTCGTGCTTGCATGAACGTATGACTTGACACCTCGCATGATCACACACCACGCTATATCCTGATTTCGCATATGCATGACACCTAAATGTTGGAACGAATCTATTTGAATTGCCTTGGTCGTAGTCATGTTTGATATGCGCTAGTAGTATCCCGTAGGGCTTTATGCTTCCCAATATGACTCGCTAAATGATTACATGTCGTACTTATTCTATAATATGATAGCTATTGAACCATTTATGTGCTCTACGACGGTTCATTCGTAGCATGATTATAATCTACCGCTGTGATGTTCTATTCATTACTCTGTGATGATCCCTCTTGTTTTCATGGACCTTATCATGAACTCCTTTAAATGACTCCTGACTATGATCATGCCTTATGTACCATGTATTACTTACGCTTTTTCAAATGTATCGCGTCATATGATTACATGACGATCGCAACCTATTATATGATCATTGTTGTTAGATGTGATAATTGTCATGCCACTCTTATGTATCCTCGTATTACGTTTGCTTTGATTGTTATAATGTACCTTATCATGCTATATTTGACCTCATTTGTTGACGTGTATACCATGCTCGTTCATTGTTCATATACATGATACTTGCCATCCTCGTTAAACCCCACATGACCATTACTAGCTCCACATAATTTGCTTGAAATTACTTGGCATATCTGCTTCCATGGAGTAATAAACTGCTAGCTCGTCTCACATGTATCAGTATAGGACTTGATTGTGTCTTTTGGAATGAATACGCATGTTAGTGTGGATTAATGAGATGGATGTGTTCCATGGTGAATTCGTGTTTGCTTGTCGCGATTATAACCTAATAGACTTCCGTACGGGCATTGTTACTATTCTCGGGTCGGAGTTTCATCTCTAGTTGTCGTCCTTAGTTGTGGTCCGTGTTTATCCTCGAAAGGAATTTGGGTTGTCTTCTCTCGTCACTCCCCTATCTCTGCTAACTTAGACTCCTCTGCGATACTTGGATGAGCGACCGCATGGGAAAGAGAATGGAAGGTGGGATAACGATAAAGCGGCGCAGCAGAAGCGTGGGCCCATAACCTACGGGCCTCAGGATCAATGATGTCGGCGGAACAAGCACGTATCGAGGATTGCGGATACTGAGTACGATTTGACTTGCAAGCGGGTGTGTTCTCCGTTCGAATTGCTAACCCTTTTGAATTTAGTGACGATGATATTGCACTAACCTGACGATGAGATTACGTGTTGATGTGCTGACCTAGTGATGACTGTTACTTGATTGCCTGTTGTTTATGATGATATGATTTGATGACTTATAGATCTCATATACCATGATGTTATGTTATGAATGCTAGTTGATATGATGTAGACCTTATGTTTAATGATTTTTATGATTGCTTCTTCCTTCAACATGTGGGGGAGGTCATTTGGTAGCGTTGTTGGAGAGCGGTGAAAGAATTTTGGGCGGTTGGGATAATCGATGGTATTAGGAGGTGAGTGGCAAAAAAGGGATGTTGGCTTAGGTGAGACTGAGTGAGCTTTGGGATTTTTGAGAGGCAATGTTGGTGGTTCTGATGAGCTTCTAGGTGATGTCGGTGATGCTTCGGGTAGTACGAGAAGTGTAAGGAAGGGCTCGTGAATATTGAGGACATGGTATTAGAGGTACTTGGGTGTGAATTTAGAGATAGGAGTTGGATTCTTAGAGGTGGATGGTGTGGTAGTGCTTAGCGGAAAGAAAGGGGCAAGTTTTAAGCATCGAGATGAATTGGGATTCTTTAGGGAATTTTGTCTGGGTTGACGTTGGCGAGTTTAGAAGAGGATTAACCTTGGCTTGAGAGTGAAGATGGGCGAGTGGGGATTGTGTTTCATTTTGACTGGTATGATGTGAGGATTTTCTTGATTATGTGATTTATTTATATCTGCTGGCATGATGTTAGATAACGACCATGATGAACCTGATATGGAATTAATTAAATGTTGATATGCAATATTAAAATCTAGTTGGTAGTGACAAGTGTTATCATGATATATTACTGTTTTGCTATCCTGTTATGTTGTTTTAAAAACATGTTAGGATGTGCTATGACATGATACATGAAGTAATTATGAGTATGAACTATGGGATAATGATGTGCTATTAGATGAAAGCATGATGTTTTATTATGTTTTAGTAAGCACGATGATGTATTATATGGTTGACTAGCATGATTATTGATTATGTAAATGATGAATATGACTTAAAGTATGGACATGACTTGTATATATGAGATAATGGGGCATGATTTCTAAATAGTCGTTATATGGTTTTGTGACGAGTTAAGGTGATGTCTTTTAGGGCATATTGACATTGTGATGATTTATGTATTGTTTGATCTTCCTTTTTCTGAATCTTAATAGCATGACCTTGTTGTGTTGATATGTTAACGTGATGAATTTGTTCTACTTGTGTTGTGAGATCGATATGCGATTGTGAGATTTGATGTGTACTGACGTACTAACCCCATAACATCTAACCCGTTGATTTCTGGACATCTGTGCCTACGTGATGAGTGATGAGCATCCGATTATGTACTTGTGACGCCTTCAGTATGATATAGATATACCTTATGATTCGTAGTGTGTTGAGGGTTGTTGTTCATTCGTTACTTGAGACTTGTTGTCATATTTATGTTTATGTTAGACTGTTATGTGATGAATTGTGACTATGATATGATGTGGGACTTTCCCTGTGTGAGATAGCTTATGATGTTATGCTTATATAAGAGTTGATGAAACTTTTGGTTATGGTACTTGTTGAGTTGTTCATTCGTTACTTCGAGGTTTTTAGGGTTTGAAATCCCTCTTTCTACTAATCTTAAAATGAGTTTGAAACCTCGATCTGTATCTGGATTGCAAGATCCGAACAAGGGGTTTCATCCCTTGAAATGTAACCCGGAAATCATAATTCTAGGTCGTTACAACAGAGGAGGAGCCGAGAGGGGCAAAGGAAGACAAAGTACAGCACCACAATCAACCAACCCGACATTGACAATGAAGGATGGGGTGAACGAGAACCGCCGGAAGGGGATACGTCGGAGTTCAAGCCGAATCGGAGAGGGCGACCGAGGAGAGGTCGAAACCGCCCGAACAGAGACGATGTAAACAAAGGCGGATACCATGGACGGAAGATCCAAACCAATTTGAGACAAACCACCCCGATTTGTAAGGTAAGATTGATGAGATTTCTATGGACCTCTAAGTCCTAATTAGAGACAAATTGGGTTTTTTCTCACAAAAACGCAACAGAGAAGGAGTTGAAATTTTGATGCAAAAGTGAGTATTCATACAGAGGGGAAACACAGAGAACAAAGTCTCAAGGATAGGCTCCCGGCAAGGGGTATCACTCTAAACATAATGAAGTGTTCAGGCCTCCGAAGAGGTAGTTTTAGAACCTCCGAAGAGGGTGGTTTTAAGGCCTCCGAAGAGGTTGATTTTCCAGTGCAGATGTTTGGCGGTGGTGGTGTACTCTGACCCCAATGAGGGGTTTTCCACATTGACAAGTATTTGAACTTCTGTTCATCTCTCCTACTTGACTGTGTGGAATTCTGATTGTGTGGAGTTCAAGTGATTTCATATGAGTTTATTATATCTGTTCATCCTTGTTATATGATTTTGCAATAATTTTAGGAAACAATTAAAATAAAATACAAAGGTCTTATTGTTTGTCTTCCTCCTTTTCCCTAAATCAACCAAACACGTAAAAACGTAATGAAGAAAGCAATGATTCCCCTCTTAAATTAACCAAACAAAATTGGAGTTTAACCATTTTCCTTTACTTTCTTTTCCCTTGAAAAGTTTCCTTTCCCTTCCTCCAAACAAACAGGCCCTCAGTTTATTGGTGGATTACATTTATACACGGGGTACTAGCAGCAGCTAGTTACATCTTAAACAAACCTTCATGCAGGTGCAATTTACGCAGTTAATAGCTTACTATATTGAAATATCCATTGTTCATTCAACCAGTCCAGGCTTTCTTGTTTCTACCAAAATTTAGAACTCATATCAAACTGGTTATTGAGCAAGCCACATTTTGTATGTTATGTTTCACTTTCCACACTTGTGTTAGATGCTGATATGAACTTGTAAGAGCAACTTGTTTATTTAGGGCTTGTTTGGTATCCATTCCTGGGAATCAAAACTGGGAATCGTAATGGATGATTACCGACTTAAGTGTTTGGTACGACAGAAACTTGGAATCGTAATGATTCCCGGGAATCATCCATTCCCAATTTTGTAGCCCATCTCATCCCCATCAAAATACTAGGTAATCATCCATTCCCAATTTTGTAGCTTATTATTATTGTTGTTGTTATTACTATTATTATATTTATACTTATATACTTATATTATTATTATTATTATTATTATCAATACTTTATTATTTAATATATATTATATTATATTTTTATTTTTAATAATAATATATTTCTATTTCTATTATTATTTTTATAAATATTTTATTATATATATATATTAGTTTTATATTATTATTAATTATATTATATTATATTATATTTATACTTATATTATTATTATTATCATCAATATTTTATTATTTAATAAAATATATTTTATTATTATTAAATATATTTTATTATATTTATAATTATATTATTATTATTATCAATATTTAATTATTTAATATATATTATATTAGAATTTTATTTTTAATAACAATAATATAATTCTTTTAATATTATTATTTTATTATTTCATATATATATATTTATTATTATTATATATTACAATAATAATGTTTATCACTATTTTATTTATTTCTTTATTTTAGTATTTTATTATTTAATATACATTAGTTTTATTATTATTATTATTATTATTATTATTATTATTATATTACAATAATAATTTTTATCACTATTTTATTTATTTCTTTATTTTTAGTATTTTATTATTTAATATGTATTAGTTTTATTATTATTATTAGGGGTGGACACAAATCCCGCAAATTCCGGGCCCGTCCCGGTCCCGTCCCGATCCTGGTGGGATTTGAAAAAAAAATAGTGAATCCCGTCCCGGTCCCGTCCCGCAAAAATTACGCGGGACGGGACGCGGGACGATGATTCCTTATCCCGCAAATCCCGTCCCGTCCCGCATATATAATAATAATAATAATAATAATATACACAGTGTATATATATACTCATGAATTTGTATATACTTTAGATTGTATGTATACCAATATTACAGTATGTGAACAGTGTATACATACAAGTTTATCAATATGTGTATATATATATATAAGAAAAACATTCTATATACTGTGTATATATACACTTTAATTTTACAGTGTGTGTATATGCCTGTATGGTATACATACAAGTGTATCAATATGTGTGTATATATATATGAAAAACATTATATATTTGTTATATCTTTAAAAACCGTAAAATATATAGGAAATTTAGAATTTTTTTATAATGATTTCTATTTGAGGGACAAGGCCCGTCCCGTCCCGGTCTCGTCCCGTGAGGGACAAGACCCGTGCGGGATTGAAAAAAAAGTAGTGAATCCCGTCCCGGTCCCGTCCCGCAAAAATTACGCGGGACGGGACGCGGGACGACCCCTATCCCGTCCCGTCCCGTCCCACGCCCACCCCTAATTATTATTATTATTATTTCAGGAATTGTTCATTCCGACAGCATACCAAACAACCAGCTCCAGAAATGAGTCATTACCATTTTCTGATTCCATTCCGATTCCGATTACCATTCCGATTCCAGCATTTATACCAAACGGGGCCTTAGTACTTACATCAAACTGGTTATTGAGCAAGCCACATTTTGTATGTTATGTTTCAATCTACACCCTTGTGTTAGATGCTGATATGAACTTGTAAGAGTAACTTGTTTATTTGATGGTTTCCCTGTCTACTGGTTCAGTTCTCATGGAGTACAGTCCCTGCAACAAATCAGCGATTTTATCTCACCTTGAAATTCAAGCTGACAAAGGATAATCCCAAGAAACAACCACTCTTAAGTCTGATCTACATAAAACATGAGTGCCGAAATGAAATCAACACCTTGGCATAGTTATGTAAAACTTCCAACCAAAGTCGCTTTACTACCCAATGAGGAAACTGTCGACCTGCATCAAAGAACTCTATGCAGCTGCTGTTGCGTTATTTGCAAATTCTACACCATTCTTGATGCTTGCCTCCAACTCAGGCTTAAGGGCTTCCAAGGCCTTTGATTCGTACTCTGTCAATCCCTCTAGATCAGAAGAGATCACGACTTCAACACCTTTCTTTCCAAGCTTAACTCTCGTTGCAAAGAATGGAATATCGGACTCGGATTGAATAAAAGTGCATTCGTAAACATCACTATCTCCATCCAGAGCTCGAAGAGATGATTCCACAAACCTAGCTGCAGCATATGCCATCGAAAGGGTTGCAGATCCGGCTCCTGCCTTTGCCTCCACAACTTCTGTTCCAGCATTTTGGATCCTCACAGTTAGCTCTTCTATCTCCTCATCAGTGAAGGTTACAGACGGCTTAGTCTTTGACAAGAGGGGTAGAATGGTGATCCCAGCATGGCCTCCAACAACGGGCACATCCACATCAATGAGCTTCAGATTCTTCTTCTGGGCAACAAATGTGTTTGCCCTCACGACATCTAATGTGGTAACACCAAAGAGCTTCTTTGGATCATAAACACCCTTCTTCTTAAGGACTTCAGCCGCAATTGGCACAGTGGAGTTAACTGGGTTACTGATGATGTGAATGAATGCCTCTGGACAGTTATCAGCAACAGCCTCGATCAGTGTCTTCACTATGCCAGCGTTGATGTTGAATAGGTCATCACGGGTCATACCAGGCTTCCTAGGAACTCCAGCAGGAATGACAACAACATCTACTCCTTTCAAGCAGTTGGCCAACTCAGAAGCCCCAGTAAAATCCACAACTCGCGAGGGAGTGTTACAGTGACTGATATCAGCTGCAACACCCTTTACATTTGCAATATCATAAAGATGCAAATCTGATACTAAGGGGGACATTTTGATCAGGAGTGACAGAGGCTGACCAATACCTCCTGCAGCACCAAGAATAGCTACTTTGTAGGATGCTGATGCCTGAAGATTCAGGCGATACGTTGACCTCTTGCTGTTCTTTTGAGGCATCCCTGTAAAAGTGCTTTCTAGAGCAGCAGTACCATCCCTGCCCAGAAAGGAGGACTCCGAGTTGAAACATGCAGATGTAGTAGCCTTGAGGCCACTGAAAGCCCTAAGAGGGTTCGGGCAAGCTAATTTCAGATTTGGATATCTTGACTGATGAAGTAATCCAGCATTTGGCCCAACGGATGGAGATGATCTGACTGAATAGGTGGTTGCTGGTACTGTTGTCATTCTTAGTTCCTAGTAAATAAAGAAAAGAGAGAGATAACTTGAACATGTGCACATACTCTTTTATCTAAATTTTAAGGATACATTTACACTTTTAAAAATAAAACTTTTCGATGCAGCACAATTTTGCAGAAAGCCTTCACATACAGCACATAATGAAGTCAAAATTTACAATAAAGTGTTCTACAAACTTAATCCGTAATTTCTTTTACATTGTTAGCAAAAAAATTATACCAATTTTGTAAAGAAAATAATGGATATATATGAGAAAATAATGGCAAACTTTAACAATAAAGGACCAATGGCACCGCATAAAATTCATTAAATCAAAGGATTAAGGGAGAAGTGATGTGTTAAGGACATCAGCCAAAAATTCAGTGCATATACCAGACCCAGACCACCACCCAATTAAAAAAAAAATCAGAAAACCAACTGTGAAGAACTTCTGCTGTTGATTAGGCAGCATATTGCCCTGCAACTATGAGGATTTTTCTTACCTCAAGTGCTATGCCTAGAGGAGTATGGCATGACAGCAGTAATCTTATATAATCAGATGACAAAATCATGCATATATAACCAAATACTGGTGCTTTTCTAGATTGCCAATTAGGTGAATTTAGCTAAATGAATGACTTACCAGTTACCACTAAAAGCTCATCCCCCCTAGGGTGTAAAAGCAACAAATCATTTTAAATAATAGCAGTTTAGGACAAAGATGAAGGTTGTATGGGTTCCTTTATGCTAGCAACTAGCTAGTATTTATTTGACAATGATAGTCTTCATGCTATATTAATAGCTGTCATGAAGAATGTCAAAGATTCTTGATTTGTCTTCAGCAGGGAGCCAGGGACAACCAGACACCATCATACAATGTACAAGCAACTATGGTTCGGCTCTAGACCTTTGTAAAGGTAAGGGACTTGGAATGTTTATGAGTTATGACACCCTACAATAATTTTGTCCGACCAAGTTATACTCGAGAAAGAGAGCAGAACCATGAAGAAGCTTTCAGAAAAATAAATACAGAGGTCGTGAGAAACATTAGACTCAAGACAGATTTTGGAAATTTGAGGCACAAGTTTAATAGAAACAAACAGCAACAAATTTTCAGACATATTTGTTTCTATCACAACCTATCTAGTCCCATTTTACTACTTTCAGAATCCTTCAGATACAGATTACTCCTATAAGTTCAGTTTGTCATCCCTTGCAAGTTGTAAATATAACCAGGATTTCTAATTGTAAGATGAACAAAACACAGTCTCGTCAGAAAAAGAATTCATAAACGACACTAAAGTTGAGAACTAGATAGCAGTGAACATCGAAAGGGACAACTGTACAGCAAAAATAAATTTCGTGCGGATTGAATAATGATGAACCAAACCAATCACTATTAAAATTCAAAAGCAACGGAACACACTGTCACGTCAATAAATTTTGGAGATCCAAATCCGGAGACGAAAGCTACACCAATTGAATTGGAAAATCGTAAAATCTAATTCAGCTCTCAGGCAGAAAAAGCCATAATCTCATAGATTTATAATGGGAAAGACGGAAACCCATAGATCCAAGAACAAACACGGATTCCGTCCCATCCAGGACAAGAATAACTCGAGACCTTCAAGCTGAAATGGAAATGTTCACATCGCAGCTTCTCAAATAATAACAAAAGAAGCGAGACACCAGAAACAAATCTTTCACCGGAATGGAAGAGAAATGAAACACAGGACATGAATATCGAAAGAAAAAACTTGTCAAATTAATCAGTGATATGGAACAACTCTCAAGAATGAATCAATGGCGATACGAGCCAAGTCAAGCGAGAGTGAGGAGAAGAGAGGGAGAGAAAATACCAGAAAAAGCGACGACAATCACCTTCGCAGTTCGCACTGTTGGCTGGTGTTCGGCCCTCTTTTTCTCTCTCTTTATGGTTTTTGCTTCTCGATCCCCACCTTTTTATAAGAACGCCACAAAGGAGAACACTATAAGTCTCAGAATGTTTGTTTCTTTCAGTTGAGATTTTAGGCAAAGGGAAGAAACTCTCCTTTTTTTTTTTTTTTTTTTTTTTTTTTACAAGGCAAAGATTTGGGGTTAATCAACCGCGGTTTAACCAACGTCCAAGGGCGTTCTAACGGACGGAGGGCTGAATCTCGGCAGGTGGGCAATCTACTAGCATCGACGTGAAGAGACCGAGGTGCGCCAGTCGGTCAGCCACATGGTTCCCCTCCCTGAAAATGTGGGAAAAGGAGACACAGGCGAATGATCTGCAAAGCCCAAAGATGTCCGAAATCATCATCTCGACCTCCCAGGGCACCTTCCAAATGCCCTTTACAACATTGATCACCGTCAAACAGTCTCCCTCCACCTCCAAATGCGTGAAACCCCTCGACGCAGCATCCCGAAGCTCAGCCTGAAGGCCTAGACACTCCGCTTGCAAGGCGGAAATCGATCTGTGTCCCTGAGTGCCACAAGAAAGAACATCACCCCGACAATTCCGAATGACAAAACCGGAAGCGGCAAGACCAGAAGCAACTTTAGCTCCATCGAAGTTAAGTTTCAGAAATCCTTCCTTGGGTTTCACCCATTTAATCACCCGTTGTTTTTTGGTTCTTTTTTGGTGAGTTTTTGTTTGATTGGTTTCCACATCATCCTCGACATCGTCAGTTTTGTCTTTTTTCCAGCTCATTATCTGTTGTTTGATTATCCTAATCCATTCTTCCATGTTCCTAGTGTCATTGTTGTCGAACAATATCTTGTTTCTCATGGACCAAACACCCCAAAGGGCAAAAGCTAAAGTCGGTTTTTGTTCTGAAGAGAGCTTTGCAAAAATTTCAGACATTATATCTTTATAACTCTTGTCTGTTTTATCTATATTCCGAATAATTCGTTCGATCTGATTGTCCAGTCTTTCCACAATTGTCAGGGTAGTCTGGCACTCAGTAAAGGTATGTGTCGCGTCTTCTTCGTTGTAGTTGCATAGCGGACAATCCAATGGTACATGCACTCCTTTATTCTGTAATCTAATTTTCGTAGGAGTTCCATTTAGTAGGTTTTTCCAAAGGAAGTTTTTTACTTTTGGGGGGCATTCGATTTTCCATAACCATTGTAACGGGTCACGGTTAATCCGTTTAGCTCTTGTGATGTGATCCAAAGCACTAGCCGTGGAGAACCATCCATTTCTGCTAGATTTCCAATATAGTCTATCTTCAATTTCATTAGTAGGAATAAAGATTTCTTTGATTTTATTCACAACGTCCATAGGCAGTTTTTCTTTATGTTTTATATGTTCCATGTCTTATTTGGGTTTATATATAAATCAACTGTCTCCCCTTCATCAATTTGGTCATGGATTCTTTGTTCCTGCAGCCTTATGTCGTAGTGTACCCATCTATCTTTCCAGAATTTTATAGTTCTTCAATTTCCCACTTGCCAGATTAGCCCAGCGCAGAATTCTTCTCTTATTTCCATCAATTTTGCCCATTGCCATGATGTGTTCTTTTTTCGGTGATAGTCCCAAATCATCGAGTCCTTTAAATATTTTTCTCTTATAATTTTGACCCACTCATTTTGTGGTTCTGCTAAAATTTTCCAGAGTAGTTTCATTTGCAACGCTTTGTTCATATCCTTTGTTCTGTGAAGTCCAAGACCGCCATCACTCTTTGGTCTGCAGATTTTGTCCCAACCAATGAGAGGCTTATGTTTATAGTCCTTATTCCAGAAGAAGCACCTGTTTAGCTGATCGAGATCTTTATGTATGGAATCTGGAAGCATAAAGTTCTGCATCACGTAAGAAGGTTTTGCAGCAAGGTTTGATTTGACCAAAACCGCTCTTCCTTATTGGGTAAGTTCGTTTGCCCTCCATTTTGTCAATTGATTTTTTCGTTTTTCCAATGACTTCGTCGAATGTATTTCTGTTTACTCTACCATTTATAATTGGGCATCCAAGATATTTCTCCAAGAACACATGGTTATTAATCTGTAAGCAGGATTGGATTCTTTGTTTTTGCTCATTTGCAATCCCTTTCGTAGCTTGGAATGCAGATTTGTGGTAGTTGACTTTTTGAACAGAAATCTGACAGTAGTCATCCAGTATATTTTTAACCACTTGGCAAGCTTCTATGGTAGACTTGGCAAATATCATAATGTCATCTGCAAAGGTGAGGAAAGGTATTTGGGTTCCGTTTTTCGCTAGCTTGAATCCAATGGTGTTCCTAGATTGTTCGCAAACTTGTTGGAGTTATCTAGCTAGAATCTCGGCCCCTAAAATGAAGAGATACGAGGATATAGGGTCACCTTGTCTCGGGCCTCTTTGAGGATGGAAAGTGTCGGTAGGTTCGTCATTAACAAGTACCGAGAAGGATACAGTTTGCAAACATTCTTTGATCCATCCACAAAATTGTTGGCAGAAACCAAACTTATCCAAGATAGCTAAAATGAAGTCCCAGTCCATTCTGTCATAGGCTTTCTCCATGTCCAATTTTATTGCGATCCAACCATTTCTTCCTGTCCTACTTCTGAAAGAGTGAAAGATTTCATGTGCGATAAGAACATTGTCCTGAATAGCTCTGTTAGATATAAAGGCTCCTTGAAGAAGGTGAATAATTTTCTTTAGTACTTTTTTCATTCTATCTGCCAATATTTTTGCAATAACTTTATAAATTGTTGAACATAGGCTAATTGGTCGAAAGTTGTTCGTTGTTCTCGGGTTGTCGCATTTAGGGATTAGCGTATGTTCCCGAGTTTGGCTCTATTTGTTGGACCCCGGTGCATGCCTATCACAACTCCAAAATACAACCAAAAGATCTTGCTCCCGGGGCACACATGCACCCAAAGGGACACAAGCCAAAACCCAACCAGAAGGAGATGATTCCTGAGGGCACGTAGGCACTAAAGGCACGCAGGCCCTAGGACACCATCTAAATGTCAAACTAACACACATGATCAAGGGTAAGAAGGAGAAAAAGGAACCTAACACTTTAAATCTTCCCAACATCATCGAGACCAAAGGAGGCATGAAGGAGCCGAAAAACATGGGTAGCAACGAGCTTGGCTACAACTTCCTTGGGAATGTGGTTGTCGTCATAGACCTTCGCATTCCTCGCATCCCATATAAAATATATTGCAGCGGAGAAAGCAAAGGTATTTGCCTTCGCATCACACCCTTTCTTCCTCTTATGCCTTCGGAGCCATCTTAAACCCCTAACCAATCTATCCAAATCTTTCCGGATCGAGAATCGCTCACGAGTCATTCTCCAAATGTCGTTAGTATAAAGGCATTCGAAGAATAGATGCTCATGTGACTCCAATACATCCTCATCACAAAACCTACAACATTGGTCAATGTCAAGAAAATAAAGAATATCCAAGGTAGGAAGCTTACCCAAAGTGGCAAGCCAAAGGATGAAGCAATGCTTCGGAGTGTTTCCTTTGGCCCATATTTCCTTGTACCAATGGACATGGGCATCCTTTTCTCAGAGCTCCTTATAAGCCTTCTTCACCTTGAACCTATCACCATCACACCACTTATCAAGCACAATATTAAGGTTAGAATTCAAAAGGGAGATTCGATTCTTAGCCTCAATAATCGCCTTGATAAGGGGGAGTCTATCTGGCGGGCTTCCCAATCCTCCACTTGATGTGCGCTCATTTCACCATGTTTGATAGTACCACTTGATGTGCGCTCATTTCACAATGTTTAATACTATATTTTTTTGTCGATTTCTGTCCATATTTTATACTACCTCCGTCCAAAAATACATGGACTTTACTATTCACGCACGCTTTTCTAAGGAGCTAAAAACTATATAAAATATTAACTTTTTTATTAATTTTTTTTAATAATTACAAAATTATTGATAATAAGTTTGTAATTTAAAAAAAAAATTGATAAAAAAGTTAATATTTTATATAGTTTTTAACTCCTAAAAAAGCGTGCATGAATAGTAAAAGTCCATTTATTTTTGGACGGAGGGAGTACTTTTATATTGGGAAAGCATGAGATTTGCGTATTTTGTGTTTATTTGCAATATATGGAGGTCTACACAAGTTTCTGTTTAATTTCGCAGAAATCGGACGCACTTTGGAGCTTAAAGGAAAGTCAGGAAGACATTGGAGAAGCTAAGGAAGAGCACATGATGGTGCAGCTAGAGAAAATACCATTTTTTGCCATTCATATTTTTGAATCAAGTTCTGATGTTTTCATGATAGTTGTATCCCTCGAGAAGTACTTTCCAACGCATATTTATACGCGTCAATTGGATGAACGAGGACTCGGGAAAGTGCGTTTCAAGACGGAGCATAATGCTAAAAGCTGACAGAAGTACTAGACGTCGACTACACTTGGTCGATGTCGAGTACAAATCCAGTCGACATCACCTCCTGAAGCAAAGATCGAGCACAAGCTGAGGTGAGACACAAGACCTAGTCAACATCGACCACTTTGGTCGATGTTGGGTAGAACCTAGGAGCGAATCCAAGTCGATTTCGAGTAGGAATCCGAGCTGGTCATTACTTCCACACCAAGGCACGAGATGTTTTATCAAGTTTGAAGACTTTATCCTATCTAGTAATTCCCTAATTTACCTAGACAGAATTTTAATTTTTTTTATTTATCAAACATTTATCTTAGGGTTTAGATAGATAGATTTAGATAGAGACATACTTGCTCCTTCCATGGATAGAAAGGATTATGGCCTATAAATAAAGCCCTGGGGGCTGATTTTCAGACAATTCAAACCAACTCGTCTTCGGGCGCAGGGAGAGAGGAGAGAGAGAGAGAGGAGCCTAGTGGGAGAAGAGGAGGAAAGATTGGAAGGTTTTGTAAGTTTTAGTTTGAGTTGAATGTTAAAGTTAGTTTCTTTTATCATGTTTGCTTTCTAATTTCCCTCTTCTACGGTTGGGGTGATCCCAACATAGACATGTGTGTTTGATTTATGAATTTATGAACTTGTATGTCTTTATTATCTTCTATCTTATATGCATAATTCTTCTACGAGAGTAGTAGGTGATCCTTATTTGTGGTATTGAAGCGAAAGTGGTCTTATTATGAATTTGGATTAATTATCAAAAAGGGGTAGTAACACTTAGGGTTTATGCAAGAGCCTCTATATTCATATTTATTAATAACGAAAGTTATTTGATATAAAGCATGCATCTTTATGTGATTTATAATTTACACATATGTTTATTATTGTGGTGATCCCTAACCTTGGAAGTTTGCTCTTTTATTATTTTATCTTTGTTATTTTAAAGTTTCCTATGCAGCCACTCGACACCAACCACTACTTCCTCCTCCATCCCTCGACATCGAACAACTCTTAGCCGACGTCGACAACAACCTATCACCTCTTCCCGCTATCCCGAACCCCGAAACCAACTAAACCTAGAACCGCTGACTTTTCTCCTGAGCACAAACCTAACTCCACTATCCTATAGCGGGGTCTTGACTACAAATTTATTTGGTCGAGAAACCCTCTCATCACCACTACATCTTAAATTATATTTTGCCTTGGTGAAACCATCAAATCTTTTGGCTTTTATTTGAGAAAGGTTACAACACAAACACATTGTTAAAACTTAGAAATTGAGAATGATGATCATTTCCTAAAAAAAATTATTTCCTTCACGTTCAAAATTTTATCAGTATATCAAAAAGAACTTTCACCTCTTTTGTAACACCCCTTTTTAAATCCCAAGAAAGTATTGCAGCGCTAGTGAATCCGCATACTTTAATGTCTTTGAATTCATCTGAGGCTTATAGGGACATGCAACCATGCTCGCATAAACAAACGGTACTTAAGCAGTTGAATAAAATAATGCGGAAGTAATTTAATATCAAAGTACAAAATATCCAATCCTAACAATAAAGCTAAAGTATCAAAATCATAAAGTAATAATAACCTCCAAAAATAGAAAAAAACCAAAGTAGCATTGCGGAAACTTTAAAGATGCAAGAAAACTCCACTACAACAGAAAGGGTTATTAGCGACCAAAGTTTTAGTGACAAATTATTATTCCTCGATAAATGTTGTATTTTGCGACGAACATAACCACCCCTCATAAAATTGGACGAGAACATTAGCGAGGAACCTATATTCCTTGCTACAAATGACAATCAACAACAAATTTTTCGGTTCATCACTAATTGTTGTCATCCTGTAGTCATCTAAAGTATAAGAGCAATCGCGACAAATTTAAATTTTTTTATTGAGGAATATTTTCATTGCAAAAAATACATTTATCAAGGAAAGTTCAATTTTGTCGTTAAATATTTGGTGGGAATTATGCAAACTCTGTCAAATTTATTAGCGATAAATATTTGAATGTCTCGCTAAAATTATGCATTTCTAGAGAAAATAATTTGTCGCAAAAATATCAATTAGTGAGGACATTCCATTTCATTGTTATTTGTTCGTGTTAAAATTGAGAAAATGTCCCAAATTCAATTGTGAGAAAACTTTAAATTCCTCGCCAATAGTTTATATTTTACGAGGAACATTTTTCTCCTTAAAAAGAACCATACAACAAGGAATAACAATTTCGTCACTAATGGTATGGAGAAAACTTTGGCACAAGTGCATAATATTTTCATTTAAGTTAATATTTGCCTATGCGGGATTTGAACCCACATGTTTGTGCATGAGCACATTGCTCTACCAATTGAGCTAATAGGCATAAAAATTATAAAAGAATAAACTAGACACGACAAGTAATTGGAAAAATCAACGACTTGAAACAACAAATCTTACCCCCGTCAAATGGATTTGCAGAACCCATGTTTAGATGTCAATTTTTCCCATCCATCCATGCTCCAAACACACAGCTTCAGAAAAAATTCAATAGTCACAATAAGCTAAAAACAAATAAGAATTATAATCAAATTTCAGAGACGTGATCAATGAGATGGAAGGTATATAAAAAAAAGAGAAGAGTTGAGCAATGAAGGCCGGAGATCATAGGGAAATATTTCAGATTGAATAATGATTGCCAAGTGAGGGGCTTCAGATCCAGGTTCTGATTGATTAATGGCTCATCATATTTCCATATTATTATGTTAGGCAAGTTTCCAAAGTCATTTCCAAGGATGCAAACTAATTCAAATAGATTAGACCATCAAATACCTGGACTGTTATCACTAGTCCAAGTACCAAAGAAGTCAATCAGAAATGCAATTCTAACAGATTGGTGAAGTTCTTCAAATTGAGCAAATGTCTCTTATGTAACAGAACATAGATTTTAATGCAGATTTGGTTTCCTAGAGCATACAACATAACCAAATGCAGCACTGGATGAAAAAAATCGAAAGGGATGAGCAAAAGGATATCTCAACGGCTCCCGCATTGCAAAAAGACATTAACCCAAGGATCCATTTGCCTAGAGACATAAAAGACTTCACCCATATAGGGGGGCTTCGTCTTGTTGGTGTGCTAATAGTTCCTAGATTGTTAGAACTGAATTCGAAAGAAGCTTTAACAAAGAAACTAATACAATCTATGCAATAACAACTAAATGGTTTGAATTACATTGTTCCGATTCAGGAAAATTGATAACAAGAGTTCTAAAATGGTGCCTAGATATCTTTCTACACAACACTGATACAAACCCTTATATGAATCACCATACCGATTACATGTATACAGCAACACTTGTTGACTAGTCTCCTACAAGATGAACATCATGCCTATTAGACAACGAGCTGAACCACATGTAGGGAAATCGGAAAGGACAAGTAACAAAATTTCAATTCCCCAAATCCCTAATCTTTATAAACCAATTATAATAATTAAAATCTCCAATTTTCACACTTCAAATCTCAAACCCTAAAACATAACAAGTAACAAAATTTCAATTCTCCAAATCAATTTAAATTTCAACATTTCAATTATAAACCAACCAATAACATCATTTCAATTCAATATTTCAGTAACAAACAATATCAAAATCGAAGAATCGGAGAGCAACTTACAATTTCGCCCTAATTTCGACTGTGAACAGAAGACACTGGCGATCGACTGTCTGCCGGCGAAGCTGGACTGAAGACGGGGTCGGGGAGGCCCTAGAGGCCGGATGCCGGCTACTCGCGCCCCACCGTGGAGTCTGACAGCTGTCTTCTTCGATTTCGGGCCGTCGCCCTGTGCTGCCTGTTGTGCAGTTCGACTTCGCCTTCGATTTCGGGCCTTCGCTCTTGCAAAAAATAGGGTGAAGGTGTTCGTTCGGGTTACAATGGAGAGAAAGAGAGAGAGAGAGAGGAGAAAGGGAAGAAGAGGGAAGTTTGAGGGCAGGCAGTCGAGAAAGAGGAACCCGACTGGCTCTTCGACAAAGGCATCTTCCACCGTCCCTGGCACAAGGAGAAAAGAGGTCGTCGATTTGAGGAAAAGATAGAATTGGGATAGTCGGATAATAATAAAATAAATTAATAAAGAAAGAGATAGAAGAGATATAAAGGGATAGAAGAGATAATAATAATAAGCAAATGGTTATTAATCCGCACCTAAACCCAAAAACCTCCAAATGAACGCGCCTACCACGCGCTATCTCTTACCAAAAATCCCCAAATCAGTTCCCAAAGGAACCCTTGAATTTGATCTTCAACAATCTTCCAAATCCTTGACCTTGATCATCTTCTTCTGGTTCGATCCTTCTTTATTCCGGGCGATTCGCCAAAAGAAACCATGGATTAAGGCTTATCAATTCTGGATCTGGAATTTCTACAAAGATTCACGCTATAACCCCTCTTCCATCATATCTCAAACTTCAAATATTTGCCCTTTGCTTTTGAATGATTATCCGCAAAAGGGTTTGAATTCTCCATGGTTGTCTTTGCTCATTCTCCTGCCTGTCGTTCCCTCTTGCTACAATTTCACTCACATCCCTCTATTTGACAAGTCATGTCTGCTATGGAGGTTTTTTGGGGGTTCGTTCTCTTCTCCCTCTCTCCGTTGGTGCTCGGTTTGGACTCTCGTGCTATGTGGCCTTCTCAACGCCTGGGTTGGCTCCTCTCTGGCGGCTCCGTGGTGGTCGCTCCCTTCCCTCAACCATGTTCGATCCTGCCTCGCTAGATGGGTTGCTGTCGGCGGCTGTTCATCTCGTCTCCGGTTTGTTCTCCATCTTCCCCTCTCTCACTACTTGCTCACTTATAAATCTCCTCTTGAATTGTTACAAATATCTCAATCTTTTATATACCTTTCTTTGCTTTTTCGGCTTCGAAAGTGTAAGCACGAGGGAAATTCCTTTTGGAATGACACCCCAAATCAAAACCTTCAAAAAATACCAAACGAGGAAAATTCCTTATGGAATGACACCCCAAATCCAAACCTCCAAGAAATACCAAATGAGAGGTCGTTGTGCATCTCCCAAACAACTAAATCACCAACTTGGATGCAGTCTTGCTCCACCCAGCCCAACTCCTTCTCCCATCGTTTGCTTAAATGCGACATGGGTGATGGCTTATTCGGTTTTTCTACCTTAGGTTCTCAACTCACCAAGCTCAATATGTTTGAAAAAACTCAAACTGATTGTACCTTGTTTCAATCTAAATTTCAGTACATCAGCAAACTTTCTACTCCTATACAAAGGGCTGTTGGTTTGCCTTTGTATCCTACGTATTTCACTAAATCTAAGTATCTTATGATCATAGTTCTTGATTACTGTCAAGTATACTGCTTTTTACCGTTTAAAAATGTCTATAGCAGAACCCACAAAACACCAGAAATCCATAATCAACTCATTTCAGAACATAATGTTATCGTATACTTAATAAGGCAAAGTACCAATCACATTAAGCTGCAACATCTACAGACATTGTTCCCAAACTTGATTGTTTATATATATCCCTATCTAATAAGCATGTTAATTACAATATTAACTTTTGAAACTCAATACCTGCTATATACTAATTTGTATTCATGTTTCTTTCGAAGGCTTACTGTTTGGTTCTCTATCACTGATGAAGCCCCTGAACACTCAACACTTGTTCTACCCTTTGGTGTTTCTAAAAAGGGAGCTTACACTTCTCAGAAATCATCACTCACAGCTCGCTTAGCAAGCGGCTCAAGCTTACCCGAAGACCTGCATATTCAACTCTGCAGCAGGTATGTCTTCTCAATTCGGAACTTGCTCACAAATAGACTCAATATCCTTTGTGCCTCTCTTGATGTTCCAACCTCTATTCTCTATATAAGCATTATCAAGGTGCATTTTATTGCTCACAAACTCAATCTCTATTATTGCTTTCTCTGTAACAAGCAGTGCTACTCCTCCTACTTTATTTCCTTTGTTTTTATTTGTCTGTGGTTTCTCATGGAAAAAGCTAAGGGAAATTCCTATCGGAATGACACCCAAACTGAAAACAATCCAACCAACTGGAAGCTTCCGGGCGACACCCACTCTAAATCATCAACTCAGAAGGTGCCTTCAGGCCCTTCAAACCAAAACACCCCACCGACTGCCTCACGTAAACGTGACAAAGGCAAGGGCAAGCTCAACCTACCCACCTTCTATGCTGAACTTGCTAAGTTCAACTCCCTAAGCAAACCGAGCCCTGACTGCATCCTCTTTGGTTCTCCCATTGAGTTTGTGATCATTGAGCTCCCTAACCATATAACCTTAATTATCATTCAAGCATCCTTCCATGTTTATGAACATATTTACTTCATAACTAATCGCTATTCATACTTGCTTAATATCTATGAATCATGTTTATCTTATATAATTTTGCTCTTGAATTCATCCATGCTTTGCTACTTTTTTATTGATCATTATATGGTACCTTTACTCCCTAAACTCTGGATTTTGCTTAGGGGTAGATATTCTATCCTTGTGAAATGGCTAAAGGTATCAAAATTGCTACTAATCATCTTCAGGAAGCTTGCAAAGCCTCTCTATCCTCATAGTTTCAAGGACTCACAAATCATCACAGCTACCCCAACTGAAGAATTCAATCGGTACTGGACAATTCGAGTTCTCCTGCTCTCTCCAAGTGTTCAACCCCGGCTTGAGATCAGCTATTTTCAGCACTTACCTGGATCAACAACCTGTAACACTTCTCGCGCTGCACGTCTCGAAAAGCTAAGTTCTAGAACATCTTTGAGCTACTTGGATCAACATTGCTACTACTGTCATACTAAATGTAATCCAATAAAACATAGCACTCTTAAACTATTGTCATTCTATGTCAAAATTATTTTTTGGAAAATTGATAAGTTACCAATCATAATGCAACCATGTAAAACTAAGTTGCAATTAGCCTTGCTCATCACTTCTTCTGTTGTTTGTCTAGTTAAGCAGAGTTCAAAAACAGCTATTTGCTACTTGGATCACCATTTCTACCACGATCATACCAAGTGTAATCTAATAAAATATGACACTCTTAAACTGTTGTCAATTTTTGTCAATGTTGTTTTTTGGAAATTGGCTAAGTTATCAATCAGAATGCAACCATGTAAAACTAAGAAGCATTTTGACAATAAACTCCAAAGTTATTCTGTAATGGCTAGTTTTCATGATGCATGGTGTATTGATTACTTAATGCTCTACAAACTTTCTCTGTTTGAGAATTTTGCAATTATCCAAGTGTCTGTAGCATCTCATTCTTGGGTTGCTACTAACCCACAAGATCCGAAACAAATAGGCAAGCACCTCCATGAATGGAATTTCCTAACAATTGATATCCACACACACAAACAATTAAGGAAAACTAAACGATTAGTGACAAGCTTCTGTTCTCCTAAGGTAGTATGCAATCAATCAACTCAATTTAACAAGTATCTGGCAAGGCTTCTCATATGCTTTGATAGAATCCAGGTCCTGGTTATAGGGCTAACCCTTTTGCGAAAGCAATACCTCCTAGCTACCCAGATTCAAAATAAGATAATTACATGAAAGTCAGCTATTGGAATATACGGGGCCTAGCCCGCAAAAACGCATGGACTCAGATAGACTCAACATGCAAATCCGAACACATTCAAATCCTAGATTTATCTGAAACTAAGCTCCAAACCCCCCCTAAAGACTCTCATTGGCGCAGTATTGGCTTCGACAACCTTCGTTTTTGTCCGTCTCAAGGCCTCTCGGGTGGACTCTGCCTACTCTGGAAATCATCTCATCTAAATAAAGATACATTTACAGTCATATCATCAGGCGACAGATATATCCTATCTGAGTACCATAGTGCTAACCAAAACATAACATTTGCAATTCTATTTATCTATGCACCACCGCACCAGCACCAAAAATCAGCTTTTTGGAATGAAATATCTTCTCTAATCCAAGCCATCTCCCATCCATGCATTATAGTTGGTGATCTAAACGATATCCTATGCCTTTCTGACAAATCTGGAGGAGCAACCCCCACAATGGCTAGATGCTCTAGACTCACCGACTTCATACTAAAACATGATTTAATAGATCTCCCAACTACTGGGAATCAATTCACTTGGCGCAAAAGTTCACATGCTGAAAATAACACTTATGAAAAACTGGACCGATTTCTGGTTCATAAAAACATATATGCAATCCTCCCGCACTTAACCACCAAGAATCATGCGTTCACAACATCAGACCACTCTCAAATAACCCTTGAGCTATTACCTAATGAACTCCCAATAATGCAGCCCTTCAAGTTCGAATTAGCCTGGACAAAACACAAAGAATACGAGAAGATAGTACAACAAGCTTGGAGGTTAAATCCCCCGGGCTCACATATCTTCAAACTAATTAAACGACTCCAAGAACTTAAAAAGAAAAGTAAAGTTTGGAGTAAGAAAACCTTTGGAAACGTGTTCGCCCAAATTGCCACCACGGAATCAGAAATGCTACGACTACAAACACAACTGCTCACAAAGTATGATGAAAATATAGAGAGGAGGCATCATCGTCTTCTAAACAAATACAACAACTTGATAAACTTCCAAAAGACATATTGGGGACAAAGAGCGAAAAGAATCCACATTAAAAATCTGGATACTAATTCCAAATATTTCCATCGTGTTGCTATTGGACGAAGAAACAGAAACATAATAAAAAACCTTACCACCAAGGATGGCACTGCCTTAGACTCAGTTTTTTTAATTAGAGATGAAATCAAGAAAGACTTCGAAGGGCGATACTCGGCCACCCCCCCCCCCGCCCCAGGGTTCTTGTAGCCTCTTGGACAACATATCACCCGCATTATCCACAACTGACAATGACTAGCTAACTCAACCAGTGTCGAATTCAGAGGTCAAGGGTGCCGTTTTCTCTCTTGCTAGAGACAAATCACCTGGCCCAGATGGCTATCCTGCGGGTTTTTTCCGCACCTATTGGCACATAGTTGGTCCTTCTGTCATAAAAGCCACTAAAGGATTCTTTTCGAGTGGGAGAATCCTCAAACAAATCAACCACACATTTATCACACTAATTCCTAAATGTGATAATCCACAAACTACAAACAACTTCAGGCCCATAAGCCTCTGTTCAACCATATACAAAATAATATCTAAGATTCTAGCGAATAGGCTAAAACAAATCCTACCAAAACTTATTCACCCGTTACAAAGTGCATTCATTGCTAGGCGATCAATTCAAGATAACATCCTGATTGCCAATGAAATATTTCGCTCATTTCAACACAAAAAAGGGAAATCCGGTTGGATGGCAGTTAAACTAGATATGGAAAAGGCCTTTGACATGGTTCGTTGGGAATTTCTGCTCACCATTTTGGAGAAATTTGGTTTCTGCAACAAATTCTGCTATTGGATAAGGAATGCATTACTACCGTATGGTTATAAAATTTTTAAATATCTTTTATTATTAATATAGAATAAAGTTTAGAAAATACTAAAGTATGGGAATTTAAGATTTTTGTTACAAAATTGTCCTCATATAATTAAAATTGAACAACGTTAAAATATAGGGATTTTATTTATTTTAATTACACCATCGAGGACAATTGTATGTTAAAATGCCAATACTAAAACCACAAACTAAAAATTCCAAATTATTTGGTTTTAATTCTAAAATTAGTAATGTTATCACGCCCTAGCGCGTCTTATTAATATATTATAAGTTATATTTTATTATATCAATATATTTGAATTACCTTTTTTTATTAAATTTTACGTAAAGATTAAAATAGTTTGTTTTCTTTTCTTTCTTTACTTTTATCTTAATCAATAAGAATTATTTTAATAATTCCATGGCTGAAATTAGCTCTTTCAAAGAGCTAGTCATAATATTTTCATGAGATTTTTCATAAATAAAATTATATATTTAAGTAAAAATCTTACCATCTAGTGCACATTTTATTTTTAACCCCTAAAGAATTTTAATACTAATTTATAGATGACTTTTAATTATTTGTATTTATTAGTAAATATGGGCTCGGTGAAATATGATTAATAAAGTGAAACCATATTTCAATAAATTACTCTACCATTATCATGTCTCTGTTTTAGTATTATATATTGACTTGATACAGATATGGATAGATTATATATAATTTATTGATATAGTAAAAGTGAAAATTAATTCAAACAACTTAAAAAAAAAAAACTATATGTTTGTCATTAACAATATAATTTATAAATAAAATTTCAATGTAAATAGTAAAAGTGAACATTAATTCCATATCATTTGATAGATTTGTTGACGATCATTTCTCTAATTCTCGTATTATAATTTAAATTTATTATGTTTATTTGCATATTTTTAGTAGAATTTTAATAATAATATATCGATATTTAATATGCATATGAATTATATGACAATGGAAAACTACACAGTTTTAACATTTAATCAATTAAAGTTATCCATAAGAATTATAATATATTTGTGTTAACATTTTTTGTTCAATAATAAATTATTAATAATAAAAACATCATAATAAATTAATATATTATTATGTACAAATTTTATACAACTATCAAAACACTAGTACATAATAGACTTTTACATTTTATATATAACCGGATCTGTAATTGATAAATCAATATTAAAATACTTTTGTAACAAATTACGCTTAGTTTTTTTATACCTTAAATTTACCCTTTTTAACTTTATATAAATTGAAATAATTCAAGAAAAATCCCTTACTTTAAGGAAACTTCCTCCTTTATAGAGATTTTGGGTGTTAAGGGCGGCAAATCCTTTTGAGTTTACCGCCTACATACGTCGAGCTAATATACGCCCCATTCTCACAAACCCTATTCTCAAATTCAATTGTGACAGTGTACCGGTGGTAATCGAGCATTGACGATGCCTCTCATCCAACGCCAAGGCCAGTGATTTTCGAAAAGTTTTCCCCTTCAGAATCGTTAGTGGTCGGATTCAACCACATTCAGGTACACTTCCTCTCCCTTTGTTGTGTTTGTCTGTGATTGGATTGAGGCTATCGCAATTGGGTTTCACAAGTGTAGAAATTGTTGTTTACATTAGTTGTGGGTTCTTGCTCTTCCGAATCAAGGCATATATTATGGTTGAATTTGTAGTTTTTCTAGTGTTGGCATTTGAATTTTTTGGGGGAGGGGGTTGAATTAAGATGTGGAGAGATGAACACATACCTCCTCAAGGGATTTTGACGTCTCATTGCGGATGATTCAAGGATGAAGAAATCCACCAAATCTTCGACATCGTAAGCGATCCTCCTGATCTCTCGGATGCTCGTTCGGAACCTGTCATCCCCTTTGCATCCACTTCTTGTGTTGTTCTTCCTCCCCTCTCAGGCCTCTACTTGCTTTCCTCTACCTGTTCCCGGCCTTTCTCCGACGATGTTCTATGATTCCGTTTTGAGTGTCGATCGTTGCACAGGTCGTTAAAGGGGGCCGCACATTAGTCCCTCCTCTCTTCGTTTGGTGTCCCAAGCCTACTGTTTTGAGTGTCATTAAGGTGCAGTTTTGAGAGTCGTCGACGTCCTTGACCCTTCTTGATCACCTCAAAAGGCTCCCTCCTTCCCGGTTCCCCTGTCTGTTGTCTGTGTAAGTTGTTAGTGCTGTTTGCATCTCCTGATCAGCCTTTGATTCGGTTCCATCCTTCCCAATTTGTGTGTTTGAATAGCCATTTGAGTAAGGATCTTACTGTCGAAGCTTGAACTCGATTTAATTTGTTGCATCTCTAGATTCTCTACTCTCGACTTGGGTGATCCTCATTTCTGGCGGGTTAAGTTCTAGTTTTTCTGTTCACAGTCTCGCCATACCTTGTCAATTTTATTAGTTCCCTATTAATACTTTCCTAAAACATTAATTGTATATATGCTTCCTGTACATACTTGATCTTGCATAGTTTTAGCCATTCATGGCATTGAGAATTAGGAAAATTGCCCATTATACGCTCCATTGATTACGATCCGATCTCATTCAAAACTTTGCTGGCGGGGAGCTACATTACATCTGATAGTATTAGCTTATACTTTAATTATGATAGTAGTAGCTTATGCTTTAATTATGATGGTATTACTTGTGATTTAATTATGTTGTTTATGATTTTGGATGTCACATTGGGTGCTCTTCCCCTCCCCGTCTTAGTCTCTCTTATGTAAAAATATTATATTATTTATACAATTTTAACCTTAAAATAAAAAAATGTATCAACTTATATTTTACTTGTGAAAAATGTTCAATACCTTTAATTTTGAATTCTCTTGAGTTATGTTAACTATTTTATTTTATGTTTTTCTAGACTCATGGAAGGAACAAGATCTCAATCTAAGAGCAAATCTGCACAAAAGGCCATAGACAAACAATCTAACACCGATGGAAACAAAAAACGCTCGCATCATTTCGTGGCCAATACAACCTAAGGCCATTGCTAGTACGCATCATCATATATCAATTATTCACTTTAGAAACTTGGGCATTTATATAATTAGATATATTTATTTATTTACACACACTTCACACTATGTACTCATTGACTACTAAACTTCATGGGCATACACAGGTGCTATTGTGCCAAAAAGAGCACGCATCCAACTACCCGCTCCTGACCCCGTACATCTCCCAAGATCGAATGGAATAATTGAAGGTAAGGATTCTCAATCCTTCACCTATATCCTTTTTCTTGTAAAAACTATATATTATTAATGTTTATCCTTTTTAAGCTATTCTATTGGATTTTTACGATTAAATAAACCCAAAATGTCTATTGCAGATCCATCTATGAATGTTCGAGTTGACACCCAACCTTCAAACCCTGAAGGGACAGAAGACACACATGTGGAGATGGTGATCAACGATAATTCTTCACCGGATAGTGTTGAAACATCATCTGCTGTTGCTGGTATATGTTACTTTAAATTATGATATTTGTCACTTTAATTTATAACTTTTATATGAAATGTGCATATTTATGAATATACTGGTTTCTTTGACCATCAATGATATTTCCATTGCAGCTGGTACCGAGGAATCTGCGGTTGCTACTGGTATATGTTAATTTAAATTAATAAATGTTGCACTTCATTTATAACTTTTAAATGTACATATTTATTAAAGTACATATTTGTGTGCATCAGAACAAAAAAAAAATGTGCGTGGGAAGAGTCGAGGAGTGAAGGCAGAGAAGGTCTTTGCGCATCTTGGTACTAAAATACTTGTCACGTTGAAATTGAAAGATGGTAGACCAAGCGGGAAATATGCAAGGATGGTTTCATCTGAGATTGGATTCATCGCCAGGAACCATATACCCCTCAATGGCGAAAAGTGGAGTAAGGTTACTCCTGAAGTTACAGCAGTCTTGGACAAAAGATTGACTGTGAGTACTATAATTTGAAGTATTATTTTTTCAATAATTCCCTTTAAAAATATGCAAATTAAAATGGTACATAGTCATGATATATATATAGTTAATTTTCCTATTTTATAACTTATATCCTTTGTTAGATAACAAATTGTATTATATATCACATACTTATATTGAAGTCTTTTTGTTGAGACTTTGCTCCTATTTCAGAATAGGTTTGACATTGACTTGTCGCTTCCCTGGGTTAAGAGATATGTGCACCACACGTTTGGAGTAGCATTTAGAAACTTTCGTACCCAACTGAAAAATAAATTTCAGAATTTCCCAAATGTTGAGGAAGCCAAAAAGAATAAACCTAGTGAGGTGAAGACTGCTGTGGAGTGGGAGTATCTGTGTAATTATTTCTCAAGTGAAGAATTTCAGGTATTTATAGGAAACTATGTGTGAATCTATTTATATGACTTTCTTATTGCAGTTCACCTTAGGACTCATCTAACTTTGTTTTACTTACCTGCAGAAAAAGTCAGAACAAAATATTATCAATTGATCAAAACTACAATATCATCACAAGGCTGGGTCTCGTTCTTTTCTCCTACATGTAGAATCTACGGTAAGTTATATTCTTATGAATACTTTCTTCTTATATTGTAAACATTTTTTTTTCATATTGTTATTACAAATTATTTTACACATTAATGAAACCATTATAAACACAATGATCTTTTTGAGTTAGGATTAAAGTACATATTTTTTCCTTATTATAATTTTTTGTTATAATGTTGTAGGCGCCAACTACAGGTTTGCCACTAGATGCAATTGACCAGTTTGCGATTCAATATAAGAGCAAGCATAAAGGCTGGGATTTGGGATCAAAAGAGAAATGGGTATGTATTCATTTTGTGTATTCTATTAGAACAAAAAGAAATGAGATTTGTAGAGTTTGATGAAATAAAATTAAAATGAGGTGCAATTTGTCTATTCTATTCATCAAAAAGAACTCTTTATATTGCCAAGAATTAGTAAATAATGCTCATATATGGAAATTAAGTTGTTAACTATGACCCTTATGTTCAATTCTTTGTGGCGCTGATAATCGAAAGTTGAAGTTAGTTCTGATAAGATTTGATGCAAATTATCTTTCTTATTTTGAAAATTTGCACTATTATGTACGTATTTTAAAGTTTGATATGAATTTGAATGCATCAATCATTTATAGGATGAAATGGAGTTGATGCGTTCAGAGGCAACTAATGAAGATGGAACTTGCTCCATGACTGCGGAAGAGATCGTCGAAAAAGTTCTCGGGACAAAATCAGGCTACATCAAAGGTTCTGGTTTTGGACCTCAACCTACCACCACAAGATTTTCCAAATCTGCAATCCACGAGGTCCATGAGAAGAACTGATACGGGGTTAGCCGTAGGATGGCCCGATCTTCGACAATCAAGACTCAAAGACAAGAAATAGCAAGAACGGAAGCAAAGACTCGATGAACAAGAGTAAAGACTCGAAATTGAAAACAAAGACACGACCGATAGTGGACTGATTCGAACTAAAATAGAACGAGATAAAGACCCCAGGCCTCCGTAGAGGGTAGGAACCAAATACCAACGACTATAAAGCCCGACTCTACAACCTTACACAACCAAGCGGACAACTTGGAGTTACAAGGAGGGGACTTGTGATTACCTGGATCACCAAGCTCTCGCGAGGTTGACGAACTCAAAGCAAACCAAGTTAGATCTATAACCAATTGTTGCAATCGACGAGCCACGCTTCGAGTCGATTGACTTTCTCTCAATTGTGTTCACACAAACTGAAATTTTCATAAAAGAGACGTCTGCCGTTCTACAATGGAAAAGACCGGTTAATATAACCCTAACAAAGACTATTTTCTAATAAAAATAATTATATAAAATATCCTAAAAATAACTTAATTAATTAAAGGTCTTAAATTAACACATGGAGGAAACCAAACTCAGCAAAGGGAGGCCGGCTTCAGCGGCCAACAACGAGCTCGCGCACGCCCGCGCGCCCCTACCTTACGCCCGCGCGCCCCTGCCGCACGCCCGCGCAGCCCCGGTGCACGCCCGCGCACTTGGCGTTGATTTTCGTTCCAAACAGTACAGCTGCAAAGATGTTGAGTTTCGGCCAAGCTCTATGACGAATCTTGAAAAACCTTCAACATGAAAGTTGTAGATCTCTTCGTCCTCGTTCCAACAAGGTATGGCACGATCCAATCCGATTAATATTGAATCCGTACGACTCATTTTACTGAGACATCGAAAAGCTGTCAAACGGTTGAACGACTCTAAAACGAACGACCCATCAAGCTTGCACCTTTGGACCTTCTCCCATGGTGGAGCCTTCTTCTTCCTCTTGAGGATGACTTCATTCTCGTGAGCTCGAATCATAGGTCCATCCCCAAGTATAAGTGTGTCCGGAGGAGTCTTGGATGGTCCCGCATCATTCCCCCTTTCTTGAAAAGGATTCGACCTCGAATCCAAGGTTGCATAAGATTCTGCAAATGCATCCACACGAGCTCCTGGATCGAATACCTCATGCCCATGGAAACTCCTCACAAGGTCGATCGCAGTAGGGGTTGACCACTTTTGGATGGATTTGATCTTGGCTTCGCCATCATGTAAACCATTAGAGCTTTCTACAAAACAAAGAAAAGAAACTTGATGAGTGCACAATTCAGAGTTCATATCATCTTCAAAATGTTCTAACTGAATATGCACTATAGGTTGTTCATTTAGCTCTATGTTTCCATCAATGATTAGCAAGTGTTCATCCTTTTTCAAGGCTGAATTTTCAATGAACTCAATGCTAGCAATAGTAGAAGATGTTTCATCATCAATGATCATATTAGAAACCATGCCTTCTTCTAAGCATGTAGTTTGACACAAATCTTTGCCTTGATTATCAGCACAGGGTATAGGTTGAACATTTAAATCAATCAAAGAATCAACATGCTCATGTGCAAGGCAATCATCTTTAGAGGCAAGTAAACTAATATCTTGATTATTATGAACATGCTCATCATGTTTATCACTAGAATTTTCAGATTCATTTTTGTCTAGGTGATTAGTCATGAGAAGCTTCTTATTTGGGAAATCCTTCATAACATGTCCACTACCTTGACATATAAAGCAAGGAATGTACATAGGTTCAAGAGTAGAAGAGTTAGGATTACTGCCTTTAGGGCCAGTAGATACCCTAGACGATTCATGTCCGTTCCAAGGCGCTCTGCCATTGTCGATGGGCTCATGAGGCATTCGGCCTTTACTCCTCCCTTGGGGTTGGCTTACTCTCTCCCTTGAGCCGCCATCAAACCTCCTTTGGGGCTGCTGCACATGGCCTTGATGCCACCTTTGGGGTTGCCCACTCGACATTCTACCACCTTGGCTCCTGTATCTAGCATTCCTTTCCACTTTCATAGCTAAATGTAAAAGTTCAGTAGGCGTAGAATAAGGAAAGTAATCAATTTCATGAGCTAAGGTGGGGTGCAATATTCTAAGAAACCTAGCGTTAGTATCGTCATAGGGTTCAACTATATTAGCTCTAGCCATGGTTTCTTGCATTGCATAAAAGGTTTCCTCAACAGTTTTGCTACCTTGCTTAAGATTTTCTAATCGTTGTCTAAGCTCGCTAGCATAATGTGGAGGAGCAAACCTACTTCTCATAAGTGCTTTTAATTGAATCCAAGAAGCAACATGTGCATCAAGGTTTCTTCTTCTTTCCTTTACTAGATTATCCCACCAAATTAAAGCAAAACTTTGAAATTCTAGGGAAGCTAGTTGCACCTTTTTATGTTCAGAGAAGTTATGACAAATCCATATTCGATCCATTTTAGTTTCCCAATCAATATATGCATCTGGATCGTTGTTACCATAAAATTGAGGAATCTTTACCTTTACCTTACCTATGCCATCTTGCGCAGGCTCTCTAGGTGCTCGATAGTGGTATCGACCTCCTCTATCATTTCGTCTAGGACGTTGCTCCCAATAATCATCCTCTTGGAAGTCGTCGTCGTCCTCTGAGAAGTAGTACTCTTCTTGTTGCCATCGTCCTTTCCCTCGTCCCTGCATATTAGCCATCACAAAACAATATACAAAGAAATATGTAACGTTAGAAAAATATAAACAACCTCACAATGTGTTTCGCTCACACACTTCTCTCTAATTGGTTATGACAAGCTTGTTGGGGCAATCCGCTTTGGGCAAATCAACACTCAAGCAAGGACTTAGCAATCAAAGGAAAGTAATCAAGAGAAACAACAAAGAAACAAGCAACAAGGGCTCGAAATCGATCAAAACAGAGGTCAACAGACACTGTACCGAGGCTAGAGGGGGTCAGTATGGGCACTGAAGTACACGACACACAAAAAAAGGAAAAGAAAATGAAAGAAAAGAAAGAAAAACTTGGATTTTTACCTCTTTTTGATTTAAACCCTTAGTATGGATGTTGTAGTTGCAAGGTAGGGCTTAAAATTTTTTTTTATGGTTTGGGAGGTATGTGTGTGAGAATTTCGACTAGGGCTATATGATTTCACCAAAATTGGTCCTTGAAAGTTCTTGCACTAGATCTCAACAATTCTCTCTCTTTTTTTTTTTTTTTGAAAGCTTACTTTTGCCCCTAGTGAATTTTATCCTCCTAGGACTAAGCTTTGAATGTAAATTTTTTTTTTTTTATAAATTTCGGACTGTTTTTTTTTTTTTTTACTAATGCAAGAAACTATCTATCAAATAAAGGACTCTTGAAAATTTAAGTTATGGTGAAAGAAAAATACTCCCTCTGTTAATTAAAACTTGTCGTTTACTATTCATGCACGCTTTTTTAAAATGTTAAAAACTTTATAAAATATTAACATTTGTTTACATTTGCTTTTATAAAGTCATACTTAATTGTAATAAGTATGATATTATTAAAAAAAATTATTAAAAAAGTTAATATTTTATATAGTTTTTAACACCTAAAAAAGCGTGCGTGAATAGTAAAACGTCAAGTTTTAATTAACGGAGGGAGTAATATCGAGCCAAGTTGATATCATTATTAACGAGAAAATATACAATTTTGCGAGGAATTAAAGTTTCTCACCATGTACCTTTAATGACTACTATGGAATCCTTTGACTTCTTTCGCGACAAATATAATTACCTATTACGATGAATTTAATAGTCGCTAATGACTTACAACGACGAATATTGACTTCGTCGCCAAATGTTTTATTTGCGACGATTTCATTTTTCCACACTAGACTCTTTTGTGACGATGTTTCACCGACCACTTAAAAAGGAAGCATATTTTCTCGCTAAATATGTTTAGCGACGAAATATCACTTTTCAACGAGGAAAAAATTCTTCGCTAATAACCCTTTTTGTTGTAGTACTGTAGTCTAAAGATTCATAAATGATAGCCCGCTCTTGAACTCTCTTCTGCTCCACCGCTTGCACTAGACCTGTGGAATATGGTCTGGTGTTTCGTGAGAACGAATGACACCAGTCATTCAATAAATAGGATGGTTAGTACAATAAAGACTAGAAAATGATAGGGAAAATGTTCAGACTTTAACCTTACAGTGACCATAAAACGGTATGTCATAGGTTAAATGAAAGACATGAATATTTAAAGTGGAAACAGAATAAAAAGGGTAAAAATTCGCAACATGACTCGGATGATCATAACGATCGATTATAATATAAGAAAAGGAATTATACCCGAGACAGATGAGTATAATAAATGAAGTGATCACCTATTTAATAGTCGATAATAACTGACGAAACTCGAATTTCAGGTTTCCACTTTCGGTGGGACCCGGGGGTGAACCCCGTGGGACCCATGGCGCCTCTAAAGGGCTTACCTGACCCGCACCGAGAAATTCGGCGCGGCCCAACCTGTGCCGCGGGAGGTTCTGAACCTAACAGGGCTTCCTCTATTAGGAGATTTCATCAACGAGATGTGGACCGGTCGTTTACCTTTCGTTCACCATTCAATAGGAGGAGACAATCACAATTTTCTCGACCCTCACCTCAGACTAATGGCTTGTGATGCTGACCCTTTTAATTACACGCGGATGTGGCCTAATTTCATCCGCGGAGCGGTCTTTTTCCTTTTCTACCGTCTCTCTATTTTAAGGTCTCATTGTGGAGATAATACACTTTCTTATCCGCTCTACTCTCTCTCTCTCTCTCTCTCTCTCTCTCTCTCTCTCTCTCTCTCGGCCAAAAGTCCCATTTCCATGGTTATGTTTTTCCCTTTTATAGTTGACAGGGACTCTTCTGTCTTCCGCCACGTGTTGATCTTTGATTGACACGTGTCTCCTTCGTGGGGTATGGGCATGTACGGCATGTGGCCCCTTTTCTTGTCAACAGATGCCGTGGTCTAAGTGGTGGGTGGTTATCTTAGACCGCAGACGACATGTTTAGTTGCTTTATCCCTTTATTATTATTATTTTTCTTATTTTATCCTAGATGTTTTTGGGCCGGTTAGTTACAGCTCCTCGGGCCGGGTTGATTCCAGATGGGATTGAAGCAGGCCGATATTCCTATCGCGAAAAATGTCTGAGTGCCTAATCGGTTCGTTCGTGGGCTATGCAGGTAAGATGGGCCGAACCTTTCTTCAAAAGCCCATTAAGGGCCCAATAGGCCCAGTTGCGTTGGGAAGTTATACGGTCGGTATTTCCTTATAAATTACCCGGTTTAGTTTTTTACTTCTTCACTTGTCTCATTCTATTTTCCAAAATTTGTTCTTTTCTATCTGTTGCTTTCCGGTGGTGTTTCTTAGTCGGCGGTTTTTCTCCGGTTGAACTTTCCGGCAGTGTTCTTCAAGATCAAGGTAGTTGTTCTTCTTCATTCTTTTCCATAATTTTTCTTATTTTCTTTTACTTAGCTTTTCTAATCTTTTTTACTTTTTTAGATCGAAACATAGGGGTGGTTTACTTTTCCAAACTTGTTTTTTTCTTTGATCGAGACTTTTAATCCGCGTGTGCAACTCTTCACACGGTTTTCTTTAGTCTCCTTGGGAATGGCTAACCCTAGCGGAGAGCAAGATGCACTAGATGAGTTTGAAAGGGAGGAGGGGTGGAGAGATGACATCGCATCAACTTCTCATCCGCGTCAGACCCTTGAGGTTTCTTCCTCATCTTCCGAGAGTTCTTCTTCTGGTTCCAGTGGGTCATCGTCAGAGTCGTCCTCTTCTTGATCCGCTCCCACTCCTGCTCAGGTCGGTCCTTCTGGCAGCCTAAGGTGAGAAGGCGACGGAAGTGTTTTGACCCTGATTACTATTGCTCTCCTTACACAGTTTCTTCTTCTTCAAATGGGAGCGCGGGAGATGATGCTTCTACAAACGCGGGTGAATCGGGACTCCATTCTTCTGACGATGCAGGCCCCTCCTCCACTTCTCATCATGAGGCGGCCGTTCAAGATCTTGAATTGTCCTGGGTTCCATATGCAGCCTCTCCTATTGGCGTGGCGGAAATTCCCTTAAAGATTCGTTCCAAAGAAAATTTGCGCGATCTGGACACTCCCTTATACGAGCTTGAAGACTTGAATACTTGTCTTTTTCTTGGGAATTTCACCCTTCGGGCTCCTTCTACTACTCGTCCTTTGATAGTGGCTGAGAGAGTTCGTCCGTGACGATCTCCTATCGAGAAGATTAGGGGATGTACCACTTTGCTTGAGTTGGTTGACCTTGAGGCTATCTCTCAAATCTTTCCTTGGCCTGTTGAGTTGGAATTTTGTCTTCCTGACAAAGGAGGAGGTTGCCTAGACGCGTACGAGGATTGTTTGGTTGTCTACGCAGCAAGTTTATCTTAAGGATTTCGACATCCACTACATCCCACTTTTGTGGAGTTTTTGAAAGGGTACAACTTAAGTCCTGCGCAGATAGTTCCGAATGGTTGGATGCTCTTTACCAGTTTCATCATGAGGTGCATGGAAATTGGGGTTCTTCCCTCCCCGAAGATGATGTTTAGTATCTTTTCCCTGAAAAGGGGGTCCCAAGATTCAAGGTTTTATCAATGTAACTCAAGTTGTAGCTATGTGGAAAGGCTTTCTAGTAACCCCAATTGGAAGCACAAGTGGTTCCTTGTTCGCGACAAATCAGGGAAAGGTTTGACCTGTCGGACCGTTCCGGGAGGGTTTAGTGCCTTGAAGAAGCTAGTGATTCCTGGTCTTTCTAAATTCAAGGAATCATTTGCTCATAAGGCTAGGTTTCCTTGGCCTGAGATGATTTCGGCCCTTCGTCTTGAAATGGTTGGGTTAAGCCTTCCTCATTCGCGTCTAAGTGTCTTCTTTGTTTTCTCTAACCTCTCTAGGGTTATTTCTTAAGGATAACCATTTTGCGTTTTGTTTATATTGGTTGATGACCTATGCTTTGGTTATTTTATTTAGATACAACGGATTTGGACTCCCTCCTGAAGCGTCACAAAACGAAGGCCGGGGGTCGGAAGAAAAGCTCAGGCGTTCGTGGGCCTCTCCCGACTTATGGGGTGTCCCCGACCATTGATCTTTTCGTGGGCAGCGAACCCGGTGTTGGTAGGAGGAAATCGAGTTCAAAATATAGAAATATAATTCAAACCAGATTATGCCCACGCCAAATAAATACAAGACCTCCTCCTGATGTAGCAGCGGGAAGTCAGGATCGATCCACGAGGAAGCGTGTCAGCGGATCCTAGGTAGCGGTGTAATCTCACGGACAGAAGTCGACAACAGGGTCCTCGAGCTCGACCAAGGGTTAGTTGACAGAAGCTCGGACTAGTCGAACAAAGCAACACTGCTCGGCACAGGTCTAGTCGATCTCGACTGGGGTCTACTCGAGATCGAGTACGGCTCGTCGAAGTCGAGTTGGTCTGGTCGAGAATCTGCACAGGTAAGCTACGGCGACTCTGGGTCGAGGATCAGTAACTCGAGGTCGACCACAGTTGGTCGAGATCGAGTAGACAGGGAACAAAAAAACGAATAAAAATAAAGAAAGTAAAAACAAATGCTTTTAGGGTTTCGACTAAACTTTATGTAAAAGGACTTCCAAGATTGGGGTTTGCAACAACGATAACCAAACATGCATAAGGTAGAACCAAACAGATAATCATGTGAATCGCATTAAAGGATTAAGCTTTCGCCTTTTCCAACAATTAGACAACTCTCTCAAGAAACCCTAATCGTCTCTACCGATTTTATGTTTATAATCCAAGTTGTTGGCATGGATCTCCATTAGACGGGCAATAAACACATCAACAAGTAGGAAAATGCTCAAAACATGATAAAGGTCGGATCTTTACCTCAATTATGCATGGCTATCGTCGGGCTCGCCCCAACCCTAGAAGTGGGTGGACTACTCGCTCTTCATTGCAAACTCAGACATCATTTATTGAAAGAAAACAACTTGCATTAGACTAAACCAAAGTTTACAACCGCTCGAAGCCAACTCCGCTCTCGCTTCACAACTCCAATCGGCTGCTCACTCTCTCTCTCTCTACTTCTCCTACTTACTTCTCTCTGAAATTGAATGATTGAAACTGAGCCCCATGGGCTTTATTTAGGGGGATTTTGCAAAATAGCCACGAAATTGGGCTAATTTTGTAAAATAGACGCGTTTTGGGACATTTTTGCAAAATGTCCTAAATAAAACCCCCGTCCCTTTGTTTCCTTTCTTTCTCCTCCGACCTCTCTCCGCGCGCTCTCTTTTTCTCTGGATGGCGATTGTGAGCGAGGCCGAGATCTATGGCTTCGACGCCGGATCTGAAGCGATTCCGTCCATCTTCCTCCTTTCCTCCTTGTCGCTGCCGCAGCCGCTCCGCCTCGCGCCGCCTCGCACCCTCCCCCGGCCAGATCTGAAGTCGGAGCGCCGCCTCGCACAGTCGCACCTTATTTCCAATTGATTCTGAAATCGAATTCGATTAATTGATTAATTGATTTCAGATCTGAATTCCAAATCTGGAATTCGATTAATTGATCGAGAGCAAAGTCGGAGAGCGAGAATGCCGGAGAGCAAATTCGATTAATTGATCTGAATTCCAAGTCTGGAGATCGAGAGCGCCGGAGAGCGAGAATGCCGGAGCAAAGTCGAGCAACGGCCGAGCGAGGTCGAGCGAGCCGGAGGCGAGGCCAGAGGCGGAGCCGGAGGCCGGCGGCGGTGGCGGAGCCGGAGGCCGGCAGCATCGAGCGCGCAGACGCGGGGTTCCTCTTCGCAAAATTCTGAGGAAGAAGAAAGAATTTTGACTAAATTACAAAAATCACCCTACAAATATGAGAAATTAAAAAAATTATCTATATTTTATTATGTGATCCATAATCTATATTTTTAATTTTATTTTTGCACAACAAAATGTTATATTTGCACAACATACGATTATATTTGCACAATTTACGGTTTATATTTGCACGACAAAATGTTAAAAAAAATAAAAAATAAAAGTAGACTTGCTTCAATTTATTCTAAATCGTTTACGATTTATTGAGAAAGTATGAAATTATATTGAGATAAAATAAGATTATGTTGAGAATAAATTCACAAGTCCCGATTGTCGTGCAACTCTTAAAACAAAGTCGTGCAAGTCTTACAACAGAGTCATGCAACTCTTACAACAGAGTCGTGCAACTCTTACAACAGAGTCGTGCAACTCTTACAACAGAGTCGTGCAACTCTTACAACAGAGTCGTGCAACTCTTACAACAGAGTCGTGCAACTCTTACAACAGAGTCGTGCAACTCTTACAACAGAGTTGTGCAACTTTTACAAGAGTGTCGTGCAACTCTTAAAACAAGAGTCGTGCAATTCTTAAAACAGAGTCGTGCAACTCTTACAAGAGAGTCGTACAACTCTTAAAACAAGAGGCGTGCAACTCTTAAAACATGGTCGTGCAACTCTTAAAACAGAGTCGTGCAACTCTTGCAACATAGTCGTGCAACTCTTCCAACATAGTCGTGCAACTCTTACAACAGAGTCGTGCAATTCTTAAAATAATATATGAGAGAAAATAAGATCATGTTGAGAACAAATTCACAAGTCTCGATTGTTGTGCAAAAATAGCCTATTTTTGAGCAAAAATAAGAGTAAGTTGTGCAAATATAAGAGGATGTTAGGCAAATTTAATCATAAGTTGTGCAAATATGACCCTAGTCTAGTTTTATGTATTTTATTTTGTTAACTTTTTATCGTGCAAATATAAGAGTATTTTGTGTAAATATAACCATTAATTGTGTAAATATGATCCAAGTTTAGTTTAGAGTTGCACTTTTTTCCGTGTCAGCACTTTTTTTCCCATGTCAGCACTTTTTTAAGAGTTGCACAAGCATGGATAACAATTTCACAAAGAATCGAAGAACCACATGACAAATGAATCATAAGCCGATCAAATGATGTCGAACAATTCCATCAAGCCTGGATAACAATTTCACAAATATGATCCAAATCTAGTTTTTTTTTCTACATGGATAACAATTTTTTTTTACTTTATAATATTATTCGTGCGCATTTTATTCTAATTTGTACACTTTTTATTCTATTTGTGTCAACACTTTTTTCAAATAATTTTTTTTTCACGTCAACACTTTTTTAAAATAAGATTATGTTGAGAATAAAATCACAAGTCTCGGTTGTCGTGCAAATCTTAAAACAGAGTCGTGCAACTCTTACAACAGAGTCGTGCAACTCTTAAAACAGAGTCGTGCAACTCTTACAACAGAGTCGTGCAACTCTTAAAACAGAGTCGTGCAACTCTTACAAGAGAGTCGTGCAACTCTTAAAACAAGAGTCGTGCAACTCTTACAACAGAGTTGTGCAACTATTAAAACAGAGTCATGCAACTCGTACAACAGCGTCGTGCAACTCTAAAATTTCATAGTGTTATTCATGAAATTTATAGTTTTTTTCCATGTCAACAATTTTTGAAATTTTATTTTGGTGTGCAAATATAAGTTTATGTTGAGCACAAAAAAAATTATGTTGTGCAAATATTAGTTTACAAAATTGCACTTTTCAGTTTTGTATTTGAGTTATAAAATTGCACTTTTCAGTTTTATATTTCCACTTTTTTCAAACTAAAATTACACATTTTAAGTTCTAAAATTGCAAATTCAAACTAAAATTGCACTTTTTTTTGTCGTGTCAGCACTTTTTTTTTAAAGAGTTTTAACAAAGAGCTAATTTTCATAGCGGGAGATTGGATTACATGTACAAGACAGAGGAGCAAGGTTGTGCTTACAATATACAAAAACTCTATTACAAAACAATTGACAAAATTTAGGCCCTTCTTTAAAGAGGGCTGAGATTGGCTCACTTATATTGTCATATGGAACATCAAGGAAAAAAATAGTGTTCATCTGATCATCTAAGAGCATCGCCTAAGGCTTCTGTCGGGATCAATGTCGTCTTTCGTTACATTAACGATTCCAGATTGCTCGTGTACCTTGTCGATGAGCATCCCCTAAGCTGGAACTGTCCTTTGGACTAGCACATATCTAAAAACAGCACAGAGATTCGCAACACTATCCAGATACATTTGTAATTTAATCTGTTTAACTTCTGCATTCAGATTTCTCCCAACTAATCAAAAGGCGAAACTGACCTCAGAATTGAATAGTGCTGGACCTGCATTTTGCTTTCGATTTGCTCCCAAATCTGGATTCAGTAGCTATTTAGTAACAGAGAATCAGATCTACACCAATCCAGAGCTAATTATTTCAAGATAACCGAATTCGATGATCAAATTTCAACATCTATTTGTTGTAATAACTAAAACAGAAAGTACCAAAATCAAGCTCCCAAATCTGTAATAGCTAAAACAGAAACTGTAAGCAAATACCAAAACCAACAAAAAAACCCAATGATTTTATCAACAAGAAAGAAGATCAGAAGCTGCACTGCATTTGAATGAATCTTCAGGGAAACTCACCTTAAGATGACCATTTTCATCAGCAGTGGTTGAGAAGTTTATATACAACTGTATTTTGCCAACAAGTTCATCCTCTGGTTCGTGAAATATGGACCACCACCGAAGCTTGTCACTCTAAATTGAAATTAGGGTCAATTTCCCAAACAAACCAGTTTCATGTATTCATCACAGTTACAAGGATTAGAAAGCAATACCGGATCATCAGCTGCATTTGCAACCTGAGCAAGGACACGACCACACAGCTTCCCCTTCGAATCCTGAACTTCAACCATTAAATCATCCCCAAGTCCATCTGGAAAGCTGCAAAGTCATTAACAAAGTTTATATACAATTATTTTCTTGAAAAAGACAAGTTAATAATACCAGCTGCATTACTAATTATCGTTTTAGCAATTTTCAATTTCATTACGAATGTTGAAAAATGTAAAGGGTAAAAGAGATCCAATTAAATCAACTTTTTGTGTTAAAAAGAAAAAGAAGAAAAAACTAAATTTTAAAGGCTAAAGCATTAAAGTGGGCTTGAAAAACACAAATATGGAGAAAATAAGGAAGTAAGAAATAAGATACACTAGCAACCACTTACAAGACATGCGACTCCCCTGACCCAGGTTGCATTCGAATAGCATCTTCTTGAGGTGAGCTTTTCAATCTTAACAAACAAGTGTAAGCCTCTGGAACATTGACAAGAAAAGAGAGCAATGAAAAGTTTGCTAATTAAATTTAGACAAAAATGCAGCACACCAGCAACAAATAAAGTAGAGTAAAAACAAGGTTCAGATCAGCAATTCAGGCCTACGTCTGACTCTATAATATATAGTTAGACAAAGAAAGGAAAGGAATGATGTATGTCATCGAATACAGAGCATTCTCAGGAAGAGTTTGTACATACTAGGAGGGGGAAGTGTAAGCTTCAAAGATGCGATATATTTATTCAAACATTGCATCTTTATTTTCCCTAAATTAGGTATCAGCCAGTTAACAAAAGATAGAGGCAGACTTACATTTGGATCATCTCCATAACCATACATCATGTGCTGTACTGTTTAATCCAAAACAACATAAGCTAAAACTTTTTATTAAACATACATTTGATCAGCAAAAGACAAAAGAAACTCACAGTCTTTCTGAAACATTCCTCTCTTGTGCTTAAGGGAAGTATCTGTTGGTTTAGAGGATTCAACTTTAGGCTTAGATGAAGGACCAGCATTAGCTCCACTCATTTTAATGCTAAAATGATGCCTTCCTCCAAAATCCCGCAGGACGGAAAAAGAAATAAACAAATTAGAACTTTGAAGTGAAACACACAATTCTGAATAACGAGTGGTCAGGGAATGGAGAGCTATTCATCAGAACAAGCGTTAACAATCATCAAACTGATTTTTTAGGGGACAGATTATACAATGTTCTTAGAATTCACAGAAAATCAAAGGTGTGTTACATAAATGTCATCCCTTGAACAAAAATTGAAAAGAAAGAGCAATAAAGGGCCAGCTGAGAAGCAATGACTAGGTTGTGCGTACACACCAAAGGTTTTTCTCGATTAGTCCCAATTAAAAGGGACTTGAAGAGCAACTCCAAACAGCAATCCTCTAATGTAATGCACATCAATCCTCTAATGTAATGCACATCAATCCTCTAGTTAATTTCCACTTTAATCGATTGATGAGGAGGAGAGATAATCAGAGAGTACCGGTGTCATAGACGAAGATGAGGCCGCCGATTCCATCGGAGAAGACGAGATGGAGGAAGATGAGCGGAGCCACCGGTTTCAGAATCCAGCAACTCGATAATCAAGCAAACAGCAAACGTTGTTCCGCTCGGTGGTGCTTTGCTCGCTCCGGCCTCCGGCGCTGGTTCCCTCCCCCGCTCCTTCCGCCGCTGGCTCCTTCCCTCGCTCGCACCGCCGCTCGCTCCCTCCCTCGCTCGCACCGCCACTCGCTCGCCACCGCCTCCGGCGCTTCCTCGCTCCCTCGAACTCGCCAACAGACAGCGGCTCCGGCGCCAACCCCACTGGATCTCGCCGCCATAGATCGATCGAGATCTCGCCTCCAAAATCGCCTTCAATCAAGAGTAGAGAGAGAGATTGGAGAGAGACGATGGAGCAACTATCAGGAAAAAAAAAATAAAAAAAATAGAGAATTAGGTATATATAGGGGCTATTTCGCAAATTTGTCCAAACCCGCGTCTATTCCGCAAATACGTCCACTTAATGTGCCCATTTCGCAAATTTTTTCCTTTATTTATAGCCTTCATTCCCTAGCTATTCTAGGAAAGAAGATATCTATCTATATCTAAAACTTTATCTAAAACGCTTAAGGATAAATAAAAGACATAATGGAATTAAATCTAAAATAGGAATTATATCTAAATGTCTTCAATGGATAGAATCTTTCTCTTCATGGTAGATCTTGATAGTTTTGGATAAAATCGGAAATCTTCATGCCCAAGGAATGCAAAACCGAGTAGGATTCGTCAAGCCGCGTCGAACAGCTTCTGGAAGCTTCGTCGACCTCGACAAGGCTCTTGTCGATCTCGAGTAGAAGTCTTGGTCGACTGGCTCGGTTCGTCGTCTCGGCTAGCTGGTGCTCGACAAACTCGGACTCTGGCTCACGGTGCTCGTCGACCTCGACAAGCACTCGTCGATGTCGAGTAGGGTTGGTCTTGCCGACTAGGTGCTCTCGGGTGGCTTTACTCGACAAGCCTGGATCCGGACTCAGGGGCTTGTCGATCTCGACCAAGCTTCGTCGAGATCGAGTAGGGCTCTTCCTTCCCGCTTCCGCGAGTTTCCTCTCCCGCTGGCAGCGGGTTTTTCCGCGGCAGCGAACGATCCGCTGCAGCGAGTCGAGTCGCTGGCAGCGAGTGCTCCTGGTCGTCCTCGGCTTCGTCTTCGGCTTCTTTCCTTGTCGACTCCGGGTGTGGCGTCTTGGCTTCGTCGACCTCGACTAGTGGTCCTCGAAATCGAGTAAGGCTCCGGAGCTCGGGTTGGTTTGGCTCTCGATCAGGCTCTGTCGACAAGGCTGTGTTCGGACATGCTTGTCTATGTCGAGTAGGGCCAACTCGAGATCGAGTAGCCTTGACTCTCAGACTGGTTTCGCTGCTTTGACCTTGGACTTCTGTAGTGGTTTTCCGAGCTTTTCCGACCTTCTGTAGAATTGCTGTAAAGTGCCTCGATTTCTGCGAATTAAACAGAAACTTGTGTAGATTCCATAATTTTGGAAAATAAACATAAATTACATAGATTCTGTACTTTCTAAACCCAAATGAATGCAATGTATACAGAAATCGATATAAAAGTTACTGTAAAACATGGCAGATTCAGTTCACAACACCCGACGCCCTTGTGGAAGGTACTCCAGCAGTTCCTGAATCGCGTGACAAACGTGCTCGTTCGTCTATTCCCTCTGTTTCTAAGAAAAAGAGAAAAGTTAGTGAAAACGTTGACACGTCTGTCGCGGTCAAGAAAAGCCTTTATGTTGAGGGTGTTGCTAATCTCCCCGAGTTTCCTATCACTGGATTCGGGATGGCCAATCTTGCCAGCCTGAGGTTCCCTGTGCAAAAACATTTGTTCAACGAGCAGTGTTATATTAAGCGGTTCGATGCACAATGCAATTTGACCGGATTAACCAATGGGTAAATTTTCTTTGTACTTTGTCTATCCTTCCTTATTCTTTTTAAGTCAAAGGATCGTCCCTCATTACGTTTATTGTTTGCTTCTTACTTAAGTTGAGGGTGATATAAACCGATGTCGAGAGGCGTCTGGTTTGTGATGAGGCAGATATTGTGAAGAAAGATGCGGAAATCAAAAGGTTGGCTCACTAGGTGCGGATCATTGGAAATACATACGAGGATCCTACTTCGGTTGAGAAATATAAGAAGAGGTCCGTGGATCTTCATGAGGAACTTCAGGTGACCAAGGGGAGGGTAGAGATCTTGACCAAAGAGCGGGATGAATTGAGGACTGCACTAGAGGCCGCTTGTCTGCAAGCTGACGAGCTCAAGGCTACGGAGGAGCGTTTGCAGAACCAACTTCAAACAAGCCAGGCCACCATCAACAGATTGGAAGAGGACTATTCGATCCTTCGTGAGGAGTAGTCCATCAAGAAACAGAAACTTGAAACGGTTCGATCTCGGTCAGACCAGAATGTGGCTCTTCAATGGCTTCAAACCTCCGTGGGTCTAAAATATTTAGCTTCCGAGTGGATCAAAACAGAGGTCGGCACATCTTTCATGTCATCCGCAGAAAAGGCTTGTCTTCGAACACCAAAGGGTGATGATATTTTGAAGGACAAATGCTTTAGCTATTTTCGAAAGGGGATGACCGCGGGTATCAATCAAAGTGTGTTGCGTTCCGAATCTAATCCTGGGGTCCCTTTGAAGAAGTTCGAGCCAAGCATGAGAAGAGAGGATTGGGGGCTTTCAAAAGAAGAAATGGCTGCAGAGGAGTCTGATACTGAGAATGAAGATGATGAAGAAGCCGTTGATGAAGAAGAAGCTTTGATCACGACTAACTCATCTTTTAAATTTTATTTTTGCTTGGTTTATAGAACAAACTCCTCATCCCGGGAGCTTGTTAAGCCCTTTTTACGCCTGAGGGAACGTTTTACATTTGTAAGGTTTTGCTAAACACTTAATCCTACTTCTCCATCCGTGTAAATTTTTGTTTATCAGCGTTCCTGTACTTGCTCCAAGTGTGGAGAATCTTAGTCCAGATGTATGAAGTTCTCCTTCCACTTGTGCTCTATCCGCGAGACGTAATTTTTCTTTTTAAGGATCCTCTCCTTCCCGGTGATCATTGTTTCAAAATTTCTTGATTAATTGTATCATTCTGGGATCCATGGCCTTGAGGGTTTTTTATCATTGGGCTTTTTTTTCCTAGAAAATAGAGACCGCGGATCAGCTTTCCCGATTAGTAAGCTTTTCTTTTTGGTTTCTCAGAAAAGACTAAATGGTCCTTAGTTTATATTTTGTCGTCCTCCTTGACCGCGTACAATTTTTACCACCTCAGTTTGAAGTAGAATACGGGCCGCTACCACCAGAATGGGCTTTCTTATCCTCGTATTTAGTTCGTAACTTCCAAGTGGTGGTGTCTTGGAGTGAAAATGGTCTTTTTCAACTCGACCGCGGATGGGGAGATTTTCTCGCTCTTCATAACCTTGGGATACGAGGTAGTGCCATGATGTTTTTTCATACGGGCAATGTTTTTTTTTTAAGTTTGCCTGCGTCGTGACGTTAGAATTGACGCGGTTGTTGACCACTCCGCCTCTTCTTCTAGTGGGTCTTGTTGATTTCTAACAGGAGGTGAAGCGTACTCGTAACTTTTTCTTGTATGTGTGTTTTCTTGTGTGTAAATTGAATGAGAATAATCATTTCTGTCACTTATCTATTTTATTTTGAGGGTCTCTTTCAAAATCCTACTCCTTGGCTGAACTTAAGAGGGATTTTTATTCATCATTATAAACGAAAAGGGCTTGGTGTACGAAATATAGATTTGCTCCAACCTAATACATCAAACTAAGGCCGACTTCGCGGCTACATGATTTAAAAGATTAAGGATGTCCTACCTCTCTGTTCTCGTCGCTGTTAGGGCTTACGACGTCAACTTCGAAGATTGAGTCTCCCACGTAGGTGAAAATTAGGGTCGACCCCACAAGAACTCGGTTTTTTTAGGTGAACTCGAACGATCCTTGTGTTAACCAGAACATGCCATCATCGTCCCTTTCAACCTTGACCTCGTGTTCCTGGTCGGAGCGAGACCAGAGTCTGGCTAAAGTATGCGCGTCTTCTTCGAACAGGACGTACACCAAGGGGAGTCGAAGTGTCCGGAGCTGCTATTCTCTCATGATGACTCTGTAGAAAGCTCTGGGAGGCGCCCCGGGTTCCATCTTTCCAGGGATGTTTTTTACTCTTGCCTTCTTGGGCTTTTATACCCACCAAGCGTGGTTTTTTGCTTAGTTTTTATCGCCCTTAGTTGTGATCTGATCCCTCGTATTTCTGGCGTGGTATCTTGAATTGTCTTGGTTACTTTAGGGATTCCTCCCGAGGCCCATGCAGAGTCTAGACAAGACTTCTTGTCGTTTTCAATAGGACAACTCTCTGCTCGAGGCGAACGTGTTTCTTTACTTTCTCAGAGTAGTAGAACGTGTCGGGCATGCACTCTCTTTTTGAAGGATTTACTATTTCCATATGAATAATAGGACAAGAATGTGAACTGTTGATCTATCTCACCTCCTCGAGATGCGAGGTTCTACGATTGTTCCTTCTCTCACATTTAGGGACGATATGGCCCATGCTCGCCAAGTCCAGTGGGCTTTCTTTCAAGCGATCGATTATTCGGAGCAACTTGAGCGGATGGTAAGATTGTCCTTTCTTTTCTTTTAGTTTCTTTTTATTTATTATGTTTTAATCGTGTGCCTTTCCTTCTTTATACCTTTTTCCGCTTAGATTTGAAGAAGAATATGAGGAAGCCCTTCCCGAGAAAGTGCTGCTTTCTTCCCACCTGTTGAGAGATTTTCCAGTTTTTATAGAGCGGCGAGCTTTTAGGCTTCTTTATCTGGGCCGCAGAAGGAATGATTTTGCCGAGTCGCATGGTTTTGAAATAGGTGCGTCCATGGTTTTTATCCATAATGGCCGTGCGCGGTTTGAAGTTCAGGTTATGGATTTGGATGAGGGGAACGGAGTTATTAATCGCGCATAATCATCCTCACAAGATCATTCCTCAAATGGTTTTCATCCTTAGCGGAACTATGACTTTTCTGTCAGTTCTGTATTTGCTGTAAAGTTGAATAAGGCCAAAGATTTTGTTGATGACTACCGGCCCTAACTACTTTATATCCTTAAGCTTTCTTGTGGCAACTTTTTTCTAATTTTCCGCGGATATTAAAATGATCCGTTTGTTTCTTGTTTTTTCATGGTTTTTCTTTTGAACTGATGACTTTCTACCTGTGTTTATCCATGAAAGTAACCAAGATTAACTCAGTTTTATTCTAAACCAGGCTAGGATATAAATGAAGAAGCTTGTCCTCCTACAAATTTCTCTAGATTCTTTTGTTCATGGGTTTCGTCGTTCTCCTAGTGAGAATTCTGCCATTTGATAGGATTTATGGGCGTCCCTCGGCATTGTGTCCTTCTGCATGGCGAGTCACGTGTTTGCACGTCTCGGTTTTTGCCCCTTGTCTTTCTGGTTTTATCGAGGATTTGTGTAAGTACGCGTGGTGCATTTTTTCAATCACCCGTGATCCTGGGCAGCTCATCTAAATGGCCTTTATATGGAGAAGATGTTTGGGGAATATTTCATTCACTTAATTTCACTCCTTAATATGTCTGCTTCAGACCAAGCGAGTTGGACGTTCTTTAAGCCCATCCGCTTCCCGGAGCAACTACATCGTTTGCTTAGTTTTTATTATTGAATCTACTTTCTCCTTTCTTTTCTAAGAGCTTTTTAATGTTCTGAAACTTTGTTTTTCTCGGGTCTTCCCAGTCCCTTCCGTTGCATTTTGAAGATGAATTCCATCTGGATCTCTGTAGGAACATTCTTATGTCATCCCGAATTTTGCGGGATTTTTCTGTAGAAGTTATTCACGGAGATATTATAGGGTTCCTTACTTAGGTGGTGGGTGGAATGATTTCTCTTGCTCATATAGTATCGACATTGGGTCCTCCGTAACCTTCATTCACAGAGGAGGGGTTCATTTTGAAGTTCGTATTCTGGATGCGGTAGGTGACGAGGTTGATGCGGAGTGGCCTCCTCCTCGCTCAGAGGGACTGCTTTCGAATGGATCCTGCCCGAGTCAGGGTAGGACTCGTCTTGTTCCGGCTAGGCCTCGGTGGAGGTGAATCAAGGACGCTTGTGGGGCGATCTAGCTTTCCTTCCCGTTAGATGTAACCCTTTATCTTTTATTGTTTGATTCCTGGCACATCTTTTTGTTTGGATTTAACTGCTAGTGATGATCATATGAATTTTTCGTATGAGAAGTTGTTACTTTTATGATTAGTATGAGGTCATGTTTCTTTTTTCTTGAACTACAAGTTCTTCTCTAGGAATCATAGGTTATGGCAGTAGTCTTCGCGCTAATACAAACTCTTATGCCTTATGAATTTCACAATTCAACTTTCGTTAGATAAATGTTATAATTGGAGGCCCGATGCGGAGCTTAAGCTCCAACGTCACAGGGTCTTAGGAAAACTCTTCTCCGAGAGACGGATTGCTTCGATTAGAGGCCCGATGCGGAGCCAAGCTCCAGCATCACACGGACTTATGAAAACTCTTCTCTGAGAGACCGATTGCTTCGATCGGAGGCCCGAAGCGGAGCCAAGCTCCAGCTTCACATGGACTTATGAAAACTCTTCTCCGAGAGACCGACTGCTTCGATCGGAAGCCCGGCGTGGAGCCAAGATCCAGCGTCACAGGGACTTATGAAAACTTTTCTCCGAGAGACCGATTGCTTCGATCGGAGGCCCGACGCGGAGCCAAGCTCCAACATCACAGGGACTTATGAAAACTCTTCTCCGAGAGACCGATTGCTTCGATCGGAGGCCCAATGCGGAGCCAAGCTCTAGCGTCACAGGGACTTATAAAAACTCTTCTCCGAGAGACCGATTGCTTCGATCGGAGGCCCGACGCGGAGCCAAGCTCTAGCGTCACAGGGACTTATGAAAACTCTTCTCCGAGAGACCGATTGCTTCGATCGAAGGTCCGACGCGGAGCCAAGCTCTAGAGTAACAGGGACTTATGGAAACTCTTCTCCGAGAGACCGATTGCTTCGATCGGAGGCCCGATGCGGAGCCAAGCTCCAGCGCCACAGGGACTTATGAATACTTTTCTCCGAGAAACCGATTGCTTCGATCGGAGGCCCGACGCGGAGCCAATCTCCAACGTCATAGGGACTTATGAAAACTCTTCTCCGAGAGGCCGACCGCTTCGATCAGAGGCCCGACGCGAAGCCAAGCTCTAGCATCACAGGGACTTATGAAATGATAGGTTAGAGTTTTCAAAAAGCGCCCACTAACCGCTTATTTATAATTGTTGCGGGGGCGCCTAAGATTGCTTACATTCTTACTGCTCTAAACTATTACATATAATATTTCCACATTCCAAGTTTTATTTAAAGTTGTGCCTTCTGGGGAGCCGAGTTTGTAGGCTCCCTCCTGGATCACCTCCACAACGATATATGGCCCTTACTAGTTGTGATCAAGTTTTCCTCCAGTTTGTTTATGTAGGAGCACCAGATAACCTTTTTGGAACAGTCGCGGATGAACTCGCCTGTCACGGTATCTAGATAACTGTCTCTTGTACTTTTGTTCCTTTAATGCTGACGCCATCCGGCGTTCTTCCCTGAGATGCATTTCAATTTCCAGAGCTTCGTCATTTGTCTCCTGGTTGTATGCTAGGATTCGTGCTGACGGGACCAATCTCTCAACCTGTATGACTGCGTCCGTCCTATAGACTAAGGTGAAAGAGGTCTCCCCGGTCGGAGTTTTTGTTGAGGTTCTATAAGACCAGAGAACTAATGACAAAAGCTTGGCCCATCGTCCTTTCGCCGTGTCCCCTAGCTTTTTCTGTATTCCGTGTAGTAACTTTCGGTTGGTTGTCTCCGCTTGTTCGTTTGTCTGGGGATGGGCCACGGATGAGAACTTAAGGTTAATGCCAATGCCCACGCAAAAGTCCCTGATGGATTCGCAATCAAGTTGAGGGCCGTGGCTTCTGCTTCTACCCACTTTTTCCGCGGTGATGAGACCCATGGCTTCTGCTTCTACCCACTTAGTGAAGTAGTCTACTAAGACAAGCACATACTTCAACTATCCTGAGCGGTTGGGAAAGGTCCCAGAATGTCCATTCCCCAAAAAGAAAAGGGATATGCTCAAAATATGCCTTTCATTGGTTCCACGGGCTGATGCTTCAGATTCCCATACCTTTGGCACGCGTCGCATTTTTGAATGAAAGTTTGGACATCCTGCTTCATGGTTGGCCAGTAGCAACCAAGCCTCAAGATTTTTGCCACCAACGCTCTCCACCCTTGGTGATGAGCACAGACGCCGGCGTGCAGTTCTTTCACAATAATCTCGCCTTCTCCTGTTGAGATACATAGCAGATCTGGGAGGCAGTAGCCTCTCTTATAGAGTTTTCCCTCTCTGATGGTGAAATGTGCTGCCTTTGTGATAACCCTTTTGGTTGCGTCCTTTTCTGATAAAAGAGTGCCTCCATAGGCATGACCGCCCCCATTCGAGCTAGTCATCTGCATGTTGGTTGTAATCTCTTGGAATCACTGTCAAACCAAAACCCATAAAAGCTTTTGAAAGTGCTTGTACCTTCCTTTGGTAATCTGGCATCAATCCGGTTCTAGCCTCATACTCTTCTGTTATTTATCGCGCCATGACTTCTGAATCAGTGTAGATGGACACTTGCCTTGCGCCTTTGATCAGGGCTATTTCCAAGTCCGCGAGCAGAGCCGCATACCCAGCCTCATTGTTTGTAGCTTGAAAGTTCAATTTGTAAGCATAGTTGAATTGTTGTTCATCAGGTGCAGTGAGGGTAACCCCGGCTCCACATCCATCCTTGTTGGCCGCCCCATCAACTTTGAGTACCCACTCGCTCCTCTCTGCTTGATCGCCTGCTTCAAAACTTGTTTCACAGATAAAGTCAGCGAGGATTTGTGCCAACGCTGCACATCGCGGGACATACTCTATCTCAAATTCTGTTAATTCCACTGCCCATCTCGTCATTCTTCCCGATAGACATGGTGAGTGAAGGATTTGCCTTAGAGGTAAATCTGTCATCACCTTGATGATATGATCTTGAAAGTATGGTCGCAACCTTCGTGCCGCGAACACCAAATATAGTATCATTTTTTCCATTGGTTCATATCGTGTCTTCGCGTCTTGCAAAACTCGGCTGATGTAGTACACAAGGTACTTTTCCTCGCGTGTTAGGACTGCGCTGATGGTGACGCTTTTTATGGCTAAGTACAGATGTAAAGCCTCCTGTATTTCTGGTTGTTGCAGAGTGGGCAATGTTGACAAGAAACCTTTCAAACCTTCGAATGCGTTGTGTAATTCTGGGGTCCATTGAACCGGCCCTTTTTTCTTGAGTAGGGAGAAGAAGGGCATGGTTTTATCCGCGAGGCACGAACAAAACCGGCTCAAATAATTTACGGCTCCATTTAGAGATTGTACCTCCTTAATGGTCCGCGACAGTTGAAGATTCTGAACTGCTGTGATCTTTTTGGGGTTTACATCAATCCCCCGATGGCTGACCGTAAAACCTAGGAATTTCCCAGAGTCTACCTCAAAGACACATTTTTCTGCGTTGAGGTTCAAACCTCATCGACGAAGTGAGTCAAATGTTTCTTGTAGATGTGTCGTGTAGTCTTCCATTATTTTGCTCTTGACAACAATATCATCGACATATATAGACATATTTCTCCCAATCTGTCCTCGAAAGATTCAATCCAGTGTTCTTTGAAATGTTGCTCCCGCATTTCTGAGTCCGAAGGGCATGACTCGATAGCAAAATATTCCCTGGTTGGTGATGAAAGTGGTTGCTTTTTTGTCTTGCGGATCAAGGCGTATTTGATTGTACCCAGAGTATGCATCTAGAAAGATAAGGACCTTGTTCCCCGCGGTCCCATCGACGATTTCGTCTATGGATGGTAGTGGGTAATTGTCCTTTAGGCAGGATTTGCTGAGGTCGGAGAAGTCAACGCACATCCTCCACTTTCCATTAGACTTTTTCACCAGGACCACATTCGAGAGCCAGTCGGAATCCTCTACTTCTATGAAGCCTGCATCTAAAAGCTTATCAGTTTCTTCTTTCGTAGCGACTGCTCTTTCGGGAGCCATTTTTCTCTTCTTTTGTGTGATGGGCCTCATGTCTAGGCGGATACTTAACGTGTGCATTGCAATCGCGGGTGGGACTCCTAAGAGGTCTCGTGGAGTCCATGTGAAAACATCTCTTGATTTTGCTACGATCTCCAAGACTCGTTCTTTCTCTTATGGCCTCAGCGCTTGCCTTATATAGATCTTTTCCTCTGGATTAGGGAAAGGTGTGCAGACAGTCCTCTCATCCGTGGTTGGTATTCTTGCATCCGTTGGTCTGACTTCGAGCTCTGCCTCCGATGCTTCGATCGGGTTGCTGTCTCCCACTACGGACTCACACTTCTCGTTGATGCACATCACTTATTTCTTCTTTTTGATGGAGGTTAAATAACAACTCCGACTTTCAGGCTGCTGTCCGCAGACTTCGCCCACTCCACCCCCTAGTAATGGGAATTTCCTAAATGAAGTGGTAAATAGACACTATCATCTGGAATTTATAGAGTGAGACGCGTCCCAGTAATGCGTTGTAGACGGTCGGGATCCTAACCATAGTGAAAACGATATCCTCTATTCGCCTCCTAGAGACAGTTCCCAGCACTACTGTCAACTCGATGGTCCCAGCTACTTGTACTTCTCCTCCAAAGAAAGTAACCAAAGTGCTTGCATAGGGTTTCAATGATGCCGCGGAGATTCCCATTTGTGTGAAATCATCCTAGGACAGAATATCCACAGAGGATCCGATATCAATAAAAACTCTTTTCACAGTTTTGGTAGCTATCTGGGCGTGGATGACCAAAGAGTCCGAGTGCGACATTCTTACTTCTTCCGCATCCTTTGCGGAAAACATGATTTCCACGTGTGGTGTCGAAGATATCCTTCTGCTTGAAGCGGGTGGTGGTTGCCTTCCTTCCCGTCCATAGTTCTTCTTTTCTTGTCTACTCACTCCTACCATGGAAAACCCTCCGGCAAGGGTATTTATGAAACCTTCAGGCTCTGGTATCTGACCTTCTCCTGACCTTCTGACTTCTTCTTGGTTTCTTGGTGCTTGGTTGACGGATCCTTGCATGGTGGGGAATCGATTGTGTCTACCCCCGCGCCACCTTCGCCCCCTGGCCCTTTCTCGATTGAAAGGAGAGGCCTCCCTTTGTTGATCCTATGGGCCTCGGTTCCGGTCCCGTCGGTGGGGAGGGTCATCCGCTCGTGGATTTTAATTCTCCCAATCTGGTCCCCGATCAATCCGATATTCTCTCCGTGGTGGATACCTCTGTTCTGGATTTCGGTAAACATTTTCTCGTGGATGATAAGACCGCAGGTGATCCATTTCTTGTCTTGATGGGATCCCTGACCTCTTTCGGAATTCATATGTACTTCATCGCGATGAGAATGAAAAGCTCCTTCAGTTGACTGATGCTTGGGAGGTTTAGCTTTTTCCTTTTTGAACTTACCAACGAGTTTCCCAAAGAAACGCCGATTGCATGTGTTCACTCTTGAATTAGACGCGACCGCTTCCTCTGCTTCAATCTGTCTTCACACGCGATCTATTAGGTCATCATAGCTGGAGGGTTTCTTTCGAAACAAGTAAGTTTTGAAGTCCCCCTCTGCTAGGTTCCCCATGAGGATGATAGTTGCAGATTCATGATTGAAGTTGGGGATCTGTACCACCACACTGGTGAATCGCGCAAAGAAGTGTCCTAGAGTCTCTCCAGCTCCTTGCTTGATCGAGTTTAAGTCAAACATTGTCTTCTTTCGCGAGCGTGCGCTTCCAAAATGAGATTTGAAGATGTGAGTCAACTGGTTGAAGCTAGCCACGGAGTTTTTGGTTGTCCTCAAGCAATAACCAAATAATAACCAAGACCTACAACACATCCTTCAAGTCTTCGCCTTTTATCAAAAGCAACATCTCAAGTAGTAGCAATGTAAGACAAGTGAATTTAACGTCATCACACATATATGAGCGATCCATGGGCATAAGCAATATAAAGCCAACCTCACTGGCATATTGTGTTTACACTCAACTCTCAAATGTGTTTAGGCTATGAAGATCAACTCTCAACTCAATTCCATATACAATCTTATAAACATTGCAATTTAAATATGAATCCACTTCGCAACCAATTATGAAAATGCAACAAGAATTATCGCAGCCAATTTAAACATAGTATGCATAGCAAGAAAAAAATATAAAACCAACCCATATCTCAATGAGTTCAAAAATCTTCCTTGCTTGAAATGAATCACAAGCTTATTCCTTTCACAAACCATTATTTCAACCAATTCTAAGTCTTCATTCCCAAAATGGGGCCAGGCTCAATTTGGCTAAGGAAAATTTTGTGGAGTTTATAATAAAAGTCTCAGGCTAATGTTCTGGCTTCAAGCAGGGATAATGCAGGGTAGGTAAAGAGAGGATAAAATTGGCTTAAAAGGTGCCTCCATCATTTAATTCTCATTCACGTAAACATATAAATGCATTGACCTTGAATAACTATCACAACATTTAGAGATGCATAGGAAGAGTAAATACACTCAAGAAAGCAGAGGGATTTTTTACTGTTCTCCCTATAAGGCCAAAATTCTCACTGGGACAATTTTGTTGGATTTTAACCTTTAGCTTAGGATCATATGTGCTCAATTTCATCACAAGTTCATAATCCATATAAAAACAATTTCAAGGACTTAGGCTAAACCTTCCAAACATGCCATAGGATTTACATGATCAAGTCAGTCATTATTTATCATCATAGGACATCTAAGTTAGGGTATACAAACTAAGACAATGCAAAAATTTAAACATGCATTTTTTCTTTTTTTTTTTTTCGACATTTTTTATTTTTTATTTTTTTTTCTATGCAACTAAAAACAAGACTAAAGTATGACAAAAGACTTGAATGCATAAAACTTAAACATGAATGCATAAAAATAAAATTTCACCATGTAAAACCAAAAGCAAGACTAAAACATATAATAATGATAATGAGCCCTTCCCCACTCCATACTTAAAATATACAGTGTCCCCACTGTATAAAATCAAATAAAAACCAGAGTAAAGGAAGGAACTCACCGAATAACACATTGAGGAAGACATAACAGGGCGTATCGAGTAAGTGGTCTTTGTCGATATCGAGTACAGTACTCGATATCGAGGAGGCTCTCTACGTCAAGTGACTTTTGATGTCGAGGAGACTCTGCTGGCTTAGTCGATATCGAGTTGGCCTACTCGATATCGAGAAGTTTCTGGGCTGCTCCCCTTGGTCGTTGTCGACTTGGCCTTCGTCGATTCTGACTGTTTTTTCAGGGATTTCTTCTTTCCACCTTTCACGATCCTTATATGCTTTCCGACCTAAAAGTGTTAGATTTCACACAAAAACAAGACTTTCCACATGAAGTATTCTAAGAAACCAAAAACAAAAACCAAAACTAAAACCAAAAGAGTTCAAAAGTCCCAAAATTCATAAAGTTTTATATACATGCTGTAGATTTTAGAGTCGCTAGGCCGACTTCTCCGTTTGCGCTCGAGGACCATTAATGTGGGGCCTGCTTGTACTTGGCCCTTCTCCTGTATCATCTAGGTCCTGATGGTAGTATGCAAGCTCAGCTGACAGGTGGTTGCTTGCATATTCTCCCTTGGCTCCCTTCTTTTTCTTTCCAGCTCGCAGTTTCCGCAGATTCTCTCACCATGGGGCCTTACCTCCCCTTGAATTATTTATTAATTTCTTAATTGACTGAGGAGGAGTATGATTCATACCTGAACTTACCTGTTCGCACTACTAGAATACTGCAATTAGACATCACATGATTTAAGTCTGTCAAAAAATCAACAGATGTTAAATTAATTTATCACATCAATAATTTTTTTTATGATGGGTAAAACTGTTTACACAATGGTCAAATATATAAACAGATGTAAAATTGTTAATTAAAAAAAAAAGCAAACACGCGCTTTCAAGGAAAAAAGCGGGATTAAAACACTTAGAAAAAAATTTGTATCCCGGGCTTCCAAATTTTTGGAGGTACACTTTAAAAAAAATTGGAGCTTTCTCTCTCCCCACACTCCCTCTTCTCTAGCCTCGCCGTACTCTCTCCAGACTCCATCCCCCAAATCCCCAACTCCATCTTCGTCCTCTTGGTTCAGTGCTCCTCGCCGCCGTCTCCCTCCCTCTAGATCCGAGATCTCCTCCTCGCCGGCCACACACAGTATCTCTTCCTCCTTGTTGTCATCTCCCTCCCTCTAGATCTGAGATCTCCTCCTCGCCGACCACTCATACCATCTCTTCTTCTCCTTCTCGCCTCCGTCTCCCTTCCCCCATATCTGAGATCTCCTTCTGTTCACCGACCATTCACACCATCTCTTCACCTCCTCCTCGCCGCTATCTCCCTCCCTCCAGATCTGAGATCTCCTCCTCCTCGCTCGCCGACTCTTCATCTCGTCCTCGCCGCCGTCTCCCTCCCTCCCCGTCGCCGCCAAAGATGCTTGCCAGGTTTTCCCTTCTTCCTTTTCGCCCTTTCCGTTCTACCAGGGATTAGCTAGGGTTAGATTTATTAAATGGTTTCCAATTTATAATTTTGGTTGCTAATTTTTTCGATTTTGATTGATCTGATAGGATATGGTTTTTGAGCCGAAATGAAGGTTGTATTTATACTGAGATAGCCAAGAAAAACCTGTTTATCAAGAGAGGTTAGTTTTTGAGTTTCACTTGTTAGTGAGTTGTGTGATTTTTTTTTGAAATCAGTGAGTTGTGTGATTTAGAACTGCTCACTTTGAAATTTTGATGAGTGTTGCGATGAATGTGTAATGTGTGGGTTTTAATTGCTTGGGGAATTCTCGATGTTTCTAGTCAAGCATGTGCTTTGCTTTGAAACTCCATTTGAACTTGGAAGCCAGTAACATTATGATATTAACCAATTGGATTGATTTGAATGATATCTGTGTGAGCAATATAATAGGAAACAAATAATTCTGTGAACTAACTTGTTGGCCTTTTAACAATGGAGGAAAATAGAATGAACTTAATCAATGACTTTCTTCAATTTAAGGGTCTCATTTTTCAGGGCAACATTCTAAATGCATTAGAAAAGGTTATGTTAGTGTATTTTAATAGGGAAAAAGGTTGTCTAGAAATAAACTTTTCTAAATGCATTAGCTAGAAAAGTTTATGTTAGTTGCTTTTATTTCCTAAGTTATGTTGTATGGTCTTTTATTTATTAAAACTTTGTGTTTGGATAATAGGTAGCATCTTCTACAATGAAAAGGTTATTCTTTTTTATCAAGGTTTATATTAACAAAAGTTCTACATAAAAGGTAGTCTTTCTTTACGCCCGTTTCCTTTTATTTTGACCCATTAGTGAATATCGTAGCACAATCTAAATGTTTTGGACAACAGGAATTCATGTTATTTTATCCAAAATTCAATGGAGAGTTCCATGTAATTTAACCACGAATCCCAGGCTAAATGTCTAATGTACTTGTTGTGTGTGTAAGGTAACTTCTGCAGACCAAGAAGATTATGGTTTTAGGACAGCAAAAGCTTGTAGAGATGAGAAGCATGATCCATCTAGGTATTTCCTCATTACGGTGAACAGCGTAGCATAGCCTATATTGAAATTATTGCTTTAAAGATACATTCATATTCAAATAATTACTAAAATTTATTTTTCCATCATCAGTTTAGCATCACTGTTTTTTGCTCTTTCTTTGGATGTTGTACAGACATGAGGCTAGTGCACCCGGAGGATTTCCAGACTCGAAAGGCTTATCCCTTGGTGGGATTTCAGGACAAGTTTGGGGTGCAGAAATGCAGCATATGCCAAGTCTACAAGGCCACATGTTTCACAGTTGATGTCAAGTGGGCTATTTAGTATTTGATATGTGCAATGTACCCGGTTATTAGATTAGTTTCATCATTATCATGCATTGGCTCTCTGATTTTGTGTGTCATGTATGCATACCACTAATCTGGAATTTACAGTTGTTGCATCCTTCTTTTTTCATTGAAAATTGACGAATTTACAGCGTGTTATTAGCAAGCCCAATTTTTATTGTGTATTTCGTAGTGTAGTCCTAGATGCATTGAAGATAAATAAAATGAGCATGTTAATGGAGATAGGTCTGGCATCTGTGGAGCATACTTGATTGACCTTCAACTTCTTATGATAGTCGACAAAGAAATATTAAATTTATGATGTGATTCTCATTTGGAGTCGTTTTTGCATTTTTTATGTGCTACCTTGTCACTGCCACTGATGCTTTTGTTTAATTTATGCTTCTAACATGTATTGATATCTTGATTTCGTAGCAAATTATTAGAATCATCCAGAATCTGTTTTGTTGGGTTTTTGTTTACACATCATGGACTTGAGTTTAAGTAAGGGTTTAGAGGCTTTTACCTTTTGTCTTGTGGATTTTCGCTTTGGAATTCTGTTATGTTTGTTTGTCTCTTTGGAAAGTGGTTTTTTTTCCAAAGATTTCATGAAATCTTTGTTTGATCCCCTCAGTATTCCATGTGCAGGTGGTACCTTCTTCCTCATGAGAATTCCAAAGATGCCATTGGACGTATTTGTTTGAGCCAAGAAGAGGAGAAGCCCTATATTATTGGGTAAATCTTGAAATCCCTTCCCTTTTACTACTCCCATAGTGATTACTTGACCGTGAACACATTGGAGATGAGGAGACTTCTGTTTGCTAGCAGTCTGAAAGCACAATAATCTAGTAAAGGACAAACAGCAACTTATCTGTTCGTTTCCTGGTCTGCTAGCAGACTTAAAGCACAATAATCTAGTAAAGGACAAACAACAACTTATCTGTTCGTTTTGTTATTGTATTTGCATCTGTGTGACCATATTGATTGAACTCACTCTTTCAAAGATGTAGCAGAGGTCTTGTAAGTTGTGTAATGGTTGGGGGGATAGGGTATGATTGGTTATTCTGTCCTTTACTAGATTACTTGACCATGAACACATTGGAGATGAGGAGACTTCTGTTGATGATGAAGAAGAAGATGGCTTTTTGAAGGCTTTCAAGGTTAATTATTCGATTACTTTTAGATATGTTTCATTTATTGTTAGATGAGCATGAAAATCTTTAATTAGATTACCATGCCTATTTTATGTGATGAAGTCCATTTGAGTGGAGATTGGGCTCATCATTCTTTCATCACTAGATATGCTTAATCTAAAATTAAGGAAAAAAAGACACAATGCATCTGTGATTGTTTACTGCATATATATAAGTTTTTCTGCTGTTGTTAATGCTTCTCTTGGCAGTCATTCCGTTAGAGTTAAGAGGGATAATCAACATACAACTAAATCTCCCCCAAGGGAAATGACTGTTCATCAAGGGAGGTTATGGAATTTAGTGAAGTGCAAACTAAGTCTTAGGCATATAACTTACACACACTAGGGAGTTTACTAGATGAAAATCAATTTGGATTGATTCCATCTAATACTTGTGTCAATTGTCGAGTGGTGGTAGGGACCTTCGCATAGCTGAAATAGTGGCGAAGGGAGTTTTAAATTTTAGGTTTGTGATGCACTAAATATACGGGGATACTGCGTTTTGCGGTTCTTATTTTGCCATGAAATAGCAAATCAGTAGTTGTTTTCAGCTTGACGTTCCTTGGGTAATAGCCCCATCAAAATCAGAGATACATGGAGAAAAAGGCTTCTTACATCTGAGCCTCTAGAACCCCATGATGCAGGCACCTCTTGGGCTTGCACTTATTTTGTTGTTTTATGCCTCTAGGGGGTTAAAGATTCTTGAAAATGAAAAGCTTTCACTTGTCATATCTCTAATTCTTGACATGCTTGTTTTGGGAATTGCATTTAGTTTGTCACACAGGTTTTGTGTTGTAAACTATAAGTTGTTGTATTGCAGAGTTAATTTGAGAATAAATGACAAAAGTTCTTTCCGACTTAATAGGCCAAGGCTGATTGTATTACATTGCACAGAACTTGAAATTAAGCCTTTTAGATTCTTTTTAAGTCCATTCATATCAGTCCATGGGCCAGTGTTTTTATGTCACCAATGTAATGGCTCGCATAACTGTTCGAGCGCAAGGTAAGTGCTCTGAGTTGTCCATCGTACAGTTGGATTGATGGGCCAAACCTATCACATTAATTTCCAATTTGGTAGTTGCTTTCAAGATTTGCATATTTAATGAACTGTTTCTGTATATTAATGTGTTTTTGTGATTTTTCCTTTTCATGGGATACAGGACTTTTTAATTGATGAACAATCGGAGGAATATTTGGCTACGCATCCTGGAAAGAAGAACCAAGCTACCCCGATTGAGGAGCACTTTGAGCCTGTTGAGGAGGACATTGATGATTCTGATGCCTCGTCTCCTTCCAAAGATGATGCATCTGATGAGGAAGGTAGAGCTAGAAAGAAACGTGGACCAAGGTGAGTTCTTTTGCCTCTATTATGCTTCAAACTCAAAGACTAGGCAATAATCTTGCATTGACTTGCGCTGGAATTTTGGAAATGTTCTAATGCATAAAATATAAGATTGGCGCTATGTTAGGTGAAATAACATTGTCCGTAGACCATTCTGAATTATGCAATCAAGTTTTTGGAAGTACAGATTATTTTCCTAGCGTAAACCCTCAAAGTCCACTTTTTTTACCCCATGTAATTTTCTGTTTGTGATCATTTCAGATTGTATGAGGTCAAGGATGAATGTCATGCTGATGCGTTCTTCTGCAGTTTTTAGTCCTATCTTTTCTTTTTATCTTTCCAGGCAGTTTGGTGTTAGTTTGTCCTAAGATATATTCGTCGGTGTGCTTTATTTGTTTTGAGATGTTGTGGCTAGCCAATTTTGTGGCTATGAATAGCGGCGGCGTATTTTGTAAATGTGACAATACGATGGTAGTATATATGTATATGTTTTTATTAAACGACCTACCATTTTGAAGACCATACAAAATGCGATGTTCTATCAACAAAAGCGTGTTGCCTAACCCAAAATAAAACATCGGATTAAATATGAAAATATTAGTGCATTCATACCACTAACATCAAATCCGTCTATTGAAACAGATGTCAGTATAGTTATACACATCAGTTATAACAAAAAATGTGATGTCGATAATATGGAAATAGATCAGTTATGCCTATATTTCATGTGGTCGGTTAAATTAGAACAATATAAAATCATAAATTATATATCGAACATGATTATAAACATGATCACACAATAAAAAACTGTTGTCTATTTTGTATTAAGACATCACTTGTTTTTATAAATAAAGATGTAAATGTCACTTTTTTTGCTTTAGGAGGACATCTTCACATGTTTTCAAATGACAAATTATGAATACTCATCAACAAGTGAATATGTCATAACAAAAAACGAGGGGTTCTAATGAAGAAAAGACATCTGCTTAAAACCGATGTGGAAAAGTTTGATCTTTTACTACACGCACAAAGAGATCGGAATTTTTTTTGAAAGACATCTGTTGACAACAGATGTATAATTGAAATTTTCTAGTAGTGTCGGGCCCAAAACAGAAATATTCGGGCTTGGGGTTAGTTGATATCAGGCAGGACTGGTCGATATCGAGTACATGGACCCCATACTTAGGCTCCTGACAAGTCTGGTGCTCAGCAGAGGAAGAAGTCGATGTCGATAAATTGTGGTCGAGATCGAGTAACATCTTACTCGAGATCGAAGAGTCCTTGTCGATCTCGAGTTGGCTTCTGGCGTCTTCCTTCGTTGTTTGCTTGATCTCATGGTGGCTGATGCTCTTCACCTCCAGCCATGAAATTTCCTCTCGTTGTTTGACACTAATCTTGGCATCTGCAGTAGCTAAGAATGGTCTACCAAGAATAATAGGGTTAGTAAGATCTTCAGCACAGTCTATAATAAGGAAATCTGCTAGAACAAAGAATTTACCAATCTGGACAGGGACATTCTCAACTATACCTGTAGGGATGACCACTGTATTATTTGCTATGTATAGCTTGGCATCCACATGTTCTATGCATCCTATTTTTACATTCCGCCAGCTTGATAAGGGCATGATGCGCACACTTGCTCCTAAATCGCACAAGGACTCGTATTTATATTGTCCAAATCCCACAGTAACAGAAAACTTACCAGGGTCAGGTCTCTTTTCAGGGAAGTGGAGCACTTTGCATTCGCCGGCGATCTCTGAGATGGATCGCTTCTTGCTCAGGATTTCCTTTAGAAATTTCACATATCCATGCATCTCTTGCAGGGCTTATGTGAAAGGAATAGAGACATCCAGTTCTTGCAGCATATTAACAAAACGATTAAACCTACCTGAAGTGGGATCTTTCAGCGCCTTGGAAGGGAAAGGCAATGTCTTTTTCTGCTTCGGAGCCAGATCAGACGTCGGAGGTGTTGTAGAGTCGTCGACATCGGCCAGGTTTTTGTCGATATCGACTTGAGCTTCCTCGATATCGAGTAGGCTTGTCGATCTCGAGTTGTCTGACTGGGCAGTAGAGTCCGAGCTTGGCTTCTCCTCTGTGTCGACCAGATTTTTGTCGATATCGAGCAGGGGATCCTCGATATCGAGTTGCTTCTGATTGTTGTCGAGTTGCTGCTCTGCTTTGTCTTGATGCTTTCCGACCTCTGGCTCATGTAATTGATGCCCACTTCTGAGTTTGATAGCTGCGACGTGTCCGGTCTTCCCCTTAGGATTTGGTTCTATTTGCCTTGGGAGCTGTCCGGATGGTCGCAGAATCTGTGTTGCGATTTGACCCATCTGGGTCTCTATGCCTCTTTTCCAGATGTCTAACTCTCCAAATTTTGTAGTGATGCTCTGGAACTGGTTGTTGATGGTGCCTTGATTTCGACGCATCTCCTGAAGGATGAGCTGTAAGTCATCCTTCTTTTGATCCCTTTCTGGATGTCCTGGAGCTCTGTATGGTGGGGGGGGTTCCTAGGAGGTCCTTGGTTCCACTGTGGTTGATAGAACCTTTGGTCCCCCATGTAGCGATTGTGACCCATTGCGTAAGCTACCTCTTCATGTGTCTCTACCATCCTGACTTGCTTAGTGTGTAGGCACTCTATAGTAGTGTGCCGTTGTGATCCGCATTCGATGCAAGGCTGGTTGACAGAGATATACTTGACTTGCTTGAGGAGCTTGCGATTCTGGTCTCTATAGAACTGCTCCCTGGCATCTGGGTCAATCTCCTTGGCAGGCTCATAGAGAGGCATAGATGGTGCTGGCTGGCGTAGGAGTTCTCCTCATAGTTTGCAGTAGACCCATATTTGTTGTCATAATTGGTAAGCTTATCGAGCACACCCCATGCATCGATTGGTGGCATCGTCAGATACTCATAGCGAGTATACTGGTTGATCCTGTCCTTAGTGACTTGGTCAAGAGAATTGAAGAAGATCTCTTGAATGACATAGGGTGGTTGTTCATGAGTAGGGCAAGATCGTAGCAGTTCTTTGTATCTTTCCCATGCTTTTGCCAACGATTCCCAAGACTTCTGTTTGAAAGATGTAATCTTCTGGCGGAGGAGTGCTGTCTTGGCAGGAGGGAAGAATTTGTTGGGAAACTCTTGCTCTACTTGGGCCCATGTTGTGAGGGATCTCGGTTTCAGCCCTTCAAGCCACTTCACTGCAGCTCTAGCGAGAGACCAGCAAAAAGCCTTCATCTTGACATATTCACGAGTTGTACCTTCATCAAGAGTACGACACATGTTAGAAAAATTGGTAATATGTTCAAGAGGACACTCATTAAATTTGCTATAAAAAGCATTATTTTCAAGCTCTATAAGGAATTGAGTGCGAATTTCAAAAGAGTTTTCAGGGATTAGAATCGCCGATTCAGGCACGACGAGGGTCGGGTGCATATAATACTCTGCAGTGGTTGGGTATTGGGCAAGCTCAGCTTCTACTTGTTCCCTTGTTGCTTTCTCAGCGGCGATAGCATCATCTTTAGTGGCCAGTTCCCTTGTAAGCCTCTGTATTAGCTGTTTCTGTGTTTCTGCGGCCGCCATGGCTCTTTTTAGCTTAGCTTGGATGTGTAAGAGGTGTTCCGGATCGTCTAAGCCGTCAAACTCGGATGGTTGACCAGAACGGCGCATACACCTGTAAAGTAACTCAGAGTAGATGTGAGATTTTAACTACCTAAGGCGCGAATTATAGCTTCCCCGACAACGACGCCAATTTTTTGTAGGAGGAAATCGAGAATGCTAATATAAAATATGACTAAAGTAAAGCAAACCAGATTCCGTCCCTTGCAAATGATTACAAGACTTCCTCCCGATGCAACAGTGGAAAGTCAAGATCGATCCACGAGGAAGCGTGTCAGCGGATCCTAGACAGCGGTGAAATGTCACGGACAGAAGTCGACCACAGATGTCCTCGATCTCGACTAGGGTTAGTCGATAGAAGATCGGACAAGTCGAGTAGCGTGGTAGCAGTCGCAGGATGGTAGTCGATCTCGACTAGGGCTTACTCGAGATCGAGTAGAGTTGCTGACGTCGAGTTGGCTTGGTCGATCACCTGCACACAGAAGCTACGGCGATTCTGGAATCGAAGATCAGTAACTTGAGATCGACCAAAGTTGGTCGAGATCGAGGAAGGGCAGAAACTAAAACGAAACAAAATAAAGTAAAGACAAATGCTTTCAGATTCGAAAATAAACTATATGTAAAAGACTTCCAAGATCGAGGTTTGCAACAACGATAACCAAGCATGCATAAGGCGAGAATAAAACAGATAATCATATAATTCGCATCAACGGACTAAGCTTTCGCCTTTTCCAACAATTAGACAACTCTTTCAAGAAACCCTAATTGTCTCTACCGATTTTATGTTTATAATCCAAGTTGTTAGTGATGTCTCTAAAGTAGCCATGTCTTTATGCATATTTTAGTTCCATATTCTATACACTTTGCGTATTTCGGGTTGGGAATATGTGGAATTGATGTACTTTGTACTTATTTGCGAGAAATGGAGATCTACATAAGTTTGGGTTTAATATTGCAGAATATGGAGCCATTTCAGGAGAAAACCAAGAAGCAGAGATGGGAGCTCAAATCTACTCGATATCGACAAGTTAACTCGATATCGACAACCCATGTTTAGGAACAGCCTGATTGAGGAGCATCATGTCGAGGAGCTGAAGACGAGCCAAATTGACTCCAGGACATTACTCGAGATCGAGTACTATACTCGAGATCGACTAAGCATTGAAGACCCACCCGGAGTCGAGGAAAGCCTACCTGAGGAGTGCTACCCGACCTGGCTAGGCACCCGGACCCCACAACTCGATATCGAGGACTATCCTCGATGTCGACAAAGTCGAGCACCTGTCCGAGCATGTCGAGAAGAGTTGCTCGATAACACCAGAAAACCTAGTCGATGAGCCCACTCAACTCGAGATCGAGGAAGGTTCTCGAGATCGACGAACCCCAGGAGCCCATGTCTGAGCACATCAAGGAAGAGCAACCCGAGACGCCGAGCTGAAGCTGAAGTCGATGACCACCCAACTCGAGATCGAGGAAAACTCCTCGAGATCGAGGAAATCTTCCGGAGACTTGTAACGCCGTTTAAGCTGTCCTACTCGGATTGGGATTCCTTGGGGCCGAAGATTGTCGAGTCTATCCGATTCTATCAAGTTCTATCTATGGAGAAGACCTACCTACACATGGAAGATATTTTGCTACTTTTAGATATAATTTCCCCTTATAGATTTAATTCCTTTATTGCATTTATTTATCATTAAGCTTTTAGATATAGATTTAGATAAAGATAGAGATTTCTATCCTTGAATAGCAAGGAGTAGAAGGCTATAAAAAAAGCCCATGTGGCTGATTATAGGGATCATTCAATTCACAAGCTAGAGAAGTAGTTCACAGAGACGGTTTAGGAGTTCAGAGGTTTTAGGGTTTTGGCATTAACCGAGAGTTGGAGCGCCGGGATTGTAAAAACTTTGAATTTAGTTTAATGCAAGTTATTTCATTTCAATCAATGATGTCTGAGGTTGCGATGAAGCGCGAGTAGTCCACCCACTTCTAGGGTTGGGGGTCCATGCTAACAATTTGGATTGTAAACATAAAATCAGTAGAGACAATTAGGGTTTCTTGAAAGAGTTGTCTAATTGTTGGAAAAGGCGAAAGCTTAGTCCTTTGATGCGAATTATATGATTATCTGTTTTATTCTTACCTTATGCATGCTTGGTTATCGTTGTCGCAAACCCCAATCTTGGATGTCTTTTACATACAGTTTAGTTCGAAACCCCAAAGCACTTGTCTTTACTTTATTTCATTTTTATTCTCTGTCTTACTCGATCTCGAATTGCACTCCTCGATCTCGAGTTACTGATCTTCGATTCCAGAATCGCCGTAGCTTCTGTGTGCAGGAACTCGAAAAAGCCAAATCGACCAAGACGACTTTACTCGATCTCGAGTAAGACTAGTCGAGATCGACTAAGGCCTGTGCCTGCTGCTGCGCTGTTCGACTATGCGATCTTCTGTCGAGTAACTGTACTTGAGATCTAGGACCCCTGTTGTCGACCACTTCTGTGAGATTCCGCTGCTGCCTAGGATCCGTTGACACGCTTCCTCGTGGATCGATCCTGACTTCCCACTGCTGCATCGGGAGGATGTCTTGTAGTTATTTGCTGGGGCACGAATCTGGTTTGAATTATTTTATTATATTTTAAACTCGATTTTCCTCCTCTCGTCATATTGGCACTGTTGCCAGGGAGGCTATCATTCGCGCCTTAGGTAGTTAAATCTCACATCTACTTTGAGTTACTTTACAGGTGTATGCGCCGTTCTGGTCAACCACCTGAGTTTGACGGCTTAGACGAACCGGAACGTCTTCTACACATCAGAGCTAAACTACAAAGAGCCATGGCGGCTGCAGAGACACAAGAACAGCTCATTGAGAGACTTACAAGGGAACTAGCCGTAAAGGATACTACTATCGCCGCTGAGAGAGCAGGAAGAGAACAGGAAGCTGAGCGCGCAAGGTAAGCGGAAGCTGAGCTTGCCCAATACCCAACCACTGCAGAGGATTATATGCACCCGACTCTCGTCGTGCCTGAATCGGCAATTCTAATCCCTGACAATACTTTTGAAATTCGCACTCACTTCCTTATAGAACTTAAAAATAATGCTTTTTCATGGAAGATTTAATGAATGCCCGCTTGAACATATTACAAATTTTTCTTACATGTGTCGAACTCTTGCTGAAGGTACAACTCTAGAATATGTCAAGATGAAGGCTTTTCGCTGGTCTCTCTCGCTCGACCTGCACTGAAGTGGCTAGAAGGACTGAAACCAAGATCCCTCACAACATGGGCCCAAGTAGAGCAAGAGTTTCTCAACAAATTCTTCCCTCCTGCCAAGACAGCACTTCTCCGCCAAAAGATCACAACTTTCAAACAGAAGCATGGGGAGCCGCTAGCAAAAGCATGGGAAAGGTACATGGAACTACTGCGATCTTGCCCTACTCATGGGCAACCACCCTACGTCATTCAAGAGATCATCTTCAACTCTCTTGCCCAAGTCACTAAGGACAGGATCAATCAGTACACTCGATATGAGTACCTGACGATTCCACCAGTTGACGCATGGGGTGTGCTAGACAAGCTCACAAATTATGACAACAAATATGGGTCTACTGCAAACAATGAGGAGAACTCCTATGCTAGGTCAGCACCATCTATGCCACTCTATGAGCCAGCAAAGGAGATTGACCCGGATGTCAGGGAGCAGTTCTATAGAGACCAGAATCGCAAGCTCCTCAAGCAAGTCAAATATATGTCTGTCAATCGGCCTTGCATCGAATGCGGATCACAGCGGCACACCACTACTGAGTGCCCACACACTAAGCAAAGGTTCTATCAACCAAAGTGGAACCAAGGTCCTCCTAGGAACCTCCCCACCATACAGAGCTCCAGGACATCCAGAAAGGGATCAAAAGAAGGATAACTTACAGCTTATCCTTGAGGAGATGCGTCGGAATCAAGGCACCATCAACAACCAGTTCCAGAACATCACTACTAAATTTGGAGAACTGGACATCTGGAAAAGGGGAATCCTAAGGGTAAGACCAGACAAGTCGCAACTATCAAACTCATAAGTGGGCATCAATTACACGAGCCAGAGGTTGGGAAACATCAAGACAAGGCAGAGCAGCGACTCGACACAGAGCAGGATCAACTCAATCTCGAGGAACCTTTACTCGATCTTGACAAAACTCTCGTCGACCCAGACCAGAGGCCAAGTTCAGACTCCACTACGCAGCCCAGCAACTCGAGGTCGATAACCCAACTCGATGTCGAGAAGCCCCTGGTCGAGATCGAGGAGAAGTAAGCCGATGTCGACGACTCTGCAACACCTTCGACGCCTGATTTGGCTCCGAAGCAGAAAAAGCCACTGCATTTCCCTTCCAAAGCGTTGAAAGATCCCACTGCAGGTAGGTTTAACCGTTTTGTTAATATGCTACAAGAACTGAACGTCTCTATTCCTTTTACAGAAGCCCTGCAAGAGATGCTTGGATATGTCCAATTTCTGAAGGAAATCTTGAGCAAGAAGCGATCCATCTCAGAGATCGCAGGCGAGTGCAAAGTACTCCACTTCCCTGAAAAGAGACCCGACCCTGGTAAGTTTTCTGTTACTGTGGGTTTTGGAAAATATAAATATGAGTCTCTGTGTGATTTAGGAGCAAGTGTGAGCATCATGCCCTTATCAATCTGGCGGAAGGTAAAAATAGGATGCATAGAGCCTGTGGATGCCAAGCTATACATGGCAAACAATACAATGGTCATCCCTACAGGTATAGTTGAGAATGTCCCCGTCCAGGTTGGTAAATTCTTTGTTCCAGCAGATTTCCTTATTATAGACTTTGCTGAAGATCCTAATAGCCCTATTATTCTTGGTAGACCATTCTTAGCTACTGCAGATGCCAGAATTAGTGTTAAGAATCGATCGTTCACCTTCACCATAGGCGATGAGGTTTTAGATTTCTCTTTTGGCCCTGCAAATGAGGAAATTTCATGGCTAGAGGTAAAAAGCATCAGCAACCACGGGACCAAGCAATCGACGGAGGAAAGCACCAGTATTGTACTCGAGATCGACAAAGCTTCCACGATCTCGACTAACCTTCTACTCGATCTCGACCAAAGCTCGTCGATATCGACTTCCTCTGCTGAGCCACAGACTTGCCCAGAGCCTAAGTATGGGGTCCCTATACTCGATATCGACCAGCCGTACTCGATATCGACTAACCCCAAGCCCGAAGAGTTCTGTTTTGGGTCCGAAAATGTAAGCTCAGGTGTGAATCCTACTCCTCATTCCATTAAGAAATTTATCAATAATTTAAGGGGAGGTAAGGTCCCGTGGCGAGATAATCTGCGGAAATTAAGAGCTCGAAGGAAGAAGAAGAAAGAGAAGGAAGATTATGCAAGCAACCACTTGTCAGCTGAGCTTGCATACCACAATCAGGACCTAGATGATCCAGGAGAAGGGCCAAGCGTGAGCGGGCCCCACACTAATAGTCCTTAAGCGCAAACGAAGAAGTCGGCCTAGCGAATCTAAAATCTAGAGCACGTATATAAAACTTTATGAATTTTGGGACTTTTGAACTTTTTGGTTTTGGTTTTGGTTTTTTAGTTTAGAATACTTCATGTGGAAAGTCTTATTTTTGTGTGCAATCTAACACTTTTAGGTTGGCAAGCATAAAATGATCGCGAAAAGTGCAATAAGAAGTCCCTGAAAAACAGTCAGAATCGGCGAAGGCCAAGTCGACAACGACAAGGAGGAGCAGCCCAGAAACTCCTCGATATCAAGTAGGCCAACTCGATATCGACAAAGCCCAGAAGCTCCTCAACTTCAGAAATCCACTGGACGCAGACAAAGCTACTCGATATCGAGTAGGGTACTCGATATCGACAAGACAGTTACTCGTCATGCACCGATCTGCCCTCCTCGATTTGTTATTCGGTGAGTTCCTTCCGTTACTCTTGTTTTTATTTGATTTTATACAGTGGGGACACTGTATATTTTATGTATGGGGTGGGGGAAGGGCTTATTATCATATGTTTTAGTCTTGCTTTTTGGTTTTTACATGGTGAAATTTTATTTTTATGTTATGCATTCATGTTTAAATTTTATGCATTTAAGTCTTTTGTTATACATTAGTCTTGTTTTTAGTTACATAAAAATACCAAAAAAAATGTTTAAATTTTTGCATTGTCTTAGTTTTTATACCCTAACTTAGATGTCCTATGATGATGAATAATGATTGACTTGATCATGTAAATCCTATGGCATGTTTGGAAGGTTTAGCCTAAGTCCTCGAAATTATTTTTATGTGGATTGTGAACTTGTGATGAAATTGAGCACATATGATCCTAAGCTAAAGGTTAAAATCCAACAAAAATTGTCCTAGTGAGAATTTTGGCCTTATAGGGAAAACATTAAAAATCCCTCTGCTTTCTTAAGTGTATTTACTCTTCCTATGCATCTCTAAATGTTGTGATAGTTATTCAAAGCCAATGCATTTATATGTTGATGTGAGTGAGAATCAAATGATGGAGGCACCTTTTAAGCCAATTTTATACTCTCTTTACCTACCCTGCATTATCCATCCTTGAAGCCAGAACATTAGCCTGAGACTTTTATTATAAACTCCACAAAGTTATCCTTAGCCAAATTGAGCCTGACCCCCATTTGGGAATTAAGACTTAGAGTTGGTTGGAATAATGGTTTGTGGAAGAAATAAGCTTGTGTTTCATTTCAAGTAAAGAGGATTTTTGAATTTATTGAAATATGGGTTGGTTTTATAATTTTTATCTTGATATGCATACTATGTAAAAGGAGTTTTGGCTCACCCTATAAATGCATTAGTTATTTTCATTTCAAAAAAAATAACTAATGCAGATAATTCTTCTTTGAAGACTTCTATTGAGCAAAGTCCTCCAGATAATTCTTGTTACATTTACATAATTGGTTGCGAAGTGGATTCATATTTAAATTGCAATGTTTATGAGATTGTATATTGAATTGAGTTGAGAGTTGATCTTCATAGCCTAAACACATTGAGAGTTGAGTGTAAACACATTATCCCTGTGAGGTTGGATTTATATTGCATATGCCCATGGATTGCTCGTATATGTGTGATGACGTTTAATTCACTTGTCTTACATTGCTACTCCTTGAGATGTTGCTTTTGACAAGGGCGAAGACTTGAAGGATGTGTTGTAGGTCTTGGTTATTGTTTGGTTATTGCTTGAGGACAAGCAAGTATAAGTATGGGGTGATTTGATGTCTCTAAAGTAGCAATGTCTTTAAGCATATTTTAGTTCCATATTCTACACACTTTGCGTATTTTGGGTTGGGAATATGTCGAATTTATGTAGTTTGTGCTTATTTGTGAGAAATGGAGATCTACATAAGTTTTGGTTTAATGTTGCAGAATATGGAGCCATTTCAGGAGAAAACCAAGAAATAGAGACGGGAGCTCAAATCTACTCGATATCGACAAGTTAACTCGATATCGACAACCCATGTCTAGGAACAGCCTGATCGAGGGGCATCATGTCGAGGAGCTGAAGACGAGCCAAATCGACTCCAGAACATTACTCGAGATCGAGTACTATACTCCAGATCGACTAAGCATTGAAGACCCACCTGGAATCGAGGAGAGCCTACCCGAGGAGTGCTACCCGACTTGGTTAGGCAGCCGGACACCACAACTCGATATCGAGGACTTTCCTCGATGTCGACAAAGCCGAGCACCTGTCCGAGCATGTCGAGAAGAGTTGCTCGACAACACCAGAAAACCTAGTCGATGAGCCCACTCAACTCGAGATAGAGGAAGGTTCTCGAGATCGACGAACCCCAGGAGCCCATGTCTGAGCACATCAAGGAAGAGCAACCCGAGACGCCGAGCTGAAGCTGAAGTCGATGACCACCCAACTCGAGATCGAGGAAAACTCCTCGAGATCAAGGAAATCTTCCGGAGACGCGTAACGCGGTTTAAACCTAGTCGATGGGCTTTATTTATAGCCTTCTACTCCTTGCTATTCAAGGATAGAATATCTCTATCTATATCTAAATCTATATCTAAAAGCTTTAAAGATAAATAAATGGAATAACATAATTAAATCTAAAAAGGGAATTTATATCTAAAAGCCTAAAATATCTTCAAGTGGATAAATCTTCTCTTCCATGATGGATCTTGATAGAATCGGATAGAACTCGGCAATCTTCGGCCCCAAGGAATCTCAATCCGAGTAGGACAGCTCAAACCGCGTTACGCGTCTCCGGTCATCTTTCCTCGATCTCGAGTAAGTCTACTCGATCTCGAGTAACTTGTAAATCGAATTCAGCTTGGGTCGGCAGGTCGGGTAGTAGGTCCTCGGTATGGCTCGGAAGTGTGGCGCTGGGTCCTCGATATCGAGTAGACTGGGTTCGTCGACTAGGTTGGCTTGGGTTGGTCGAGCAGCTCTCCTCGACATGCTCGATCATGTGACTTCGGGTTTGTCGATATCGAGGAGTTTCCTCGATATCGAGGAATGGTGTTCGACCGTCTGGTCAAGTCGAGTAGCTTCTCCGCGGTATCCTTGATCAGGCTCTCCTCGACTCCGGGTGTGGTTTTCAGCATTGTCGATATCGAGTAGTCTACTCAATATCGAGGAATGTGCTGGAGTCGGGTTGCTCAGTTCCTCAGCTCCTGGACATGGTGCTCCCCGATCAATGATGTGCCTGGACTCCTATGTAGATATCGAGGTAATTAAGTCTATATCGAGTAAAGTGTGACCTCCGTCTTTGCTTCTTGGTTTTCTCTCGAAATGGCTCCATATTCTGCAATTTTAAACAGAAACTTATGTAGATCTCCATTTCTTGCAAATAAGCTTATACAACATAAATTGGACATATTCCCAACCCAAAATATGCAAAGTGTATAAAATATGGAACTAATATATGCATAAAAACATGGCTACTTTAGAGACATCAGTATCAAACCCCACATTAGGATCTTGCGCCCCGAGTACAGGTTGAAGGTTCGAAATTCTACTCTAACGTTTTCAAGTGGGATTTCATACCCAAAATTCGAAGGGGTCGTTGGAATCCCCGGGGAAGTCTCCTGTACATGCCATAAGTCTAAGCGTGGAAAAACAACAGTCATGCAAATAGTAGAATCAAGGTGTAATACAAGAGGGTGACACAGCAGAGCCGGGTCAAAACCAAGTCAATAAGCGTATTTATCGAAATCTAAGGTTAGACCATTACTTGCAATCACCCAAGAGAGTTCCCACGTTACAGAAGCAAAGAACAATCGTGCTGCAAAACAATCCTAAAAAAATATGTATGCTGGGCGGTGTCAGATCGAAGCCCTACGCAATATAATCCCAAACAAGCAGACACATACACACGCTAGTCCTAATAAAGATGCTTCTAGATGCAAGGCAGAATATTAACACAATAGCATGGCCCTAAGATCTAGTGCATAAATATAATAAGGCCTTAGCACCGAATACCGAGTGGTATATCCCTCTCCTACCTCCACCCCCTTCCGATAGGGCGGAGACTCGCCAGCTCGTGAATGCATTCCATAATAATAGGGTGGCACGCATGCCCAACCCGTATCCACAATAAAGCTCGCAGGCAGCTCATAATATAAGGAAGTTCCATGACTCGATTGACTCAAGACGGGACCCGATGGGACTGGGCCGTCCAATAACCCCAGCTAAGACTCTAGTTACTTCATAGATAACGACCGTTCTGTTTACAAAAGAAATGAGTAAACGGATGCTCAATCATGAGTGCAATCCTAGCAGGATACTACATGGCATGCTTTATTATGAATGCAAGCACAACCATGTGCATACTAGGAACTCACTTGGCTATGCAGAACAACATAATAAAAGATCCGACATACATCAATCATAATCGCAAAGTATCACCTAGATATATATCAGAGCACATATATAAGTCTACATCTAATCATTCAAACACTCAAAGCATACCTATCATTCAATAAAACTAACCACATTGTAACCATCGTTCCATCAAGTTCAACCACACATCATATTGCAACATTTCACAAGACCATATCATTCTCATCTTCCATTAGCCACATTCATCTATTCGCAACAATATATCCGCAATAATAATCTGCCTATCACATATCTCAAGTTCATCATTTTCATCATAGGTCATAAGGCATAAATCAACGGTATATCACTTTAACATCTCATCATGCTATTAGTCACCCAATCATGCTATTAGACAATCATTCACATCAATCATGCTAGTTAGTCACCGATCACATAATTCCCGAGTTAACTAGTTAGAAATTTCGTCCTCTTGAAAATGCTTGACAATTTCCTTTTTCAATTTAAATTCCGATAATACCTTTTTAAATCTCCAAGTTTCATAATATTTTATTTGTCTTAAATCACTATGATATTATATTTTTATTCTCAAAATAATATTTTATATTTTAAAATAAATCCGACAAAGTTAAGGTATTTTCAGAATTCCTCATTTGAATTCTTTCAAATCAATTTCCAACATTTGAAAACCTTATTCAAATTTCTTTTTTCAAATTCAAATCCAACTAATATATTTTAAATCTCAACATCTTTGATAGGTCATAATTTATTGCTAAATACTCTTAAATATACTTTTATCAAAATTAGAACCCATGAAATAGGCCTAACCGGATCCCAATTGCCAAACCGCACCCAATATAAAGACGAAGCTGGCTTAACTGATAAAAGTAAAAAAATGAGCCCCACAACCCCGGCCCAACCCAATCTCTCTTCCGGATCCAAATAGCTGAACAAGAAATGAAAGAGAAAATGAAGACAGGCCGACCCACACCGACAGCTCAGCGTCTTCCTTCTTCTTCCTCAGCTTCTCCTGCCTCTGTTCGCTCGAAAAGAGGATGTCGGCACTGGTTCTCATCCTCTGCCTTCCTTCCTTCAACTCCAGGCTTCTCCTGCTCGATGCTACGGTCCTTCTTCGCCCAACTCTCTCGCACATATCTCGCTCACCTCGCTCGCACTCGCTCTCACGCTCCGCTCAATCTCGCCGGATCTCACTCGCTCTTCCGGTCTCGCACTCTCCTCTCTCACGTTCAATTCCACTACGTCTTAGCAAGCAGTCTATAAGGGGCCCTATAAAATGCTTGTATCCACTTCGTGGGGCGTCATAATGCAAGCTCGGTTAGAGAATTTGAAGGGGGGTCTCTATTTGAAAAGGTTCGGTCTAAAAAATTGCTGAAATTCTCGATCACGTTCAATTCCACAAAATCCAAGTTAGTTCTTTCTTGACATCATTCAAAATCCCTGAACCCGATGTTAGTCAAGCAAGTTTCAATTTCAGGTGGTGGAATCATCCACCTCTAAGGGCTAATCCCATATTTCCTTCCTAAGTTCCAAGTTAGAGTCACATGTCATCAATTCAGTTCTACATCCTAACGATTCCAGTTCACGACATCATATAACATATAACAATTGTATAACATAGCAATCGCATCGCGCATTCATAAACAGATCGTACTCATGTCAGGGTAGTGACATGTCATAACAGATCTAGCATAGCATCACACATAGTAGAATTCATCATATCATACCATAGAAGTTGCACATCATATCAGTCAGATAAGCACCTCATACTTACGCTAACTTCCAAGCATCATCACATTAGAGGCAAACAAGTACTTCCGTACACTAGCATTTCATCAAGTTTAGGGGATAACTAGTGCTAGTACTAACAACTCACTATCGTCTATGGCAACACATCAAGGAATCAGTATCGTCTAAAGCATAGAACCCGCACAACACACAACCCCAAATAAAGCATTCACCAGACCACATTCTCAAGAGAATCCGCCTACTCCTTATCTCTCTCATCAAGATCATCCTTACCTAGGTTTTCCCACTCAATCTGATACTAGTTCTAGAGGCCATTGCATCCCGCTCATACATAGACTCTCTAGCCTCATGACCATCCGCAATCAAGGTCAATTACCCAACCAGCTACTAAGCATCACAACTCCTATACCATATAGCCATCTAAGGGTCAATCTACTTCGATATCCCGACCACAAGTCCTACTCGACCACCTAAAACCAGATCTTGGAGTTCCCAAATCGCACAATTCCCTTATTCCGCCAAGCTGAGAAAATCGACCGATTACCGAAACTCCCTATACAGCACACCCTCGTCCTAGGGGTCCCTTACTAGTCCTATCTTTACCTTCTAAGAGAAATCCAAAGTCCTCTACTGAATCGCTCTCACGATCGATCTAGACGCTTCTTAACAATCTCACTTACTCTTCCTAGGTTCTCAATACTCCGTGTGACCGTCATCTCCCAAAGAGGCATCTCGAATCACCTTGCTAACCTGATCATACATCCCGCACCACTAACCACTCTCACTAACCATCCACCTCTAAGAACCCAACTCATCTTGACCATCTCACACCTGTCACTCCCGACCAACTCCAACGCTGAAACCCATCTAGTGCTAACTCATAACCACGAATCGTCGAGTTCCTCATCACCCGCGTCTATCCTGAATGACCAGACACAGATTCTACGTACTCGTCCCATTTCGAATCTCACAAAACCTAAACATCCACGACTCCTCAACCGACCTATATATCCTAGATCCTCGTATAGGCATATTCCCAAATTTCCTCATTCCAAGTCTTACTAAACCTAAACCATTCGAAATCCTCAAGTCGTCCTACTCCAGTTCCTGATCTCTTTATATTCCTAAATTGCCTCAAGCTCATACTTCATAACCATGACACCATACCATCCAAAGCCCTCTTTTACCGATAATTATTTCCGCATAATACCTAAATCGTCCTCATTCGAGTTTCCCAAGTACTACCATTTCGTCAACCTTCCCAATTCCAAGCTCCGAACCTTTCTATATCCCCCTCAAGGGCACAATCTTACTAGAAATCTCAACGACATCCTTGCCTAACTACCAACATTCCCTCGAAGACTCATCTCACATCCTCAAATACCTCAATAGCTACAATAACCTCCACTCATAATTCTCGATCCATTCCCTATGCTGAAATCCTCCAACAACGCATCTAAAAATCCTTCACTCATGAATCCTCCAAGCATTACCAATCCCATCTAAGCAACCCCAAATACTGTGAACAACCTCATCCCCAAGATCGATGATTTCCCAATTCAAGCAACCCTATACTACTCATCCTTCCACTACAAAAAAAAAACATATTGGCAACGGCTATATACCGTGGCCAAAAGTTGATTTGCTGTGGCGAAAACAAGCTACCAACGGCCTAGCGACGGGAAATGGGGCGTCGACAAACCTTCGGTGGCAAATAGAATCTAGCGACGGCTACTGCCGTAGCTAAAATGCTAGCGACGGCAGTAGCGACGGCAGTAGATGTCATGTCAATTGTGACAAGTTGCCCTCATATAGCGACGGATTTTTGCCGTCGCTACTCTGTTTAGGCGCCAATTCTCAATCTTCAATTATTTGTGATCAAAATTTGGGCGCCAAAATTTCCCACCAAATTTTGGTGCATAATTTTGCCTATTTGCGACGACTATATACCGTAGCTAGACTTTCTATCCATTGCAATTTTTTTTTTATATTTCAAGCCAAACCTGTGAAAGACTTCACAATCACAACACATTGGGATCACAATCAATCCTTCTACATAACATAAATTTATACAATCCAAAAGTGCATTCAACTTCCTAATCGAACACATATTGCATTGATCTAAATAAGCTTTGACAGTAATAAGTTGATGACAAGCAAAGCAAAATTTCACCCTATTAACATGGTGAAAACCTTTCGTAGTTTCAGACTAAGTGAAAACCTACAAGTAGTCTAGCAAAAGCAAAATCCTTAATTTTTTGTACTTTCAGACTAGTGAAAACCTTCAAGAAGCCAAGCCAAGCAAAATTCTTATCCATGTACCTAATTTCACCCTATTAACATGGTGAAGCAATGTCATTCAGCAACTCCTACAGATTCAGTTTCTTCAACATTTCCTTCTGAGACGATCAAGTCCTCGTCGGTTGATAAGATGAGAGCTCCATCTCCTATGGACTCTGTCGGAAGACCACTTGTTGTCTATAATAGAAAATTACATAAAAATAATCAAATAGGCAGCAAAGCTTCAAATGTGATTAATATATAACAACTACTTGGCAAATAACATAACAACTCGCAAAACATATAACATCAAACAGTATCAATATCTCCTGCTCAATGGTGAAAAATAAAATTTCATAAGAAAATAAAGTTAATGAGCAAAGTTAAGAAAATGACCAATATCACTCAGTTATAAATAAAATTTCATATCAAATGGCAAAACATATAACATCAAGCAATATCACTCAGCTGTAAAATAAAATTCCATAAGAAAATGAGCAAAGTTAATTCATCCATAAAAACACCAAGTAATTAGTGAAATTTAGACTAACCTGCGCTTGTGAATATGCATTTATCATATCAGGGTGCTCCAACCTCTTGATAAATTCAGCTCTCATGTCCTCATATTTCTTTTCAAATTGCTTTTCAAGCCTCTTAGCTACTTGTTGGGTGACCTGTTCGATGTTGACTCCATTGCCAGTGGGTGTACTTGAAGATCCAGGTTGCACCAAGCGAGGAGGGGCACTAGAACCATATGTCCGACAGTAACCATGTCCATCAGCTCCAATAATTAGATGGAATATCTTATCTTTCACAACCGTAAGGTGTTGTTGATCTTCAGGTTCCATACTCAAAAGGTCATTGTAGTCCTTCTACATTATGAGATTGCAAAATAACACCGCGCTTAAAACATAAGCTGAAATATTTATCTAGACTATACACAAACAAGGTCCTACGAACTTACAATGGCCAACATAACGTCAGGGTCATTTGTGTTGCGAGACTTGATCCACACACTCATCTTATCAGTCGATTGCCCACTTTTTTGCAGCTGTGCAGTCCATTTAAGTAGTAAACAGCATGCGCAACAGTAGTATAGAGAAGGGCGAAAAATAGGTACAAACACACATACATACCTCATGCTTTATTTCGGCAAAAGACTTTCGACCAGTGACATGAGATGGTCCATGCTTATCTCGATTCTTGGAGTTTTGCACTGATTGTTTCTACATATCAAGGCATCACACTATTAGTAACGATCAATAAATATATGGACCGTCTTAGAAAAGGGCAAAACAAGATAAAGGCCTAGCGGTAATGAAAGTACTAGACCAACCCAAACTGAAAAGAAAAAGTGACAATTTTTCTTAAACAAAAGAAAACCTCAATAACTTCACTTCGCCAATATGCAATAAGCTCGATCCATTGCTCTGGCAGAACCTGCGAAGGGTGCTTTGAGGCGAGTTTTGGATCATTTTTTTGCTTCTTATAATGTTTTGACTTGATTTTCCCTTTGAAATCCTTCCACATGCTATTACACATTCTCAAGCAAATTGGTTTGAAACCTTCGGGAACATTCAAAACATTTCTCTACAAAACGTAAAAAAACATATACAACTCATTAAAAAAAGCAATTGAACCACCATGTGAAAAATAAATCACATATATACTCAAGACTTCATTAGACTTACTCAAGACTTCATTACACTCCTTTATAGTAATGCTATAAACTCATAGATTGGTATTATAAACTTTGAACAAGAGCTCACATATTTCAAATTAAACATGAACGAATTCCTCACCTGAACTTCTGCCCATATTCTTTCTTTGCTAGAATCCTCAACCGAGTTCCAACTTAGCTTAGTCAGCGGAATTTTATGTCCATCGCGCACCATTGTCCCCAATTGAGATCTTAGAAGCTTCGCATTATTTCCTACTGGCTGGAATAATTCGTTGAATTCCACTTCAATTTTACCTCCGGAGTTCCAACTCGGCACACCTTTATTGTGACCTCTAACGGCCATCTCTTGATGTTCACCTACAAACAACGTAACACCATATAAAGAGGCTTTATAATTAAATTAGTAAATGGCATTATAGATTATGGATTTTTAACTCAATTAGAAACTTGATGTTATAAATGCAAGATACATTCAGAAGAACTCAAATGTGGAGCCGGTGGTGGTGGTGGTGGTGGCGGTGGAGCAACTAGCGGAACTAATGCTGGTGGAGCAACAAGTGGAACTGATCCTGCAGCTGGTGGAGTAATAAATGGAACCGATGCTGCTGAAATAGGAAGAGTGACACTAGGTAATGCAGCTAGCGATGTCTGTGAGGAGGAACCACTAAGGCCAGCAGTTGAGCCACAAGAACTTAGGAATGCTGACATGGTTTGTGGTCGCCCCGGTCCGCCCTTTCTTTTTTTCATGGTCACCTTTAAGAGTAGGCAATCAGTAACATCAAAACTGAAACCAGGCAATTTATAGAGCATGCATATACTATACTCAATTTAATTCATGCACAGATCAGATATGTATTTTATGATATACACTATCAAATTATTTATTACTCCATCCTCTTTACTAATAAAAGGAGCCATGAGTAAAGTTAAAGGATCATACTTTGCGGTTCTTTAGCTTAAGGGCCTTGACACATCTATTTCCTCAGAGACCTTTAATGTCCAAGCTTATGGAACCAATCTCCACCTACAAGTGAAATTATAAAATATTAAAGATCCATAAGGCCTCACACCCAAAAGAAAAGGATCCAAGTGATATAAAAACTCAATAGGATAAAAGAAAGCATGAAGCAGGAAAATATCAAGATAACAACCCTGCCTTTAATCACCACATTCAGTAGGAATTTTAGGGGTGCATGAGGCTATAGCATTACTGTGCAAGAGGTTCACAAACTGATTTTTTTCAAAGGTTTGAAATTTGAAACTCCCATTTAGTTGATTCTCATCTGTCAAAAGAGGTTAAAAGAATACAAATTTTTCATAATGACCTACTTATTTTGCTATAAAGCCTTGCCCTCAAAATTGATTCCATAATTAAAACTTTTTTAAATAACCATTCACCAAGTACTTGGAAGATCCAACCTAGAGATAGTTCAATCCCCAAAACTCTGATGCTAACAAGTGCAGGCTTCACTAAAAAATCCCAGTTCCATATTTACCCAAAAAAACAAACCCTAATCACACCCTATTGGAATTGTGCGTTGAAATGAAAGGGATTCAAAGAGGTTACCTAGAAAAAAGATGAAGAAAATGTTGATTTCAAAGCAGCCCAAAAAGATCAGAAAAACGGCGATATTTCTTGAGCACAAACACCAGCTAGCGATCGTTGGTGAAGCGGAGACCACAGAGGCTGTATTGAATCTCCCGGAGGCCACAACGACTCTCGAATCGGTCGAACAACAAACTAGTAGTCCGATGGAGAAGTGGATATCAAACCCTAACGATGGCGAGGGAGAAAAGAAGGTCGAATAGGCTATGCAAACTGGTTGTAGTTGCTCCCCGGTGGTCGAGCAGTGACTATCCATATCCCGACGGGGAACCCATAACAACAATGGTGATTAATAACGGAGAATCGAGAGAATGAGAGACGGAAGGGAAGACGAACTACAGAGAATGGGAGAGGTCGGGAGTGAGAGAGAAGAGTAGAAAGTGCAGATTTGCTTTACTAATGTTTGATTTTATGAAAAGGGTTTTTTTTATCAAAAAAATAAAAAAGAAAAAGCTTAGTCGTACTGCCGTAGCGCATAAACCTGAAACTCTAGGCTAAATTAAGCGACGGCTTTGATGCCGTTGCTTTTCTGCCACCAAATTTACCCAATGGCTACTGTAAACACATGCCGTAGCTAATGCTGTGGCAAATTGGTACCAGTGGCTACGCCTAACTCACGCCGTTGCTACCCATAGTGGCTAATTTGTTTTTTTTTTGTAGTGTTCGCACTTCTTCAATCTCATCCTTTACCAAAAACCGTTCCTAAATCACCGCACATACAACCTAATCCTAAATGAAACTAGACATTCCTTAACCGATCATCCTCAGCGCTGCCCACCTATAGAACTACAGTGACTACCTATACTCATACCCACTCTCAAGGTCACCCAAATGAAACTAGTCTAGACCTCAGCCAACCACCCTTCAATGCCACGTGCTCACACCACACACCCACTACCCACCGGCACATCTAGCTAGGACCTATCCCTCGAAATTTCACCATACTGAATCCACTCCTCACCTAAGACCTACCTAGAATCTCAACTATACTCGCCGACTACTATCTTTGACAAATCCCACGCACTCGGCTCTACTCTTGTTGACGCATCTTTCCTGCACCCCATCTCACACAACCACTGATCCAATCCGAAGACCTCAATCTACATGTTACTTTTTGACCTGTCTCACTGAAGAATCTCATGACTCCAGCTCAAGAGGAAAACACCACCACCTATATAACCCATAACCGACTTACTAGCAGGTCAGTATACTTAAGCATAAAGGCACATCATCACATATGCAAGTTAGTCAGGAAATCATTCACTACGAGCTTAACATATCAGTCATCACGCATCCATTTAGTCAATTCTAAGCCTATTGCACGATACCGCCTCCAATTCGCATAGGAGAGATCACAATTCGGATGAAGAACATCATTTCTTGAGTCATCTAGGAGGATTCCATATGCAACCACCGTCTTCAAAAGGTGTTCGTCCTTTGGTGACGTCGATCCTAGGATCCATGGGCCATGGACCCACCACGCTTTTGTTGCGCCACTCTGATGCCATTCGATCGCTTGTTTTCTCTTCTATGTCGATGTCCATCAAGGGGATCGCGAGGGTTTAGAAGTCACGAAAATAGGGGAGGGCAAGGGAGGACAACACTACTGCCTTAAGGATTCAACACAGACCAGGACTAAAGACGACGAGACTCAAGACAAGATGTGAACCCGAGAGTTACAACAATGCCCTTAGGGTATTCTAGGAGGTTAAAGGTGGGACAAGCAACACATGGTGATCATGAAATATCTCAATCATATCATTGCACACTAGCATGTACCTATTAAAAGGAATAGCGTCCTATGCATCCATAACATGTTCACATAATCAACTTTACATGCACGCGGAATATGCTAAAACTTATCATCTCATGCACTAATCATGCTTGACATATTAAGATCATGTATGGACGAACCGAAAATAGAAATATGCAACATAAGTTATATATGACATAGAGAGCATTATAGGATATCACATGTATGATTCATTACTCACTTTAAGTGTACACATAAGGAGGTCAAAACAATGTGGGTTCCAAATAAGCATGTTAAGATGCACTCTAATAATCATGCTAGAGGATATGATAAGGTCATATGGGCATAGTAACTATCACATCAAAAACAACCATGTTCATATAATAAGACAAGATGTCACACAATCATGCGAGGGCCTATGGTTAGAAGGCATACGTCCTACATGGTACTAGAAACACTCATTAAGCATGTACATAGACAACGAGGTTCAATTTGATTAACTTAACATGCTCAGAAATTCATTTCACATGGCACTCATACAAAGACATCAGGCAAATTCATTCATAAGTGCAACCCTGAAAGACATCAGGCAAGTCATGCTGAAATATACCCAACACCATGTCATACAGTCACAAGGGGGCCATTATTATAACTGGACAAAATTCTCTAAGGGCAATCACCGACTCGTTACCCCGTTTCCCATGGGACGCTAGTATGACTCGCTCGGTATGACACAAGGACATTCACGTTGTTTCCGAGAGATGAGGGTAGAACTCGTGCTTAGACTCTTGTGGCAAGAAGACATGGCTGACCAGTATAAGAATCGAGAAGGATAACTACATAAGACAAATTACTTCTACTCGGAATTGTTTCATTGATCACCCTCCCTAAAACACTCATGAATTTCCCATATCCTACACACCCCCGGAAGTAGCTGTTTGACAAACCCAAATTTTCCCGTGGAAGACACCAACCTCAGGTACGAGACTCGATAGACGCATAGATGGTGGGATATCAAGCAGGACTCGAAACGGGGAGAGAGAACGCTCCTCGATCCTCGCTAACATGCCTAAATGTTTTGGTGGGACGGTTGAAGGAGTCAAAATCATCAGGGGTTTGAATTATGGAAGAGCTATTCCGACAAGACATGAATTCGAATGACATAAGAACGAGGTATATATTCTTCCGCTATCCCGTTTGCACAGTTATTCAATACATGATTCAAGTCAAGGCATACTAATTAGTTCTCTATCTTAAGCACAATAGAAATCAGCATGGAAGCAATTACGAGATTAATATGATCCTCTTCGAGGAGGATCGCCCTCGGGCCCAGTTGTATATAATCACAGAGATGATCTATGCCGTCATTCGAGGGACGGCTGACCGAATGGACAAATACCTCACGACCTCTTAACCCCTGTCACTCCAACCTTTGGGTTCCTTGGAGTCTTCAAGTCCACCTGTAAAGAACAAGCTATATTTTGCCTTTCCGTTCCCAACTACATCCAATAGGGAAGGTCTAGCGCCATTACTACCCTTTCGTTTCCCTTTGTTTGATTACCGAATTTATTGAGTCAAGTTCATATTTATTCCATTTGAGTTAGCATTATTAAATTCATTTTGCCCTTTCTAAAACATTTTGAAAAACCATTTGAAAACCTTGTCCCATTTTAAAAACCACTTCAACCTATGATAGTCAGTTTGCAAAACCTCGCTCTGATACCAACTTTGTAATGGCCCGGGATTATGATTCCCGAGTTACGTTTCGAGGGATGAAACCCCTCGTTAGGATCTTGCGCCCCGAGTACAGGTTGAAGGTTTGAAATTCTACTCTAACGTTTTCAAGTGGGATTTCATACCCAAAATTCGAAGGGATCGTTGGAGTCCCCGGGGAAGTTCTCTGTACATGTCATAAGTCTAAGCGTGGAAAAACAACAGTCATGCAAATAGTAGAATCAAGGTGTAATACAAGAGGGTGACACGACAGAGCCGGGTCAAAACCAAGTCAATACCAAGTGGTATATCCCTCTCCTACCTCCACCCCCTTCCGATGGGGCGGAGACTGGCAAGCTCATGAATGCATTCCATAATAATCGGGCGGCACGCATGGCCAACCCGTATCCACAATAAAGCCCGCAGGCAGCTCATAATATAAGGAAGTTCCATGACTCGATTGACTCAAGACGGGACCCGATGGGACTGGGTCGTCCTATAACCCTAGCAAATACTCTATGATGTATAGCAATTGGCTAGGCCGGCCAATTGCTTAACTAATAGGATGATCTTGCTTATGCTCTTGAATTTCTTCTCGATGAGGCCAAATTAATTACGTCGGCTTGACTTGTACAGCCGATGATTGTCGACGTGGGTCGGCTGATACGAAGGCCGAATGGACTACGCCAAGTTCCGTTGCTACCACCACTTGAATTACTAATTAGCCTTGCTAATTAATGAACCCTTAATCTTCCAAGATTCACGTGGTCACACTTGTAGACTTGAACGTGAAGATGACGGCAACACTGGTTGACCTTCAATTGATTCGGTCGAATGAAAGAGCGCAAGGAATGAAAAACGGAATGTAATCGGAAGCGGGTGGATTGATAATCGAGAACCCTTTAATCCATAAAGGGGTTTCTCAATTCTATTCAATCTGCTTTAATTCAATAGAACTACAATGTTTAAATAGAAAACCTAAGAACCAATTCTACCGTGCAAGATAGAATTTAGGTTGATAAAGATAGAATTTTAATTCTAAAGATAAATAAACCTAGAAGATAAAACTTAATCTAAAATCCTAACATCTTATTTAATCTAACTAAGAATTACTAAAAATAAGCAATTCTATAATTAGACTCCAACTAACATAGGAGTTACTAAAAATTGAATATACAAAAAAAATAAGAAATATAAATAATAAAATAATTAACGTCGTTTCTTCAACGACTCCCAAGGTGGAGCCTTCTTCTTTCGCTTGAGGATGAAATCATTCTCCTCCATTTGAAATCGACTCGTTCTCGAGTCGTCGCCTGGATCAAGATCGTTGTTTGACCCACAGAAGGCCAGCTTGACCCGCATCATTCTCCCCCTCTTATCTTCGATTTGTCCTCGAATCGAGTCAGCGATGATCAGCGAGGAAGGAGCAGCAGCCTTCAAAGAAGATGATGGAGAAATGGGTGGAATAGGTGCCAGGAGAATTCGAGGTATAGGAACCCCAAAAACCACACCTTCATGCGCGATCGTTGAACGGACTTGATCTTCAATAAGAATAGGATCAATGACCACACAAATCTCAACAACTGGAACTTCATGAACATGCCCAAGAGGTACAATTGCTAACTCTTGAGACACGTCATCAAGTACCTCATCCTCGTCAACGGAATCAACATGTTCCACCTCCTGCACAACACTGCAGTCGACTTTAAGTACAGATTCGAAGGTCTTCCCGGAAGAGTCTGACAGCGTGTGACCCACCGTTGGAACGCTGGTCGAGTCAGCTTCGCAACAAAACTGAGTTGACTCAATTTCGATGTCGGACTCAACGGGAATCTGTGAAACAAGTTCAGTGCGCTGTGCTGAATCCGTGGCAACGATTTCAACAAAAGGCTCCTTCACGCCCTTCTTGAACATGGCCATCCATTCCGCCACGACCTCTTTGCATATAGCCGTTATTTTGGCATCTAGGTTGGCTTGACGTCGTGCCTCTTCCTCTTGTCGTCGTGCCTCCTCAGCCTCTTTTTGTTGGAGAAGCCAAATCTGACGGAGGCGACGTTGTTGTTGTCGTTTCTCCTCCTCAATTGCGGCTTGATGTTGACGCTCAAGGAGTTGTTGTTGTTGTCGATGGGTCTCTTCTTTCCTTTGAAGCCAAAGGTGATGCCTTTGAGCCTCTTGTTGTCGTTGACGCTCTAAAGCTTGTTGTTGTAAAGCTCGTCTCTGCAACTCTCGTCCGTGTCGTTGTTGTACAGCCCATGGATCGGGATCATCATCCCAGTCTCCTCCCCAGATTTCTCAAACCATCAAATCAAAACATCAGTAACATCAAAGAAACAAAGAGCGTAGCATTACCCGTCTCTAAATACCAATTGATGTATAGCAATTGGCTAGGCCGGCCAATTGCTAAACTAATAGGACGATCTTGCTTATGCTCTTGAATTTCTTCTCGATGAGGCCAAATTAATTACGTCGGCTTGACTTCTACAGCCGATGATTGTCGACGTGGGTCGGCTGATACGAAGGCCGAATGGACTACGCCAAGTTCCGTTGCTACCACCACTTGAATTACTAATTAGCCTTGCTAATTAATGAACCCTTAATCTTCCAAGATTCACGTGGTCACACTTGTAGACTTGAACGTGAAGATGACGGCAACACTGGTTGACCTTCAATTGATTCGGTCGAATGAAAGAGCGCAAGGAATGAAGAACGGAATGTAATCGGAAGCGGGTGGATTGATAATCGAGAACCCTTTAATCCATAAAGGGGTTTCTCAATTCTATTCAATCTGCTTTAATTCAATAGAACTACAATGTTTAAATAGAAAGCCTAAGAACCAATTCTACCGTGCAAGATAGAATTTAGGTTGATAAAGATAGAATTTTAATCCTAAAGATAAATAAACCTAGAAGATAAAACATAATCTAAAATCCTAACCATCTTATTTAATCTAACTAAGAATTACTAAAAATAAGCAATTCTATAATTAGACTCCAACTAACATAGGAGTTACTAAAAATAGAATATATAAAAAAATAAGAAATATAAATAATAAAATAATTAACGTCGTTTCTTCAACGACTCCCAAGGTGGAGCCTTCTTCTTTCGCTTGAGGATGACATCACTCTAGTTACTTCAGAGATAACGGCCGTTCTGTTTACAAAAGCAATGAGTAAACGGATGCTCAATCATGAGTGCAATCCTAGCAAGATACTACATGGCATGCTTTATTATGAATGCAAGCACCTAGTATGCACATGGCTACAACCAGGGAGATCTCTTTTCGAATTTGAGTGAGCTCATATAGGAACTCACCTGGCTATGCAGAACAACATAATAGAAGATCCGACATACATCAATCATAATCGCAAAGTATCACCTAGATACATATCAAAGCACATATATAAGTCTACATCTAATCATTCAAACACTCAAAGCATACCTATCATTCAATAAAACTAACCACATCGTAATCATCGTTCTATCAAGTTCAACTACTCATCATATTGCCACATTTCACAAGACCATATCATTCTCATCTTCCATCAGCCATATTCATCTATTCGCAACAATATATCCGCAATAATAATCCGCATATCATATATCTCAAGTTCATCATTTTCATCATAGGCCATAAGGCATAAATCAACGGTATATCACTTTAACATCTCATCATGCTATTAGTCACCCAATTAATCATTCACATCAATCATGCTAGTTAGTCACCGATCACATAATTCCCGAGTTAACTACTTAGGAATTCCGTCCTCTTGAAAATGCTTGACAATTTCCTTTTTCAATTTAAATTCTGATAATACCTTTTTAAATCTCCAAGTTTCATAATATTTTATTTGTCTTAAATCACTATGATATTATATTTTTATTCTCAAAATAATATTTTATATTTTAAAATAATTCCGACAAAGTTAAGGTATTTTCATAATTCCTCATTTGAATTCTTTTAAATCAATTTCCAACATTTGAAAACCGTTTTCAAATTTCTTTTTTCAAATTCAAATCCAACTAATATATTTTAAATCTCAACATCTTTGATAGGTCATAATTTGTTTCTAAATACTCTTAATATATACTTTTATCAAAATTAGAACCCATGAAATAGGCCCAACCGGATCCCAATTGCCAAACCGGACCCAAAAATAAAGAGGAAGCTAGCTTAACTGATAAAAGTAACAAAATGAGCCCCACAACCCCGACCCAACCCAATCTCTCTTCCGGATCCAAATAGCTGAATAAGAAAGGAAAGAGAAAATGAAGACAGACGGGCCCACACCGACAGCTCAACGTCTTCCTTCTTCTTCCCCAGCTTCTCCTGCCTCTGTTCCCTCGAAAAGAGGATGCCGACGCTGGTTCTCCTCCTCTGCCTTCCTTCCTTCAACTCCAGGCTTCTCCTGCTCGACGCCACGGTCCCTCTCCACCTAGCTCTCTTGCACATCTCTCACTCACCTCGCTCGCACTCGCTCTCGCACTCTCCTCTCTCTCACTTCCTTGTCTCTCGTCCTCACTTCTCGGACTCGGGTTTCAATCAGAACAGAGATTCTAAGCTATGAAGAAAAGGAATCGAAGGGAGGGGGCTCACCGAGGGACGTTGACTCGACGGAGATCTCGGAGGCTCTAATCAGCTCGCCGGGGACCCGTACTGCTTTTTCTTGGCCTGGGAAGGAAATAAGAGGCTTAAAGGCATCACATTACATAGGTTTTAGAGTGAAGGTGGGAGGAAGAAAGCTTACCGGGGCTGAAATCAGAAAACAGGGGGAGAAGGGGAAGAATTAGCGTCGGCGGTGGCTCCGGGAGCTGATCCTGGCGGCTCGGCTAGCTGCGGCCTTAGAACGCAGACCAAAGGGGCGACCTGGTGGTGCTGGCGGCACAAAAAAAGGAGGAGAAGGAGATGGGTTGTGCAATGCATTTCATAAGGAGGAGAGAGGGATTGGTGGCGTGGGGATTGTTTGGATTCAAGAGGAAAATGGGGTGAAGGGGAGTGTATTGGTGGGTGGTCTGATCGGATGCAGAAAAGAGGGCAGGAGAGGATTTGTTTTAATTGAAAATGAAAGGATGGGACAACTGAGATTGGAGTGGAGTGTGTGGATAATGATGTTGAAATAAAAAAGAGAAGAGAGAGTGGTTGTATGCATGCGAAAGCAAGCCTAGCAGGAGCCAATTTGGTCTTTTGCCACAAATGGGGGTTGCAGGATGGTCAAAGGAGTATGGGTTGAAACTTGCCTAGTCAAAAGAAAAAAGGGAAGGTGACAAAGCTCACATGTGATTCCCAACCCGAGGACACGACTTAACATGACCCGACCTGAGGACTACTTGTGATCTTTTTTTTTCTGAAATTTTCAGAAAAGTAGACATGTCAAAACATGACCCGACCTGAGGACACGACTTAACCCAAAACCCGAAGCAACCCGAACACTTGTTACCCGCAAATTTCTAGGTTGGATTGGGTCAGCCTGTGGGTCACCCGTTGAGTCAATTTTTAAGATAGTAATAACATAAATAAATTACAATTTAACCTAATATTTAAATTTATTAGTAATAATAATTAGGATTGAATATTATCTTTTTTTTAATCATTAACTTTACTTTATAATTTAACATTGGAAATTGTTATGTATATAAAAATACATATTACTATTGTAGCAACATTAATTACTTCTTTTCAATAATATAACTATTATTAGGATAATATAACAATTTTAGGTTTAGAAACTATGTAAATAGCCATTAAAAATACTCCATTTGATCTGATTACTTTTAACTGCCGTTTGATATTCATGGTTTTAAAAATGATAAAAATTATATAAAATATCAATTTATATATTATATATAATTTCATATTTCAAACTAAAGAGAATGAAAATATAACAAATAATAATAAAAAATGATATTTTACATATTTTTTTATTATCCTTAAATGATGTATATGAATATTAAATGACATTTAAAAAATTCTGGATGAGTAACGCTCTTGTTCCATTGGAATATTTTACATATAAAACGAGATCTAAAATTTATTTAAAAGATTAAAATATGTTAGAATATTTAAACATAATTAAAAATCACAAAATACTTAGAAAGTAGCAACAAATCTAATTCGAGTGAGAAAATAAGCATGAGATTGAAGCATATACCCTCCTAACATAAGATCAGTTATATTAAATTTATAATATAATTTTAAACTTTACGCAATGGTGAATGTAAAACTAATTTTACATTATAATGAATGTAATTCTAAATTACATCTCTCTATCTATCTATATCTATATCATCAATCAATTATATATAATAAAGGAGAAGTTGTTTGAGACACATGGCGACTTCTTCTTAAAAGTAGTCATATGAACTAATCACATTTTTTGAAAGATATATTTAATAAATTAGATATATCGATCCAATCAATCAATATAGCTATATATGTATAAGATAAAATTTTATTCTAACTCTATTTAATCAATATATCTATATATCCATAAGATAAATTTTGACCTAATTTGATTAGATATGGATATATTTTCAGAAGACATTAACCAAATTTAAATACTATTATTTAAGATATGATTTAATAATTAATATATGCATAAGATAAAATTTTATTCTAAATCTATTTAATCAATATATCTATATATTCATAAGATAAAATTTGACACAATTTGATTAAATATGGATATATGTTTAGAAGATATTAACGAATTTTAAATACTATATAAGATAAGATTTTACCTATATATAACCAATTTTAGAAGATATATATAATAGATATAATAAATGATAAGTCGTATGTAGCATACGACATCTTCTCCTTATCTTCATAATAATAATTAATAACCAAGCAATTTTTTTTATCTCCACCTTAATCAATTTTAAGATAATAGTTTTCATAAGTTTTTAGACATAAATATATTTTGGAAAGATTTTACCCAATTTTTTAAGATTTTGATAATAATTATATAAAGTTTGATAATACTTTCAATATATTATTGGGAATCAATGATAATTTTATTTAAATTGTGTAACAACTCAAAAGTGTTTAAATAAACTAATTAGGTCTCTGAACAGGTATTTATATTAAATTTATTTAAATTTTAAAAAAAACCGCACATAGTGTGGGTACCGAACTAGTATTAATTAAACCCAATGCACTTACGCCACGACCACGTCCCTTCGCGCAGCGTTATTTTTGGAAACATCTTTATTTCATATATTTAGAATTTAGAAATATCTTTTTTGGCAATCTATCTGTATACTAATTAAACCCAAATCATTTACATCACATGTCGTCCCTCGCACATCGTCATTTTTGGAAACATCTTTATTTCATATATTTAGAAATTAGAAATAGCTTTTTTGGAAATATATATTTGATATATTCTATTTACATTTTCGGTTGTATAATATATTTATAGATGTATTTATATATTCATGTATCCTATTTTTATCTAATACTAATTACACTATACCATTTCATATTACATTTTTAATGTAAAGGCTCGGATTTTTAAAATATTAAACTTCAAAAAAGGAAATTAAAAATGAAATTAAAACAAATTCTGGTCTAATTTTTTTTATTTTAAGGATCAAACCCGTCTTTCATTTCGGGATTTGAATGACCAATCGGCGGAAATTTAAATTCCTGACTCAAGACCCCAATTCCGTTATCTTTCTCACATCCTTATCCAAATTCAACCTTGGATCCCTCAATTTGAGATTTAATTTTATATTTCCCCATCTCTTACAATTTTCCCAAATTAACCCAACACACACATACACTCTTTTTCTTACTTGCTTGACTTACCAACGATGGAATTGAGGTTCCATGTTTTGTCCGATGGTTATAGTGAAGGAAACCCAAAATTTTGTCATAAAATCTGAACATTGGACACACCTTTTAACACCCCACACAAACACAAACCAAACCGCTCCTTCTTTCTCTCTTGGAGGAAAGCGCCGAGAGCAGAGCTCCCTCCTCCCACCTCCATTGCCGCCACATCCCCTCCTCACCTGCACCTCTGTCACCGCTGCACCACCCATTCCCGTCGCTGACCAACAACGCCGCCCACAGCTCTCTTCTCCCGACCCTGTTTTGCCGATCCGAGGAAAACCACGCCACCCATCTTGCTCCTCCTTCACTCCTTCAAACCAGAAGAAGCAGAGGCCTCAACTTCACCCTCGAGCCACCCAGAAGCAGCGGCACCACCTCCCGGAACCGCCGGCGCCGCCACCGTCTCCCCCGCTCCGATTTTTCCGTTCGCCTCGGTAAGGCTCCCTTTCGCTCGCTCTTCCTCTCCTCCATCTTCAATCGAGTAAAGCTTCCATCTTTAACCTCCCTTTCATCTTCTAGGCGGATTTCGCTCAAAGAATCACCATCGACGCAGCCAAACGCACCTCCCCGGAGTCCGAGATCTCCGGCGTCGAATGCCCTCGGTGAGCTTCCTTCTTTTCCTCCTTCCTTCCCTTTCCGATTCCGTGTATGTGTGTGCTTCGTGGTCGGATTCCGAATGGCCGGAGCCGGAGAGCACCACCGTCGGCCTCCCCCTTCTCTCCTCTTCCTTCTTCGGATTTTCCAAATGCAGGAGGTTTCCTGCTCTACTTTTCATTCGGCAGAAAGGAAGAAGAAGGAGGAGATGTGGACCCCTTTTATTTGCCACATCATTGCCAACTCACCTGGGCCCATTTCATTTTTTACACATCAGCTTGGGTCCACTTCTCTTTTTAAAGCTTCCGATTTTACAAATGAGATGGAAATGTGTTGGCCTTTGGGCCTAATTTAAGTGGGCCGAGATTGGTATTTTAAAGGGGACAAGCATTTGGGCCTAATTCTTTCAAATGAATCAAATTAAATTTGGTTTTTTTTCCCTCAAATGAGCTCGGTTTGGGATGTTGTAAAATAAGGGCCGGTTTTGGGGATTTTTACAAAATGAGGGTGGGTTTTGGTAGATTAAAATAAAGTAAGGTTGGGTTGGTAATTTAAAAGGGAATGTTTGATTAAATGAAAATGATTGAGCTTTTAAGGAATTAGTAAATATTTTATAAAGATGTTAAAAGAAAATGGTGTTAGAAATATTATGTAATTGAGATTAAAATATAAAATAATATTTTGAGATTTAAGATATAATATTGTGGTGATTTATTATGTGAGGTTAAATGTTAGATGATCATGTTGAAGATATATCATTATATGCTAAGTAAGATTGTGAGATGATAACATGCAAATTGGCTAAGTATGAATTGGAATTATCTTAAGTTGATGAATTGGAGAATTATAATGAATATGTTACGAGATAACGTTAAGACGACGAAAATGATGATGTGACGGTTATTGTGTTAAGTTGTGAAGTTGTGTGTGTGATAATTCTATGCTTGTGTGCCTTAGAGATAGACTCATTCATGTACTTATACTTGTTAGGTGACCATCTGTGACGTGCCATATTTCATATTGCCTGGTTGATTGCTTCTTGCTGTTCTGCGATACCAGGTAAGTCTCTTCGAAGCTTACTCAGATTGATAGAGAGATATTCCCTGTTTTATGTACGTGATATACTAGGTGCTTGCATTCATGATCAGCATGCCATGTAGTATCATGCTAGGTTGCATTGACCGTTGAGCATCCTATTTCTTTATGCGTATGTACACAGAACGGCCGTTATCTGTGAAGTAACTAGAGTCTTTGCTAGGGTTATAGGATGGCCCAGTCCCATCGGGTCCCGTCCTGAGTCAATCGAGTCATGCAACTTCCTTATATTATGAGCTGCCTGCGGGCTTTATTGTGGATATGGGTTGGGCATGCGTGCCGCCCGATTATTATGGAATGCATTCACGAGCTGGCCAGTCTCCGCCCTATCGGAAGGGGGTGGAGGTAGGAGAGGGACATACCATTTGGTATTCTTTGCTGGGGCCCTATCTATTAATATGCACTTGATCTTAGGAGCATGCTAGTGTGTTAATATTCCGCCTTGCACCTAGAAGCATCTTTATTAGGTACAACGTATATGTGTCCTTAGAGCCGGGATGCAGCAGGTGGGCATCATTCTGATCCCGCACACCATTAAATTTTTTAGGTATTATTTATGTTCATCCTATCGGTGCTGTTTGCTTATTGCGCGGGTCATTTTGTGCGGCGGAGAGTGAGCGCTGGAGTTATCGACTTCACCAGACTCTGATTATGTTTTTGGATTTACACTTTAGACTCCGTTTTGACCCGGCTCTGCCATGGCACCCTCTTGTATTACACTTATTTTCGCTATTTGCATGACTACTGATTTCCACGCTTAGACTTACGACAGGTACAGGGGACTTCCCCGGGGATTCCAACGATCCCTTCGAATTTGGGTATGAAATCCCACTAGGAAAACATTTAATTAGGCTTTTAAACCTTCAACCTATACTCGGGGCGTAAGGTCCTAACGAGGGGTTTCATTCCTCGAAACGTAACTCGGGAATCATAATCCCGGGCCGTTACAAATTTGGTATCAGAGCCGAGGTTTTGCAATCCGAGTATGATAGGTTGAAGTGGTTTTGAAAATGGCCCAAGGTTTTCAAATTGCTTTCAAGTGGTTTTCAAAATGTTTTCAAGGGGCAAAATGAATTTAATTGGACCTAAGCATAGACCAATCAATTATGAATGGCAATCTCGTGGGGTAGAGACTATGCGATAGGCATCCCTTATAGATGTAGAATTCGGGGAAGGTAGACAAAATACTAGCTTTCTTTTACAGATGGGTTATGAAGACTCCAAGGAACTTGAGGGTTGGAGTAAAATGGGTTAGGAGACCGTGAGGTATTTGCCCGTCCGGTTAGGCGTCCCCCGAAGGGCGGCATAGATCGTCTCTATGCTTGTATGTCTTAAATCCAATTGGGCTTGAGGGCGATCCTCCTTGAAGAGGGTCATATTGAATCGTTGAGTGCTTCTGTGCTGAGTGATATATTTATTGTTATGTAGCAAGTATGGTTGACCCGAGACGTGGCTTAGATGGGCGTGGGGGGACGCCCCCGTCGAGTTGCTGTTGAGAGCGCTGAGGAGCGAGTTTCACCACCGCGAGCTGATGTCCGGGTGCCAGCTTCCTCAGAGACTAGGATTGGGCAATTAGAGGCAGCGCTTCATGATATTCTGAGCGAGTTACGTGGAGGGGTTCGATTTATGGCGTCGACGCCAGAGGTTCCAGTTCAGGGGCCAGCCGAGCCCGTGGTCGATGCGTGCCCTGAGAAGCACATCGATTGGGTCAAGAGGTTTGCTCAGTGTAGTCCTCCGACCTTCGCGGGAGGCGTCGGAGATGACGTGGAGAGATGGCTGCGTGATATGGAGGGGTTATTTGACCATGTTGTTGTACCTGTCTCTGAGAGACAGAGACTTGCTGCTGGACTTCTACCGGAGGACGCGAATGCTAGGTGGTTTGGCTGCAAGAAGGAGCGGACCGAGTGGACCTATAACGACTTCAGATCCCTGATGATGAAGGAGTACTGCCCACTAGGGATACAGATGGCTAGGGAGGTATCTTTTATGCGTGGCACCTATGATCGGTCGGCTTCTGTGGCTACCATCGTTCGTCAGTTCAAGAGTGAGTTGATATACTGCGATCACCTATTCCCATCAGACGAGAGTCGGATTCGTTTGCTGTCTATGAGATTGTCGCCTCCCGTACTTCTGCATGCGTCCAGCTTGGGAGCTGTCAGCTTTGACCGATTTCTGGAGGTTATCCTCATGTACGATCAGCAAAGGATTCTGTGTGAGACTTCATACTCTACTGTTTGCCCTGAGGCGAAGAGGGCGCGTCCAGCTGACACCCGCGGAGATGACAGATCTAGGAGAGGAGGGTTTAGAGGAGGATATCACGGAGCTGCACAGAGAGCACCCCCAGTTCAGACTGCTTATGGAGAAGATGCTAGAGTGAGGACCTGCCATGGATGTTTTGGGAGGGGCCACTACATTGCTTCTTGCCCAGACCGTTCGACTGTTTGTTACACCTGTGGTACTATGGGGCACCGAGCTGCCACATGCCCTCAGAGTCGTGGAGCTTCAGCTACTGCACAGCCACCCAGACTTCATGCGGCTCCTCAGCCACCACTGTTGACATATCCCCAGGGCCAGGGTCAGGGCCAGGGACGAGGTGACTCTTCCGGCAGAGGCCGAGGCGGAGGTAGATGAGGTAGAGGTTCTGGACGTGGAGGTAGAGGACCATCTGGGTCAGGTCAGGGTCGGGGATCATCTTTTGTAGAACCGTCAGGGTCAAGGTATGATCGTGGCCAGAGTTCGGGAGGTCGAGGACCAGGAATACCCCCACCGCCCCGCGTATTTCAGATGCATGCTGATGACCGCTCAGCCCCGACTTCCGCAGGTACTATATATTCTTCCATGATGAGTGCCTATCTATCTTGTTTGACACTGGTGCGATTAACTGCTTCATAGCAGAGGCGTGCGTGGCCAGGCTGAGCCTGAGCTGCACGAGTGGTTCACCCCTTACTATTGGTCTGGCGGATGGGGCCAAGGTTAGGACGAGTCGTGAGATTTTAGGGTGCCCCATTCGGATAGGTGAGCGAGAGTGGCCAACCGACCTTATCGTTATGCCATTGAGGATGGATGATCTCATCTTGGGTATGGACTTCATGGACCACTACGAGGCTATCATCGACTTGCGGACGAGAACAGTGTCGATTTTGGCATCCGACGGGACTGAGCACCAGGTTTGGGGGAGCGACCCCAAGAGGAATGGATCGCTCATCAGCGTAGTCAGAGCCGCCAGACTTTTAGACCAGGGTTGCGTCGGGTATTGGTGTTACGCTTTAGAGGTGGATCGCACGCACCCCAGCATATCAGATGTCCCATCGTCAGAGACTTTGCAGATGTGTTCCCGGAGGAGCTGCCAGGACTTCCCCCATCGAGGGAGGTCGACTTCGCAATTGAGTTGGAGCCAGGCACCAGGCCCATCTCGCGAGTCCCTTATCGTATGGCACTGACGAAGATGGCCGAGGTGAAGGCTCAGCTAGAGGAGCTAGCTGAGAAGGGTTACATTCGGCCTAGTGCATCACCTTGGGGAGTGCCAGTGCTATTCGTCAAGAAGAAGGATGGGCGCTGAGACTGTGCATCGATTATCGGGAGCTGAACCGGGCGACGGTGAAGAACCGTTATCCTCTTCCCCGGATTGATGATCTGATGGATCAGCTGCAGGGCGATGTGGTCTTCTCAAAGATCGATTTGAGGTCGGGTTATCATCAGCTGAGGGTGAAGCCAGAGGATGTTCCGAAGACCGCATTTCGGACTCGCTATGGTCACTACGAGTTCGTGGTCATGCCGTTTGGGCTGACCAATGCACCAGCCGCGTTCATGGAGCTCATGAACCGAGTGTTCATCGACTTCTTGGACAAATTCGTCGTCATCTTCATGTCCACTCGAGGAGTAGAGAGGAGCACGAGGAGCATTTGAGGATTGTGCTGGAGACACTGAGGAAGCATCAATTGTATGGGAAGTACAACAAGTGTGAGTTCTGGCTCACAGAGGTGTCTTTCTTAGGCCAAGTTATTTCAACTTAGGGAGTTGCCGTGGATCCGACAAAGATTGATGCCATCGTTTCTTGGGAGGTGCCCAAGAACGTCAGAGATATCCGCTCGTGTATGGGATTGGCTAGTTATTACAGGAGGTTCGTCCAGGGTTTCTCGAGTATTCCTAGGCCGATGACGCAGCTGCTGAAGAAGGACGTCCCCTTCGAGTGGAGTTCAGATTGTCAAGCCAGCTTTGAGCTTATGAAGCAGAAGTTGACGACTGCTCCGGTGTTAGCTCTACCAGATGGGACAGAGGACTTCGTTATCTACACAGATGCTTCGCATTCCGGCTTGGGTTGTGTTCTGCATCAGAGAAACCGGGTCATTGCTTACGCTTCACGTCAGTTGATGCCTGCAGAGGTGTCTTACCCCATCCATGATTTGGATTTGGCAGGGCAGCCGTGGTTCACGCTCTAAATATTTGGAGGCATTATCTGTATGGTACTTCTTGCAAGGTGATGACGGATCATAAGAGCTTGAAGTACATTTTCACACAGAAGGAGCTCAACATGCGTCAGAGACGATGGCTAGAGCTTCTGAAGGACTATGACTAGGACATAGTCTACCATCCAGGGAAGGCCAATGTGGTGGCAGATGCGTTAAGTAGGAAGACTCACCAGGAGGTGGCAGTTGAGAGGCTTACAGCTCAGCGGGAATTGCAGAGAGACCTGATGAGATGCTGCCTTGAGGTGTGGATTCAGCGAGATCGCGGGCAGTTGTCGTTCTTAGAGGTGCAGGCAGAGTTGTCAGCAGAGATACGGCAGGGTCAGGCAGATTGTCCAGAGATAGCAGTTCTGAGAGAGCGTATGGCTCAGGGCAGATTTAGAGAGCTGGCAGAGAGAGCAGACGGGATGCTGACCTTCCAGGGCAGAGTTGTAGTTCCGTCGACGCCAGACCTGAGGCAGAGGATCATGCAGGAGGCTCACTCCACCCCTTATTCTGTCCATCCAGGGATGAATAAGATGTATCAGGATCTAAGGGAGTTATTGGTGGCAGAGGATGAGAGCAGACATCACAGAGTTCGTGGCCAGATGTCAGGTTTGTCAGCAGGCTCGGATTGATCACTAGAGGCCGGGAGGACCTGTCCAGTCACTTCCATTTCCCGAGTGGAAGTGGACGAATATCTCCATGGATTTTGTCACTGGGCTGAGGCGAGACGTCAGAGGATTTGACGCTATTTGGGTCGTGGTCGACAGGTTGACCAAGTCGGCCCATTTCATAGCTATTCAGGAGACGTGGCCAGCATCGAAGTTAGGGGACGAATTCATTCGCAGATTGTGAGGCTTCATGGAGTACCAGAGAGGATCGTATCCGACCGAGATGGACGCTTCACCTCAAGGTTTTGGCAGCAGGTTCAGGAGAGTTTGGGGTCCAAATTGCATTTTAGTACGGCTTACCACCCGCAGACAGATGGCCAGAGCGAGAGGACGATTCAGATGTTGGAGGACATGTTGCGATCGTGCATCTTGGACTGGGGTGATCATTGGGTCAAGCACCTACCGCTAGTGGAATTTTCCTACAACAACAGCTACCACGCGTCGATCGAGATGGCCCCATATGAGGCTTTGTATGGGAGGCGATGCAAGTCGCCGGTTTGCTGGGACGAGCCTGCAGATACAGTTCTATCGTTGCCCGAGATAGTCAGAGAGACAGTTGATAAGGTTGGTCGCATCTGAGAGCATATGAGGGTAGCCCAGGATCGACAGAAGAAGTATGTGGACAGACGGAGGAGCAAGCTTGAGTTCGAGGTAGGCTCACATGTATGGCTTCGAGTTTCGCCCAGCAGGGGAGTTCGACGAATCGGCATCAAAGGGAAGTTGAGTCCGAGGTTCATCGGCCCATTTGAGATCCTAGAGAGAGTCGGTGTGGTAGCCTACCGTTTAGCCTTACCTCCATCCTCGGCCGGCGTCCATGACGTCTTTCATGTCTCCCAGCTCCGTCAGTATATTCCCGACCCTAGCCATGTCCTTGACCACTCAGACCTTCACATCGAGCCTGACCATACCTTTGTAGAGCGTCCGGTGAGGGTCCTTGACCGTCGCGTCAAGAAGCTTAGCAACAGGGAGGTCCCTTTGCTTCTGGTTCAGTGGTCTAGGAGGAGCCCTGAGGAGGCCACCTGGGAGACCGAGGAGACCATTCGGGCTAGCTATGGAGATGTCCTAGATGAGTTGCTTGCGTCCTATGTTGAGCCGAGCGTAGACCTTACCTTGGCCTCTCGAGTGCGGTGAGTATGCGTAATTAGTTGGCTAGGATTGGTTAGTGGTGTCTCTTTGATTTGCGTGCTTATGCTTGGTAGTTATGTGCAGATCCTTGGTGATATGATGTGATGAGCCTCGATGATATGATGATGTGCTAGATATTATGGTATGTGACTGTCTTTGATGTGCTATGATCTTCTGTTTATCTTGAGATTATGATCATTCTTCTATATCCATGATGCCAGATATTAGAAATGCTAGAGATTGAAATGTGGAATTAGGATTTGACTCGGAACCTAGGAAGAGAATATAGGACTAGCCCTTAGAGGTGGATGTTAGAATGATTGGGAAGTTGGGAATGCCTTGTTTAACGTCGAATTTAAAGAATTTCAAACGGTGATTTAAAAAGGAACTTAGATTTTGAGAAAACTATTCCAACCCGAGTTTTCATTATGACGCCCCACGAAGTGGATACAAGCATGTATGGGGCACCTGTGGATCTCTTGCTAAGACCTAGCGGAGACGTCATGATGCTTTTCGAGTTATGGTATGCCCGAGGAGTCGCAGTGGGACATCCTTACTACGACCGATTGGGAGTATTATGATCATGACGATGGTACTGTGAGATCTCATGGGGGCACTCATGAGGTACTTACGGGATCAATGACGTGATCCTTGGACTCACCAATTTCAACTTCATCCCCTATCTTAGAATGATTTTAGTCTCGGGGACGAGACTTGTTTTTAGAGGTGGATGATGTAAAGGCTCGGATTTTTAAAATATTAAACTTTGAAAAAGGAAATTAAAAATGAAATTAAAACAATTTCCGGTCCAATTTTTTTTATTTTAAGGATCGAATCCGTCTTTCATTTCGGGATTTGAATGACCAATCGGCGGAAATTTAAATTCCCGATTCAAGACCCCAATCCCGTCATCTTTCTCACATCCTTATCCAAATTCAACCTTGGATCCCTCAATTTGAGATTTAATTTTATATTTCCCCATCTCTTTCAATTTTCCCAAATTAACCCAACACACACATACACTCTTTTTCTTACTTGCTTGACTTACCAACAATGGAATTGAGGTTCCATGTTTTGTCCGATGGTTATAGTGAAGGAAACCCAAAATTTTGTCATAAAATCTGAACAGTGGACACACCTTTCCACACCCCACAAAAACACAAACCAAATTGCTCCTTCTTTCTCTCTTGGAGGAAAGCGACGAGAGCAGAGCTCCCTCCTCCCACCTCCATTGCCGCCACATCCCCTCCTCACCTGCACCTCTGTCACCGCTGCACCACCCATTCCCGTCGCCGACCAACAACGCCGCCCACAGCTCCCTTCTCCCGACCCTGTTTTGCCGATCCGAGGAAAACCACGCCACCCATCTTGCTCCTCCTTCACTCCTTCAAACCAGAAGAAGCAGAGGCCTCAACTTCACCCTCGAGCCACCCAGAAGCAGCGACACCACCTCCCGGAACCGCCGGCGCCGCCACCGTCTCCCCCGCTCCGGTTTTTCCGTTCGCCCCGGTAAGGCTCCGTTTCGCTCGCTCTTCCTCTCCTCCATCTTCAATCGAGTAAAGCTTCCATCTTTAACCTACCTTTCATCTTCTAGGCGGATTTCGCTCAAAGAATCACCATCGACGCAGCCAAACGCACCTCCCCGGAGTCCGAGATCTCCGGCGTCGAATGCCCTCGGTGAGCTTCCTTCTTTTCCTCCTTCCTTCCCTTTCCGATTCCGTGTATGTGTGTGCTTCGTGGTCGGATTCCGAATGGCCGGAGCCGGAGAGCACCATCGTCGGCCTCCCCCTTCTCTCCTCTTCCTTCTTCGGATTTTCCAAATGCAGGAGGTTTCCTTCTCTGCTTTTCATTCGGCAGAAAGGAAGAAGAAGGAGGAGATGTGGACCCCTTTTATTTGCCACATCATTGCCAACTCACCTGGGCCCATTTCATTTTTTACACATCAGCTTGGGTCCACTTCTCTTTTTAAAGCTTCCGATTTGAGAATGTTTGATTAAATGAAAATGATTGAGCTTTTAAAATAAAGTAAGGTTGGGTTGGTAATTTAAAAGGGAATGTTTGATTAAATGAAAATGATTGAGCTTTTAAGGAATTAGTAAATATTTTATAAAGATGTTAAAAGAATATGGTGTTAGAAATATTATGTAATTGAGATTAAAATGTAAAATAAAACGGTCATTATCTGTGAAGTAACTAGAGTCTTTGCTAGGGTTATAAGATGGCCCAGTCCCATCGGGTCACGTCCTGAGTCAATCGAGTCATGCAACTTCCTTATATAATGAGCTGCCCATGGGCTTTATTGTGAATACGGGTTGGGCATGCGTGCTGCCCGATTATTATGGAATGCATTCACGAGCTGGCCAGTCTCCGCCCTATCGGAAGGCGGTGGAGGTAGGAGAGGGACATACCATTTGCTATTCTTTGCTGGGGCCCTATCTATTAATATGCACTTGATCTTAGGAGCATGCTAGTGTGTTAATATTCCGTGTTGCACCTAGAAGCATCTTTATTAGGTATAGAGTATATGTGTGCTTAGGGCCGGGATGCAGCAGGTGGGCATCATTCTGATCCCGCTCACCATTAATTTTTTTAAGTATTATTTATGTTCATCCTACCAGTGCTGTTTGCTTATTGCGCGGGTCATTTTGTTCGGCGGAGAGTGAGCGTCGGAGTTATCGACTTCACTAGACTCTGATTATGTTTTTTGATTTACACTTTAGACTCCGTTTTGACCCAGCACTGCCGTGGCACCCTCTTGTATTACACTTGTTTTCGCTATTTGCATGACTACTGATTTCCACGCTTAGACTTACGACAGGTACAAGGGACTTCCCCCGGGATTCCAACGATCCCTTCGAATTTGGGTATGAAATCCCGCTTCGAATTTTATGTTAACGTACGATAATAGTTTATTTCATTTTATAGTGATAATTTTTTATACTTACAAAATTTATTTTTATTTTCTTAAAAAGAAAAATATGCGGCATGATGCGGGTACTGTACAAGTTTTAATTTTAAATTTGTAAATGCATTGTAATCAAAACTCGCTTGTAGTAAAATTAACTTTGCCGGCTATTAAGGTAAAATTTATGATATACATTTAAAGGGAAAGATATGGGCTTGGGAGAAATTCAAAATTTTGGTGAAAATTGTGGTGGAATATCTTTTGTTTCAATCTGTACTCACTTATCCAAAAGTCGAAAACAAATTGATTTTTTTTAATAATATTGGCGGGTTATTAAATAAGGACGGTCTAAGATCATAAATATTTATATTTGGATCATATTTATCATTAACTAAATTATTAGCCCGTGCAAACTTACTTTATGTTATTTAATTTGAATTATAACTTATTTTTAATTAATTAATTAACCTTTTTTTTTAAATCCATTAAAATGAAACGTTAACTACTTATTTTATCAATTGAATTTATAGTGTTTCCATACATGGTTCAATTTAATTATCTATATTATATATCTGTTTCTTGTTTCATGATTTATCTTACCCAAAAAGATTAAAAAAAGAGTAAAAACTAACTAAATGATGTACTCAAATTTGATAAAGTTGAAGGATCTGAAAAAAAATATTAAATTGAAATCACTTAAATTCAAAGAGAAAACGTTTAAAATTTATTTCTAAAAATTTGTGGTAAAAAAAATTCACAAATATGTTTTTTTATACAAAATCCGATTTTCTTATAAAAAGTTGTGATTAAAATCTTCCAAAAATATATTCGTATCTAGAAATTTGGAAAAAAAATATTAAATAAAAAATTTATTAGAAAAAATTATGATTAAAATCTTCTAAAATTATATCCTTATCTAGAAAATTGGAAAATAAATATTAAATAGAATTATCACTTTCAAAATATTGTGATTAAAATCTGCCAAATTATATCCATATCTAAAAAATTTGGGAAAAAATATTGAATAGTTATTTCAAAAAATTATGAGTGGTTCATACTAATACGATTGAGGAGAAAGCGTCATTTGTTACAACCGAATTCTCCTTTATTATATATAATAATATATAATAGATTTTTGAAAATTATTTTTGGTGTAAAAAGTTTTTACCATGATCACCATTAGATGCCTATAAGCCTCTATAAATCAAATGTAATATAAACGAATAAAAATGAAATGGTATTTTCTCTCAAATTGATATGATTGGTGACACGTTTGTTCATCTTGAAATAAATAATTTTAGCAAAAAATAACAATATTTTTCGGCTATAAATTTAGTGATTTTTCCCATACAAGTAGCGACAAAAGTGATATTTTCTCACTAAGTGGTTGTTTCAACGACAAAAATATTTCTCGTGAAACATCAATATATGGCGAGGAATTGAAACTTTTCTCGCTAACAAATTTGAGCAATTTTCCATATTTCACCCAAGCCAATAACATCAAAAATGGAGTTTCCTCGTGGATTAATATGTTCAGCGACAAATGTTTTTCTCGAGAAACACTTACTTTTGGCAAGTAATTACAATCTTTTTCGCTAATAAATTTGGCGGGTTTTACATAATTCCCACAAAAAAAATAACAACAAAATTAAAAATTCCTCGATCAATGTATTTTTAGCGATGAAAACATTCCTCAATAAAAGCTCCAAATTCGTCGCTATCTTTCTTATGGTTTATGCGACCACATTATACTAACAATTAGCGATGAGTCAAAAAATTTGTCGTTGAATACCACTTTTAACGAGTAATGTAGGTTTCTTGCTAAAGTTCACGTTTCATTTTACGTGGAGTGGAAATGTTCGTTGCCAAAGCCCACATTTACCGAGGAAAAATAATTCATCGCTAAAATTTTGGTCGCTAAAAGACATTTCCGTTGTAGTGCTTCCTCGTGGATACGATCCTGATTTCTGTTCTTTGGTTTTTCATCCACTTTTTCCTCTTAATAGTGTATATTTGCTTCAAAAATTTTGCATGAAGAGGTACAGATTTAATAAGGCTCAGAAGTGGAATGTTTACCTCACACCTTACAAATGTGTCAAAGAGTTCCTTCTCGTTTTCCCATTTTCTGTTTTCTTTCAGAGCCTTTCGAAAGGGTTGTTCGGGCTTATAATGATCAAAGGACCACTCTTTCGAAAGTTCCCTTGAGTTGGTTGCAAGGGGGAAGGCGGGCATTAGTGCATATGAGAGCGGCGAGCGCTGGTTTAGAGCGACAGGCGCTAGTTTAGAGCAGCGGACGTCATTTTGTCTGGGGAGAACGGTGGGCTCCGGTCTGTCCGGCGAGCCATCTTCTTGTTTTTCGCCTTTCTCAAACATTTTTGTGCTAGCTTATGTCTCTTCCTTTGTATTTCTTGATGTATCCTTAACCTTTTTTCCTCTTCTAAGGATCATGGCGATCACATTCTCTTTTGGATTGACTACAACTTGTGAGGGTAATTTGCTTGTATCCTTAGCTTTGAGCTCTCTTATCACTACTACAAAATTGGGAAAATAACCCACAGAATATAACTCGGGTGTGTCATTTATGGGTTATAAAAGGGCAAAACCGGGAATTTTTTTGGGGTATTAAATTACTTGTAAATACCCCACTTTGATATTTGGTTTGCAAAAATACCTAGGTTTTAAAACAATTGCATCAATATATGGAAATTTACAAAAATACATTATTTCATTATCAAAACTACCCACCACCCCAAAAAATCAGGAAAAAAAAAGTTAAATATTTTTGGTATTTATAATTTTTCTTATAATTTTAAATTATTTTTAAATTATACTAAATAATTAAATAAAAAAAATTTGGAATTAAAAAAATATTAAATTTCCAATCCCAATCCCTAACAATTAGCCCCTGACCGACCCAATCCCAATCCCTAACCGGAACACACAAGAGCCGCCTGACCAACCCTAAGTCTCAAGCGCTCTGACCTTAGCCCGCACTAATTCTCCGGCTCCGTCGCTGTCCTCACCCTTCGTCGCATCGCTCACCCTCCGACGCAATCATTCTCTGGCTCCGGCTCCTTCGTCGGCCTCTACTGTCTTAACTCGTGCTCGACCCCTAGAGCAGCCCGGCCAACCCTCTAACCTTAGCCTTATCTCTTTACTCAATCTCCCGTCGATTTTTTTTATCATATCCTGTCAATGTTCATATTTGGATTGTCAATGACAATATTCATCTTCTCAATGTGATAATATTATGGTTTCAAGATATATATTGACAATCCTTTTATAAATATGGTTAATAATCCTGAAGATATGATTTACCGTATCTTCAGCGATTCTCTCCCCGATTATAGCTTCAATCCTGTCAAAGTAAACCTACAACCTTGTCACTATGAACATTACTCCTGTCGTTGTGAACAAATAACTTTGTCATATTGGACATACCTTTAATTTCTAGTTATGATATGGACAAAATCGTGTATTTGTTCTGTTCCCTATTATAGACTTCATCCTGTCATTATTAATTATTAGCTTTATCATAAAGAACCTATATCCTTTCAATAACAAATTTTATTCCGGTCACTATTAATTCTCTTACTAGGACAGCTATTCTCTCCCCGATTATAGCTTCAATCCTGTCAAAGTAAACCTACAGCCTTGTCACTATGAACATTACTCCTCTCGTTGTGAACAAATAACTTTGTCATCTTGGACATACCTTTAATTTCTAATTATGATATGGATAAAATCGCGTCTTTATTCTCTTCCCTATTATAGACTTCATCCTGTCATTATTAATTATTAGTTTTGTCATAAAGAACCTATATCCTGTCAATAACAAATTTTATTCTTGTCACTATTAATTCTCTTAATAGGACAACAATTTTCATCCGGCTAGTTTAATTATTTTTAAATTTCTGAGAAAAAAAATATTAAAACATTATTTTAATATATATTTCATTATTTTATATATTTTTTACTTTTCTTTTAATTCATCATTTTTTAGCAAAAATGACCTATTTTTAAGAACAAATGACCCACTTATCCTATTTTTGCTATTCTCAGAAAACCGGTATACTTTTGAAAACCGAACACCAATTTGGTGTATTTCTGTAAATCGGCCAATTTTTTTTTAAGATAAGCTTTATATACCGAATAGTATCTTGTCCGTTCTATATAAGGACTTTTTTTCCAAATAATCCTAAACATAAACGTTTGGGTTATATTGTTCAAAAATTTATTTTCCTTTGTCCGGGTTATTTGACGCAAGGAAAGATAAACCCTATAGATCGATGTTCATCAATTCACCTCCTTCATCATCCCTCCTCCATCTCCCTCTTCTCTCCTCAATCCTTTTGATCGGATGATTGAACTGTCGCTTGCCATCCGGCTTCATACCTTCTCCATCTCCCTCGTCCCTCCTCAATCCATTCGAACTGACGAACTACCACTCTCCGTTCGACTTTGTAGACGGCGGCTTTCGTTGTTAGACTCTTAACCCTCGACTCTTTACCGGGTGGATCTGTAGACGTTCACCGTCCATCTTGTTAGACTCTCATCCTTTTGGTCTTCCTACTACCACGAACTTCATCGATTGAGGAGTGCCAATTGCTGCTATAGAATACAAAAGGTGTTTTTTTTAATGCTTTGTTTACCTGTTTAGGTTTATGTTTGATAAATTAGTGAATTTGAGTGAAATTCTGGTTATTTAGGGATGAATTTCTATAGATAAATATTAGTGAATTTGTGTTTAATTGTGTTGAGACGTGCATTTGTGTTGATGTTTCTTATGTGGTGTGTTTCGGCTGGGTTGAGGCTAGTCTTTGGGGTTGAGTTCCTCTCCCTTGAAGGCCTATGAAGCATATGTTTTCCGTCCCAATGGTACATCTATCCTCCTATATCTTAAAGCTGAGACATTTGGATCCTTCTCAGTCTATCCACGTGGAGCTCCCTCTAGGTTTTTTATTCCTTTCCTTTTTTGCCCTTTTCTAGCGCTCTCCTTCTTTAATCTCTTTCTCAACTGCTTACAATGGCAGTTCAGATTCAGGTTTTTAACCGCTTCTTTTTCATCTATGTAAAACCGCTTGCAAGTAGGGAGAGAAGGAGGACAAGAAAGTACAGGTCCTTAACCCGGCGACCGGACGTCCGACGTCGACGAGAAGAACAAGAAGCACGAGCCGCCCCACCGCCAACGCGTTTTGGCAGGAAGCAGCGCAAGCAGAAGGGCCCCGACGCTGCCACCTGCTTGCCTAACGTCACACCTCTCACCAAGTGCAAGCTCTGACTCCTCAGGACTACCTATTAATGGTGGAACAGTTTGTCGCCAATCAGGAGAGGCTATTGAGCCACAGAAGAAGAAGACCGAGGAGGGTCGACCTAACATCGGGCCTGGCTGTTCGATTTTGATGCATAATAAGGTTTATGGGATCTTTCATTATGTGAAATTTGGTTCTTCTTTGAAATTTAACCGTCGATTGGTAAACTAGGGTTTTGATTTGTGTCATGGATCGAGGGAAATTTAAGATAGATTCGGTTTCGATTGGGTTACTTTGCGTCTTTTAAGTGATTGAGATTAGAGATTTTCGAATTGAGATCTAGTTGTGCTGAGATTGTGAGCGAGGCTTCTGAGGTATCGAAGAAGAAGTGAATCGGGAAGTCGGTGGTTGGATGTATTTGGGGAATTTAAAGCTTTCTCTTTATCTATCAATTTATCAATTAATCAAACTAGCAAAAATTTAATTTTTGCAAACCCTCCGAATCATCTTCAAAAGAAGTAGAGATCAAAGCCATCAAATTATTGTGAGTTGCAAACTTTCGTCACTTATCCCTCTTTTGTAGGTTTTAATTAATCAATTACTCTGATACAGATGTTTCCTTGAGTGCAGCATGAAGATGATGAAGGCAATAAAGTTCTGCTCACAGGGAACGCCTCCGAGCGTTGGAGTTTGTCGCCAATCCGAAGAGGCTCAATCCGTGGGAGGAGAAGACAACAGATGAGGATCGTTCGTTGACTCGACACTAGCTGTTTGATTTTGATTCATAATAAGGGTTTTGAGATCTTTCACTTCTTCCTCTATCTTCTTCCCTTTTGTTTGAATATTTAGGGCTAATTTGGCCTCGAATTCTAGGGGTTTTCAATTTGTGTTCAATCGGTTTGATTTTTTTAGGGGATGTGTTCTTGTTGGTGTATTTTTTTGGTACTGGAATCTAGATTTAGTAGTTTGTAAGGTGGAGTGTTATGTGAAATATCAGGAGTGTTATGCGAAATATTAGGATTTTTTTTTGTGACCAATTTAGATTGGAAGGCAAACAAAACATTTTTGAAAAAAAAAAAGATCACATCTGAGGATGACGTAGTTCACAACTAACCACGTATGGGTTGAATAAATTCTATAACTGCACACTTGGACTCCTTTTATCTCTGTGGCTCTCTGAATTCGCTCTGTTCTCATTCATCTTCTTCTTGCTCTCTCAAATCGCTCTCTTCTTTTTCTTCTCCCGATCACTTGATCTATTGAAAATCAGTGTTGAAGGTTCGATAAAGTAAAACAAAGTAATATAGAAATACTCTAGAAGGGGGGTTGAATAGAGTATGCCGGTTTTTCGCAGATAGTCTCAAGACTTTTGAAGCTTGTGCAAAACCCTTTGAGATTAGACTTAGTCTTTTCTCTGAAAACCTGAATCACAAAGTTAAACAGTCGAACCAAGTGCGGAAATAAGGTAAAGCAGAAAATAAAGGACTCGATGAGTTGTTTACGAGATTCGACACGAACTTGGCCTACGTCCCCGCCTAGGGTTCTTCCACAACCCTAGGATTCAACCGGCTTTTATTGATTCACAAGACTTAGGATCCTAGTAGCTCCCCAAGAAGCCTCTCTCCTATACAGTTGCAATCTAGTCAACTCACGTTCCCTTGGAGTCCTAGACCAATCTAGAAGAGCCCCACCTCTCTATGCTATCTAGTACAATCCTCTTACACTTAGTGAATCAATCACCTAGTGTTCACTTCCTGAGTTACAAACTCTTGAGTATAACACTATAACTGAATATATCCTATAAGCTCACTGTGTAACTCTCAAATGCTTTGAAATGAAATAACAGACTCTTAAGGACTAGAAGAGATCACACGAAGAAGACAGATTTCTCTTTGAAGGCTTGAGTGTATGAAAGCTTGTGTTCGACAGATGTGCAGCTGTCTTCTTCTTCCTTTTCTTTATATTGACACAAATCGGCGCCTAAGGATCTTCACCAACGGCTAGAGGATCGCTTGAGCTGGATCTTTTATCATTGTAAACTTCGAAGGCCATGATCTTCCGATTTGAATCTTCTCGATTTACAACATAAGGAAGGAAATAATATTCAAAAATGTTTCCTAAAAGATTAGTGTATATATAATAATAATATGGAAGCATATAATAACATGAAATAATATTCGAACGTAATATCATATAGAACAAGTTTTGTATTTCATCAACACTGTTAAAGCTTCAAGACCTTTGACATAAACAGACTGTTAAGGTCTTTGAAACTTATTCCGATTTTCATCAAGGGAGGGAGTTATCAATCTCCCCCTTGATGAAAGACAAAACCTGTGCATCCCTGCAACTTAGTCAAGCATTTATAATATAAGTAAATTCGGACTAAGTACCTGCAAGGGTTAGACAAATGTTGGATCAAAATTTTAACGCATGAAAAACATCCAACAGAAAACAAAACCAAGGTCTTCCAAGACCTTCATAGCAGTGCAAAAAAGTTTTCAAGTTCTAAACCACAGCAGGATCATCTCCCCCTTTTTGTCTTTCAACAAAGGGAGGAGGTAAAACAGTCACCAAAAGTTTTAAAACAGTTTCCAAAAACCAGCAATGTATCAAGTTTGGGATAGTGATGGGGTAGGATAGGGTTAAGCTTCATCGTCTGGAGCATCATCAGTGAGCCTCATCCACAGACCTTGTAACAGCTTGGTTACCCCGCTCATCTCCATCATGAACTCCTTGTGCAGCTCCTTAATATCCATGCGAACTTCCTCCAAGCCCAACTCCAGGTTGTCTATGCGCTCATCAACAGCTGAGGCAGTTGGAAGAGCTTTTGAAGGAGAGGCAAGACTCAAAGTCCCTTGGGGAGACCGAGTGATGCCTATATTTTCAAGGCTCTTGGAGTCAAACTTACCCATATGACGCTGTTGTTCTTCATTTTTGAAATCGATTCCAGAAGCTTTGAAGATTTGGGTCAAAAGGGTGGCAAAGGGGAGGGGAGTTCCTTTCCTGGCTTTTCTTGTGTGAGCCATGGATCCTAAAATGGTGTTGGCCAGATCAAGATCAAGGCCATTGAGAATTCGGTAAACTAGGACCATGGCATTGTCGGTAAGGAGGGAGCCAGAGTTAAGATGGGGTAAGAGGCAACGAACAATGATGTTAAATATAATTTTTGCCTCTAGGGTAAGGGATGAGTGAGTGAGCTGCTTTGAGATGCTGTTAGATGCTTCGGGTATGAGGTATTTGGATCGGGCAAGGATAATACAGTTTTCTTTAGAGGGGTGTACTTCAGAGGGTGGACAAGGGCTAGGTAGGCCAAGGAAATCTGCAAAGTCAATGGAGTTGAAAGAGATTCTAACTCCCTTGACAACAGATTCCAAAGACCAACCATCGGCATCGTGTTTGGCTTTTAGGTTTATGTAGAACATGCGGGTTAGTTGGGGATAATAGACGGTTTCAAGATTGAGAAGTGTCCAGGCTGGGGATTTTTTGAGAAGTGCAATGCAAGGTAACTTCAAGGCTTCAAAGAACTCGATATCCAAAAAATCTGAACAGCAGATCGTACGAGTTCGAAACTCATCTACCCACTTTCCAACCGTTTCAACATTTTCAAACCATGAAGAGGGTAAGGATTGGTTTACCTGATTGTAGGTGGGTGGATCAACATTCTTCCTTCGAGCCTATGTTGGAGCAGTCCTCTTGACAGGCGCCTCAAGACCTCTGAGGGTGCCCTTCCTGGTGCGCTTGGGAGATGGAGGCTTGACAACAGCCGGGGCTTTCCGCTTCTTTGGAGACGGGGGAGGAGGAGTAGGAGAAGGAGAGGCAACAGGTTCTGGCTCCTCTTCCTCCTCGTCCTCAGACCCCGAGTCCTCAGCGGACCCTGCGTCGTCTCCATCAGCTTCCTAGTCCTCTCCAGATCCGTCTTGCTCCTCGTCCTCTTCCTCAGGCTCCTCTTCGGAAGGAACCTCCTCGGCCTCGGCTTCCTTCCGGATTCTCTCAGCCTCCTCCTCGACAAGCTTCCTTGCCTGCTTGGCCTCTTCTTCGCCTTCTTCTTCCTTAAAGCTTCTTCTTCAGCTTCCTTGGCAGCATCTCGTTCCAGATGGCGTCGAGATCCTCCTCTTCCTCTTCCTTATCCACCTCCTCATCGATAACCTTCTTTTTCCCTTTTTGCTTCGCACTGAGAGGCTTCTTAGCAGAGCGTTTTTTAGAGCTCTTGGGTACTATGGTCGTGCCCTCAGCGATGGTGCTCTGGAAAACAGCAGGGACAATGGCTTGAAGAAGTGGGTTCAGGTGTGGGGGAAGTAGCAGTGGCCTGGTGTCCCTTGGGGGTGGCGCCAAGTCTTTTGGGTGTGGAAGCTTTCTTGGATTTATGAGCCATGGAGGTAATCGGCTAGGGTTTTTAGAACAGTTTAAGAGGTTGAAGAAAGAGAATTTGGAAGGGTTTGGATAAGTCTGAAATTGTGAGGGAGTTGGGTACCGATTTGGGGCTTAAGTAGAGTGAGGTGATGGAGTTGATGGGACGGGTTTAGAGTTCCAAGGATAGTAATCATAACATTGCCATTTTGAAAAAAATTCCAATTCAAAATTCAAATTTTTTTCTTAACTATTTTAAAATGGGAGGGAGAAATCCGAAAATATTTTGTTCCAAAAATATCTCAAGGGATAAAAATACGTGACAAACATAGAATTTTAAAATCCGTCAAAAATATACATGATCAAATATCTAAAAGATATTAACCAAATATACATGATCCGATATCTGTACTGTGCCATTCAGTTCACAAACCTTGACATAATTCTCAAGGGTCTTGACACTGGATAGATTTTATCTTTCCTAAAGGAAAAGCTCCCTCTACGAAAGTGCATCCTTGTTAAGCATCCCAATCTCACGTCTAATGAAGGTGAACCTGTCATCTACCAAAGGCTTAGTAAAAATGTCAGCCTATTGATAATCAGTTGAAATAAACGAAATTGACACATCACCTTTTTCAACATGGTCTCTAATGAAATGATGCCTTACATCAATATGTTTGGTCCTTGAATGCTGAACATGATTCTTTGTAATGGAGATGGAACTTGTATTGTCACACTTAATGGGAATTCCTTTGAGGTTGATGCCAAGATCTCGCATTTGTTGAGCTGTCCAAAGGATTTAGGAGCAACATGCTCCATCTGCTATGTATTCGGCTTCTGCAGTGGATAGGGCAACTGAGTTTTGTTTCTTAGAATGCCAACTGATCAAATATGCTCCTAAGAATTGGCAACATCCTGATGTGCTTTTCCTATCCACCTTATAGCCTGCAAAATCTGCATCAAAATACCCAATTAATGTGAAATCCTTTTGCTTTGGGTACCATAGTCCAAGCTCCTTAGTGCCATTGAGATATCGAAAGATCCTCTTCACAGCCACGAGGTGAGATTCTTTAGGATCAGCTTGAAACCTAGCACAAATGCAAACACTAAACATGATGTCAGGTCTACTAGCTGTAAGATATAGTAAAGATCCAATCATTCCTCGATACTCCTTTTGATTGACACTCTTCCCAATCTTGTCTTGATCTAGAGATAATGTTGAGCTCATGGGAGTCTTGGCTGCTTTGGATTGATCCATCTTGAATTTCTTCAAGAGACCCTTAGTGTACTTGCTTTGGTTGACAAAGATCCCTTTTTTGGATTGATGAACTTGTAATCCCAAAAAGAAGTTGAGTTCACCCATCAAGCTCATCTCAATTTCACTGCACATAATGTCAGAAAATTCCTTGCACAAAGATATGTTAGTAGCACCAAATAATATATCATCAACATAAATTTGAATAACCAAAATGTCCTTTCCTTTGGTCTTGATAAAAAGAGTCTTGTCGATCAACCCCCTTTTAAAATCATTTTCTAAAAGATATTTTGACAAACGCTCATACCAAGCTCTTGGAGCTTGTTTCAAACCATAAAGCGCTTTGTCAAGTTTATAAACATGATTGGGAAATTCCAAACTTTCAAAACCTGGGGGTTGAACCACATAAACTTCTTCCTCTAAGAAACCACTAAGAAAAGCACACTTGACATCCATTTGATATAACTTTATGCTCATAAAATATGCAAATGCTAATAAAATGCGAATGGCTTCAAGCCTGGCTACGGGAGCAAAAGTCTCCTCATAGTCAATACCTTCCTCTTGATTGTAGCCTTGAGCAACAAGCCTTGCCTTGTTCCTCACGATCTTACCATTCTCATCTAGCTTGTTTCGAAATACCCATCGTGTTCCAATGACTGATTGGATCACTTTGCATAGCAATGATCCAATCTGGCTCTTGAAGGGCCTCATCTACCTTCTTTGGTTCAATAAGAGAAACAAACGCGTGAAAAGCACAAAGATCTTTAAGTTTAGAACGAGTTTGAACACTAGACGTAGGGTCAAAAATGATATCCTTTAATGAGTGTGATAAGGAGTATTTGAATTTCCTTTTGCTAGTCTCAGCTCCTTGATTTGTCACACCAGTAGGATTGTTTTGTGATACATCTGACTCTGTGGTCTTGTTAGGTTAAGTTACAGCAGTTTCTGACGTTTCAACACTGTTGGATTGGACACCAAGGGCTTTTGACGAATCTTCAACACCTTGGGCCAATTCTTAAGTGTTGAGAATTTGTTCATGCATGTTCCTCTTCTCTGTGTTCTTGGTAGTAGCATGATCACCTTCCTCGTTCTCTGCATGGATGTTAAGATCTATATCTTCAACACTTTCACTCATGGAACCGTCATCGCATTCATCAAATATAACATATATACTTTATTCAACCAACTGGGTCCTTTTATTGAAGATTCTATAAGTTTTGCTTCTTGTGGAGTAGCCAAGAAATATACCTTCATCACTACGCGCATCAAATTTCCAAAGGTTATCTTTTCCATTGTTATGAACAAAACAAGTACAGTCAAAGGGTTTAAAATAAGATATAAGTGGTCTGCGGCCTTTGAAAAGTTCATAAGGAGTTTTCTTTAAGATAGAACGAATAAGACAACGATTCAAAATATAGTTAGTTTTGTTAACAACTTCAGCCCAATAGGTTTTAGGTAATGTATTTTCTAAAAGCATAGTCCTAGCCATATCCTCTAAGGTGCGGTTCTTTCGTTCCACAACCCCGTTTTGTTGAGGTGTCCTAGGAGCAAAAAAGTTATAGCAGATGCCATATTTAGCACAAAATAAATCAAACTGAAGTTGATCAAACTTCCTACCATGATCACTTCGAATTGACACTATGGGCTCGTTTCTTAAAGTTTACAACTCCTTACAAAGTTTTGAAAACTCAAATAAGGCCTCTGATTTTTCTTTTAAAAATGCAACCCAAGTATATCTAGAAAAATCATCAACAACGACAAGCATGTACTTTTTACCATTGGGAGATTTGACTCACATAGGACCACATAAGTCCATATGTAAAAGTTGAAGGGGTCTAGAAGAACATACAACCTTTTTGGGTTTGAAAGAGCTACGTGTTTGTTTACCTGGTGTGCATGCATTGCACATATCAATACCTTTGAAGTCCATCTCAGGTAGCCCTCTTACAAGCCCTTTGGACACAAGCTTCTATAGTGTATGTTGACTCACATGACCGAGTCTCCTGTGCCAGAGCTTTGGATCGTCCGTCAAAGCCTTTAGACAGGTTAAGCTTCCTTGTGCCACTTGATCATCATTTACAGCGTATATATTGTTGTAACGATATGCAGTCAGTATAACTTCACTTGTATCTTCTCTGCACACTAGACATCTTCTCTTGTTAAATCTCACATTGTTGTCACTATCACATAATTGAGAAACACTAAGCAAATTATACTTTAAACCATTCAAAAGATAGACATTTTTAATACTATGGTTGGAATCACTCCCAACGCTACCAATACCAACGATGTCACATTTTCCTTTATCACCAAGAGTGATTGTTCCTGTGGATTGCTCCTTTAGATCATGAAAGAGAGAACTCTTCCCACTCATATGCCTCGAGCATCCACTATCAATAATCCATTTGTGCTCCTTCACCTTGGCGATCTCCTGCAAAACAAACATCAACCTTTGTGGCTAGACCAATAAGCAAATTTGGATCCATTATTGGGATAAACCATATTTGGTAAAATAGTGTCTTTTGGGACCCAAACTTGTGTTATCCGTTCTTTTCTCAAATCAACATGAATTGTATTGCGAATGATATATGGATCCTTTCTTATATAGGGGCAGGTCTCTTTTACATGTCCCTTTCGAGCACAGTGGTGACATATAGGAGAGGTTCTGCTTCCTTTTGCCTTCACAAAGTTGGTAATGTGCTGCTTCTTTAAAAACCTTGGATTGTAACCAATACCACTTTTGTTTAGAGAACTTTGTTGCTCACCCAACATCCTATCAAGAGTGCCTTTGGATTTGGTAAAACTTATGAGGGTTGTCTGTTGGTCTTGAATCTTATTATTCAGGGAGATCTTCTCGTTCTCTAAGTCATGATGTTCACTTCTTAGAGAGGAGAGATCTTGCTTGAGTTCAGATTTCTCTGAATCAAGAGTCTTGACTTTAATGTCAAGACCGGAATAAGAAGCTTCAAGACTTTTGACCCTCATAGACAGATCCTCAATAGTTCTTTCCTGGTCCACAGTTCTCTTAATAAGAGTGTTAGTCTGGGCAATAAGTTTCTCTTCATTGGCAATCATATTAGAAAGAAATTCCGATAATACCTCTTTTGGACTTGCCATAAGTTCTCTTACAGTTACCTCAAGCTTCTCATCGTGGGATTCATCTTCTGAGGCAATAAGACAAACATTGGCCTTCTCATCATCGGAGTCAGACTCAAAATCGCTCTAAGTTGCCACCATGGCTTTCCTTTTCCATTTATCACCCTTCTTGGACTGGCTCTTTGTCTTTTGAGAACAGTCCTTCACAAGATGATCTGTTTCACCACATTCAAAACAAGACAAAGGTTTAGTCTTCTTATCTTACTTGTTGTATTGAGACTTACCTCGAAATTTACAAGACTCTGATCTATCCATGTTGTTGAATTGTTTCTTCATTTTGAGGATTCGAGCAAGGCCTCTTGTGATAAGAGCAAAAGGATCATCCTCATCGTCATCCTCATCTTCGGAATCAGATCCATCTTTGGGCTCATCCTTCTTAGACTTGAGCGCTAAGTTCTTGGTGCTTGTTGGAAGTTCTCCATCGTCTTCATTAAGGATCATCTCGTGGGTGATCAGCTTCCCAAGCAGGTCATCAAGGGGTAGAGTGGTGAGGTCCTGTGCTTCCTCTATGGCTGTTACTTTAGGACCCCATTTTTCTTTTGGGAGGCACCTCAGTATCTTCCTCACTTTCTCAACGTTTGTAAAGCTCTTGCCGAAAGAGTCAAGGTTGTTGGTGATTTCTGTGAATCGTGTGAACATGGCCTTGATTGACTCATCAGACTTCATTTTGAAAAGCTCATACTTTCGAAGGAAGATGCCGATCTTGGTGTCTTTCACTTGACTAGTTCCCTCATAGGTGACGACCAGCTTGTCCCAAATCTCTTTAGCAGACCTACAAGATGAAATACGGTTAAACTCATCAGTGCTAAGACCATAATATAGTAAGTTAATAGCCCTGTAGTTTTTGGAGACGAGTTCAAGATCTGCTTGGATGTATTCAGACTTCTTCTTTGCGACTTTGGTTCCATTTGGTCCGTCTTTCTCTGGAATCTTTGGCCCATTCTCTATAATGTTCCAAAGTTCCAGATCTTGGTCTATGATGAACATCTTCATCAATGATCTCCAGTGGACAAAGTTGTTTCCTACAAAGAGTGGTGGTCTGCTAGTAGACCTTCCCTGTGCAAATCCTCTGCTTGCTTCACCAGACATGATCGAAAACTCACAAGATTGTTAGATCAAAAACAGTGAGTAAAGCTCTGATACCAATTGAAGCTCTAAGACCAATTGAAGGTTTCGCATATAGTCTCAAGACTTTTGAAGCTCGTGCAAAACCCTTTGAGATTAGACTTAGTCTTTTCTCTGAAAACCTGAATCACAAAGTTAAACAATCGAACTAAGTGCGGAAATAAGGTAAAGCAGAAAATAAAGGACTCGATGAGTTGTTTACGAGGTTCGGCACGAACTTGGCCTACGTCCCCGCCTAGGGTTCTTCCACAACCCTAGGATTCAACCGGCTTTTATTGATTCACAAGACTTAGGATCCTAGTAGCTCCCCGAGAAGCCTCTCTCCTATACAATTGCAATCTAGTCAACTCACGTTCCCTTGGAGTCCTAGACCAATCTAGAAGAGCCCCACCTCTCTATGTTATCTAGTACAATCCTCTTACACTTAGTGAATCAATCGCCTAGTGTTCACTTCCTGAGTTACAAACTCTCGAGTATAACAATATAACTGAATATATCCTATAAGCTCACTGTGTAACTCTCAAATGCTTTGAAATGAAATAACAGACTCTTAAGGACTAGCAGAGAGCACACGAAGAAGACAGATTTCTCTTTGAAGGCTTGCGTGTATGAAAGCTTGTGTTCGACAGATGTGTAGCTGTCTTCTTCTTCCTTTTCTTTATATTGAAACAAATCGGCGCCTAAGGATCTTCACCAACGGCTAGAGAGGATCATGGCTTGAGTTGGATCTTCTATCTTTGGAAACTTCGAAGGCCATGATCTTCCGATTTGTTTCTTCTCGATTTACAACATAAGGAAGGAAATAATATTGGAAAATGCTTCCTGAAAGGTTAGTGTATATATAACAATAATATGGAAGCATATAGTAACATAAAATAATATTCGAACATAATATCATAAAGAACAGGTTTTGTGTTTCATCAACACTGTTAAAGCTTCAAGACCTTTGACATAAACAGACTGTCAATGACTTTGAAACTTATTCTGATTTTCATCAAGGGAGGGAGTTATCAAGTGTCATCACCTCCGAATTCCATTTCAATTATATATATAAGTGGACAATCGGTAACCATATCAGATCGGGACCTTCCAACTTGCATTCAGTCTCCAACCTGGGCTTGGTCAGACAAGTCGGAATCACAAGAGAGCCCAATGGAGGAAGTCAGGAAGAATCTCGAGAAGATATGTCTCAGCGGATCGGAGGAGGATTGGAAGACAATTGTGTTCAAGACAGCGCCCCTCAGCCCTGGAGTGTTTGTGGATCAGACAACTTCGTTACACCAAATGACCAAGAAGCTTGGCAAATCATTCAATTGTTGTTTTGTCGATCACTGGTTTAGACTTTTATATATTTAATTAGTTTGAATTCATCTCAAGAATTGTTAATTAGCTTTTTTTGCTTTTTCTTATTGTTCAGGATTATCGAATATGTTATAAATTTGTATTTAGTTGTTGAACCCAATTAATTAATTTTATACTGTATATATGTTTTAATCTCGTAATTTATAGTAATACAATT